>CAXKVI010000005.1:95086464-95306464 GCA_964058755.1 Campiglossa producta | reverse complement strand
TTCTTTCCTCTATTTTATACTTTTATTTATTTCATTTTGTTTTATTTTTATTTATTTTATATTCTTTCCTTTCCTTTCATTTCCAACAAATTTCTTTTTTTACTTTCAATCACTTTTCTATTTCTTATTTTACTTTTTAGTTTTATCAATTTTCCTTTTTATTTTATTTCACTAAGTCTAGCCACGAAGGGTTTTGTGCTTTTTTTTTCAAAACATCATGTCTGAGCAAGCATTTGATTCTCTGAATACCCACACTGAACCAAAAACGTACATGTTTTTTACGAACAAAATTTCATAGAAGTTCATGCTGGTTTTTCTTAAAATATAAGAAAAATGTCATAGAATCTAAGAAAATTTTCTTACAATTTATGAATGAATACATGCTTTCTGTGGATTTGTTTACATATTTTACGAAAAAGTTCTTATATTCTAGGAAATGTTCTTAAATTTCTACGAATAAGTTCTTTGGAGAGGTTTTAAGGAACAATTCTTAAAATCTATGTACTTTTTCATTGGATACATGAACTTTTTTGGTTCAGTGCACGCACAGATTTTGTTCTTGTAAACACTGTATCTACGCTCAGAAAAAATGACGGGCTGGCTCATGTTTATTATTGCCGCCAACAAAACAACTCACAGTCGGACTCTCCCCAACTGCACTGAATGCAAGCACAACAATGCAAGTGGCCATACCTACATACACACATAACAGGGGTTCTATAAAGTGAATGCGTGTTTAGCACTTGTAGTGGTGTGACTTTCAAATCACATTTCACTGGCGAGACCTATCGATACATATCAAATACCAAATATACCTTAGAATTTTGGATATTGCAAAAAAGGGAGAAAACTGTTAAGCATTGCGCATTTATATATAATAGATTTGACTTTAGATATTAGTTTCAATTGGGTTACGACTGTTTGTATGGGGAGAGTGTTAGCCTATTATTAGTTTCAATTCTGCGGAAATTTTCAAATAAATACCAACACCGAATTTTTACTGGCTCGAACGTTAGCTCCTTTAAAACTGTAAGATTCACATTAGGGTGTGTCGCAAAATAATAACCTTTCTATTTTGTCACCTAACACGCTTTTAATCTCAACCGTCGTTATACGAAAAAAATGTATCAAGTAATCCGAGCAAAACAAAAAAACAAAATATACAAATGTATATTCATGTATTTTACATACTTTTATTTACTCTGTAAACATTCCATGAATGGTGGCAGTGTGAAAACAAAAATTTAACTTTTTCATACGTGTCTACCACACACCTACTCGCTTTTCCTAGCACCACTCTTGCAAATGAATAGTCCACTGTGAGCAAAGGTGAGCATCTTTGTTCGTTAAAAAGTTTGTATTGTGCGAGCAAGTGATGCATGTAAGCCATGCAAATAATAGTGTGACTTATCTCTGAAGAGAGTAGAACGCAGTTAATCCATTTCGTCTACAGTAGGATACAATTGTGAATAACCCCCTATGGGAAAACTTTGGATAGGTCAATTATAATTTGTGTAGCATACTTAAAGGGATATAAAGTTTACTTGTGCAACCGTATCATGCTCAAGAGATCATAACTGACATTAATTGCATACTACTTTACGACAAATCCCAGATTCATTCTTGACTAATCGCATTTTATGCATAGTAGTGCATACGCTTCTCACATGCCTTTAGACCGCTTCCTTGTTGGTTGTGAAGGAAATTACTTCTAATTGTGTCTGATTTGAAAAGAAATTTTAAAATTATGTACACACGTCGTAAACGCCAGTAGCATTCTACAAAAACAGGAATGTACATATCGCTATCTCAATATAGGAATGAGGTACTTATAAAGAAAAAGGTATGGAAAAATTTAAAGTGAGAGATGAAAGTAATCCGGCAGAGAAACCTCAAACTAGTTAGAAAAATACTAGTATACAACTATAACTTTCTGGCAGAACCCATACTAGTCAGAAATATCAATTCCATACTAGTATACAACTAGATTTTTCTGGATGAAATTATACCAGTTAAAATATACAAAATTCATTCGTTTCGTGTTCTCTTATAATTCATAGATGCTTTTTCGTTATACGGTAAATACAAATACCCGCTGCTTTCTTAAGAATAAACATGAAAATAAAGTCAAGTAAAGGGTAAGCCAGGAAAATTCTGGTTGAAATCATACTAGTCCAAGTTCAATGATTTTTGGAATAGTATGTTTACTAGTTTATTTTATGGAAATTATACTAGTTCAGGTTGAACTAGTATGGAACTGGTATTTTACAACTAGTATAAAACTGGTTTTTCCTGACTAGTAGATAACTGATATATTCTGGTCGAAATCTGACAATTAACATCTCGTAGGACATCAACACGTTAAAAATACCAGTTGCACCAACTAGTTGCTTTCGCTGCAGGAAATTAAAATAAATAAATAAAAAAAATTAATTAAACAAATTAAAAAAATATAATTAAATAAAATTAAATAAAATGAAATAAAAATAAAAATAAATAAAATAAAATAAAATAAAATAAAATAAAAATAAAAATAAATAAAATAAAATAAAATAAAATAAAATAAAATAAAATAAAATAAAATAAAATAAAATAAAATAAAATAAAATAAAATAAAATAAAATAAAATAAAATAAAATAAAATAAAATAAAATAAAATAAAATAAAATAAAATAAAATAAAATAAAATAAAATAAAATAAAATAAAATAAAATAAAATAAAATAAAATAAAATAAAATAAAATAAAATAAAATAAAATAAAATAAAATAAAATAAAATAAAATAAAATAAAATAAAATAAAATAAAATAAAATAAAATAAAATAAAATAAAATAAAATAAAATAAAATAAAATAAAATAAAATAAAATAAAATAAAATAAAATAAAATAAAATAAAATAAAATAAAATAAAATAAAATAAAATAAAATAAAATAAAATAAAATAAAATAAAATAAAATAAAATAAAATAAAATAAAATAAAATAAAATAAAATAAAATAAAATAAAATAAAATAAAATAAAATAAAATAAAATAAAATAAAATAAAATAAAATTAAATTAAATTAAATTAAAAAAAAAATAAAATAAAATAAAATAAAATAAAATAAAATAAAATTAAATTAAATTAAATTAAAAAAAAAATAAAATAAAATAAAATAAAATAAAATAAAATAAAATAAAATAAAATAAAATAAAATAAAATAAAATAAAATAAAATAAAATTAAATTAAATTAAATTAAATAAAATAAAATAAACTAAAATAAAATAAAATAAAACAAACCAAAATAAATAAAATTAAATAAATTAAAAAATTAAATTGAATTAAATTAGATAGAAGAAAAAAAGTAAGTTAAAATAAATAAATATAAAACAATAAACAATAAAAAATATCATTCATCATTCATTTATAGGCGCCTAACCGCCTAAGCGATTTTGGCCGTTGCCTATCAAAACACGCCAGTCATTACTTTTTAGCGATATCTGACGCCAATTGGAAACCCCAAGGAAGTTCAAGTCATCCTCTACCTGTGGTTTCCATCTCAGTCGAGGCCTCCCCCTTCCTCTGCTGCCGAATTCAGGTGACGATAGGAAAACCTTCTGTGCTGGAGCTTCTTTGTCCATTCGCATAACATGACCCAGCCAGCGGAGCCTTTGGGCTTTAATTCGCTGGACTATGGTCAAGTCTGCGTAAAGCTCGGGCCATACATCTTCCGGAGAACTTTTCTCTCAAATACTCCAAGAGCCATCTCATCTTCTCTTGACATTGTCCATGAATCTGAGCCATACATCAGGACCGGTATGATGAGAGACTTATAGAGCGTGATCTTTGTTCTTCTATAGACGACTTTACTTCTCAATTGCCTACTCAGTCCAAAGTAGCTCTTATTGGCAAGAGTGATTCTCCGTTGGATTTATAGACTGATATTATTTTCTTATAAAAATATAATAAATAAAATTAAATTTAATTAAATAGAAGAAGAAAGATTTAATGAATAAAATAAAATAATTAAAAAAATATTAATTAAATATGTATAAGAAAAAAAGTAAGATAAAAAAATTAAATAAAACTAAATAAAAAATATATAAAATAATTTAATTTAATTTGATATTAAAATTAAATAAAATAAAACAAAAAATAGATTGAGTTAAAATTAACATAAAAAAATATTAAAAATTTAAATTAAATTGAATTAAAAATAATAAAAATAAAATAAATTAAATTAAATTTATGTTTAAATAAATTAAATAGAAGAAAAAAATAAAGTAAGGTAAAATAAAAAATTAAAATTAAAATTAAAATTAAAATTAAAATTAAAATTAAAATTAAAATTAAAATTAAAATTAAAATTAAAATTAAAATTAAAATTAAAATTAAAATTAAAATTAAAATTAAAATTAAAATTAAAATTAAAATTAAAATTAAAATTAAAATTAAAATTAAAATTAAAATTAAAATTAAAATTAAAATTAAAATTAAAATTAAAATTAAAATTAAAATTAAAATTAAAATTAAAATTAAAATTAAAATTAAAATTAAAATTAAAATTAAAATTAAAATTAAAATTAAAATTAAAATTAAAATTAAAATTAAAATTAAAATTAAAATTAAAATTAAAATTAAAATTAAAATTAAAATTAAAATTAAAATTAAAATTAAAATTAAAATTAAAATTAAAATTAAAATTAAAATTAAAATTAAAATTAAAATTAAAATTAAAATTAAAATTAAAATTAAAATTAAAATTAAAATTAAAATTAAAATTAAAATTAAAATTAAAATTAAAATTAAAATTAAAATTAAAATTAAAATTAAAATTAAAATTAAAATTAAAATTAAAATTAAAATTAAAATTAAAATTAAAATTAAAATTAAAATTAAAATTAAAATTAAAATTAAAATTAAAATTAAAATTAAAATTAAAATTAAAATTAAAATTAAAATTAAAATTAAAATTAAAATTAAAATTAAAATTAAAATTAAAATTAAAATTAAAATTAAAATTAAAATTAAAATTAAAATTAAAATGAAAATTAAAATTAAAATTAAAATTAAAATGAAAATTAAAATTAAAATTAAAATTAAAATTAAAATTAAAATTAAAATTAAAATTAAAATTAAAATTAAAATTAAAATTAAAATTAAAATTAAAATTAAAATTAAAATTAAAATTAAAATTAAAATTAAAATTAAAATTAAAATTAAAATTAAAATTAAAATTAAAATTAAAATTAAAATTAAAATTAAAATTAAAATTAAAATTAAAATTAAAATTAAAATTAAAATTAAAATTAAAATTAAAATTAAAATTAAAATTAAAATTAAAATTAAAATTAAAATTAAAATTAAAATTAAAATTAAAATTAAAATTAAAATTAAAATTAAAATTAAAATTAAAATTAAAATTAAAATTAAAATTAAAATTAAAATTAAAATTAAAATTAAAATTAAAATTAAAATTAAAATAAAATAAAATAAATTTAATCAAAATAAAATAAAATAAAACTAAATTAAATTAAATTCAAGTTAAATTAAATTAATTTAAATTAAACTAAAAGAAAGGTACAATTACAAGGTAAATCAAATTTAGTTAAGTTTTAAAAAAACGCCTTTATAAAACCCCAAGAGAGTTCAAGTTATCATCCACCTGTTGTTTCTCCTATTATCTTCTCCAGCATCGCGTTAAAGAAATCGCACGAAAGGGAGTCTGAAGCCTAGTTTGGTTTTGTACGGCTCAGAGAGGTCCCTTCCAATTCTGACGGCGCTTTTGGTATTGATCAGAGTTATTTGGCATAGCTTTGCAAGGAAGTCAGGATTGCATTCACTTCTATAACTTTAAAAGAACAGATACAAGGAAATGATGCGTCCTTGAAAGTTCTATGAGCTTCAAACAAAAATAGTACCAACAACTGTACACAACCGACCAGTTGAAGAAGTCACAGTCGAATAAACATTTTTATGAAAAACTCTCCTCCTCTCCACGAGAACATATCTCACATTCATTATTCCTCACGTACGCTCGATTGAAAAGTAAAAATGAATAAATTTCCAAAAATTTTGAGGTTTTACAAATTCCGCCTTTGTGAGACATGAGTGCATGTACAACGGTAAATTAATGTAAGTATGTAGAATTATACTTGCACGTGTGTAAATTGAGTACGAGTACATTGCTGTATCTTCATTATTACAACCGAAATTCTTAAATGGAATTTAATGGAGATTGTAAACATGCAACTATTATTAACGCAATTAAGTTTGGTGGTTGCGCTTGATTCGTTAGCTGGAACAGGTGTAAAGATATCGGTGGTGCAAAAACACATTGAAACCCGAATATGGGTTTAAAACCTTGGGATTATTTTAGAGCAATCAGTCTCTCGTAGCATAAGAGAAATAGTTCTCCCTATTACATATGAGACGCTCAGCGCCAAAACGGCCTAACCCCAAAAAAATGGTTCTGAGAAAAACGAAGTTAAAAGAAAATGAGTTTTTAAAATATTCTTATCTTTTTGTTTATTAATTGAATCTATTTAAAAAATATATATTAATAGGAACTGAGGGCTAGGCCATTTTGGCATTTTACGTATGTAATACAAGTTAATAATAACACAGTGCAACACGAAAAAATACCTGCACGGTTAAATATTTTAACCTAAATTTTAAACTTTTTTGGACTACATATATAACCAAACCAAATTTGGATTCAAATTCAATCTAGAGCAGTTTTCATGAAAATTGGCTAAAAGAATCGAGTTTCAATTATTAACAAGAAATGTTTTAACAATTTTTTAAAGATAAAATAAATTTTTTGTCCGTGAGCGGGAATTCGAACCAAGACTCCCCTCATCAGCCGCGTCTGCTCTACCACTGAGCTATATCGCACAGATAAATGTTGTTGGCATAATTCAATCTTGAATAAGCTATCAAAAATAAATTTGAATTTTCAAACCAAAAAGTTTTAATTTTAAACCGAAAAATTTTAATTTTCTAACCAAAAAGTTTTAATTTGAAACCGAAAAGTTTTAATTTTCGAACCAAAAAGTTTTAATTTTAAACCGAAAAGTTTTAATTTTCTAACCAAAAAGTTTTAATTTTAAACCGAAAAGTTTTAATTATAAAATAAAACAAAAAAATGTGGCCGCTGGCAGGATTCGAACGAAAACGCTCAGATGTAACACCCGAGTGCTCTACCGCTGAGCTATGCCGCGTATTAAGTTTTTATGGGCAAAATTCAATTACATTGAAACAAACCAAAAATAAAAAATTTAGACTGCTTTTTCATTTAGATTTTAAATCGAAACCAAAAGAAATTGAAAATCTTTGTAGGTATTTGTACGGTTTGAAATATTTTACAAAAAAGTTTGAAAAATTGATTAAACTTTATACGGGTTTAAAATTTAGGTTCATTTTTTTAGCCGTGTGGGAAGAGATAGCTAGTATTTTTCTGGTAGATCTCGGCGGGTTAAGAAGAACTGCATGCAAGAAATTTCCCGGACACCTCGAAAATCCTGGGTAAGGAATCAAAAACCAGTTTTTCATACCTATAGTCCTTTCTAACGAAGAAGCATATACAAACCTTGAATGGTATTCAACATTAAATTTTGTTACGAGTGCAATGAATGTTAATTTTCTCCAAAAAGATGAAAACTGACGAAGTTATTAAGATTTCCATGAAAACTTTTGTCACATAATTTGAAAATTTACATATACCTAATTTTCAAATTATGTATATGGCAAAATAACTTTTCTTTTTAATTTAGTTTTCATGGAAATCTTAATAGCTTCGTTAGTTTTCAACTTTTTTGAGAAAATTAACTTTCATTGCACTCGCAACAAAATTTGCTGTTGAATACCATTCAAGGTTTGTATAGGCTTATTTTAAAATAGTGCATAGGGATAGCGCCAAAGTTGACCAACCTCGAAAAAAGACGAAAAAAATGTGTTTGTGGGGCAAATACTACCACTTTTACCACTACTTTCCGGTTCATATATATATATATCGTTAGAAAGGTATAAAAAATAAAAATCGGGTTAAAATTACCTAAGATATAGGCATGAAACCCCGGTTTTTGACCCCTTAACTCAAGATTTTGGAGGTGTCCGGTTATTATATATTGACTAAAATGTAACATGCAGTTTTCGCCTAATCCATTAATATTTTTTATTTCTAGGATTCGATTTGGCCTAAGCGGCTTAGGCCGTTATGGCATCCACATTTCTTTAAACTTTGCATAGAGGAAAAACAGTTTTCAGCGGGTAGAATAACCGGTTCGATCTGCATAGTCAGTTCCATTTTTTTAGGCCGTTTTGGTGCTGAGCGCCCCATACATATATGTCTTGATCTATGCACCTTTTCCTACTGGGTATGGCTATGCAAAATTGCATTTGTGTACAAGTGCACAAAAAATATCAAATACTTAGCTTCACATAAAAACTCATCTCAATTATTTGTTGCACTCGTTAAATAAATATTTACATCGTTTTTCAAATGAATATTTTATTAAATGCAATCTTTTGTTTTCAATCAAATAAATCACAAAAGAAAATTAATTATTCAATGGAGATTACAGTTTCGAGATTTTCGCCAAACACATATGTAAATATGAATGTGTGTAGTTTTTTGCTTGCGGATATGTCAGTTGAGTGTTAAGCACATAAAATTGTATTCGTGAGTATTTTGAAACAAAGGGGTATGAGGTAAAAAGAAGAGATGTGTATCAGAGTGTCCCAAAATTTGAAATTTGTTTTGTTTAAACGTGTACCTTCTAATTTTGGCCATTATGCATTAAAAACTATCCTGACAAAGTTGTATCCAATTCGGATCACGGCAACCCTTGTCCATTTAAGGACTTCGTAATTATTTAATCCTTATTTTTTTAGGTAATAAAAGTTCTAAAAAAGTGTATACAAATATTTAAGGAAATGAACAGGACATACCCCAGAAATCGTATTTATGCAATTATAGTGCATTTTTTTATAGGTCCAACACGGCGTATGAGTAACATTTAGCTGTTATTTTTATATGAAAAGAACGGGTAAATGTTACTCATACGCCATGTTTGGACCTATAAAAAATGCATTATAATTGCAATGTTTAAAGATGTGCTCAATTATTTTTGCTAGAAAATATATAGTTACGCAATGGTTCTAGTAGATTGAAATTCCAATGTCCTTTTCTCGTGATTACGTTTTTTTTTTCAATAACCTTGCAAAGAATCCCGTTATCCTTTAAAAAATTCAAAGTTGCAGCTTGGCAGCACAGTCTTTTACATATGAGCCAAATATTAAAATTACATATGTACCTTAGTATAAGCTGCTAGCAAAAACTTAAACTAAAAATCGCCACGGGTTACCGTTATCCTAGAACGATAAAACTAAGGCGATTTAGAGGATATGCATATCAAAAAATTTCGAAGCTTCATTTTGTTTCCATACATTTTTGGGACAGTCTTATGTGTATTTTGGGATTACTGTAGTTATGGTTCATTTAGATATTTACAACTTATGACACGTATTCATCACACGTAAGCTTCTTATGAGCATATGAACACCAATGATCACACATTACATCTTTCACATGTGATAAAATTGAGCGGACTCGATAGTATAGTGCTAGTGTGCTTTCCTATGATGCCGAAGATCCAAGTAACATTACAAACAAGGACTGAAACCGGAACCTGAACCGTAACCGTAACCGATTAAAACCGATTATTTTTTCAAAACCGAAACCGTAACCGTTATTTTCATCTGAAAAGTAACGAAACCGAAACTGTTTCAAAAGTCGGAACCGGTTCCAAACGGTTTTCATATTTTTTAGTGTCTTACTTCTTTTAGTGGGCACATAGATTTTCTTTTATAAAAAGGTACCCTGAAAAATTTTCATGGAAGATTGTCGAGCAGGGTTAAAAAAGACACGTTTTGACATCAGTACCAAAATTTTGAAAGAGGAAATTTGACTAAAGTTGAATGAAGCCAACGAAAAAAATTTACGTGGTCCGATAAAAAAAAGTTATGAAAATTCAGATCTATTTTGAAGCTACATACTTGAGTTTTTTGTGTTGGTGATTTTATTTGGAAACTGAAACCGGAACGAAACCGTAACCGAAACCGAAATAAATGTTGAGGAACGAAACCGTAAACGAAACCGAAATCGGAACGTTATTTTAATCGGTTTCATACCTTGATTATAAATAGTATAGAAATTTATAATAATTTAATCTGTTACCATGTGTGTGTGCGTGCTTTCATCTTTGTGAGCACTCTGCAAAGCTGCGCTCACGTGCTAACCGATTATCAGCCCAGACACATTATATGCTTAATTAAATAGCAATCAACTATTATTATTCTAATGCACATTTAGGTAAGTTTGTTATAGCTGGATTCAAGAAGTCCCAGGTGACCTTATTTCCAAATATTTGAGTGAAAGTTTGATGGTAGGACAGTAAATAGCTTATTGTGGTTACGCTTAGTAAATTATTTTAGTTGATTGTAGTTTAGTTATGTTAATTTGTGAGCTATGTATACAAAAAGAGGTGTTTGGAGAGGAGTTATTTTATTATAATTGTAGTACATAGTTTTATTTTTTTTTTTTCTTTATTTTTTTTTTTTGTTTTTTTTTATGATAGGATCGAAAGGAGTTATTTCATTATAATTGTAAGAGTTTTATTTTATTTTATTTCGTTTTATTTTATTTGCTTCATAATTTGTATTTTATTTAAATTGATTTTGATTTTTTCTTTTTCTTTATTTTTTTGTTTTTTTTTTTTTCTTTTTTTATATTATATAATTTTTTTTATTTTTTTATATTTTTATTGTTTGATTTTTTTGTTTAATTTTTTTTCTATTTCATTTGTCTTTTTGTTTTGAATTATTTAATTTCTGTTATTATAATTTTTTTTTTTTTCTTTAGTTTTTTTTTATGATAGGATCGAAAGGAGTTATTTTATTATAATTGTAATAGTTTTATTTTATTTCGTATCATTTAATTTTCTTTATATTTATTATTTTATTTTTTATTTTATTTAATTTGATTTTTTTTTTTCTTTTTTTATATTATATAACTTTTTTTATTTTTTTTTATATTTTTATTATTTGATTTTTTTTTTTTTATTTCATTTGTTTTTTTTTTTAATTATTTCATTTCTGTTTTTTAATTTTATTTTTTTTTTCACAAATCTTATCACAAAGTCTCCAAAAAGTGAATAAACTCTTGTGTGGAGTATTTAAATTTTCCTAAAAATCTTGTTATCAACCATAATTGAAGTGAGTGATACCGTATAAGCTTTAGGTGCTAATAGAATTATGGCAAATCACATCATTTAATCACACGTGCAACGATTAATGTCAAAATCAAGAAATTTTGATTCCAACAATAAATACGGCGCAACTTTGGTATCAGTGGGTGGTGAAGCTTTCCATTTTCCCATGAACATCGTTCACATAGTAGCACACAAGACACATCACAAAAGCAAACAACAAATCCATCAATGGCATCACCATGGATTTCATTCGTTTAAATAAGCATTTAAGCGAGCAATCAATCAAAGCGTTCTCATAAAAACGTTTACGTCTTGAAATAATTGCTTTATCCCATCTTTCACTGACACAAGTGCACCGTTAACAAGTCGAGGACCTATAATTTGTAATTAATCCCAAGGAAACTATTTTTTTGATAATGAAACTGACTAGGAAATTCCTCTGATAAGGACCACTTAGCGTAAGAGCGCTGAGCTATATCCATTTTAAAGCTAAAATTTTTGGAATTGAGATATGTATCTCAAAGTGAATTTAAAGTTTTTAGAGTAAAAATTTTCTTTCTTTTTTACTATATTTGATTATATTTTTTTAATTTGTTTTATTTTATTTTATTTTATTTTATTTTATTTTATTTTATTTTATTTTATTTTATTTTATTTTATTTTATTTTATTTTATTTTTTTATTTTTTTATTTTATTTCATTTTATTTTATTTTATTTTATTTTACTTTATTTTATTTTATTTTATTTTATTTTATTTTATTTTATTTTATTTTATTTTATTTTATTTTATTTTATTTTATTTTATTTTATTTTATTTTATTTTATTTTATTTTATTTTATTTTATTTTATTTTATTTTATTTTATTTTATTCTATTTTATTTTATTTTATTTTATTTTTTTATTTTTTATTTTATTTTATTTTTTTTTTATTTTATTTTACTTTATTTTACTTTATTTTATTTTATTTTATTTTATTTTATTTTATTTTATTTGATTTTATTTTGTTTTATTTTATATTATTTTATTTTATTTTTGTATTTTTTTATTTTATTTTACTTTATTTTATTTTATTTTATTTTATTTTATTTTATTTTATTTTATTTTATTTTATTTTATTTTATTTTATTTTATTTTATTTTATTTTATTTTATTTTATTTTATTTTATTTTATTTTATTTTATTTTATTTTATTTTATTTTATTTTATTTTTTTATTTTATTTTACTTTATTTTACTTTATTTTATATTATTTTATTTTATTTTATTTTATTTTTAAATTTTTTATTTTATTTTATTTTATTTTATTTTATTTTACTTTATTTTATTTTATTTTATTTTATTTTATTTTATTTTATTTTATTTTATTTTATTTTATTTTATTTTATTTTATTTTATTTTATTTATTTTATTTTATTTTATTTTATTTTATTTTATTTTATTTTATATTATTTTAGTTTATTTTATTTTTTTATTTTATTTTATTTTATATTATTTTAATTTGTTTTAATTTATTTCATTTTATTTTATTTTATTTTTATACCCAGCGTACCAGTGCTAGTACAAGGGTATTATAATTTTGTTCACATAGCGGCACAAAATAATCGAGATAGATATAGAGTTCTATATATGAAAGTTCTTGGGTTGAAAAGAGGAGTTCATTAACGTCCGTCCGTCTGTGTACACGATAACTTAGTAAAAATTGAGATATTTGCATGAAATTTTATATACAGTTACTTTTTGGCCAAGGTAGTTTTCTATTGAAATCGATATCGATAATCACATAATAATCATTAAAGTGGGCGTGGCACCGCCCGCTTTTAAGGAAGGCATTTTTGAAAATTCGACTGGTCGTATCTCTTAAACTGATTACGATAGAACGATGGAATTTGGCACAAAGCATACTAGTATCGCCCACTTTCGATATCGAAAATTTCTAAAATCACCTAAATTGACATAATTCGGTAACGGAAATGGGTAAAATGATATAATTTTATAGGTGAATCTCCTTGGTTATTCTCTTATGATTTTTCCATAAATTTTTTATAGTGGGCGGGGCCCCGCCTACTTTTAAGGGAGGCATTTTTGAAAATTCGACTGGTCGTATCTCTTAAACTGATTAGGATAGAACGACGGAATGTGGCACAAAGCATACTAGTGTCGTTGGGAGTATACCCAATGAAATTGGATAAAATCGCTCTCCAACACACAAATTGGCATATCTCGGCAACTGAAATGGCTAAAATGATATAATTTTATAGGTGAATCCCTCTGGTGATTCTCTTATGATTTTTTCATAAATTTTTTATAATGGGCGTGGCACCGCCCACTTTTAAGGGAGACATTTTTTGAAAATTTGAATGGTCGTAACTTTTAAACTGATTAGGATAGAACGATGGAACTTGGCACAAATCATACTAGTATTGTTGGGAGTATACCTGATGAAACTGGAAAAAATCGCTCTCCAACACCGCCCACTTTCGATATCGAAAATCACATAAATTGAAATAAGTCGGTAACGGAAATTAAGTAAATCCTCCTAAGGCCTAACGATTGTTATCCCGTTCTAAAAATTACCGCTGGGTATTAAATGTTCGGTTCACTTGTTCAACTTGATTTTATTATTTTTTTTTTCTTTTTTGATTCATTTTATTTAATTTTTTTTTTGTTTATATTATTTTATTTATTTTTTCTTTTTTATACCTTTTCTCATTATATTCTATTTAATTTTTTTTTTTGCTTTATTTTTTTTGTATTTTTTTTTTTTAATTTTTTTTTTTTTTTCTATTGCTATCTCTGCAATCTCTGGACTCTCTAACAAATATAACAAAATATAATAAAAACTGCATTTAAGAGTCAGAAACATATTCAGGCAACACTACACTATACGACCTCTTCATGACTTGTCCAACCACCCCTAATATACATATTCCCAAGTAATATATGTACGTTAAGACTTTTGCATTTTGTTACAACTTTGCATATTTTGAACTTTTTTGCTTGAAAACCAATAATAAATTGTATTCATTAAGGTCTTACAAAACGGAAATTGCGGAAATGGAGACGGTGCTGTAAGAGGCCACATCATAACCCAACCACCGCCCAATTTTACCACCAACATCGATCTACACCACCAATAAAGCAAAAAAAAGTTCAACCGTGATGGAAAGGGTACAAGAGCTCAGCATGAGCAAATATTTCAATATGAATGAGCATGATGGATATTGCTATCTGCTAGCCATACCACCAACGACTTTTGTATGCTGTATGAAGACACTCGTTTGACGATGCGGAAGCAATCGATTTCAGTATGGAAATTGAAACAGACGCTAATAAATATGTAACAGTGTTTGAATACGATATAGATGAATGTGCTCGAAGTAGCGTTGGTGTTGAAATAAAGGATGAGTAAGGATGGGTCAGCACGGAAAGAGAGAGAGAGAGAGAGATGGAGTGAGTAAGGAAGGCAGCAAAATAGCCGGCTGTTGGTCTACAATTTGCTGCTTTTATGGAGAGACTCATAGCAATAAGTTAACAGTGAAAACAGCAACTAAATATATTAAATGATAGCAAACATACAGAGACACACATACCTACATACAGCTAAAAGAAATGAAATGTTTGAATATTTAACAAATTTATAAAAACTAAAAACAAATGTCTAAACAAAAAATTACAACAACAGCAACACATCAAAAACTAAAAATAAAATTGTATCCAGTATGTATTTATAAATGTATGTGTGTGAGTAGTAAAATGTAAGCAAAAAAACTCCAAATTTAACTGTATAAATTAAAATTCAAAACACGCATGAAACGTAACAATTACAACTTAATTAACAACAAACGCTAAAAATTGTGAATTAAACAAGAAAAAAATGCATAAACAAAAATACAAATCAAAATAGTTTTAAAAAAGCGCCGTTAACGAATAGAGAGCTGGAAGCTGCAGTGAAGATATAACATATGTATGGGGATAAATTTGTCAACCGAACAGCACCTAAAAGTTTCATCGCATCGATTTAAATGAAATTTGGTGAAAGTGATCTGCTATGTAAGCAAAAAAATATCACCAAAGGCCGCGTATACATACCGAGATATACCGATTTGAATTCGCACCAAATTTGGCGAATTCAAATGAGCCAGTTTGACACCGTTTATATTGGCAAATTAGCATTTGGCTTCATCTTGCCTGCTAGAATTCTCCACCAGGACAAAAAGCCACCGAAAGAAAATGCACTACCGTGATGTTTTAAACAACTGTAGAGTAAAAATAAAAGAAGAGCCAAGAAGACTTCTGTCTTTTCCTGGTAGATTTGGCCCACTTTCTTAAAAACGACTAGTTGAAATTGTAATTTATAGCGGGGCAAAGTGCAAAAGTTATCACAAGTCATTAAACCATTAATGTTCTTGCTGGGTAATTCTAAATGGAACTGCAGATTGTATTGTTCGGCAAATGAGGTCAAATGTGATGAAATTCCAAATATGGAAAATGAGATTTGTATGCAAAAAAGAAAAAAGCGCCAAATTTGGTGCAGTGTAAATGTACTATAAGCCGTTTTTCTTTAAATTAGAAGTCATGGAATTTAAAGTACATTTACACCGCATCAAATTTGGTAAATTTGGCGAAAAATTGCAAATTTGGCGCTTTTTTCCATACAAATCTCATTTTCCAAATTTGGAATTCATCACATTTGGCCTCATTCGCCGAACAATACAATCCACAGTTCATCCAAATAGCAACCCTGCGGGTGTTCCACATTTAGAATTGCCCAGCAAGAACCTTAATGGGTAATTAACCTGTGATAACTTCTGCATTATGAACAGCTGTAAATAACAATTTCAACTAGTTTTTTAAAGAAAATTGACCAATTCTACCAAGAAAGACAGAAGCCTTCTTGACTCTTCATTTATTATTACTCTACTGGTGTTTAAAATATCATGGTTGTGCATTTTCTTTCGGTGGCTTTGTGTTCCGGTAGAAGATTCTTGCAGGGAAAGTGAAGCCAAATGCAAATTTGCCAGTGTAAACAGGTTCGAAATGACTCATTCAAATTCGCCAAATTTGGTGCAGTATAAATGTACTATTACGTGCTAAGAAGGAACATGGAAACCGTTTTCTAAAGTATTTTTACCGTTCTTTTCGAATATAAATTTAAAAAAAAAAAATTATTGAAAAATTTTATAAAAAAATGTTTATCAATTTTTTTTAAATATGAACATTGTTAATATTTTTTTAATTTTAATTTGAAGTTTCATCTTTTTCCTTTGAAATGATACCTTTTTTGTAATGGACCTCGAAAATTTCTATATTGGATTGTTATCTTAAACAAAAAAATGAAATGATGTGTAATTGGTGAATAAATTTGTAACAAAGAAACACCATATCGAATCGAAAATTGACAAAAAAAAATTCCTTGAAAACGGTTTCCATGTTCCTTCTTAGCACGTCAATTACATGACTTCTAATTTAAAGAAATAAGGCTTACACAAAAAAAATGCGAATTCAAACCGGTATATCTCGATAACCATTCAATATTTATACGCGACCTTTGGTGATATTTTTTCTTGCATAGCAGATCACTTTCAAAAAATTTCATTCAAATCGAATTTTTAGTTGGTCCGCTTGAGGAATTTCACCCCATATGTGAGAGGAAAATTATTTTTAAAAAATGCCCTTCAGTTTTTTGTTTTTGAATTTTGTGAGTTTGATTCAAAAACGTCCTATCTCAGATGAAAATGTGGTTCGCTCATTGAAAAAATTTGAGTGGGGCTATCTTCAAAGAGATGTATGTACATAAGTACGTCATTTTTAAAAAACACTTTGAAATGGGGCGATCTTCCACGCAGGCATCCACTTAATTTTAAAAATAGCACTGTGTGACAGTTAAAATATTAGGGATAAGAACCCCTTTTTCAGGAGTTCATGAATGATTGTATCTCCCTGAATGTTAAATAAAATTGCATTCCTAAATTGTTTGATGTTTTTCACGATTTTAGACCACCGCAAAACGTTCTTTTTATCACCCCTTTAAAATAGAGGGCAGATAGAGCGTGCGATAAGTTTATAGATGAGAAAACGGCCCGTGCAGGACACTGAATTTTATTTATTTGCCACACAGTGTAGTCTAAAAAAATGCTTAAAACACACATTCAACAAAGAAACGTAAAAATACGAATTGAAATGTAAACTGTAAAGTTAAAATTGATTTAATTAAAGCATTGTAATTAAACAACACTATACAACAAATAAACAGCTTTTGCATGCAGCAGAAAAATTACTAGTAGTACTGGAAAGAGATCGATGTTTTTTCTAGCACTAGCCGCATGCATAAAAGGTGAGCACTTGCTCAGACTAAATTTTTTTTTTTGGCTTTGTTTCTTTTAGAAAAACAAAATACGTAGGTTTTACTAAAAGAATTGAATCTGAGCAAATGCTCGCCTTTTATGTATGACGCCGTCTATGTATCTACAATCGTGTTCCTTGAAACCGATATTTTTGAAGTTAACTTCTTAGGCGGCAATATGAAGTTTTGATTGAGAGTAAAATTTGAGAAAATGGCTGATGATGCAACGGAAATAGAAATTGTAGCCGACTTTCAGGCATAGGCGATTTTCAGCGCTGTGCAAATCAAATAGGAGTTAAAATTCTAGGATCTAGCTAACATTGCACAAATTGAAATAGTTAGACCGAGCAGAATTCATGGGTGTTCCCACTTATGGCGGTTTACAGGGTTGCCACCTATCCCAATTTTTTTTAATATAGAGCTATATATGCCAATATCCACCGTATTACAAATAAGATAATTTCAAGCAGGGTTGCCACTTAGGGTTGCAATTTATTTATTTTTTCGTATATCTCGGGAACTGCGGACCGATTTGAATAAAATTTCGCATATAGACGATTTGAGTCTAAGATTATATATATGGGAGTTGCCACTTAGGGCGGTTTACAGGGTTGCCACCTATCCCTATTTTTTTAATATAGAGCTAGATATGCCAATATGGGTATCAAATAAAAAGTATTTTTGGTCGTATTCCAAATATGACAATTTTACGCTGGGTTGCCACCTAACCGCAATTTACAACCCCTTCTACAACTATTCTTCATATCTTTCTTCGCCTTCACACTATCTCCCTCCCTTTTTCTCTTCATTCCCGTCTTTCCTTCTACCACGCCCCTCTTTCTCCATATCAAATTCGTATTGGCCCCTGTTAATTTAGGCATAGTTCTACCCACGTACTGAATTTGAAGGAAAACTCACCATGTATAAGATATTTTCGAATTGATCGCTTCCCTGGTCCACTTCCCTGAAGTAAGAAATTGTGAATATTGACCATTTTCGAATACACCTTATTCATATTTCGTTATTTCTGAATTTAAGAAGTTAACTTCTTTCACGCGGTTTTTTAATTCTAATTATTAATTATTAAAAATATCGGTGTCGAGCGAGAAGTATCGATACAGTTTTAAGTCGGACTAAATTCCTGGCTCCCTATTAACAAGACAAATGGAAGGGTGGAAGTAAAAAGCAAATGTATTTTTATGTAAGTTGAGGGGAAACTTATAAAAAGTTCAATAGAAATGGGTAAAAAATGTGTTCAGTAAAAGGTAGACAAAACGTTTTTCGATTAAAATCGAGAAATGTCGTTGCAAATGATAATGCTAGTTTTAAACATTGCCAAAGTAAACGATATTTATCTGTGAAATAATAATAATTTTTAATATAATATTTCTCTGCTTTAATGAAAAAAACTATTTGTCTACTTATTACTAAAAAATGTGTTTACCCATTTTATTTTTTATTTTATTTGTTGGCCTTTAACTTGCATGCAACATACGTCTCCTTTTTACCTTTCATTTTATTTGTTTCCCTTTTTACTTGCATGCAAAATATGTCTCCTTTTTACTTCCAGCCTTTCATTCATGAGCTTTCAGGCGTATAAGTTTTTTCCTCTTGCAAAAATGCGGTTGTACAGTGTAAAATAAAAATGTAATTTAATTAACAACCTACACTGCTAAGCACACAAGAAAAATACTTTTTAACTGCACACATACCCATGCAGGAAGAAAACTTTAAAAGTCCCCACCGACCTCATATGTACTAAACAAGTAGGTAAGTCGGGGCCAAAGGTCAAAAATTGAGGTTTTATAGATTTTTCTCGAAACCCGTAAGTTTTTTCTAAAAAAAATCTGGAAAAATAGAGGAAAATCCCAAAAAAAAACCCTCAAGTAGGGATCTTGGAAAATTTGGCTCTGTTGGAATTTTTGTGGTTTCAAATGTCTAATTTGACCGACCTATTCTGTAATGGTACTTAATAGTACATTTACACTGCAGCAAATTTGGCGAATTTGAATGAGTCATTTCGAACCTGGTTACACTGGCAAATTTACTTTTCGTTTCACCTTCCCTGCAAGAATCTGCTACCAGAACACAAAGCCACCGAAAGAAATGCACTACCGTGATGTTTTAATCACCTGTAGAGTAATAATATATGAAGAGTCAAGAAAAATAAAAACAAAAAAAAAACTAATGGCGGCGATATACCAACAGGCCATCATAACCTCTAACGAGATTTTTGCCGAGCTTCTCTTTCCAACTTGTGGTGTGTGCTTTTTAGTTTTTTCTACAAGTTGGCGGGACCTACAGTTTTTTGCCGACTCCGAACGGCACTTGCAAAGCAAATGAATTTTTTGCCGAGAAGCTTCTCATGGCAGAAGTACACCCGCAGAGTTTGGCAAACTACTGCCGAGGGGCGACCCCGCTAAGAAAAATTCTTTTTCTAAATAATTTTTGATGTTACTTTTGCCGGGCATCGAACCGCCACGACTTGGGGTAGAAGGCCGAACACTTACCCGCCACACCACGGCGGTCGCCGAAGGCTTCTGTCTTTTCTTGGTAAAAATGGTCCGTTTTCTTAAAAAAAAACTATTATTTCAGCTGTTCATAATGCAAAAGTGATCACACGTTAATTACCCATTAAGGTTCTTGCTGGGCAATTCTAAATGTGTAACATAGGCAGGGTTTTTATTTTGAGGAACTGTGGATTGTATTGTTCAGCGAATGAGGCCAAATGTGATAGAATTCCAAATTTGGAAAATGAGTACTGTATGGGAAAAAGCGCCAAATTTGCAATTTTTCGCCAAATTCGCCAAATTTGGTGCGGTGTAAATGTACTATAAGGATGATTTACACGGGTCGATTTTTCTAACCTTTTTTCAATCGGCCGTGTAAACAGCAATTCGATCTATCTTCACCTTGTATTTAAGATTCGATCAAAATCTACCAGAAAATTGACCCGTGTAAATGAGCCTTTACGGCAGTTGAAATATTTTGCAAGAACTTCGATGTCTGTGAAAAAAGGATTTCTCCGAGTTTGATTTCCTATTCGGTTTTTTTGACGTTCGACTGCGTTCAACCATCAAATACAGGTTCTAAATTAGTCGAATTGCTATTTAGACAGTGGAACGGCAAAGGAATTGACTAGGAAATCGACCCATGTAAATCAACGTTTATTTAAGCGTCGTCGGTTTACTTTAAAAATCATTTGCCAAATTTGGCGCAGTGTAAATATACTATTAATGGGTTAATGATGTGTGATAACTTGTGCACTATGCACAGCTGTAAATAACAATTTCAAGTGTTTTTTTTTAAGAATGGGCCAATTCTACCAGGAAAAGAAGAAGTCTTCTCGACTCTTCCAAATGCAAATTTTCCAATGTAAACGGTGTCGAAGTGGCTAATTGAAATTTGCCAAATTGGTGCAGTGTAAATGTACTATAAGTCACGGCAGGCAAAAAGTGGGTAATTCTTTTCCAAGAAACTTGTTCTTCCTTTTTATGTGAGGTTGTTGTTGTTGTAACGAGGTGTAGCCCTGCCTAAATGTCAGACAGGGTCACCCCGAGTGTACTGCTCTTGGCCGTTTCGGCACGATGGGTACAGCACAAGCCGTGTAGGCCGTGTAGGTCATTTAGCGTTACCCAGGGTACACCAGCGGCGAGGCGACCTACTCTTACACCCCTTTATGTGAGGTCGGGAAGGCTGCATACTTTTAGGTATTTGATGTTTTTCCACAAAGGTGTTAAAATACAAGTTGTTGCCTCAGCGGAATTGGTTAGTCATAGTTAGTGGGTGTGTGTGTGTGCAATTCAAATATTATCCTAGTGTGCATTTCGTCACCGAAACACTTCCATGCTAGATTTAGCAAAACACTTAACTTAATTAAAAATCTAGTTTAAGCATGAAAAGTGAACTAAAAAGCTCAACTATAAATTATAAGTTAGATTTAAACGAAAAAAAAACTCCCACTCATACTCGTAAATGCCTCATATATATGTATGTATTTGTTATCATGTGTAAAATTTTCCAATGGTAGTTTAAGTTAATTAAGTAAGTGTGAATGTAAGCTGAAAAAGTAAGAAAAAATATTTTAAATTATCTTACTTCTAAATCGTTTTTAAAAAACCGAGTTCAAAGTTGACTGGCCGAAATTCAAAATTGCAAAAGCTTAAAGTATATTGGCAGAAGTTAAAAAAGCACAAATTAGGACAAGCTAAGCTTACATAGTTTATGTATTATATCTAAATATATAATAGCGGTGAGATTTGAGAAATTTCGAAAGAATTGCTGTAATAAGCTCATTTTTTTACGAAAAACGCTTTAAAGCTTTTCTACGAGCTTTCACCTCTTTCGCTGATATACTTTGTAAGTTTCAAGCTGCAATGTAGGTTTCGCACAACTACTCGGTTTTTTTGCAGTCGAAGTACCTAACCGAACTCCTAAAAAATTTTAATAATTTTTTATGAGAAAATTTAAATATTTTACTGTTAAACATTTAAATAGAAACATTGTTAGTTCCAGAGCTTAGATACTTAGAAATGAAGAATTCTATTGATGCAATTTGATTTTGAAAGTAATTTATAAAAAAAAATTAAAGTTATACTAAATATTAGATTTCTAAATAGTAAATATATCCCAAATTTGAATGCTTTTATATGTAGGTACTTACGCTCATGCTTAAAAATTACATGTTATATACGCTATTTAAATATATTTAACCCCAATTATTTTGTTATTGCCAAAAATTGACATTCGTCTAGTTAGTCAACTATTCTGCGCTTGTTATGATTTTTTCCGCTTTCAAAATGCTAATGTAAATTAATCTTAAAAAATGATGATTTGTAGTAGAAATTTAAATTTTAAGAATAGCTGGCCACCGAGGTAGCAGTCGCTCACAATGTGTTTGAGCTATAACAATGTGTCAGGAACTATGTTAAGAAAGTTGCCAGATAGAAATATTTCCCAGCGTGCTTATTGCAGCTTGAAGACGATCAAATATTGATGAAATATATCGGTGATGACTTTGCAAAACCACCAATCTGAAAGCAATCAAATTTTACAGGAGAGCAAAAACTAATTAAATTTTAATCCTATGTATTATCTCGCGAATTTTTTTTTGTTTTAAAAAAGGATATTTACCATAAAATTGAACTAAAGTTTCAAGTAGTTACATAATTATGCTTTTTATGAAATTATTTTGCTTATAGACGGTTTTACCAACAAATTTACTGACATTTACTAAGGGAAATACATTTCCTAAGCAATTTACCGTTGTTTATGTAGTTTTTTGAAGAAATGCAAAATTTATAATTTTCTCATTTTTGCCACTTTCGTCATTTAGGAGATTTTGCATCTAGTATATATTTGGTTTTGCATAGGCATCGACGATGTGGAGTGTCGTATATTTTGGTTAAATGTGGCCATTTGTTTTTTGATAATGTGGTAGAATCAAAAGCTTTTTTTAACCTGATAATATTATTTTTTTGATTATGGAAATTTTTAAGTTGATTTTTACTAAATTAGGTTTTAAATCAAATTTTTCATCAAAGTTAAGTGTTCTTCCGATGATCTCACAGAAAGTGAACTGACAACACTTAAAACAAAATAGTGTTAGTGAAATATTTTGTTTCAGTGAAAAGGCTTTAAAAAAAAAAAAAATTGAGGGCAATTTTCTGGTCGTTCCACTGCGTTCTACCTTCAAATACAAGGTGTGAATCGATCGAATTGCTATTCACACAATGAAACGATAAAAATCGACCCGTGTAAATCAGCCTTCAAGTAGGTACTTAAAGTTAGCCTCAGCTATTTATTTTGACCAATAATTTTACCTATGGTATTTACAGTGGTAGGCAACCCATTTGCAACCGATTATAAAGGAGAGTTTCATTCCTTAGGGCCGCTTGCATAAAAGCTGATAACGACTAACCGGAGTTTAATTGACGTATTTTGTATGGTTAGCTGTCAAGTTAATCACCGATTAGGCTTAATCGGCTTTTATGCAAGTGGCCCTTAGTGTCTTTTATATTAAATTTTGCCTAATTTTGTTTACAAATACCACTCATGTTATAACTAATGCCATTAAAGTGACTTCTCAAAGCTTTACACAAAAATCATAAAAACTCTGCAAGTTTAGGCCTAGATTTTGAACTTTTGACCTGGGCTCTCTAGAAAAAATCTGATTATGCAGTTTTGTCGCCCATTAAATTTTAGTCTAACAAAGTGCAAATCTTAAGGAGCTTTGAAAGCGCGCACTTCTTCCATACAAAAAAATTTGTGTGATTTCGTTATATGGAGAAAAAATACACAAAAAAAAATTTTTAAAATCAACGTGCTTTCAGAGCTCCTTGAGATTTGCACTTTGTGAGACCAAAATTTAATGGGCTACAAAACTGCATAATCAGCTTTTTTCTAGAGAGCGCAGGACAAAAGTTCAAAACCTAGGCCTAAATTTGCAGTGTTTTTATGAATTTTGTGTAAAGCTTTGAAAAGCCACTTTAATGGCATTATTTACAACATTAGTGGTATTTGTAAACAAAATTAGGCAAAATGTAATATGAAAGACACTAAGAGCCGCTTGCATAAAAGCTGATAACGACTAACCGGAGTTTAATTGACGTATTTTGTATGGTTAGCTGTCAAGTTAATCACCGATTAGGCTTAATCGGCTTTTATGCAAGTGGCCCTAAGGGCCGCTTATTTAAAAGCCGATAACGACTAATCGGCCGGTTACCGGAGTTTAATTGACGTAGTTTGTATGGTTAGCTGTCAAGTTAATCACCGATTAGGCGTTATCGGCTTTTATGCAAGTGGCCCTAAGGGTTGAAACTCGCCTTTGTAATCGGTTAAGATCAAAACGGGCCTTTTAATACCGCTGGAAAAAATGTTCATCTCATAGCTTCTTTAAAGTAGAATTGTGTTACCTGATCTAAAAAGAGTATCTCTTGTTAATATAATAAAACAGCCCTTAAAAACTATGTTATGCAAGTTGAATTTTGAAAAATAAGAAAGTAAAAAAAGGGAAACCAACGATAATTCAGAAAATGTGTCCAAAACTATTTGAATGAATAAAAAAGATATAGGTAAATTAATGACTAAAAAGTAATACGTGATGCACCGCTTTAAGTTCAAAACCGAAAAAGTAAAAAAAAAAGGTATGCGATAAAAAACGAGCCATCGCTCTATTTCGTTTGCAATAGCACGATTTTTGCATTGAACGTAAACCATTTTTTGGAAATTAAATTTTCGTTTTTGAAATTTTACAAATTTATAGGTATAACATTGTCAAGTTATTGAGTGTTAGTTATTAAAAATATTTATGCAAATGTATATGTATATTTATATATTTTGGGGGAAACGTTAAAGCATTTTAAATAAGTATTGAAATTCAAGTTCTCAATGAACATTATGGACAAATTAAAGAAAGCAAAAAAAGTTAACATTACATTATATAAGTAGTTAGTAATTTAAAGTAAAAAAATCAACAACATAAAAATTGATAATTTAAGCTTAACTATAAGGATGCCAAATAAAGAATCCAAAAAACATTTAACAGCTAAGACGGGTAAGCAACATACCTACTAAAATTATAAAATGAAAAAAAAATAAATAAATTAATAAATAAAATAAAAATGTGTAAAGTTGTGTGGCGTAACTAATTTGTAATTAATGAAATTCTTCTAATCGATGTTTGTTTTAAAGAAAGAAAAAGAAGAAAAGCAGAGATGACTCTGCTCATTGTGTTAATTCTAAAACAGCCTATATAAGGTAGAAGGCAATATAGAAAATTTTGCTGAAAACACATAAAACAATTGGCTCAACTTTGCATTACTCAAAAGCGCACCCCGAAGCATTTTGCTGAATATAAAAACATACCAAAAAAAATCTCATCAACAACTATTGAATAAAACATACATAAGTCATGTAAAACCCAAAAACAAGCGAATGCGCTTAAGAATTTAAAAAATAAAGAAAAAACTTTTAAACAAATGTAAAGAAACGAAAATCTAAAAGAGAAATTAAAAAATAATTGAAAAAATTAAAAAAAAAAAACATATTTAACAAAAAATCTAAATTGTTGTGGTAGACACTGGAGAGTCAGTAAAACATGCAATAAATGTATACAAAATAAACAAATAAAAACTGAAAGCTTTTCAATTGACTTGTTCCATTTGTGTCTAAGAATTTTTGGTAAGTTAGTCATAGAAATGCAGATGTGATATTATAATTTTATTAGGTCCTGAAGTTCATTCATTATGAGATCAGCACGTGGTTTCTGTAACTTTTTAACGAAGTTTGTGACATTACAATCGTTAATTTTGACACAATTTTCTGTACAAAAATTGTCAAAACTGATGTTCACGACAATAACAAATTTTGTTAAAAAGTTACAGAAACTGGGTGCAGAGGACCATTTTGAAGACATCTGTGCTTTCCTTTAAATGCAGGAACAATTTGTTTCACTCTAGTAAAATATTGTAACAGAACGCTTTCAAGCTGTACAGGTAGGTGCTAAGCCAGTGAGAAAAAAACTGTCGATTCGTTGTTAAAGGTGATGGCCCAATGCACGCTTGCCTTGCTGGCTTTGACTCGAGAAATCTCAAAATTTTTTTGAACTCTACTGAAATGTCTGAAAGTTGGTCCAGTGGCAGCCTTGCTTTGCTTGCTTGAAGCGCTTCAAAGCGTCGAATAGCCCAAATCTCTATTTGACAGCGCTTTACACGCTTTGCTGTTTGTCTTGTTGTTTTCTTGTTTGTCTCATCCTGTATTTTTGACAACTTTTGTAGCTTCTTTTGGGCCATCGAAGCTTTAAAAGGAAAGCAAGGTAAGCCAGGCAAGCAAATCAAGCGTACATTGGGCCATCCGCTTAAGAAATTCAAAGTTCCTTTGGCGGCTGCAGTAGGTTTCACAGCTACATATTGTGACGAATTCGATGATTCCTCGACTATTTTCCCTGAGTTCGATCACTGTACGTTAAATAAAACACACAGATTCTGCTTAATAAGTAGTACGCTTTATTCACTACTAAAAACCGTAGTACAATATCGCGGGTTAATTCACTGTTCAGTACTTCACTGTACAACACTTCAAAATAAACTGATTGACGTGCGTTGTCTTTGCGTTTTTATATACCCTAGTAGACTGCGGCTTCATCACCTAGAAATGTCTACACATTTCTGGGTTATTCGTGCAACAGTGTTCTCGAAGCGTTTATCTATCGTCATCTCCTCTTTATGCCACATTCGCAAACACGCGAGCTGCCTCTCGCTCTCACGTCATGTATCTAAACAGCTGTAGTTGTGGTAGTGACGCTAGTGAAGGAAATACGCTAGAGTTGGGAGATGAGCGATTCTTGAGAACATTCGCCACAATATCGTCCATTTTTTGCCTTTACTGTGTAACTACACCTTTTGATAAAACTCGTTTTTTATATGCAAATGCCTTTAAGACATCGAGAAACCCAAATTTAAGCTGGAATTATTGGTGATGTTTGTCGTAACGCTGTAGTCGTATCCAATCAGCTGATTCGACCAACCTTATGGGATTTAATGCAATCGATTATTGGTGCCATATCGTAACGCTAAGGTCGTAACCGGATCGTAGCCAACCAATTGGTTTTTGCTTTTCCGCGGTAACCTAAACAGCTGATTACATTTTTTGTTCATTTAATTTATTTGTTTTGCATTAATTTTTCGAATTTATTGGTTTTTGCTATTTGGTGAGTTATCATTTCACATTTTTTAAGAAAATATTAATTAAGATTATGTTCATAGCTGAGTCTTTGCAGTCAATCAGCTGTTTACGGTTACCGCACCAATAATCGATAAAAATGTACCGCATAGGGTTGCGTTAGGGATACGACTACAGCGTTACGACAAACATCACCAATAATTCCAGCTTTAAAATCAGCTTGGTAAAATAAACTAACATTCATGGTGTTTGGTGCGATTTATTTATATCGTATCGATCGTATTTACATTTTTAGTACACTAAACTTAAGAACTTGAGTTGGTTTTCTTCGTTTCCTGAAATATTTCTCTTTTGTACATGCGTGGTTATGGCAGAAATGGGACGATATATCACAAGCTATCTACCCGATAGAGTTCTTCTGGGTACTTTATTCCTCAATGAATTCAGTAGGCAGAAAATTAATTGAATATGGCAGCACACATTATTTAGCAGTGCTGCACTTCAAAGGCGAAATGTTAGTGCCCGTGCATGTTGTTAATGGCTGTTTAATGCTGATTTCGTTTCATCGAAAAAAATTTACACTCACTCGTTGAACATGTTTGCACTATTGCACTGAACAATGTAAAAGTGTGATGAAAGTGTGCCCGTTCTACTTTAACCTGCTATCGATAAAACGAACAAAAAACTCTGCTCAATAAGTCAATCAGTCCAAAAGTTCGTTTGCTACGCTATGTGCATGAATAATTAGGTGTCGCTTATCACCCATTATTATTTGTTATTTCAAAATCCAATTTATTTCACCAAATTTATCTGCCAAGTAAAATTTTCGTCAGCTGACTTTCAGTGCAACCAGCTACCCTGTCAAAGTGTGTGTTCTTACACTCCTGACGCGCATTTTTTATGAAACGAAATCAGCATTACTTTAATTACCTACTAGTTTTGACTATGATAATACCCCACTAGTTTCAACTAGTTTTCTAAGATTTCCAAGGTCTAATATAAAAAATGACTGTACAACAGACATAAAAAAACCCAGAGGGTTTATCATCGGTTTCTAATGATTTTGTTGTACTGACGCGACGCGACGCGACCAAATATTCTTTGCATGTGTTCTTATGGAGCAGAGTACACCTAGCGACAGCAGCACCACGCGACACGACGCGACACATCAATATTGATCAAATAGCACGCGTCGCGTGGTGTCGCTAGGTGTACCCGTACCTTAAGTCAGATTTTTGGGTAACCAAAGGTTTTCTCTCCAGAGGGTAGTTTGTTGAGATCGATAGCAGCAAAGAGTTTTTTTTTGTTAATTCTTAAAAAAATGTTTCTTAGTAACTTACTATGCCCCAATTTGTTGCACTGTGGAACATCTTTATGCCACCAAATATTAAAACCAAAATTTATTTATGGTTCCTTGACCCCAAAAAAGTTTTTAAATTATTGAAAGAAATTTTTTTCAACTACCGATCTTTTTGCAAAACATTCTCTGGAGAGAAAACCTAGGGTGAGCCAACAAATCTGACTTCGGATTCGAATTCAGCGCATTCAGAAGTTTCAGAAACCATTGTGAAACCCGTTAGGATTTTCAAAAACTTCAATTTTGTTGTACAGTGTAATCGAGGAACTTTCATTCAGGCAGAATTTATCTTCCTTATCGCTAACGTCATACCCATAACGCTAATCATCTGTTCCAACCACCCTTTGGAAATCAATGTAAACGCGTTAAGGGTCAATTACATAAAGCTTTGTTAACCTCGCCTGACATTTTCAACCTCAAGACTTTGCGCTCAACTTCAGACGAATGCTACAATGAACGCTTTGACGCTTCTCTTTTATACATTTGTTTTCATTATTTATTTCTTTGCATTCAGAGTGTTTTGGGAAATTTATTAATTTAATAGAGAAAAAATGTATTAATTATTAGTTCCTCCAAATTTTAATTCTTATGCCTGGAATACATGTGCAGTGATTTTGTCTGCAGCTCTTCTATTTTCACTGCTGCTTGAATGATTTGTAAACACATGTGCAGCGAAACTTACCTGGCAGTTCCCTGCAGTGACACTTGCACAACATTTACTAAACTCACTTATAACATACAAAAACAAGTTAAATTACGTTTCAAACACTTAACTTAAATTTTTTACAAATATTATAATTTAAAAATTCAAAATAAATTGAAATCACGAAATAAAATATTTGTTTTTTTGGCATTTTGTTTTGGGCTTGTTCGTGCTTGTTGGGTTTTTTGATACGCAACACGAGGCGAGGTGCGTAGAATTTTGATTTGAATACATCGTACAGCTACTGCATACCATGCAGGGATACATGTGTCTGCTCTAGTACAAATTAGTGTGTTTAAATTTTCACTGCGCAGGGTTTACTGCACATTTGTTTTGGGCTTTAAATTAAAGCAAAGTTATCAACATCTGATTGTCAAAGCAAACACAATTTGAGAGTTTGCCAACTTTTAACCTTGCTTCAACTTTGAGGTCTTTTATTTGACATGCTTCGTTTAAATACGTATATTGTCAAAGTCAAAGTTCGAGGTAAAGTCAAAATAAAGCTTTATGTAATGGATCTTTAGCGTTGTGTTATGGCAAGCGTAATCGATTCCATTGGGGCCTATAAGCAATTACAATGAAACTTTCACGTGGAAGAATTGTAATAGAATCCATAGGGATCATATCGACGTTATCGAAATCCACTGCAACCGACTTTTTCACCCGACCTCATCAGAGAAATTCGAGCGCGTTCTATTTTATCGGTCGACCAAAGCTTGTTTACATTCTGGTGAAATCGGATGAAATCGCAGAGATCATTTAAAACACAGTGTGAGCGTCGCCTCCCCGTTGGTGCACTCTGGGTAACGCTAAATGACCTATGTACATGGCCTACGCGGCTAGTTTCTTATATTGTCGGTTCTACGAGAACGGTACCAGTACTTGTGCTGTACCCATGCACACAAAATTCCTCAAAATTTCCCATTTCTTTCGCAGTATGGCAGCATACAACTGTCAAAAAATCTATTACATTCTTTATCGAATTCGATGCAGCAGTTCGAAAACAAAATGTCAATCTGCCATTTTATCATCACTCCCAGTGGCATCCACAACGTAAGTTTTTTCGTTCATAGAAAAAATAAATATTTTAAACAGCAAAAATGTGAAAAATAAAGTTAAAATGTAAGATATGCTTTAGTTATTTATTTATACATTTTCAAGTGTTACCTACATATGAAAAGCTATTAATGTGTTTTTTTTACTATCGGAGTGCCGACACGTGTATTCACTTTTAATTTGAGGTTATGTTCAAGGAGGCACTAATTTTTCTTTAATTTTCTCACCCAACAGGTTCCGTTGCTCTTAATACGTTTAAATGTCGGGAGGCCTAGATATACTATCCCTTAAAGAGGATGATGTCACCAAAATGTTGGTGGCTACCACCCATTTGGGTTCGGAAAACGTAAACTACCAAATGGAACAATACGTTTACAAGCGCCGTGCTGATGGTGTTAACATCATCAATCTCGGCAAAACTTGGGAAAAGCTGATGTTAGCTGCGCGTGCTATTGCTGCCATCGAATACCCAGCAGATGTAAGTTAAACAAAAACTATCAATTGCTATGCTAGCTAATGTACAGTGTTGCAAATGATGATTCTAATCTTTCGGGTCTGAAATTCAATGAAGCCAACTTCACCGCTGATAGCACACTTAAAACAAAAAGCTTGCATATTCTGTCTTTTGAATCTTTAAACAGGTGATATTTTATATAATTATCTCTATTTGCAGGTTTTCGTCATTTCCTCGCGTCCGATCGGTCAACGTGCTGTACTCAAATTCGCTAAGTACACCGACACCACACCCATTGCTGGCCGTTTCACGCCTGGTGCCTTCACCAATCAAATTCAACCAGCATTCCGTGAACCACGTTTGTTGGTTGTCACAGATCCTAACACCGATCATCAACCCATTATGGAAGCTTCATATGTTAACATCCCCGTGATTGCTTTCACCAACACCGATTCGCCTTTGCGTTATATCGATATTGCTATTCCATGCAACAACAAGTCGCCACACTCCATCGGTTTGATGTGGTGGTTGTTGGCACGCGAAGTACTACGTTTACGTGGCACCATTTCACGTATTGCTGAATGGCCAATCGTTGTTGATTTGTTCTTCTATCGTGATCCTGAGGAGGCTGAGAAGGAAGAAGCTGCCGCTAAGGAATTGTTGCCACCACCAAAGATTGAAGAAGTGGTTGAACACCCCGTTGAAGAAGCTACCAATTGGGCGGATGAAGTTGCTGCCGAGACTGGGGTGGGCGCTGCTGAAGATTGGAATGATGATGCTGTCAAAACCACATGGGGTGGAGATGGCAACTTCTAAAGTGTTTGTTTGAATGCAATAAGTTGCGAGTTGCATTTTTGTCGGAAAGTTGAAAGACTTGAGGCAGTGGCGCTAGCATGATGTATAAATAAAAGTAAATTTTATTTCTAGAAAAAAAATGTATTGATGCTGTTAATCTTTATAGTTGATGCTAGATTTGTATTTAGAGAAAGGAGGTTGTTATGGTGTACTTCATTATCTTTGCTGGATCTGTCAAACATTTCCTTTTGCTGCCACAAATCTTATACCAACTTTCTTTTATATGGCGGCTCTTGTGGTCACTGCTGCTGTTAGGTAGAGTAGATCCGACCCTACAAGTGATGGCAGATGGAGGCATCAGATTCTTCATGTTGCTTCAGTTGAAGGCCCATATAATGGTCAGCTGTATTCTGGGAAACGGCAGAAAGGCATGAAAAATGCAGAACCGTTAATTTCATTTGAAGTACCATTGACCGCTAGTTTATTATTTTTCTTTTTGATTTTATACAGTAGCGCTCGTTAAGGATTACTAGAATATTTTTATTGAAATGTAACTTTCCCAAAGTTTACGCCTAAAAGTATGCACTGCCTCAAAGCGGGATTCTAGCTTTTTTAAACACATCTTCAATCCAAGGTTCAAGCTCACTCAAGAGAATCTTGTTACAAATGTATCCGTAGGTGAAGATAACAAGAGGGCGAGATCCTTAACCAAATTTTGTGCTCAGTACAAAGCAGTACACCATAAAATTTTCTTGAAAGATGAAGTGAAAACCAGTCTTTGTTAGGAGTACGGTAATGCTAAAATATTATGCGCCTAAAAGTAGGCCTCAAGTATATTAAACCATAGTGTACCAATGCACCATATGTTGTACACAATGTTAAACGAACTGGCTTTTATCACCAACAAACACTGATGTTAGATCTCGATTAGAGGCAGATTAGATAGCTAGCTTTATTCTCCAACCTCTAACGTTGGAGCAAGACGCGAGAATAATAGGAGAAATTTCTCTGGGAGCCTTAACTTTCAAGTTAACATACGCTGAACTTACCACATAAAGCGAATTTTCAAATAAAAAATAACGCATTTGTGTAAAAATATTTTGTTTTATTTTAAGAATTTTCATATTTACTAGATAATTATTTTATTTTGAATATTTAATACATTTTCCATATTTACGGGTGTATAAATCCTAATTTTCTATACTACCTTGGAAAAAATATTTGTTTTTGTAAATAATATTCAAATATAAGTGCAATGATTCATAATTGTAAGAAAAATAAAATTAAAATTCCGATTTAGTTAGTAATGAAATAACGGACGAAGATTTAAAGCTGTCAAAGCAGCTGTTGGTTTAGAGGGTTTTATTTCCCTCTATACACCAGGGTATGAATACGTTTAGTTATTTGTACAGTCGGTAGTAAACGGTATTGATACCGTTATGCTTTTAATTCCCTTACTATTTCTGTACGTTGGGAGGGTAAAATCTGTCCCTAAGACTACCTTAGGGAAGCTTTGCATCTACCAACTATTCCAACTTGCAAGGAGGAAGTGGATACGCCGTCCTTGGGTAAATTTTCACTCGCACGACCAAGCTCTAGTCTGTTTTTTTTTTTTAATATGGCCGCGCTACAAGGCGACTACTCACTTCAGCTTTATAAATCGAACTGTCTCGCTCTCATATGAGCAATAATAAATGAATGAAAAGGTGAAACGGTTCGGTGAAAAATTATTTAGAATTTCTCTGAAACTTTAAGCTTTTTTTGAAATTCTGTTTTTTAGGCCAGTCTAATGTATATTACAAGTTATTTTTAGCCAAGTAGAAAATTTTCCAGAATCCACATAGAAATAGAAAAATGCTAAATTTGATTAGCCCAAAATGTTCGTTTTTTTTTTTGGAAACAACTCTGAGGAATTTTGACAAAACAACTTATTTCTTATTTGAAAATTTTTCAGAAGAGCGATGAAACTGTTGAAAAAACATATGATTGATTTTGTACAAAAAACTGAATTATGTTTATTTTTCCGGTACCATAACTTTTGACTCAAATACCATAAGACACGCAGTAGCACATACCAAAGAAGAAAATCCTATGAAATCAATATCTAAAAACTGTCCCATCTCGAGATAAGTTGTTTTGTCAAATCTCCACAGAACTGAATATTTTTAAATTTTTAGAAAATGCGAACGACGTTTCAAAAAGTTTTAAATAACGATTATTAATATTTTTTTTAATTAACTTTAATCTAAATTGCCTTGTGGCCACATAGTAAATAATGCAATATTTTAATTGTCGTACATTTTCCGCCTAAAAAGTACAGGGCTTTAATTTTGTAAACATTTAGTTCTTTAATATTTTTTTTTTTCAATATTTCATTTTATCTTTTACTTTTTTTTTGTTAAAAAGTTTTATTTATCAACTGTAGAGGCCTCAAAATTTTGTCAGGAAACGAGACACCCTAATGTATAGCATTTTCAGGTCGAATGAAACTTTTTTCAAATGAAGTGAAACCTTTTTTCAAATTAAATAAAACTTTTTTCAAATGAAGTGACTTGGAAAAGGTTTCATTTTACTTGAAAAGGGTTTCACTTCATTTGAAAAAGTGTTTCATTCGACCTGAAAATGCTATATTTACAGTGTTGTCCTCATAATAAAATTTGCAAAATTTTGAGTTATTTCAAAAACGCCCCTTTAACATATCTTCAGTTGATCTAGGACCATTTCGAAAAAAAATTTGCAATGGATTGATGTTGAAATATTTTTTAATCAAATTCTGAAATTCTTAGATAAAGCATTTTTGAACAAATTTTTTTGAAATAGAGTAATTTTCGATATAAGTCTGCAAAAAGTTCAAAAATATTTTCAGTGTCTAACTTTAATGTTTTTTTTGTTCAATTTCTAAGTAGTGTGCTAATTTTCATTTGTTTTATATATTACGATAACGATTTTTTTTATATTTTGTAATTATTTATTTATTTAAGAAAAAATAATAATATTACAAGTTAGAGAAATAAAAATAGAATTAGAATATTTGTAATAATAATAATATATATAATCGTAGTAATAGTAATAATAGTGATAGTAAAAACATACGTTATTTCATTTTAATACAAAAAACGTGTTAGATATTTTGTTTTGTTTGAAATTTATTGATTCAAAATTGATATCCAGCCCAATTCTAAATACGATTTCGCACGAATTTTCTTCCCTCTGCAATTCCACCTATTATGAAGAAAAAAGTTTTACCTTTTTAAATATTAAAAACAAATATTTGAAATTCGTTTTTTTTTTTAAATTATTTTACTTTTTAGAGAAAAGAACTGGAAGAATTTTTCCGCGTGAAACAGAAAAAATCGAGGAAAAAAATCCGTGCAAATATTTAGAATTGAGCTGCTCGTGTTTTTAAATATGCTTTCGATTTGTGTTATTTCTTAAATGTATAATTATATATATGTATGTATCTATTTTGCTTTAGATGCATGTATGTATGTATGTAAAGTAAATTGATATATTTAAATGTATTATTACTGTGTGGCATTTAAATTCTATTTCTAAATAATTTTTCTTGTTATTGTTGTTTTGCTGCAAAAGTCTATTTAAAGGGATTTGGGCGTGCTTTAAATGTTGTAAGTTTTCGCAGCTGTTTTACACGTATGTCTTCACGTTTTTTACGCTCTTCTTCCTCCTAAAAAAATAGAGAAAGAAAATTTGTGTTAATTTTGTGGATAGAAAATTAATTAAAATTTCACATTAAATTCACAGGACAGTATATGGAGGGGCGAGAGGAAGATCGCCCAACTTGAATACATACATATATCCCAAGAATGAGTTTGAAAAACGACCTGTCTCAAAATGTTTTTCAATAAGTTTTTAATACATTGTTTTTTAGTAAAATTCTGAGACAGTGAGTTGTTGGAAAAGATATGTGAACTTTAAATATATTTTTAAATAGGGCGATCTTGAACTCAGCTAAATATATATGGACAAACACAATCATCGACTTTTACAGCCCCCCAGTAGCTGATATGTTTTTAAAGAGTACAAATAAATTCGAAATGCAAAAAAAGTCAGGCGGATGAATGCCGTTAAACAAATCGACGACAAGTCAACAAAACAGTGAAAAAGTGAAATTATGCCGCAGTAAGTGTATGCACGTAAAATAGTTGGAACGAAGCAGGAAAACAATTAAAAATAACAAAAAGAAATTTTTTTCAACTTTAAGCGAAGCAATGCACAACAATAGCAGACTGTGTCGCGCTCGAGTAAGTAACTCAAAAGAATGCGACTGTTGACAGTGTTAAATTTACATATGAATGTTTGATATTTTTATACATATACATATACTTCACTCATACACGGCCACTAGAAGTGCACCGATTTTAAATCTAGTCCAAAAGCCGAGTTCACTGCAGGGTCCTAGATCAAACCCAGAAAAGTAGTGTCCCTTAAACTTTTTAGTGAATAAAAATAAACCCTAATCGGCTCTTAGAAATGGTTCAAAAGCACGTAGATGTCAAAGAAAAGGGACTCCTTAATGTATGTCTACAACCGTATATCCCAACCTATTCAAAACTTGTACCTACATATAACAAGATTTTACTGTACATGTATTTGCATCGTGCTGTCTTATCTCTAAAGTCGTTTTTTTTTTTGAAGAAAAAAAATGTAATACCATGACGATTATATGGATGAGATCTTTTGAGCTGTAGATAACATGTAGGGTAGGGTGATTCAAAAAAAATGTCAACTTACCCCTCAAAAAGTTAGGTATTGAGGAGAAAATAACCCTTGCAAAAAATTAACGCTCTAACTTAGCCCTCAGGGGTGACTATTTTTTTCGCCCTTCCCCATACATTTTGTATGGGAAAAAATGGCATTTTTTTTTCAAAGTGAATTTTCTCTTAATTTTTCAAAATTTTTTCAAATGGCTGTAATTATTTTAATAGGTAAGATAATCAAACATGCCTTACCATTTTGGAAGCTTCAAAGCTTCAACTTTAAGAGTATGTAAAAATATTTTGAAAAAAGTTTGAAAAATTAGAAGAAAATTCACTTTGAAAAAAAAAGCCATTTTTCCCCATACAAAATGTATGTGTAAATTTTTTGCAAGGCTCGTTTTCTCATCAATACCTAAAGTTTCAGGGGGTAAGACCGAAAAAAAAAACAATAGGGTCTCCTCAGCTTTTTCAGGTTTCGGGAAACAATTGACGGGGTAGCCCATCCTTTTATCCAACTCACAGCATATTGTTCCCAAAAAGTTAGAGATTTACATGATGGAAGCTTTTCTCACCCACGTACATACATATATACATTAGACCGGAATGAAAAAATTTTTTTTTTGGAAATTGTTTGTTTTTCCAGAACAAAAATACTGTGAAAGTTGTAGACCTTAATATAAATTTTTAGAAGCCTCTCATTCAGAAGCGTAGCATACCTTGCCGGGGACCTGTATATATTTTGGGGTCCTTAGGAAGGGTAAAGATTTCTCACAAAAGAAGGAAACTGCATAAATAAGGAGAAATACCAATCATCTGGTTCTTTTTTCAAAAAAATGTTTACAAACATTTTAAATTAAATACACACTCTCCTTGCCTTTTTCGGCAACATGATGTATTAAAAAAATTGGTTTAAAAATGCCTTATCAAAGTTTTTTTTTCCAGTAACACTCGATTGCAGAATTTGATTCAAAACGCTCTGTTTCAGACGTTATTTACAACAGATTTTATTCCAAAACTTGATTCGAAAACGCCCTAACTCAGCTGAAAATGTATAGAATTTTCGTGTTGATGGAGAGTTTGGGAAAATAATACTGAGGCAGGGATTTGATGATCCAAATTTTCAAACAGACCGTTATTGAAAAATAGTGGGTGATGTTACATCAAAAATTTTTAAAACCTGTACCCCGTTTCTGTAAAAATCGACAAAATTCTCGATTTTAATGTCGTCACACTCGACTCGATTCAAAATTGAAAAAAAAAAAAATTTTGTCACTACCTCAAAAGCAAGTGAGAAAATAAATCGACAAAATAAATGTTTTTTGTACAGAAACAAAACAAATGATTGTGACGTCAATATGACGTCAAATCGACAATTTCAGTCGAGACGATCAGACAGAAACGCAGTACTGATTGGTTGAGAACTGCAGTTATTGGTGGGCAGTTTTGAAGAAAAACTGAGATCAGTCTTCAAAAATCGAATGAGGAGCGGCCTATAAAAATTAATATTATTTAAGTTCTAAAACTTTTACAATATTTTTTTCGTCTTTCTGGAAACAAGCGCCAATATAATTAAAAAAAAAAAAAAAATGGCACAGTTTAATGTAGACGCACTTTAATCATTTACACTTCAGTGCATGCAAGCTGCAGTCAATCTTAGTGCAACTGTGATGATTCATTGCAAATTTTAAACTATCAGACTTGATACCTTAACCACTTTTTGTTTTAAAAATAGTTACACCTAGTACAAAGTTTTATGGAATACCCGATGACTAGTGCCAACGTTGTAAGTAGTAGGCCGTCAAACATACAATCGTGTAAATCATAAATAACTGACTCATGGCTAGACATACACTTTTTGTTTACCTAAACATTAAGGTGGAATCAGGAAGGTGCTTGTAATAATCACGTAAATAATTGCTTAGATATTCCAAATGTGTGTAGGTGCCTACATGTCTCTAGAATTCTACTCGCTTATTTGAGGTGGAAACTTGGTGCTAAGAAGATGGATAAATATGAAACTATGTCTCCTTGAATCCCTAACTCAAAGCATAATTTTTAATACATATCTCAATTAGTTATAAGTTTATTAAAAATATTTATTTCTTATCAACATTTTAGCAAAACAAAAGTACATTTTTGCTTTTTTTTAAATATGAGTAATTTGTTGTTGATAAAACCAATAATAAAATTGTAGTACATTACAATTTAATGTGTATTAAACTGTTGTATTTTTTGTATGAATGGAGGAGTTTCATAGCTTTATAGCTCTCATGGGAGAGCGCGGTCTTCTCGTGACTGCTGAGCTCGTTTGATTTATTTGTTATTAAAGTTAACTTCCTTAGAATTATTACATTTCAAACTCGCGACTGGTACGGAGAGTATTGATATTATTTTTTGCCTTTTGTTGCTTTCTACACTTGCGTATGCTTTCATTGGACTTTGGTGTTGAATGTTTTTATGAGTTTGTAGTGAGTCATTTCCATAAGCCATGGGGACCCAATTGAATTTGTATGTGCATTGAAGACGCCAATTTAACACTTAAGTATAGCCTAGCTACTTGGGACCAACTCGCAAATTTGTTTTAATTTTAACAGGAATTCGCTTAGTCCTGATTTGGATGGATATGTATGGAATAGACCTAGAGTCTAGGGATGTCTTCTCTCCCGATTAGAGGCATTCATGGCAGGTTGAATCTGATATCAGGGTCACGTATTTGAATTTTAACAGGAATTCGCTTAGTCCTGATTTGGATGGATATGTATGGAATAGACCTAGAGTCTAGGGATGTCTTCTCTCCCGATTAGAGGCATTCATGGCAGGTTGAATCTGATATCAGGGTCACGTATTTGACTACATACTTCTCTACCATACCATGTTGTGTTGTTGTTGTAACTGTACTTCGCCCTGTCTAGTCGGCAGATACACTTATAAAAAGTTGCGTGACGGACCATACAGAGTTGTAACGATGTTGAAAGTCCTTTGCCGGATATGAATCCGGTATGTTCCGGTGAATAGCACCTTGTGATACTAGCACGACCGTCTTGGGAACGATTTCGTTGACGCCTCTTACGACCGATACCTACCTCGGGCATATTCTAACCCCCTAACCCGCTGGGGTCACATATTGGGGTTCTTAATAACTACCTCAAAATAGGACTCTGATCTACGCTTGTTAAAAAAGTCAAGAAAAAAGTCTAATCATGTTCGAGCTGGTTTCTGAACTCCTGTCGCTGTGGTGGCAGCACTTCCTGCGGGCTTTAGGGATTGAAAGGGACCGGCTCAAGACATGTCCTATGTAAATCAGTGAATGAGTTTCCAATGTTGATCTAATTTTAATATGAAGGTGTCGTCAATATTTTTGGGGATGCTGCTGAAGTGACAGTCCTTCCATCATCTTAGATCAGACCGTTTCTATCTGCCGAGTCAGGAGGTTAAGAAGACATCAACAGAGATAGGGCGCTTGTACAGTGTTCCGTCTGTGATTGGGGCTTCAGTACTTGTTTCTGTAGTACCTGTCTATGCGGAAGGTATCCAGCTGAGGTCAGGAACCATAGCTATGCGCCTTGACTCTTCAATAGTCCTGGCGTATGGACATGGCTCCTGGCTATGGCCTCGAGGTAACCCTACGAAGACAGACATCTTAAAGCGGTGTGGGGGTTATTGTCGACGCATTCGATACAGACTGTTGGGGATGATGTGGTCTAGACCAGGTCAACCCGGGCAGACTGCATAGTATGAGGCGGCAATAACTAGAGCTGTCACCTCCTAATCCAGGGTGTTATGCGTCACCGTGCCCATTGGATGGTTTGCAGCCAGGAGGTCTACAACACCGGCTGTATTCGAACGGCGCCTCCTCGATACCGGGCCACCTCGGGGAGTAAGCATGGCCTTACTGCGGTATGGGGCTCTGCCGCGGCGGACGAGATAAGTTCCCCTTTCAAAGGAATTGACTGCGATGCTCGCCACGTCGAGCTAGTGGTCGTAAGACAATTATGAACAACAACAACAACAACAACAACAAAAAACAATCAAAAGATGATGAGAAGGAGGAGAGGGGTGTGGGAAAGGCGCGAGGTAGCGGACGACGTCCGGGACGGAGCCACTCGCTCAACCGGTACGAGGGCCTTTCGGCAGTAGAGCGCGAGCTCTTCGAAGAATTCGACAGGGACGACGACGGTCCAACAACCAGCCTCAACCTGCGAAGGCAAATCGCCGCAAGGGCAGCTCAACGAGCCCACAATGCGGACAGGCAGCGTGACGGACACGCGAATACCGCACTTGATGCGGGCAACAAATCATCGGGCAAGGAAAAACCGATACATGGAAAGGATAAATCCTGTACCAGCACAGTGGTTCCGACTGGCGGATCCAAATACAGCGGTCAGGTACCTGAAAAGAAGAGTTCGCGAGCGCGCTCACCACCCAGAACGGGAAGTGGTACGGGTCACGCACCCTATGAGCAAAGTGCCGCAAAAAAGACATATGGAGAAGTGGCAAGAGGTAACCCCCGCGAGGGGACAAAGGCGGATAACCGATCAAATGCTGATCGGGCTCAAGAGCGCCACAGAAGTAGTCGCCATTCCGAACACGGTGGTAAGTCCTCAGAAAGAAGGCACCCGTCCTCCAGCAGTTCGGAGCAACATAGCTCTCCCAGAAGGAAGAATGCGATGCCGGCGAGGTGGAGAGAGCAGGAGGTGGAGACAGATAGGGCCGGCAAGAAAAAGTCGCGGGGCAGGCCACCCATAACACCGAGCTTGGGCGAGCCAGGAGGCTGGGATGACCCAAATAGAAGGGGCCTGAGTGGGTCCGGATGCAAGTGGTACCTTCGCTACCTGCAACAAGGGAAGACCCCTGAAGTAGCTAGGCAGAAAGCTTACCTTCACATGGATGTAAGCAAACAGGCAGCACCACAAGGATCAGGCAGAAGCAGTGGTCAAGGTGGGAGAGTTGAGGACAGACCAGGTGGCCCGCAGCCTGCTAGCGCAACTGGGCGCGTCAGCGGGACGTCTGCGGGAACAAGTACCACCGCGGCCGAGAAACGAAGAGGTGGGCAGAGCACACCGGAAGAGACACCAAACTCGAAGAGGCATATGTCTAAGCAGCAGGCACCGACTAGGACTGCGACCACTAGGGTGCGAGAGGCTCCGGCTGGGCCGGGGTCCGCGAGGGATGGGCCGAGACAGCAGAGCTATTCGGATGCCGCCAGAAGCATACGAATGGCTGTGCTGTCTAGGGACTATCCGGCGGGGGCTCTGACCCAGGAGGACCTCTCCAGGCTGCAAGAGGCGATAATGGAGGAGATAGTGCGAGAGTTCAGAGCAGGGACGAACACCGGCGTATCCTTCATGGGGGTGTTCTTTAGGCCGGGAATATTACTGGTAGACTGCTTCGACGAACACTCTGCAGAGTGGCTGGCTAGGACTATCCCCAGCCTACGAGGATGGTCAGGACCGCCCCTCGACACTAGGAGGGGGGACGATATACCGCCGACGCACACCGTCACGATATTCCTCCCAAGAAGTGCCGAGTGGGAAACGGAGTTTGTTCTGGACCTCATTGGGGGCCAGAACGTGGGACTCAACACCAGACTCTGGCGGGTATTCGGAAGGACCATTGAGGATGGGGGACTGAGGCTGAACGTGGCCATCGATGACGAGTCATTCGGGGTCATCAGGAGGGCATCCTTCCGACTATTTTATAGGTTCAGCCCCATCCCCGTAAAACCCTGGAAGCAGAAAGCTCCAGGTAATACAAATGCTGCGGAAGAGGAAGGCGAAACCGTGGAAGGCGGGGCTACTGAAGTAGCGGTTGAGGCACCCGCACAGGCTGCAAATACCGGCGTGGCCACTGAGGAGCCCAACACGGGCGCGGAGGCGGCCAGTGCGGGAACTGGGACACAGGACCTGCTGGAGGGCATGGACTTCCAGAACCTGGACCTGGAAAGTAAAGAGGGTGACGACGCGCGGCTGTCCGATGAGGACGAGCCGATGGTCGACAAGCAATGATGGGCCCCAACACCATGAACGTGGCCCAGATAAATCTCCACCATGCAAAGGCGGCCTCGGCTGTCCTTGCGCATAAATTCGCCTCGGAGGATCTGGGCATAGCGCTCATTCAAGAGCCGTACACCGTGAAGGGGCACATCAGAGGACTGAAAGACCGGAAGAATGAGGTAGTATGGGATCTTTCTCAGGAAAGACCCAGAGCGTGCATAATGATAAAGAAAGGTATTAACTATTTCTGCATTACAGAGTACATGGGAAGAGACCTAGTGGCACTGCAGGCAACAATGAGCACGGGAAGACGAACCGTGAACATTGTATTTGCTGCGGCCTACTTTGCGGGAGACGGCGACATCCCGCCTGCGAACGTGACAAAATTGGTGGACTATTGCAGGAGGGCACGACTTCCGCTAGTCATGGGTTGCGATGCTAATGCCCACAATGAGATATGGGGGAGCACAGATACGAACGTAAGGGGTGAGTACCTTCTCGAATATATAATAAGTAACGACCTAAGTATTTTTAACGTGGGGAATACACCCACCTTCGTAACTAGGGTCAGAGCTGAGGTACTAGATATAACTCTAGGTAACAATCTGTCTGATGACCTGATCTCGAGATGGAGAGTTTCTACTGAACCCTCCCTCTCGGATCATCGCATCATACAATTTAACATAGGGGCAAACATAGTACCAAAGGAACCGACTAGGAACCCCAGGAGAACTAACTGGGAATCCTTTAAACAGAGAATTGAGGAGAACCTTCCAGGTCTGGGAGGGAACGACAGGGGAACAAGCAGTTTGGAATTAGAAGTTAGAGTAAATGGGCTAAACAGCATCGTGATCGAAGCCTTTAACTCTAGTTGTCGGGAATCCAGGGGGACAAAATACAAGACCCCCTGGTGGTCAAAAAAGCTCTCTGATTTGCGGAGCAAGGTGCGGAAGATGTTCAATAGAGCAAGGCGCACTGGCCACTGGGAGGAGTACTCGACGCTTCTAACTGAGTACAATAAAGAAATAAGAAGTTCCAAACGAAGTAGCTTCAGGAACTTCTGTGAGAAAATAGAATCCACTCCAGAGGCCGCTAGGCTCCACAAAGCCATGGCCAAGGAACAAGTGGACACAAAGATGGCGCTGAAACTCCCCACCGGGGAGTTTACATGCACAGAGGAAGAAAGAGCAAGAGCTCTTCTGGACGCTCACTTTCCGGAAGCATCCACGGACCTAGAGGAGGCGGAGCCTCACTGGAGGAGACCCACACGACAAGACTGGCACCTGTCAAGAACTCTGTTCTCTCAGGGTGCAGTTAAGTGGGCTATATCCTCCTTTGATAGCTACAAATCCCCTGGGGTGGATGGCATATATCCGGCATTCCTGCAGCAAGGGGAAGCTCTGATCCCATATCTGTCGGGCATCATGAGGGACAGCTTAGCACTAGCCTACATACCGACAATATGGAGACGAGCAAAAGTGGTATTTCTACCAAAAGTAGGAAAAAAGGATTACTCGATAGCGAAATCCTTCAGACCCATCAGTCTAACCTCCTTCGTCCTTAAGACAATGGAGAAAATAGTTGATCACGAGATCAGATCGAACGCTCTAAGGCACGTGCCTTTACATGCAGGTCAGCACGCATACAGAGCGGGGAGATCGACGGATACAGCCCTATACCAGCTGTCCGAGGAAATCAACAACGCGTTCGACTGCGGAGAGGTGGTATTATGCGCCTTCTTAGACATAGAGGGGGCCTTCGACAACACGTCTCACGACAGTGTGGGTCGGGCATTGGAGAGAAAGGGAGTTCAGGGACCCATAATACGATGGATAAGGGCCCTGCTCAAAACAAGACTAGCGGAAACCCAGGTCGGTGACCGCACGGTTCAAATTCGAACCACGAGGGGTTGTCCGCAAGGGGGGGTCCTATCACCCCTCCTGTGGAGCATAGTGGTAGATGAACTGCTGGATGTACTAACCCAAAACGGCATCAGATGTCAAGGTTATGCGGACGACATAGTAATCATAGCAAGAGGCAAATTCGAGAGCACTCTATGTGACATAGTACAGAGGGGACTAAACCTCACCAAGGAATGGAGTGCGGGGGTGGGCCTCAACATAAACGCCAGTAAAACGGCCATAATCCCATTCACAAGAAGAAGATCCCTTCCGGGACTGAGAACTATCGCACTAGGCGGGGAACACCTGGTGGCTGTTTCCGAAGTAAAGTACCTAGGGGTCACCTTTGACTCCAAGTTACTATGGAGGAAACACATTGATAACACGACAGCGAAAGCCACCAGGGCAATAATGGTGTGCAGAAGAATTGCAGGAAAATCCTGGGGTTGCAGCCCCAAGATGCTGACCTGGATGTACGCCGCCATAGTCAAACCTGCAATAACATACGGAGCGGTGGCATGGGCACCCAGATCGGCCTTAGGCACAGTGAGGAAATCACTCACTAAAATCCAGCGTCTGGCCTGCGTATGTATAACGGGAGCCATGCGTACATGCCCGACGGCGGCAATGGAGGTGCTGCTTGATCTGAGTCCCCTGCACACAGTGATCGAACAGGTAGCCAAACGTACCTTGCTAAACATAGCAAGGGAAGGAACTGGCAGAGGAAAAGTCATCTCGTCTACTGGAGCGGACAAACTGAGGAAACAACTCCCGATATGTCAGCTCCCTAGGGATGACATCGCTAAAACAACGAGATTCGAAAAAAGATTCAGGATAGAACTAGGTGACAAGACCACCTGGGACGCCTCCAAAGTGGAAAGATTCCACCAAGACAAACATCTGGTATGGTACACTGACGGGTCAAAGACACCCGAAGGGATCGGAGCGGGAATAACAGGTCCCCGCGTAAACGAGTCAATACCCCTTGGAGAGTACCCAAGTATATTTCAGGCGGAAGTAGCTGCGATAAGCATATGTGCCCACATAAATCTGCAGCGCGGCTACTTTAAGGAAAACATAACGATATTAAGCGACAGCCAGGCGGCAATTAAAGCCATCTGGGCCAGTGAGATAAGATCAAAACTAGTACTCGAGTGCGTCGACAGGCTGAACGAGTTGGCGTCTCGAAACAGGGTATGGCTGGTGTGGGTCCCGGGTCATGCCGGCGTGGAGGGAAATGAGCGAGCTGACCAACTTGCTCGTGTAGCGGCGGCAACGAAGCCCATAGGCCCGGAACCTTTCCTGGGCATCGGCCCTCACACCATAAGCGATATACTGAGAAAGGAAGAGCTAGTTTTGAGAGAGGAGAACTGGCGGCAGACCACTGGGCTGCGTCAGGCGAAGGTAATGATGGGTGGGTACAACGCTAAGCGATTCGAAGCTGTAATCGGCCTATCCAAGAATAATCTTAGAACCATCACAGGAATTCTTACAGGGCACTGCAGGTTAAAGGCCCATATGCACAGACTGGGCATCGCGTCCAGCAGCCTGTGCCGTTTCTGTGATTATGAGGACGAAACCGCGGAGCACATAGTGTGCAAATGTGACGCTATCTCTAGGAGCAGGCTAAGGATCCTTGGGTCCACAACCCTAGAGGGCAAGCACATACATCAACTAGGGCCGACCCCGATTCTGGAGTTCCTGACGGCGATCGGCCTGCTAGATGTGCTTTGAGTACATGAGGGCACAATAGATCACAAGGTCGCAGTGCGCTTCCTCTACAACTATTATTATTATTATTATTAGGGCGCTTGTCCACTCATAAATGCGAACATGCTGACAAGTAGCCACACTAGAACCTAATAACGAAACTTAGCGCCAAATAAAAGAAAAATTCAAGCACAACTAAGGCAATTTAAATGTGAAAAGCTAATAAAACAACTTGTTTGCCCATAGCCATGTACAGATAAGATTAATTCTGGCTAAACATACAAACGTGTGCACGTACATATGTATAATATCCAGTATAATATTTGATGATCATCATGATGATGCCAACGAACACAAGTACTTAATTTGTTGACGCTGGTGCGCAAATGAGTTATGCAAATCAAAATAATTCAGCGACAAACAACAAGCGGTCGACGACAAGCCCAATGACGACGATGAGCGAGAGAGTGCAACAGACGTACATAGGTTTTAAATAAAGATTTAAAATAATCTTAAAATTTAATGTGTTCGTATATGTATATACATTTATGCATGTAAGTAAGAATATAAAATTTATGCATGTACTTTAGAGTGGGCCAACATTTTTTAAATTTATATTTAAAAAATTTCAACATCTTTTGGATGATTAGACTAAATTAAATTTCCAGCTAACATTATTAATAATACATATTGACTGTATGATCTTCAAGTGATAAGATATATATTTACTTTCATAGAAGGCTAAAGCGAGTATGAAAACTGAAAAGTATGAAGCATGTGTTGTTTTGCCAGCTAAGAATCCTGCAAGTTGCGGTTCCATTTCTTTTATGAGGTGTTTAATTTTTACCATTTTTCAGTATTCAACCAATATTACTTCCAGAGATATGAAGTACGACATATCGAATGTATATGGGAGGTTTCCCGCCACCTCCCTTCCCCGTCTGTTAGTATCGTTCAATTCTACAACCTTTTTTAGAGAGATATTCAATAGGGAAGTCCCATTTGTATGGGATGTTCCACGCACAAATCATTCTATGGTCCGGGTTGTGAAGCTAAACCATTCTCGATATTACTTGAGTGCACATTAGAAATTTGAAATTTTTTGACAAGGGAAGCATTGATAAAGTTTTTATAAAGGCCACCCTAATATACCTACATTTGTGCAAAACTATAGGCGCGTGTATTTGATTTATTAATCTCACCATTTTTAAGTAGAAATAATTTCGTTAGTCCTTTTCGTTGCCAAACAAAATGCCACACCTTCTTTATATGCTGATGATCATCCTGTTGCTGCTCTACCGGTTGTTGTTGTTTAGGCTCAGTTTGTTTTTGTTGTTGCTTAATATTATGATTTTTTATATGTTTATTACGCTGATTATTGTCACACCCAACTTTGCTTTTGACCGTGTGACGGCATGAAATCCCTTGCCCGCTGCAAGCATTACCACAGCCACCGCCCCCACCTCCCTTATCCAACAAACCCACCTTCGCCTCACCCGCCCTCACCTTTGACTGTACGCATCAGTTATTGGTACTGGCTGTATGACTCGAATTAAGCGCCGCTGATGATGCTGTCGATTCATCAGCTGACAAAGTGGTATCACCGTAGAAACGTGGCTCATCATGCATTTCATTACCCACACCAGTGCCTTCCTCATCAGAATCATCATCACCAGAACTATCAGCTAACTTGCCAACAGCGCCTGCGCCATTACCTCCATCCATAGACGCTGTGGATGGTGTAGCTTGATTGCCACCGCCAGCAGCGGCTAGCGCTGCTTTATTAGATTCTGTTTTGACTGCTTTCGAAAGACGTTCATAACATGGCGTACACACGCGCACTGGCTTGGAGCTTTGTTGTGGCAGTAGGAATTTTTTCGATGAGCAAGGACCACATACAACAGCACCACAATTACGACAATGGTGACGACGTACGAGCATAGTAAATTGTGTCTTCTTACAATTCATACAGTGAGTGGCCTCCGCATCTGGCACCCAAACAGCCGCATGATTTGCAACAGGTTTCTTGCCACTCTTGCGCAGCAAATCCTCGACGCATTTATTGATATGTGCCATCCATTCTTGTTTCTCAGTGCTTGTAGCGGCATAAACTACAAATGATTTGGTTGTTGTGCGTATTAGCCAACCATTACGATATTGTCCATTATCCTCCAGCGATTCAAGTGATACCTCTTCCAAGGGCATTATGTGCTGTTTATTATATTTCTTTTTTCCAATTACAATATTTCCATAGACCAAGATGTCATTGAATAGAAAGAATTGTCTCGACTTTGGGCGTTTGCGACACATTTTCGTGAGTACGCCCTCACCAACGAGCACGCGTCCGGGTATTGCCAGTGGTACACCTGAGCTACCAAAACAACTTTCAACCATGGCAATACGTCGGGAGTTGGCCTCCGAGTTAACTAAACGATCGACCATGTTGCAAACCCAAAAACAGTAAAAAAAAATAGCAAGCAGGTGTAGTTTTTTTGTGTTCGGAGAGGTGTGCCGTAAGCAGTGATTAAAATGTTAAATAGCAAGGGCTAGAAGGTATGGCGTTGATCTTTATTACGTAGGCGGTGCACTCGTTGGAACGGCGCTACGGCTGCAGTTCGCTAATTCCGAAGCAGTTTATACGACTTCTTCAAGTTTCGGCAAATTTTCACACATTTAACAAATCATAATTTTTTACTTTTTAGTCTTTCACTTTCTTTTTTTTTTATTATATCAAATTTGCTACAAAACTGGAACCGTAAAAATCATGTAAAAACCACGAAAATCACTGCTTCCTCACTGCGAAAAGTTTCACGTATTATTTTCTATAAAATAATTTTTTGTTTTTAAAATGTTCGTCGTAGTTGAATACAAAATTAATTATGCTCGAAAATGAATAAAAATGAAATTACTCAATTATTTTTCTGTCTCCACAATTTATCATTCACACTTGTCAACGAATTCTTCTTCTGTCACTTGACAGTTTTGACGTTGCCAGATCATTAATGTTAAGGTCCAGTTATCACGGTGAGTTGACGTAGCGCAATCAGCTGCGTTGGTGAAGCGAAATCATCGTAAAGCCCTTTATACACTTATTTTTGCGTGAACAAATTTCGTTTGTGTAATATGTTGATATTACTCCACTTTTCCAAACAAATCATGCGTAAGTGGATAAACAACTAAAATATCTTTGATATTAGTGCATTTAAACTCAGGTGAAAGTGTTAAATATGCTTATTTCACCATCTCACAGTGAACTGTGTCCGGGCGCAAAGTGACACAAACCCTTCGCAAGTGAGTGTTGAAATTTGGCAATTACCACGCCAAACTTTGATTTTTTTTAAATTTTTTGGAGAATTGAACTCATTTGACAGATGTGCGTGAACGCACAAAAGAATTGATTTGGAATTCTTTTCCTTTGCGTACGCAATAGAAAGTCTCCACTCAGTCACGCTCACGTTCACACGGAACTGTATGAGGGTCTTAATAGTACATTTACACTCCACCAAATTTGGCGCATTCAAATGAGCCAGTTCGACACCGTTTACACTGGCAAATTTGCATTTGGCTTCACCTACCCTGCAAGAATTTTCTACCGGCACAAAAAGCCACCGAAAATGCTTTACCGGATGATTTAAACAACTGTTATTGTTTTTTACAGCTATGCATGAAAAAAAGCGCCCAATTTGCAATTTTTCGGCAAATTTGCCCAATTTGGTGCGGTAGCGAAATCATCGTAAACGAGCTCCTAAATTAATTTTTTCTCGAAGAAAGCTCTAATCTTAATAATATTATAAATCTGAATGTAGCGATGTTTGGATGTTTGGATGTTTGGATGTTCACGATTTCGTTCCTCAATCACGTGAGAATGGCAAGACGGATTTTCTTGAAATTTCACATCCAGACAGCTAATAGTCTGGAAGGAAGTATAGGCTATCGATATATTTCGATAAGTTTATCGATAACTGAGTTATCGGTGAAAATGTGATTGCCCAAAAACCTTAAAATTGCCCTACAATATGGGTATCAAACGAAAGGGCATGGCCCCAAGTTTCATTTGGACTTCGATATATTTCGATAAATTTATCGATAACTGAGTTATCGGTGAAAATGTGATTTCCCAAAAACCCTAAAAATGCCCAACAATATGGGTATCAAACGAAAGGGCATGACAACAGGTTTCATTGGGACTTCGATATATTTCGATAAATTTATCGATAACTGAGTTATCGGTGAAGATGTGATTGCCCAAAAACTTTAAAATTGCCCTACAATATGTGTAACAAACGAAAGGGCATGGGCCCAGGTTTCATTTGGACTTCGATATATTTCGATAAATTTATCGATAACTGAGTTATCGGTGAACATGTGATTGCCAAAAAACCTTAAAATTGCCCTACAATATGGGTATCAAACGAAAGGGGATGGTACCAGTTTTCATTTGGATTCAATATATTTCGATAAATTTATTGATAACTGAGTTATCGGTGAAAATGTGATTGCACAAAAACCTTAAAATTGCCCCACAATATGGGTATCAAATGAAAGGGCATGACCCCAGTTTTCATTTGGACTTCGATATATTTCGATAAATTTATCGATAACTGAGTTATCGGTGAAAATGTGATTGCCCAAAAACCTTAAAATTGCCCTACAATATGGGTATCAAACGAAAGGGCATGGCCCCAAGTTTCATTTGGACTTCGATATATTTCGATAAATTTATCGATAACTGAGTTATCGGTGAAAATGTGATTTCCCAAAAACCCTAAAAATGCCCAACAATATGGGTATCAAACGAAAGGGCATGACAACAGGTTTCATTGGGACTTCGATATATTTCGATAAATTTATCGATAACTGAGTTATCGGTGAAGATGTGATTGCCCAAAAACTTTAAAATTGCCCTACAATATGTGTAACAAACGAAAGGGCATGGGCCCAGGTTTCATTTGGACTTCGATATATTTCGATAAATTTATCGATAACTGAGTTATCGGTGAACATGTGATTGCCAAAAAACCTTAAAATTGCCCTACAATATGGGTATCAAACGAAAGGGGATGGTACCAGTTTTCATTTGGATTCAATATATTTCGATAAATTTATTGATAACTGAGTTATCGGTGAAAAATCCTTAAAATTTCCCAACAATATGTGTATCAAACGAAATGGGATGGCCCCAGTTTTCATTTGGACTTCAATATATTTCGATAAATTTATCGATAATTGAGTTATCGGTGAAAACGAGATGGCTCAAAAGCCTTAAAATTGGCCAACAATATGGGTATCAAACGAAAAGGGATGGCCCCAGGTTTCATTTGGACTTCGATATATGTATTTCGATATATTTATCGATAACTGAGTTATCGGTCAAAACGTGATCGCCCAAAAACATCAAATTATTTAATCAATCTACCTTTCCCCATTGATGGGAATTTTGAAAATTTTAAATACCCTTGGCAAATGCTTCAGTATTCAATAATATTATATAAATATCAAAGTTTGAAGTTAAGATGAACTATTCGATAAATGCTTTCTGAGACATTTATATCCATACTTAAAGCCAAAGCAATATTTAACTTTAGAAACCTCACTTTCAATCGATTTCAAGGATATGTATATTAAATAAAATTTTTGAAACCCGTTTTTCAATACATACTATTTTTTCAAAACACTAGGAACATAGACAAATAATTGATCTTCCAACAGTTTTTTATTTGACCAATCTAACTAACTTGGTGAACTTCGACGACCGAATTTTTACTTCAAATGTTGAAAGGGTACTTCGCAGGGGCGGACAAGGCCGCGGGTATGTACTAGTCTTAATAATATTATAAATCTGAATGTAGCGATGTTTGGATGTTTGGATGTTTGGATGTTTGGATGTTCACGATTTCGTTCCTCAATCACGTGAGAATGGCAAGACGGCTTTTCTTGAAATTTCACATCCAGACAGCTAATAGTCTGGAAGGAAGTATAGGCTATCGATATATTTCGATAAGTTTATCGATAACTGAGTTATCGGTGAAAATGTGATTGCCCAAAAACCTTAAAATTGCCCTACAATATGGGTATCAAACGAAAGGGCATGGCCCCAAGTTTCATTTGGACTTCGATATATTTCGATAAATTTATCGATAACTGAGTTATCGGTGAAAATGTGATTTCCCAAAAACCCTAAAAATGCCCAACAATATGGGTATCAAACGAAAGGGCATGACAACAGGTTTCATTGGGACTTCGATATATTTCGATAAATTTATCGATAACTGAGTTATCGGTGAAGATGTGATTGCCCAAAAACTTTAAAATTGCCCTACAATATGTGTAACAAACGAAAGGGCATGGGCCCAGGTTTCATTTGGACTTCGATATATTTCGATAAATTTATCGATAACTGAGTTATCGGTGAACATGTGATTGCCAAAAAACCTTAAAATTGCCCTACAATATGGGTATCAAACGAAAGGGGATGGTACCAGTTTTCATTTGGATTCAATATATTTCGATAAATTTATTGATAACTGAGTTATCGGTGAAAATGTGATTGCACAAAAACCTTAAAATTGCCCCACAATATGGGTATCAAATGAAAGGGCATGACCCCAGTTTTCATTTGGACTTCGATATATTTCGATAAATTTATCGATAACTGAGTTATCGGTGAAAATGTGATTGCCCAAAAACCTTAAAATTGCCCTACAATATGGGTATCAAACGAAAGGGCATGGCCCCAAGTTTCATTTGGACTTCGATATATTTCGATAAATTTATCGATAACTGAGTTATCGGTGAAAATGTGATTTCCCAAAAACCCTAAAAATGCCCAACAATATGGGTATCAAACGAAAGGGCATGACAACAGGTTTCATTGGGACTTCGATATATTTCGATAAATTTATCGATAACTGAGTTATCGGTGAAGATGTGATTGCCCAAAAACTTTAAAATTGCCCTACAATATGTGTAACAAACGAAAGGGCATGGGCCCAGGTTTCATTTGGACTTCGATATATTTCGATAAATTTATCGATAACTGAGTTATCGGTGAACATGTGATTGCCAAAAAACCTTAAAATTGCCCTACAATATGGGTATCAAACGAAAGGGGATGGTACCAGTTTTCATTTGGATTCAATATATTTCGATAAATTTATTGATAACTGAGTTATCGGTGAAAAATCCTTAAAATTTCCCAACAATATGTGTATCAAACGAAATGGGATGGCCCCAGTTTTCATTTGGACTTCAATATATTTCGATAAATTTATCGATAATTGAGTTATCGGTGAAAACGAGATGGCTCAAAAGCCTTAAAATTGGCCAACAATATGGGTATCAAACGAAAAGGGATGGCCCCAGGTTTCATTTGGACTTCGATATATGTATTTCGATATATTTATCGATAACTGAGTTATCGGTCAAAACGTGATCGCCCAAAAACATCAAATTATTTAATCAATCTACCTTTCCCCATTGATGGGAATTTTGAAAATTTTAAATACCCTTGGCAAATGCTTCAGTATTCAATAATATTATATAAATATCAAAGTTTGAAGTTAAGATGAACTATTCGATAAATGCTTTCTGAGACATTTATATCCATACTTAAAGCCAAAGCAATATTTAACTTTAGAAACCTCACTTTCAATCGATTTCAAGGATATGTATATTAAATAAAATTTTTGAAACCCGTTTTTCAATACATACTATTTTTTCAAAACACTAGGAACATAGACAAATAATTGATCTTCCAACAGTTTTTTATTTGACCAATCTAACTAACTTGGTGAACTTCGACGACCGAATTTTTACTTCAAATGTTGAAAGGGTACTTCGCAGGGGCGGACAAGGCCGCGGGTATGTACTAGTAATATTATAAATCTGAATGTAGCGATGTTTGGATGTTTGGATGTTTGGATGTTTGGATGTTTGGATGTTCACGATTTTCGTTCCTCAATCACGTGAGAATGGCAAGACGGATTTTCTTGAAATTTCACATCCAGACAGCTAATAGTCTGGAAGGAAGTATAGGCTATCGATATATTTCGATAAATTTATCGATAACTGAGTTATCGGTCAAAATGTGATTGCCAAAAAAACCTTAAAATTACCCTACAATATGGGTATCAAACGAAAGGGGAAGGCCCCAGGTTTCATTTGGACTTCGATATATTTCGATAAATTTATCGATAACTGAGTTATCGGTGAAAATGTGATTGCCCAAAAACCTTAAAATTGCCCTACAATATGGGTATCAAACGAAAGGGGAAGGCCCCAGGTTTCATTTGGACTTCGATATATTTCGATAAATTTATCGATAACTGAGTTATCGGTGAAAATGTGATTGCACAAAAACCTTAAAATTGCCCCACAATATGGGTATCAAATGAAAGGGCATGACCCCAGTTTTCATTTGGACTTCGATATATTTCGATAAATTTATCGATAACTGAGTTATCGGTGAAAATGTGATTGCCCAAAAACCTTAAAATTGCCCTACAATATGGGTATCAAACGAAAGGGGAAGGCCCCAGGTTTCATTTGGACTTCGATATATTTCGATAAATTTATCGATAACTGAGTTATCGGTGAAAATGTGATTGCACAAAAACCTTAAAATTGCCCCACAATATGGGTATCAAATGAAAGGGCATGACCCCAGTTTTCATTTGGACTTCGATATATTTCGATAAATTTATCGATAACTGAGTTATCGGTGAAAATGTGATTGCCCAAAAACCTTAAAATTGCCCTACAATATGGGTATCAAACGAAAGGGCATGGCCCCAAGTTTCATTTGGACTTCGATATATTTCGATAAATTTATCGATAACTGAGTTATCGGTGAAAATGTGATTTCCCAAAAACCCTAAAAATGCCCAACAATATGGGTATCAAACGAAAGGGCATGACAACAGGTTTCATTGGGACTTCGATATATTTCGATAAATTTATCGATAACTGAGTTATCGGTGAAGATGTGATTGCCCAAAAACTTTAAAATTGCCCTACAATATGTGTAACAAACGAAAGGGCATGGGCCCAGGTTTCATTTGGACTTCGATATATTTCGATAAATTTATCGATAACTGAGTTATCGGTGAACATGTGATTGCCAAAAAACCTTAAAATTGCCCTACAATATGGGTATCAAACGAAAGGGGATGGTACCAGTTTTCATTTGGATTCAATATATTTCGATAAATTTATTGATAACTGAGTTATCGGTGAAAAATCCTTAAAATTTCCCAACAATATGTGTATCAAACGAAATGGGATGGCCCCAGTTTTCATTTGGACTTCAATATATTTCGATAAATTTATCGATAATTGAGTTATCGGTGAAAACGAGATGGCTCAAAAGCCTTAAAATTGGCCAACAATATGGGTATCAAACGAAAAGGGATGGCCCCAGGTTTCATTTGGACTTCGATATATGTATTTCGATATATTTATCGATAACTGAGTTATCGGTCAAAACGTGATCGCCCAAAAACATCAAATTATTTAATCAATCTACCTTTCCCCATTGATGGGAATTTTGAAAATTTTAAATACCCTTGGCAAATGCTTCAGTATTCAATAATATTATATAAATATCAAAGTTTGAAGTTAAGATGAACTATTCGATAAATGCTTTCTGAGACATTTATATCCATACTTAAAGCCAAAGCAATATTTAACTTTAGAAACCTCACTTTCAATCGATTTCAAGGATATGTATATTAAATAAAATTTTTGAAACCCGTTTTTCAATACATACTATTTTTTCAAAACACTAGGAACATAGACAAATAATTGATCTTCCAACAGTTTTTTATTTGACCAATCTAACTAACTTGGTGAACTTCGACGACCGAATTTTTACTTCAAATGTTGAAAGGGTACTTCGCAGGGGCGGACAAGGCCGCGGGTATGTACTAGTAATATTATAAATCTGAATGTAGCGATGTTTGGATGTTTGGATGTTTGGATGTTTGGATGTTTGGATGTTCACGATTTTCGTTCCTCAATCACGTGAGAATGGCAAGACGGATTTTCTTGAAATTTCACATCCAGACAGCTAATAGTCTGGAAGGAAGTATAGGCTATCGATATATTTCGATAAATTTATCGATAACTGAGTTATCGGTCAAAATGTGATTGCCAAAAAAACCTTAAAATTACCCTACAATATGGGTATCAAACGAAAGGGGAAGGCCCCAGGTTTCATTTGGACTTCGATATATTTCGATAAATTTATCGATAACTGAGTTATCGGTGAAAATGTGATTGCCCAAAAACCTTAAAATTGCCCTACAATATGGGTATCAAACGAAAGGGGAAGGCCCCAGGTTTCATTTGGACTTCGATATATTTCGATAAATTTATCGATAACTGAGTTATCGGTGAAAATGTGATTGCACAAAAACCTTAAAATTGCCCCACAATATGGGTATCAAATGAAAGGGCATGACCCCAGTTTTCATTTGGACTTCGATATATTTCGATAAATTTATCGATAACTGAGTTATCGGTGAAAATGTGATTGCCCAAAAACCTTAAAATTGCCCTACAATATGGGTATCAAACGAAAGGGGAAGGCCCCAGGTTTCATTTGGACTTCGATATATTTCGATAAATTTATCGATAACTGAGTTATCGGTGAAAATGTGATTGCACAAAAACCTTAAAATTGCCCCACAATATGGGTATCAAATGAAAGGGCATGACCCCAGTTTTCATTTGGACTTCGATATATTTCGATAAATTTATCGATAACTGAGTTATCGGTGAAAATGTGATTGCCCAAAAACCTTAAAATTGCCCTACAATATGGGTATCAAACGAAAGGGCATGGCCCCAAGTTTCATTTGGACTTCGATATATTTCGATAAATTTATCGATAACTGAGTTATCGGTGAAAATGTGATTTCCCAAAAACCCTAAAAATGCCCAACAATATGGGTATCAAACGAAAGGGCATGACAACAGGTTTCATTGGGACTTCGATATATTTCGATAAATTTATCGATAACTGAGTTATCGGTGAAGATGTGATTGCCCAAAAACTTTAAAATTGCCCTACAATATGTGTAACAAACGAAAGGGCATGGGCCCAGGTTTCATTTGGACTTCGATATATTTCGATAAATTTATCGATAACTGAGTTATCGGTGAACATGTGATTGCCAAAAAACCTTAAAATTGCCCTACAATATGGGTATCAAACGAAAGGGGATGGTACCAGTTTTCATTTGGATTCAATATATTTCGATAAATTTATTGATAACTGAGTTATCGGTGAAAAATCCTTAAAATTTCCCAACAATATGTGTATCAAACGAAATGGGATGGCCCCAGTTTTCATTTGGACTTCAATATATTTCGATAAATTTATCGATAATTGAGTTATCGGTGAAAACGAGATGGCTCAAAAGCCTTAAAATTGGCCAACAATATGGGTATCAAACGAAAAGGGATGGCCCCAGGTTTCATTTGGACTTCGATATATGTATTTCGATATATTTATCGATAACTGAGTTATCGGTCAAAACGTGATCGCCCAAAAACATCAAATTATTTAATCAATCTACCTTTCCCCATTGATGGGAATTTTGAAAATTTTAAATACCCTTGGCAAATGCTTCAGTATTCAATAATATTATATAAATATCAAAGTTTGAAGTTAAGATGAACTATTCGATAAATGCTTTCTGAGACATTTATATCCATACTTAAAGCCAAAGCAATATTTAACTTTAGAAACCTCACTTTCAATCGATTTCAAGGATATGTATATTAAATAAAATTTTTGAAACCCGTTTTTCAATACATACTATTTTTTCAAAACACTAGGAACATAGACAAATAATTGATCTTCCAACAGTTTTTTATTTGACCAATCTAACTAACTTGGTGAACTTCGACGACCGAATTTTTACTTCAAATGTTGAAAGGGTACTTCGCAGGGGCGGACAAGGCCGCGGGTATGTACTAGTATTATATAAATATCAAAGTTTGAAGTTAAGATGAACTATTCGATAAATGCTTTCTGAGACATTTATATCCATACTTAAAGCCAAAGCAATATTTAACTTTAGAAACCTCACTTTCAATCGATTTCAAGGATATGTATATTAAATAAAATTTTTGAAACCCGTTTTTCAATACATACTATTTTTTCAAAACTCTAGGAACATAGACAAATAATTGATCTTCCAACAGTTTTTTATTTGACCAATCTAACTAACTTGGTGAACTTCGAAGACCGAATTTTTACTTCAAATGTTGAAAGGGTACTTCGCAGGGGCGGACAAGGCCGCGGGTATATACTAGTAAAACATATATGAAAGCTGTTTACGATTCGCCTACGAATACTGTTTCGCTTTAAAATCTTTATACATCCGTTTTTTGGTTGCAAATGTAGGTACTTCGTACTTTAAAAATTCTGAAATTTTTTATTTCATTTTTTTTTTAACAAAATACTTTCAGAAATGTTTTTTTTTTGGTGATTCGAGAATAGGTCGCAAAACGCCATGTTAGTAAAATGTAAGGTACCTTTCTGGCTAGGAAGGCACAGATGTAGAAACATGGAAACAACACAAATTAGCTCTTATTATGAGATAAACCCTGTAAAATCGCTGGAGTGCCCATACTACTCCAAGAAAAAATCCAATTCTATATTAAAAAAGGTGCTCCAATTAACGTGGCAAAGTCCTTGGATTGGACTACTCCACCCCGTATTCCATGGAACACCAACAAAAGAGTATTTTCCAAAAAAGGTCCAACTAGATTACTCCAGTAATGTACCGTAGCGAGAGAAACACCTACTTCAACTCTCCCTTTACATTGAAGCACTCGTTGGAGTACTAATTGTATATAGGTGCTCCAATCCTAGGGCATCCATGTTAATTGGACCACCTTTTTGTGTTAAATTGAACTCTACGGAGTATTGATAAGAGCATTTTGCCATTTTTGCAGGGAAATCGATTTTCGACTGCTGTCGAAAGAGTTGATAGAAAAATATGTAGGTATTTGGAATTATGACTAACATTGGCATAGTTTACACTAGCCGTCAGCTGCTAGGTTAGGTTAGGTTCAAGTGGCTACCGTAGAGGCACACCTAGGCCAGTATTAAAAGGCCCGTTGTGATACCACCAACACCAGGAAAGTCAGTTCCGGGACCCTGCCATATGGAAAATCCCGGTATTAACGGAATTCTCCACATAGCAGAATCCCGGGACTGACGTTCCTATACCGACATCGTTACTCCTCCTCGAACCATTTAGATGACTTGATGAAGGCCATCAGGTCCTTTATGTCCAGCTCCGTGACCTGGCGTAGGCTAACCAGGAAGGGAACTCCCAAAAAGCGCATTCTCGCGCCACTTAAAGCCGGGCAGTTGCAGATGAGGTGCTCCACCGTTTCCTCCTCCTCATCATCCTTACAACTCCTACAGCATCGTCGGTAGGGCACACCAAGTCTTTCTGCGTGCCTACCAATGAGGCAGTGCCCAGTCAATACGCCTATTAATATGGAGATTTCTCTTCTCCTTAGGGCATAAATTTGTCTCGATCTTTTATGATCCCATTTCGGCCAGGTTTCTTTGGATATCCGGCATCCTGGAGATTGCAGCCATCTTTCGTTGGCTTGACGGAGCGTGTGCTCCTTCAGCATTAGTTTGCAAGTGGCAAACGGCATACCTAAGCGCTCTTTATCCCGAAGAACCTGCTTGGTCGTGCCCTGCCTCGCAAGTTCGTCTGCCCTACAATTTCCCTCAATGTCCCTATGCCCCGGGACCCATGTGAGGTTCACGCGATTCTGTTGGGCCATCTCCTGTAGAGATCGACGACAGCTGAGCGTCAGTTCAGAGTTGAACGAATAAGAGCCAAGGGATTTGATGGCCGCCTGGCTGTCGCTGAATATAAAAATGTCGTGTCCGATAGTGTGTTGGCCTATCCAAGCCGCGGCGTCCATGATTGCTGAAACTTCAGCCTGGAAGACACTGCAGTGATCAGGTAGTCTGAAGGAGAGCTCAAGGTTCAGATCCTTTGAATAAACCCCTCCTCCAACTCTGCCGTCTAACTTCGAGCCATCAGTATAAATGGAAGTGCCGCCATGAGTGGCGGGACTCCGATCCGTGCTCTCCCATTCTTCCCTGCTGGGAATGTTGATTTTAAAACAGCTATCTCCGACTGTTGTGGTCGCACAACGATCCGTGCTCAGCGGAAGAAAGCTATAGGATCCCAAAATACAGGCGTGTCCAGTAGTGCTTGCGCCCCAGCCGGACGTTTCCCTTAGACGTAGAGCCGATGCTGCTGCTACCCGGTGCCCTTCCAGCTCGAGTGGCAAAATGCCAAGAATGGCCTGGAGTGCTTCATTGGGCGTTGTTCTTAACGCACCGCTTATACAGATCATGCAAGATCTGTGTACTTTACCTAGCAGATTAAGGTTTGTTGCCTTGCTCAGCGCAGGCCACCATACCACAACTCCATAGAGCATGATTGGTCGAATGATTGCGGTGTAGATCCATTTGCATATTTTGGGGCTGAGCCCCCATTTCTTTCCAATGGCTCTTTTGCATGTGTAGAGTGCAATACACGCTTTCTTCTGGCGCTGAAGAACATTCTCCTTCCAGGTTAGTTTCCTATCCAGAACTGTGCCTAAGAACTTGGCTTTGTCAGCCAGGTTCAGGTGCACGTCATTCAGTTTTGGTAGTGTTAGCGGTGGTATCTTATAGCGGTTGGTGAAAAGAACCAGTTCTACTTTTCCCGGGTTGATGCTCAGTCCGCAGCGCGAGCACCATGAGGAAACCTCTCGCAGTGCTGCTTCCATCAAGTCGCACAGGGTTTGTGGGACTTTGCCCCTATATACTATAGCTAAGTCGTCTGCATATGCCACTACCGTCAGCTGCTAAAAATCCGTAAAAAAATGTAACAAAAGTCGCTTTTCGGCCCCACAAACCTTTACGATGATGATTGAGGATCAGATTATGTAATTTGACAAAATTTTCACAAATTTTCACTCTTCTTGATGAGTTCTTTATTATCCAGTTTTCTGTCAAGTTTTTAGTCCTCGTCGTGAGTCATGGGGGAAATAATTTTTGAATGTGTTTAAATCTTATGCGATTCTTTCTAGAAGCATTTCGGAGTATTTTGGAGTCATTTACTGTTCGTTTGTATTATCGAAAATAGTCGATGTATCCGATTTCTCCCATTTTAAATAACGATGAGAGATGTAAGAGTAGGTCGCCTCCCCGTTGGTGCACCCTGGGTAACGTTAAATGACCTAGATGGCCTACACGGTTAGTTTCTCGAATTGCCGGTTCTACGAGCACCGTACCAGTACTTGCGTTGTACCCATCGTGCCGAAACCACACGGGCCGTTTTTTTTTATATCGACCCGGCCAAGAGAAATACACGCGGGGTGACCCTGTCTGACATTTGGGCAGGGCTACACCTCGTGACAACAACATAAGTGTCAACACCTGACTTTCAATTATTTCAAAAACGTATTATCTCAAATTTCGAAAGAGGGCGTTATTGGCAACAAATTTAGCTAGGGCGTTCTTCTAAAAATTCTCAGATAGAGCATTTTTGAAAATTATTTTGAAACGGGATGATCTTGAACTCATTCGCCGATTTTGAATGTAAAATAACAAACATCTGATAGTAGACGCCGTTTGGAGGCATATAGGGGGATTTTGCCTGTTTTTAAAGGGATAAAATTTAAAATTTTCGTACATAAACAAACAATATAACTAAAAACACATTTGAGTAACACACACGCACATCAATTATATCGTTTGTTTCGCTTACAATTTCTACCTGTTTTTGTTTTTCCTCGATGGCACGTTGCACATTTGCATCATATTGCTTACGCTCTTGTCCCCTGCGCTCGGAACGTAGATTAAATGGACATAACACCGATGTGGTTTGCAACTTTTTGGGCACAAAAGGTTCTTCATACACTGCAGTTGGTGGCCGCGGTTCCAAACGCAATGGATGCATTTTCTTCAATTCCTCTAACTGCAAATAGTGTGAAATTTTATTTTATAAACACGCTCAATTGAGAAGATTAATATAATTTACCTTCTGCTTGCGTTTCTCTTCGCCTTCACGGTGGTGCTTTAAAACAACAGGCGTTACTGGTACTGTAACCGCATGCTTAACCATTTTTGCTTGTAGCGATTTGTGATGAGCATTAAAATTTGGAACTGGTCTACTATGAAATTGGCGCATTTTACGCTCTTCATCTTCACGCTTACGCAGTAGTTCCGCTTTTCTACGTTTGTACACCTCGCTGCATTGATAGGCATGCGGTGTTGTTGGTGCGGCCGGCGCCGGAGCTGTCACAGATTTGACCATTGCGCCTGTTTGGCAGCTACCATTAGCAGCAGCAGTGTTCGCTGTCGTCGCCGTATTAGCAACTTTTTCCTTTTTTACACCGGGATTAATGCGTGCTTTGGCACGTGTAATTAAAGATTCGGATAGTACAATAGCATTTGATTGGGGGGGTTCAGGGTCCTCAGCCAAAGACGAATCTGGTGGTGAAGTCTTTATTTGTTTGCCGGGGTTAATGCGTGCACGATTTCGTGCAATAAGAGAATCTGTAAAATTTACAGGATTTGTTGTAGTCGGTTGTAGTTCTTCTTCTTTCGTTGGCGAATATCTTGTCGACTTGCATTTTGTCACCGCCTCCTCATTTTCAATCTTTATACCAGGATTTATACGTGCACGGCCTTTAGGCTTTGCTTCTTCAGCTTTGTTGCCTTCGTTAGATATTGTTTGTGCTGTTATTTCCTTGAGTGGAGACTTTCTCAATGACTTTGGCGTGCTAAGAATGTTTGCATTCTCTTTATCGCCTTGGCTTGGTTTGAATGTATCATCTAAAGTTAAAGCGTCTGTAAGATAAATATATATAATATAGTGAATTTTAACAAATTCATATAATTTTTATTAGAGAACCCACCGATTTCGGTCAACAAATCCATTTCTTCTTCTGACTCGTCCAAACGTTCGTGTTTTATATGTTTGTTTGCTGTCATTCAAAAATTGACAAAAGGGTAGAGGCAAACATAAAATAGTTTAATAACAATTTTTTTTAACATAAAGCTTACCAAAAAATTTTTGCGAATGATCCAAAGCGTGATTTCCAACATCAATGTCGTCCCAATTGAAGTTATCTTTGGTTGCCCCTGGCATATTCAAATAATCCATTTGTAATATGTGAAATTTTATGGTTATATAATAAAATATTGTAACAATACTTTCATAAATTAATACACACAATTTCACAGCAAAAAAACAAACAAAAATTTAGCGCGAGCGACGTTTGAAAATTTGATTGCAGTTTGTTTGAAGACGAGAAAGAAAATGACAAATGACATATAAATTGTAATAGAGGCACAGAGTGCAATGTGTTGGTAAAATTAATTTACAGGGCTCACCAGATGCAGGCATATCTAAATAACATTGGGCGTATTCATAGTCGACATAAACAGCCCGATTCTAAACAAATTTTCAGTGGTGAATCGGTGTAAGCCGTGAAAAATTGTTTACAATCGGCGTGAATGTTAAATGAGCTGTTAAATCAGCTGTTCCAAACACCCTTTGGAAATCAATACAAAGCTGTCATCTACTTTATTTCGACGATGAATATACGCCATAAATTTTCACGTAGCAGATTTTCTTTCTCTCATATAATTTGTGAGGAAAAATGTATGAAGAGGTGAAAAACGGTTCGGCGAAACGGTTCGTTGAAAATTTTTTTCAGAATTGTTCTGTATAAATTCGACAATTTTTGAGCAAAAGCCATGAAAATTTGTGTAATTATCAGGGGTGAAAACCACTCCAAAAACCTGTGTGGTTCGGTTCAGTGGTTTGAACCACCTAAAGAGAACTTGAACCGGTAAATTTTCCTAAATATTGAAATTAAGTAGGCTACTTGACCTGTATAGTTTTCAGTTGAAGGGTATTTCGTTTATTTGCTTGTGTTTGGTTGAAAGAACAGAATTAAGACTAGAAATCGAAATAATTACACTGTACAACAGCTAAAAAGTCCCAGAGGGTTTCTCATCGGTTTCTAACGCTTTTGAATGTGCTGAATCCGAATCTGACGTCGGATTTTTCGGGCTACCCCAGGTTCTCTCTCCAGAGGGTAGTTTGTTCAGAAATCGGTAGTAGTAAAATTTTTTTTTAAATTTCTAAAATTGTTTTCTTAAAAACTTACTATACCCCAAATTTTTTGCACTATGAAATAATTGTATGCCGCCAAATTTAAAAACCAAAATTAAACTATGTTTCCTTGACCCCAGAAAAATTGTTAAATTATTAAAAATTTTTTTTTTTCACAACTATCGATCCTTTTACGAACCACCCCTTGGAGAGAAAACCTAGAGTGAACCGAAAAATCTGACTTCAGATTCGAACTCAGCACACCCAAAAGCTTCAGAAACCCTTAAGAACCCCGGTAGGGATTCCACAAACTTCAATTTTCTTGTACAGTGTTATTACTGCATGTATTTGGGAAGGTGAACCGGCATGCTGCCTGAGATCTACAGGACGCTACAGAGGGTAATGTACTCTACAAATCACGCCACTAATTTCCTGGGACGTCCATTAGAAAAAGTTGATGACAATTTTAGACTGTTACAACAACAAAAATAGATCATGATTATGTTTTCAACGCCCACATATAACCGTTAAACCGTGTATAAAATTCCTGCATGAAAAATGAAAATACTTTTCAATTGCACTCGTCACGGATGAGCGACCGACGAACAGCCCTCTACTTCTTTGACATGACAAATGTAAATGGACATATCCGGCACAGCGGGGAGTACTAAATAAATTTGCAACCACCGAACAGTTATTATTTTAACTCGAATAACAACAGGTGCCTAAGCGGTCCCACATCAATAACAAGAACAAGTTAGAGTTGTTGTATCTATACTTTGCCCTGCCTAGTCGGAATGTTCACTAATAAAAAGTTGCGTGACAGACCAGACAGGGGTTGTACGGATGTTGACGGTCCTTTGCCGGATGTATCCGGTACGTTCCGGTACTACCTTGCGGTACTGCCCGACTGCCTTGCTAGCACTTTCGTGGATTTTAGTCGCCTTTTACCACCGGCATACCTACCTCGGGCATATTCTAAACTCCTTACCAGCAGGGGTTAGAGTCTTCTGCCATGGCTTAAGCTAAAGCGTTATTTTACGGGACGTAAAGTTCAAAACATTTTGAAGTCCCAAAACGAGAACAATTTAAGATACCTTAGTGTCCAAGCCCAGGCGTTTTAAGCTTCTGAGTACGTAACTGTCTATGCATTTTTGTCCTAGCCCAACAATGCGCAGCACCCTAATAACTGAAGCTAATTGGAAACATCAACAAAGCCAGTCAGCTATCCCTAATCAGAAAATGGTGAAAGTAAGCAAACAGCGTTGACATGACGGATGTGGTGAAATAATTTTGCGGTTACCATTTCATCGGCTAACCCATAATGCATCCACATGACAAAAATGGAATGGCTACAACATTAAAAAACATCTAATAAGGAAACATTTCGATGACTGAGAATGGTTGAAGGACATAAAACCGCAAAAAGGATCGCAGCTAAAACAAAAATGAAAGGCTGTTGATATGAGATAACAACGATGCGCTGAAAATTTCCACATACATACATACATATCAACATACATACATAAATATATGTATACAATTTTATACTTTAAACCAGCATGACTTTTGAATTTGTAGTTATATACATATAAATAACCTTGTGGAGAGAACGAGGCCATCTCCAAACTCATATAAACAAACCAACCCTACAAAAAAATGGCATAATAATCTCTAAAGAGAGTGGCCTGCTTAATATAAAATAAAAATAAAATAAAATAAAAAAAGTAAACTAAAAAGAAATAAAATGAAGTAAAATAAAAAAGAAAAAATAAAATGAAATAAATTAAAATAAATGGAAATGAAATAAAAAAAAAATTATGAAAAATAAAAAACGAAATAAAATGGAATAAAATAAAAGGAAATAAAATTAAATTAAATTAAATAAAATGAAAACATAAAATAAAATAATATAAAAAATAAAATAAAAAAATATAAAAAATAAAATAAAATAATATAAAAAATAAAATAAAATAAGTTAAAATAAATTAAAATAAAATAAAATAAATTTAAAAAAATAAAAAAAAAAATAAAATAAAAAAAAAATAAAATAAAATAAAATAAAATAAAATAAAATAAAATAAAATAAAATAAAATAAAATAAAATAAAATAAAATAAAATAAAATAAAATAAAATAAAATAAAATAAAATAAAATAAAATAAAATAAAATAAAATAAAATAAAATAAAATAAAATAAATAAAAATAAAATAAAATAAAATAAAATAAAATAAAATAAAATAAAAAAATAAAATAAAATAAAATAAAATAAAATAAAATAAAATAAAATAAAATAAAATAAAATAAAATAAAATAAAATAAAATAAAATAAAATAAAATAAAATAAAAACATAAAATAAAATAATATAAAAAATAAAATAAAATAAGTTAAAATAAAAAAAAAATAAATAAATTAAAAAAAAAAAAAAAAAAAAAAAACTAATGGCGGCGATATACCTACAGGTTATCATCATAACCTCTAACGAGATTTTTTAGCCGAGCTTCTCTTTCCAACTTGTGGTGTGTTGCTTTTTGAGTTTTTCCTACAAGTTGGCGGGACCTACAGTTTTTTGCCGACTCCGAACGGCACTTGCAAAGCAAATGAATTTTTTGCTGAGAAGCTTCTCATGGCAGAAATACACCCGGAGAGTTTGCCAAACTACTGCCGAGGGGCGACCCCGTTTTAGAAAAATTCTTTTTTTTCTAAATAATTTTTGATGTTACTTTTGCCGGGCATCGAACCGCCACGACTTGGTGTAGAAGGCCGAACACTTAACCGCTACACCACGGCGGCCGCCGTAAAGTAAATTAAAACAAAATAAAACAAAATAAAATAAAATAAAATAAAATTTAAAAAATAAAATAAAATAAAATAAATTAAAATAAAATAAAATAAAATAAAATAAAATAAAACAAAATAAAATAAAATAAAATAAAATAAAATAAAACAATATAAAATAAAATAAAATAAAATAAAATAAAATAAAATAAAATAAAATAAAACAAAATAAAATAAAATAAAATAAAAAAAATAAAAAAAATAAAATAAAAAAAATATAATAAAAAAATAAAAAAATCTAAAGAAAAAATAAATAAAACGAAATTAAATGGAATAAAATAAAATAAAAAAGAATAAAAATGAAGTAAAATAAAAAAAAAAAAAAATTAAAAAAAAATAAATAAAATGAAAAAAAAAAAATTAAAATAAAATGAAATAAAAAATACAAAATAAAAAAAAAACCAAATGAAGTGGAATAAAATAAAATAAAATAAAATAAAATAAAATAAAATAAAATAAAATAAAATAAAATAAAATAAAATAAAATAAAATAAAATAAAATAAAATAAAATCAAATCAAATCAAATCAAATAACATAAAAAATGAAATGAAATAAAATAAAATAAAATTCAATAAAATAAAAAAGGAAAAAAATAAAAATCAATAAAATAAAGTAAAATAAAAAACAATAAAATAAAGTGAAATAAAAAGGAAAAAAAAAATAAAAATATATAATGAAATGTATGAAAAAATAAAAATAAAAAACAAATAAAATAAAATAATACAAAATAAAATATAGCAAAATTAACTTATATAAAATAAATTAAAAAGTTGAATAACATAATATAAAATAAAATTAAACAGAATTAAATAAAATAAAGTAAAATAAAGTTATATGAAATAAAGTAAAACAAAATAAAATAAAAAAGTAAACAAATAAAATAACAGGATTTTTCTAAATAATTAAGCATAACCTTTAACCGCCTAGGCGATTTTGGCCGTCCAAATAAAACTAAATAAAAAATAAGACAAAAAAAAAAACAATATAAAGTTAAATAAAAAGAATACAAACAAAAAAGTAATAAACAAAATAAAAAAAATAAAATGAGTTGAAAAGAAATGAAAAAAAAAAAAATTAAATAAGAAGAGATAAGATAAAATAAAATAAAATAAAACAATATAAAACAATATATAAGCAAATTAAACAAAAGAAAATTAAATAAAGGCAGCTGAAAAATCTGACCTTGCTGGATATCAATAGCTTGTTACAGAAAGCTGTTTTTTCGTTTGTGTGTTAAAAAAGGTAAGCCTTGAAATTTACATCCAAGGACTTTAAAGCCGGCTTCTGGGAAATTTTTTCCCTCTATACAATATACACATATTTACTTTTTTGCATGCATTGCATTACCACGTTGTTGTTGGTGACAACCAGTTTATTTTAGTGATAAGCGTACATAAAGGTCTACATACAATATATTCAATTCATGAAAGCTTTTACCACAGACTAACATAAAAGCTCACAATACAACACAACTGTTGCGTATTCGTCACACAATTTTCAGTTGATAGCTACGTTCATGCTTTCACGCGTCTCAGTTGACTGATAACAGCGACAGGATTCAAACAGGTTGTCGGAAAGTGTTCATGTAGTTTAAGGATACTTTAAGTTTTGTTTTTTTCATACGAGGGAAGTAAATATATTTGTAAATACAAACACTACGACAGCTAAAAAGCGCGGTAAAACTAGTTGGTGTTGTTTAATAATGAAGCAGCGTGATTTGAAAAAAGAACGATAAAATAAAAAATTATTAAAAAAAAATCAAACCAAAGTATCTAAATATCGAAGCAGTGATAAGAATTAGTAAGTTAGTTATGCAGACAAATGAAATGCATTGTGATGAGCTTTTATGTATAGGAAGTTGTGAGTGTTATTGTGTCTGTGTGTTTTTGCAGCAAATTATTGAAGGATAAACAACAACCTCGGTCAGCACAGCAAGCTAGATATTAATACACGCTCCATAGGAACAGGGACAGTTACGACGAGCACACATGCATACATACATACATACTTACGCGGATTGACCAGTATTGATTGGGTGCTAAGGTAGCGTGCTGTTATCATAATCCTGTGTAACGGACAAAAAGAGGAAGCATTAAAAAAAGAGACTTGAAAAAATGCTCACAGATTCATAATCTCTGACAAGTGGTGTGTGTTTGTATTTGGGTTAGTGTTTGTGTGTGGCATGCTCGTTAAATCGTTATACAGTTTTTTTTAGTCTACTTTTAGGCGTATGACCACTGCACTGGCTGTGTCCGGGTTGTTTAGACATGTTGATAATGAAATTAATTAAGTGCTGTGAAGAAAGGAAATTTTTATGGATGCATTTTTAAACTAAATCAAAGTAAAAATGCTAATAAAATCCTAAAAAACGGGTAATATTAATTAAGTATGCATGTAAGTATAAAATCTGCTTTAAACACTTTGCCGTTGTTGACCCTGAAATTTGATAAGCCGGAGTTACGAGCAAGGTTGTAGCCAGGAATGTATATTTGAAGGAAAACTGGGAGGTGCTTTGCCTAATTAATACTGGGAAAATGGGAAGTGAAAAGGAAGGCGTTGCCGCGTTCTCCCGTTTGACCTTTGGAACGGCTTCACAGTTTTTAGATATTTTCTACCGACGTCTTAACCTTATTCAATTTATTTTATTAATTTTATTTAATTTTAATTTATATTAATTTATTTTATTTTTGAATAAATTATTATTTTTTGGCATATTTTTTAAATTGATTTTTTATTTTAATTTATTTTATTTTATTTTATTTTGTTTTATTTTATTTATTTTATTTTTTTTATTTATATAGTTTATTTTAATTCAATTTTAGTTTACTTTATTTTATTTATTTTATTTTATTTTATTTTATTTTATTTTATTTTATTTTATTTTATTTTATTTTATTTTATTTTATTTTATTTTTTTTATTTATATAGTTTATTTTAATTCAATTTTAGTTTACTTTATTTTATTTATTTTATTTTATTTTATTTTATTTTATTTTATTTTATTTTATTTTATTTTATTTTATTTTTTTTAAGTATGTTATGAGTTTGTGGTCATTAATTTGAGAATCTTTGAAACTAAGGTAGTATAAAAAAACAAAAAACGAATAAAATTAATACATACTAAGTGAACATGATCGATATAAGCTGGCAATAATTTCAACGCAGCTTGGTGTAAGAGGTACACACTGCGGGCTTAGAAATTCGTAATCCCCTTGGTTCTTGGTTCGATGACCAACAAAAGGTGATGAAAAATTTCTAAACACAAATCCATTTGATAAGTGCCCTTGAGCAAGGCCGAAATTACGTTATCATGGTAGCTTGTAATTGTTGTTGCTTTTCCATCTTGTTCACTAAAAATAAAAACACAGAATAATTTAAGAAAAATTATTCCCAAACGGTCAAAAGTCCACCAAAGTTTTAAAAATTTATTTTTTTTATTTATATAGTTTATTTTAATTCAATTTTAGTTTACTTTATTTTATTTTATTTTATTTTATTTTATTTTATTTTATTTTATTTTATTTTTTTTTTTATTTATATAGTTTATTTTAATTCAATTTTAGTTTACTTTATTTTATTTTATTATATTATATTATATTATATTATATTATATTTTATTTTATTTTATTTTATTTTATTTTATTTTATTTTATTTTATTTTATTTTATTTTATTTTATTTTATTTTATTTTATTTTATTTTATTTTATTTTATTTTATTTTATTTTATTTTATTTTATTTTATTTTATTTTATTTTATTTTATTTTATTTTATTTTATTTTATTTTATGTTATTTTATTTTATTTTATTTTATTTTATTTTATTTTATTTCATTTTATTTTATTTTATTTTATTTTCTTTTATTTTATTTTATTTTATTTTATTTTATTTTATTTTATTTTATTTTATTTTATTTTATTTTATTTTATTTTATTTTATTTTATTTTATTTTATTTTATTTTATTTTATTTTATTTTATTTTATTTTATTTTATTTTATTTTATTTTATTTTATTTTATTTTATTTTATGTTATTTTATTTTATTTTATTTTATTTTATTTTATTTTATTTTATTTCATTTTATTTTATTTTATTCTATTTTATTTTATTTTATTTTATTTTATTTTATTTTATTTTATTTTATTTTATTTTATTTTATTTTATTTTATTTTATTTTATTTTATTTTATTTTATTTTATTTTATTTTATTTTATTTTATTTTATTTTATTTTATTTTATTTTATTTTATTTTATTTTATTTTATTTTATTTTATTTTATTTTATTTTAATATATTTTATTTTATTTTATTTTATTTTACTTTAATTTAATTAATTTTTTTTTTTTTTTTTTAGTTTTCTTTACTTTTTTATTTTATTTAATTTTTTTCATTATATTTTATTTTATTCAATGTAATTTAATTTAGCTTAGTTTAATTTAATTAATTTACACTTTTTTTGTTTAATAAAATTTTTTTGTTTGCATTTTTTTTACCGTTTTTTCTGTTTTTTATCACGGTTTCAAAATAATGTATTGTAGCCTTTTAGAGCCCATACACTGGAATCATAAACGAAACTCAAATTTAAGAACATATTTACTCTCAAAATCAGAAGAAAATTTAATTAACGGCAACGCTTCGGGCTAATTGCTTGCGTTTCTAAAATTTAATTTCGATTTTTATTAAAACACAAAACTTCGCATGCCTAAGGGAAAAGCAAAAATTAAGTTTGTACATTCGTACTTATTCAAATTTTTTACCATGGTACATACCACATTTGCCGGCATGCATATTTACATTAGACTATGTATATCGAAAAAGCAAGAGTTTCCCAAAAAAAGACTAAGTATGGTCCGGTTTTTCATTGCAAGTTTAAGCTTCAGTGAGAGTTTAAACTTAGTTCAAACGGCCAATTTGTATGAGATAATCTCTAGTCAGTTTTGTCTGTGGTTTAAACTTGCACTGGAAAACAAGGCCTAAGTAAAAAATTTTGTTGAGAGAGAGCTCTAAGTCATTTTGGACATTTTAGTGGCAGAAATAACATGGAATTTGCAATATGTAGCCAAACTCCTTACACCCCTTTTTCTGGCCGTTTTTTCATATAATATAACTATATGCAAGATGGTTGAAAGTTAAAAAAAAACCGAACAGACGACTTCAAGTGGTTCAAACCTCAAAAATACTCTAATCACCCTAATATACATACATAAATTCAAATTTTTGTGCTTCCCAAATGGATAGACCGATCATATCTAAATTTGAAATACTAACTGGAAGTTTTCTATACAAAGTTTTCTATCAAAAACTTAAATAAAATGCCACTGTAATTTGCAAACAAAAGAACCCTAATGTTAAATAATGTATTGATTTTTCGAACACAGTCAACTTTTAAAAATGATTTCCCCACATTTTGTTTTTAACGTGGTGTAGTTATTAGTCCCCGTTTTCAAGACATTCACCAAAATATGGACCAGGTGCGACCGTAGACGGCTTTCCTCCTATATGGGTGCCAAATGAAAGGTGTTGATGAGTGCTTTAACATGGTGTAGTTATTATTTCGATATGAGACCCCGTTTTCGACATATTCATTAAAATGTGGACAATGTAAGGATCTAGAATATGTTTGTATGCGAAACCATTCTAATAACACTTCTGATTAGGTATTAGAAGGCAATGGTTTTTAGGTCACATTTTTCGAAATATACAATATCTATCAAATTTTGCAAGAGGATATATGACATACGTGCCTACATACACAGAAAAAAATGTAAAATCAACAGTCCCGAACTGTTATCCTGAAATTGACCAAATTCTGTTGAATTGACCAAATTTTGCTTAATTCAACGGAATTTTTTCTTGAAATAATTGTTGATTCAACAGTAATAGAACTGTTAATTTTTAATCAACAAAATTTGGTAAAACTGACAGAATTTTGGGTTAATCCAACAGCGAAGGAAGTGTCATTTTAAAAACAACAAACTTCTGCGTTTAATCCAACAGCGGAGATACTGGCATTTAGCCGTCAACCAGCATAAGTACGCTATGGCCTGATGGTAGTCATCTCCGTTCAGCAGTCAAACAACGTGCCATTTAGAGCAAAGCTGTAATAATAAGTATGCGATACCTGGGTTGAGCGTTGAAGAGACCTGAGTCCGATTCTCGGTGAAGTCAAAAAGTCTGAAAAATATTTTATTTCGGTGTTAAAATAAGACTTATTTAAAAAAAAAAAAATATATTGACTTCACCGAAAATCGAACCAGCAACCCCTAGAACAACAAAATAGCAGCTTAACTGTTAACTTTTTTGCTAAAAATTTTGTTTGCATATCATAATATATTCTAACCTACTTTCTATTAACAATGCTAAAATGTTGCTATTAAAATACATGTTTACATGCTTACTTTGAGCCACGTTAAAAAATACATTAGTTGATAATGTTGAGTATTATAAAGAGATTATGCAATCTTAACGCAGGCACATAATACGGATGTAGCTGGAGTGAGTTTAATGAACCCGGAATCGGGTTTTTTTTATTGGCTGATTTGGAATTAGCCACTATAAGAAGTAAAATATAAGTAGAAGATTGAATACACAGAGAAAAATGAGCTGGGAATGGATAAGAATTGACCGTGATTTTGGTTGAATCAACCCATATTTTGGTTGAATCAACAGAAATTTTGGTTGATATAACTATATTTTGGTTTATATGACCAAATCACTGTCAATTCTTATCCATAACCAGCTCAATTTTCTGTGTGTAGAACAATGTTAAAAGGTGAGGAGAATAGGTTTTGTTTTGGTGATTTTTGAACTAATGAAATATGTAGTGAAGTTAATATTTTAATTGAACTATGTATTTCGTTAGTGAAGTGAACTAAATTTTTTTGGATAAACTTTTCGCTAAGACCAAAATAGCTATGTAGTTCAATGGTTTGAACGAACTAGAAGCGCACTAATCTTTTTATTTCACTAAAAAGCTAAACTCTACACCTTTTCAAGTTTATAATGAGAAAATGTAAGCTTATATTGAGAAAACAAAAGTTGATAATGAGAAAGGTAAGTTCATAAATATATGGGTTCATTTCTCATTATCAACTTTAGGTTTCTCTATATAAACTTAGATTTTCTCATTATAAACTTGAAAAGGTGTAGTTCCGAGCTTTCGGAAACGCAAGCGAATCTCCGTAACATCCCTAGTACAAAGTAAGTACATTCACATTCTTGCATACATTTTATAATTTTGATTAGGTTTAGCCTGGAAATCAGAGCAAGATCCAAGCTTAGCAATGAAGGTAAATAGGTAAATTCAGGTTTTAAAAATTAGGTTATTTTTAAAAAGAGCATTGAACAGCTGAATCATCTGTAACCGAATCATCCGGTATACATTACTGGTAATGCCTTATGGCGCTGAATTACTTTACCTATGGGTGGGGAGGCATTCTAACGTACTTGATATTCTTTATTGTGATAATAAGGAAGGTCTATAAATTACTTTTCCTGCTCAAGTCACTCTATTATTGACGCTAATGTATTCTAGTATTTTTATCTTGGTCGCGAGTAATTTACTTATGCAAATATGCAAAGGTTGTTTTGTACGTAATACATAATCAAATACACGCCAAATTATAGTGCACTTAAAGATATGCATGAGGAGCTTGAGATGCTGGCTGACAGGAATGATGCCCGAAAATTCTATGAAAAGATCCGGCGGATGACGGAAGGTTTTAAGACCGGGGCAAGTTCCTGTAAGGACAATAATGGCGACCTGGTAACCGACGTACAGAGTGTACTTAAATTATGGAGGGAGCACTTCTCCTCACTGCTAAATTGCGAGGGAGACGTCGAACCCGATACCCCAATCCCTGACGATGGAAAAGTCGTCCCACCACCTGACTATGATGAAGTGAGGATAGCTATATCCCGGCTCAAAAACAACAAAGCGCCTGGAAAAGACGGACTACCCGCCGAGCTGTTCAAACACGGAGGCGAAGAGCTGGTAAAAAGCATGCATCAGCTCTTATGCAGAATATGGTCAGACGAGTGCATGCCTCCAGATTGGAATTTAAGTGTGCTCTGCCCAATCCACAAGAAAGGCGATCCCGCTAACCGCACCAACTACCGCGGAATCAGCCTTCTTAATATCGCATATAAGGTTCTTTCTAGCGTATTGTGTGAAAGACTGAAGCCCATCGTAGACAAGCTGATTGGACCTTATCAGTGTGGCTTTAGACCTGGTAAGTCTACCATCGACCAGATTTTCACGATACGCCAAATCCTGGAGAAGACCCATGATAAAAGAATCGACACACACCATCTCTTTGTCGATTTCAAAGCCGCTTTTGACAGCGCAAAAAGGAGTTGCCTGTATGCCGCCATGTCTGAATTTGACTTCCCTGCAAAGCTTATACGGCTTTGCCAAATGACGTTGAGCAATACTAACAGCTCCGTCAGAGTCGGGAAGGACCTCTCTGAGCCATTTGAAACCAAACGAGGCTTCAGACAGGGCGACTCCCTTTCGTGCGATTTCTTCAACCTGATGCTGGAGAAGATAATTCGAGCAGCAGAGCTAAACCGCAATGGTACAATCTTTTACAAGAGCGTGCAATTGCTGGCGTATGCCGATGATATTGATATCATTGGCCTTAACAACCGCGCCGTAAGCGCTGCCTTCTCTGGACTGGATAAAGAAGCGAAAAAAGTGGGTCTTGCGGTCAACGAGGACAAGACGAAGTATTTGCTGTCATCAAAGAAAGAATCGGCGCACCTGCGCCTTGGCAGCCACGTCACTGTTGATAGTTACAAATTTGAAACTGTGAGGGACTTCGTCTATTTGGGAACCAGTATCAACACCGAAAATAATATCAGTCTAGAAATCCAACGGAGAATCACTCTTGCGAACAAGTGCTACTTTGGACTGAGTAGGCAATTGAGAAGTAAAGTCCTCTCTCGAAGAACAAAGATCACGCTCTATAAGTCTCTCATCATACCTGTCCTGATGTATGGCTCAGATTCATGGACAATGTCAAGAGAAGATGAGATGGCCCTTGGAGTATTTGAGAGAAAAGTTCTCCGGAAGATTTATGGTCCTTCCCGTGATGCCGACGGCGAGTATCGAAGGAGATTTAACGATGAGCTGTACGAGCTTTACGCAGATCTGACCATAGTCCAGCGAATTAAAGCCCAAAGGCTCCGCTGGCTGGGTCACGTCATGCGAATGGACAAAGAAGCCCCAGCCCAGAAGGTTTTCCAATCGTCACCCGAATTCGGCAGCAGAGGAAGGGGGAGGCCTCGACTGAGATGGAAACAACAGGTGGAGGATGACTTGAACTCCCTTGGGGTTTCCAATTGGCGTCAGTTATCGCTAAAAAGGAATGACTGGCGTGCTTTGATAGGCGACGGCCAAAATCGCTTAGGCGGTTAAGCGCCAATAAATGATGATGAAAGATATGCATTAGAGCGTCCCAAAAATGTATGAAACACATTTTTTTTTGGCTCAATAAGGGTAACCTGTGCCGATTAATTTAATTAGTTTAAGCTCAAACACTGTAAAGTAACTTAAGGGTGTGTGTTTCTTTAATAATAAATTGAAATAAAGGACTCTGCAACAAATCTCTACCTTTAACTTTTTACAAGGACAACAGGTTCTTTTACCAGGATATTGGAAAAAACCTATTCACTAGAAAAGGGCATTGGAATTTCAAAAGTAGTTTAGTAGATTGCGTCGTAATATGTTTTCAATTATAGTGCACTTTTTATAAGTCATACACTGCGTATGAGTAACATTTAGTTAATCATGTTTTGGTTGATATCTCCGAAGTTGATTGAGATATCGAAATAAGACTTACACTACGTTCAGGCTCTCATAAACACCTTTTCTTTGATACCCATATTGTAAAATCAGTTTCTAGGATATCTCCTAACTTTTTATAACACATCGAGTTTTTAGAAAGTTTGAGGATAATAATTTTAAACGACATTACTTCCATGTCCTTAAAGGATAATTAAAAAAAGGTATATTTAGCCTATATTCCTATTATTCTATACACTAGTACCAACATATCCAATTTTTTTTTTACATTTTTCGGGATGTGTTACAATTTTTGATCCCTTAAGGATGATTTACACGGGTCGATTTTCCGGTCGATTTTGTCGTTCTACTGCCTTCTACCTTCAAATACAAGGTGTGAATCGACTAGAAAAATCGACCCGTGTAAATGAGCCGTTAAGGAATATCTAATACCAATTACACGCAAAAAAATGTTGATGTCAAAACAGCACTTTAAGGTGCTGAGGTATATGTAAACTAAAATAAGTGTTATTTTAACACAAAAAAGGAGTCAAAGTAACAAAAAATATAAAAAAAAACTATTTACACCACTTTTACTCAGGTTACTTCACCACACTTGCCATATGGCCTTCACTGCGAATCAACTAACAATTATTAACTACTGAACGGAGATGTCTATCACCGCTTTTGAGGATTTACACCACACTTTTTCACTTTAAACCATTTAATTGTAGCAAAAGAACGTTGACACCAAAATAGTGTTAGTTTTACTCCAAAAAAGTATAGACTTTGCATTTTTTTTGGCGTGTATGAAGTGCTTAAACGGTATGGATACAACAGTATGAGTAACACCAGTACATCAATCATTAAATTAGCAAAATGCAGTGAAATGCAGATGGATTTAACTAAACACTTTAACTGTAAGTCGACACGGGTTGCCCTGGTCCAAATTGCATAATAATTTGTTAGGTTAGTTTTTGGTGAATAATGGTCAAAATTAGAGATTATGCGTACAGCTTTGATTTTAATTTTTGGAACTGCCTAATAAGCTTGGATGAGAGTGGTATGACGTACCTTAAAATTTTCGACATTTTATGAATGGATGGATTGTTTTTGTTGTGTAAATAAAGATTTATTAGCCATGAAATAAACACTTTCTTGAAAATTTCCGGAAAAAGCTTCTCCCTGTGGAGTTAACGTCCTTGCGTTTTTATGTAAATTTGAAATTAAAAAGTCAATTCGAAGGAAATTTAAATTTTCCAACACATGTAATACCGACATTCATCCATACATATCCACATTTATGTGCCTAAACCAGGATCCTTGATTTTTTTTTGTATGTTGAAGCATTTCTTTAAGCATGTTGGTTTTCTGCTTTCCTTAACTGATTGATATGCTCATCATGCTCGACAAATGGTTGGCAATAAATTCTTAAATCGGTGCCTGTTATCACTGAGAATTTTTAGAATCAGGCAAAGAATAATTTTTCAATGCAAAAAAAATTTAAGTTGTATTTTTTAAGCGAGCTCGAAAAAATGGTAGTTATTGAACTGGGGTAGTTTTTGAACTAGATAGATAATAAACGAAATCTTGAAATTGAACTAGTTCCTTCGGTAAATGAACTAAACTTTTCAGCGTCAAATTTTTAGATGAAAAAGTTATTGTAGAAACTAACCACATTATCATATATCGAAACCGCGGTAGCAGCAAACAAATTTTGAACTGGATTTTACTTTGGTTGTTAATACAAACCAAATGCATTTTCCTTATAAATAATTTTAGTTGCTGTTTTCACAAAGTATTACCTATATTGCTGTTACAAAGAACTAGTTAATTGGTTTGAGTTAACTAGTCCTTCCATTGAACTTAAAACCACGGTTGCCACTTGCACAAAAAAAACTACCAAAATTGGAAAAAAAACTACCAAATTTTAATTGTAGGCACTTCTTACAAAGGAACAATAATGTATCAAACAATTTTTTTAATATAAAATGGTATTACCCTAATATAGAAAAGACCTAACTCATATTTTCTTGGATCGAAAACTTACTCGAAAAAACTGAATGTAAACTAAGCCATAGCAACGACGGCTTGTTCGAAAACACAAATATCAATGCCTCTAATATTTCACTACAATATAGTATAGTACTATGGTTTTAGTGAAGCTTCATTTAGAAGTTGTTATTAAAAATCCATCAGCAACTCGTTCTAAAATAAAAAATTTGTTAGGGCCTTTCTATATTAGTGTAACGATATGTACATATAAGATTTAAGGTTAATAAAAATATTTGGGATTTCCATCGATTCGAACTCTATTAAAGAAAACTAGTTTTTAGAGCAAACCCCATTAAAATTTGTGTGATTAATAAATTTCATCCTATCTTAACCTAAGCTTTTTTTTTTGCTTATTGCCACTTATAGTATGCAGTACCAAATGGGTCAATAGGCAACCGAAATAATGGTCGAGATATGAAAGAATAAATAAAATGCCGTTAGGTGGCAACCCTAGGCTTCAACCCTGCTTAAATATGTCATCGATGGAATACGGCAAAAATACTTTTCATTTTATATCCAAATTGGCATATCTGGCTCAATATTAGAAAAAAAAAACTAAAGTATGTAGGTGGCAACACTGTAATACCCATTTATATAATCTAAATATAAATCATACTATCTTTATGCCAAATTGTATCCAAATCGGTCAAGCAGTTCCCGAGATATAAGAAAAAATAATTAAATTGCGGTTAGGTGGCAACCCTAATAAATAGCAACCCTGCTTGAAATTGTCATATTTGGAATACGGCCGAAAATATCTTTCACTTCATACCCACATTGGCATATCTAGCTCTATATTAAAAAAAAAAAAAACATGGGATAGGTGGCAACCCGTAAGCCGTCCTAAATGACAGCACCCATGTATATAACTTTAGAATGAATCAAGTTGTCCATATGCCAAATTTTATTCAAATCGGCCAAGCCGTTCTCGAGATATACGAAAAAATAAACAAATTGCGGCTATGTGGCAACCCTAACCGGCAACCCTGCGTGAAATTGTCATATTTTATACCCATATTGGCATATCTAGTTTTACATTTAAAAAAAAAATTGGGATAGGTGGCAACCCTGTAAACCGCCCTAAGGTCACATCACACATGTATATATATAATCTTCGAATGAATCAAATTGTCTATATGCCAAATTTTATACAAACCGGTCAAGCATTTCCCGGGAGTACGAAAAAATAAATAAATTGCGGTTAGGTGGCATAGGTGCTTGAGATTTTCATATTTGAAATACAGCCAAAAATACCTCTCATTTGATACGCATATTCGCATGTCTAGGTCTATATTAAAAAAAAATTGTGATAGGTGGCAAGCCTGCAAACCGCCATATGTGGCTCGTTAAAACTTATAAGATATATGATTAAATCTGAGCAGTTGCTTTTTGCCTCAAAATAAAAAATATGTATCAAAAGTAAATTAGCAACGATCCTAGTCTAAATTTAGGAAATTAAATTGTTTAGCGTTTTTCCAAGCTCGCTTGAAAAAAAAAAACGCTCCTTGACTTGACTTTCTTGTGTAACGAAATGTGGTACACAACCTTTTTGATAACAAATGAGTTAATTCATCAAAAAAATTGTAATAAATCATTTGTTGTGTGGTGGTACTGGAAATATATGAAATTTTGTTTGATTGACTGTCTCTTAGAAATTGACTTTTCACAAGAAACTCGTTTGGGATTTCTTTTGCATGTGTACCACATAATTTCTAATTAAATTTCTCATCACTCATACGCAGTGTAGCACATTTATAATGACTAAACTTATTGCGTGAAGAAGTTTGATATTCTTTACATGAGTTTGAAAGAACTATGAAAGGAATTTATTTGATTCAATGAACTTATTGGGCAAAGTACAATAACAAATAATGACTGGCAATATACACCTGCTATACATTTTCACAAACAAATTTTCTTAGTATATTAGACTGTGCCAAAAAAATTTATTTTTTAAATTATATAAATCGCAAAAACTAATACATACTGTAAAAGTTGAAGACCAAATATTAATTCTTGGTTTGATTCATGGATGAGTCAAAATAGACTTATAAATGAGTAAAAAATGACTTATGGATGATTCAAAAATGACTATTGCATGAGTCTAAAATGACTCATAGACGGGTCATAATTGACCCTTGGATGATACAAATACTACTCATCCATTAGTCATTTGAAACACGTCCATGAGTCTTTTATGACCCGTCTATGAGTCATATATACTACACACTACAGCATACACACTACAGCCTACACACCACAGCTTACAGCATACACCCTACAACCTATAGCATACAATCTACAGCCTACGGCCTACAACCTATAGCCTACATACCACAGCCTACACACCACAGCCTACAGTGCTGATCAAAATCGAAATTTTGTAGTAAGTTTGGACAAGTTTTACTTAAAAAATTCGTTTTTTATTATTTTTTATAACAATCAACTTTTATATGAATTCAGCGCCACCAAGTGGGAGAGTAACAGAGTTTTGATTACACATGAAATATACGTGCCAAAAATGAACAGAAAAGGATCATAAATACGGGTTTTCTAATATCTCGACTCCAGAGCCATCTATCGGTAAAATATAACCTATGTCGAGAAAACATAACCAGAGAATACACTGTCAAAACTTGGCCTATGTTCGTTCAGTACCATACCGCTTTCAGTTTGTATTCGAAAAAACATTGGGCCTTTTTTCTTTTAAGTGCAAAAATCAAATATCTTGCATTTACTCAAAAAATCGAGTCTGAGCAAGTGCTCGCCGTTTATGCATGAGTTCCATTATCTAACTCATTTCTTGAACCTTGCTAGGAAAACGTAGGAACGTACTCTCGAGTCTTTTCCTTTAAATATCATAGATCCCTTCAATAAACAATAGAATACAAAGATAATTTACTACATTTGTGAAATAATCGCATCAAGGATGACAATAGCCATGTTTCAAACAATAAAGTTGTAAGTGAAGTCAAAACAAATAAATTCACTATATTAAGTAGTAAAATAAACAATACAACATTTGTGTGTTTATATACTTAGATACTTGGTAAAACAAATAAAAGGATAAATGCAGGCACTTACGTACAAACATATAAACAAACATACATATATATACGAAGTGCATTGGAAAACAGCAACAATTTAAGTGCTTCCGTAGCCATCGAACGCTGCTGGAAATAAACTTAAATGAATTAAATTAGCACCAATAAAGAATGCAAAGAAACAGACCATGACAGTTAAAGGCAAGCAGCTGCCATTTGTGGGTTTAGTTGAGTAGGGTGTCCCATACTTGGTATAGTTGTTTCACAATTACCCTTGGCAGGATTTTTATTTGATTGAAGGCATCTATGCTGTTTTAAAGAAAAATTTGAAAATATTTTTATACGTATTCCTTTAAAGGTCAAAGAAAGGCTCTAGAAAAACTTCCTACACACAGAAAATTTTTCATGTAAAACCAATACTTTTTTAACACTTTTTCAGGCGACTATTTTTCAATACAATCGCTCATGTTATTTTTTTAACATAAAGTTCATGTTGAATAACTTCAGTTCGTGTTAAATTAACATGCCACTCTGTTAAAATAACATGACTTCCTTCCTACACTGTCTGACTCATTATCCCATGTAAATTTAACAGGATCTTTCTTGTTTGATTAACATGGTTCATGTTGAAGACAATTACACTGTACAACAGCCAAAAAATACCACCGGGTTTCTCATGGGTTTCTAAAGCTTTTGGGTGTGCTAAATTCGAACCGGAACTCAGTTTTTTTTTTAAATTTATTTAAAATTTTATTTTTTTTTAAATTTTTTGCTCTGGATATTATAAAATATTTGGGATTTTTTACTTTCATGAGCATGAAATGGTATTATAACTTTGGTTTGTAAGTATGAGAATAAGAAGAGATAGACCTACCCATAAGTATACCGATATGATTAGGACAATGAGCTGAGATGATTGAGCGTTGTCCGTCTGTTTGAACGCAAACTAGTCCCTCAGTTTTTGAGATATCAGACTGAAATTTGCTTTAATTTTATGTACGATTAGACATTTGTCGGAACGAGCAAGATCGGATCGATATTACATATAGCCCCCATACAATCGATTGTTCCGATAAACGGATTTCGGAAAATAACTCTTGTAATTAGATAGGTAGGAAGTCAAATTTCGTCACTATTGCTCGATGTTAAAAATCAATGAGATTGGACCAATATTTCACATCGCCCCCAAATAATCGATAGTTCGATAATTTCGGTATGAGCTAAATTTAAATTCACACAGGTTGTACTGGGGATCGAACAGTAAAAATCGTTATGTTTATTCATGAAAGGTATATAGCCTTTGGCACAGTCGAAGACAGCTTTCCTTACTTGTCTTCGGCAGCTTTCAACCTTTATATCTATGTTGCGTACCGAAATAGCTCAAAAACTACTTAACGGACTTATGCCAGATTTTCTGAGTATTTTTTTGCGGACGTAGGTTATATTTTTTGCCGCTAGATGGCGCTGGCATAGTCGGTATAAGGATCTGATGTTCTTCTGTTCCAAAAAAATAAAACCGCTAGGTGGCGTTGGAGTCGTATACAAGTGCAATGCACTTAAAATTAGGTACATAATTCTTTTCATTGTTTTGTCAAGAGACTGAATAACATGATTATTTTTTTTAAACTCAAAAATGAGCTCGGAAAAGCGATTCTACTTATTAAACAAATTCGTTTCACATACATATTTAAACTAGGCAAACGCGCGGGACCTCGTTGCTACATACACACACATACGCATTTTAAGGGCCGCTTGCATAAAAGCCGATTACGACTAATCGGTGATTACTTTGACAGCTAACCGAACAAAATACGTCAATTAAACTCCGGTAAGCGGGCGATTAGTCGTTATCGGCTTTTATGCAAGCGGCTCTAAGTGTTTTGCGTTTACTTTGGCGGCTTCCCATTTCAGATTGCATAGAAATGTTTATTTTGACAGAAGAAGACAATGCTCAGATGGTCCTATGTTAGTTAGACTGCTTTTTTGTGTTGTTGTTTTTGATGTCATTCGCTAAACTAACTATCTTTTTGTCCGAGTTCGCTTAAAAAAAAAACGCACCTTCAAAGTAATTTTTTGTATGATAAAGGCTTTCTTTTCTTTTCTGATCAGAAAAAGAGCTCATATATGCTTATTTTAATCATCCAGGAGACTATAAAGACTCCAATATGATTGAAAATTAAAAAAAAATGCTATGTGGGTAACATTCTCAAAGAAGTGTAGTAGCATAAAAAATACACAATGGAGTTTGATTAAGCAGCAAAAAAGCCTGTTGCTACAACAACATTTCGTCTCTTTTAACACACCCTACAAATAAGTGTAATGTTACATGCAAATTGCTTATCAAGGTGCCATCTTTCCTGCAGGGTTTTTTTCATTTTATTGATTAAATTCAAAAAGTTGTCTTCCCTTTTAATGTGTTTTTGTTTTGTTATCAACACAAACAACATCAACAGTCTGAGCTAGAGATGAGCGTCGTGTGTGTTTTTGAACGTGTCGCGAAACACGCAAGCGTGTGCCCATGTGATATGACATCACATGATATGACATCATATGCTATGACATATGCTATGACATCACATGATATGACATCATATGATATGACATCACATGATATGACATCATATGATATGACATCACATGATATGACATCACATGATATGTTATCATATGATGTGACATCATATGATATGGCATCACATGATATGACATCATATGATATGACGTCACATGATATAACATCATATGATATGACGTCACATGATATAACATCATATGATATGACATCATATGATATGACATACATACTTCTCACATCTTACATCTTACATCTTACACCCCCATCCATACATCTTACATTTTACATCCCCACCCATACCTCTTACATCTTACATCTTACAAACCTTCGCCCTCCCCCCACCCATACCTCTTACATCTTAGATCTTACACCCCCACACCCATACCTCTTACATCTTTCATCTTACATCTCACTCTTACTCTTACTCTTACTCTTACGAAAAGGATTTTCTTTCGGGGTTTCGGTCATTTCGAAATAAATATGTTACTCATTCGATTAGCAAAAATGTGGAAAAGAAAGAAGACGCGAGCTGAAATATCACATGAGTCGAAACAAAAATTTAGCAGCTGTCGAATCCACAAAAATAAAGTAAACAAAATTACAGAGACCCTTGGTACAAGTACATATGTATGTACCATGCACAAAGTGCATGCCATGTGTACAAATATACTTATACAAAAATATTTTATTTTATACATACATATATTTTTTTTTCGTGCGTGTTAGTGCGTGTCGTGTTTTAATAAATTTTCCCCGTGCATGTTAGCGCATATTTTGGAAAATCTGTTTTGTGAACGTCTCGTGTCGTGTTGCAAAAATCATGCATGCACCCATCTCTAGTCTGAGCATTGACATTGGCAGTCCTATTGCAGCTGCCGTCAAGTAATAGAAATCTTATCAATAACAAAGACAACAAACTTTCACCCCACCAAGGGCTCACAATAATAACAATAGAAATAGATATAATAGGCAAGGGGGCAAGAATTGTGTGTGATGTTTCCTAGGATACATTGGCACGTGGGTTCATTGAGTTCAAAGGATTTAACATTAATTTTATAGGACGCCTTCTAGCATTGAAAGTTCAAATTAGTTTTACTTATATTTGTTAATTACTTTTCTTAATAGTTTGTATAATTTAGAAAATACAAATTAAAATGAAATGAACTCCTGCGGGTTAGGTGTTTAGAATATGCCCGAGGTAGGCATAGGTAATGACGTGCTAACTCGATGGTTGATCTACGGATATGGTGTCTCACACCTCTTATTACCCATCTTCTACTTCCTCATGGATGGAGGGATGACATGACCTAGAAGCTTCCACTGGTCATACCAAATCGCTAGCAAGTCGGGCAGTGCTGCAAGGGCGGAACGCAGCGTACCGGGTTCATATCCGACCAAGGACTGTCAAATTCGGCATCACTCCCCAAAACCTTCGGGTAGTGTTTTTGCTGTTAACAAAAACAACAACAACAATGGCACAATCTTTTACAAGAGCGTGCAATTGCTGGCGTATGCCGATGATATTGAGAACTTTGGCCTTAACAACCGTGCCGTAAGCGTAAGCGCTGACTTCTCTGGACTGGACAAGGAAGCGAAAAAAGTGGGTCTTGCGGTCAACGAGGACATATATTTGCTGTCATCAAAAAAAGAATCGGCGCGACTGCGTCTGAAACAATGAGGGACTTCGTCTATTTGGAAACCAGCATTAACACCGAAAATAATATTAGTCTAGTAATCCAACGGAGAATCACTCTTGCCAACAAGTGCTACTTAGGGCTAAGTAGGCAATTGAAAAGTAAAGTCCTCTCTCGACAAACAACGATCACGCTCTATAAGTCTCTCATCATACCTGTCCTGATGTATGGCTCAGATTCATGGACAATGTCAAGAGAAGACGAGATGGCCCTTGGAGTATTTGAGAGAAAAGTTCTGCGGAGGATCTATGGTCCTTCCCGTGATGCCAACGGCGAGTATCGAAGGAAATTTAACGATGAGCTGTACGAGCTGTACGCAGATCTGACCATAGTCCAGCGAACTAAAGCCCACAGGCTCCCCTGGCTGGATCATGTTATGCGAATGGACAAAGAAGCTCCAGCACAGAAGGTTTTCCTATAGACACCGGAATTCGGCAGCAGAGGAAGGGGGAGGCCTCGACTGAGATGGAAACAACAAGTGGAGGATGACTTGATCTCCCTTGTGGTTTCCAATTGGCGTATTTTATTTTATATTATTTGATTTGAATTTATCTTTTTATACCCAGCGTACTAGTACAAGGGTGTAACGGCGCAAAATAATCGAGATAGATATAAAGTTCTAGATATGAAAGTTCTTAGGTTGAAAAGAGGAGTTGATTAAGGCATGTTCGTCCCTCCGTCTGTTCTTCCGTCCGTCTGTCCGTGTACATGATAACTTGAGTTTGAAAATGGGAGAAATCGAAAGATTTTTCGATATCGAAAATTTCGAAAATCACAAAAATTGACATAACTCGGTAGCTGAAATGGCTAAAATGATAAAATTTTATAGGTGAATCTCCCTGCTAATTCTATTAAGATTTTATTATAAATTTTTTAAAGTGGGCTCTTTTAAGAGGGATTTTTTGAAAATTCGAATGGTCGTACCTTTTAAACTAATTACGGTAGAACGATGGAATGAACAAATAGTCCTGCTATATAAACAACATTGGAGAAAAGTTGAGAAAAGATGTTTTCTCAAAAGTTTGAGTTTTTGGTGCTCGGTGTTTGTTGGGATGCATCATGACCGGATACATTAGTATTGGTATTTTTTCACTTTTTGACTATCGTAAAAAAGGAACATACATTTTAAGCTCCAATCATCTGTAATCTCCCAAAAAATACTTTCACATAAATATTCTAACATAAAGATATGTAAGTAATTTATTAGGACTTAAATATCCATTCAAAGCAATCAAAAAAATATCAGAATCCTGTCAAATAGCGAGAGGAAAGGCAATGAGTGCGATGACCTTTCTTCATGCTTGCACCTACATAAATAATAAAAAATAAAAATTACTTTCCATAGAAGTTACATAACTTGAAGTAGATGAGCTTCATATACTTATGTATAAAACGTTTGGTCGCAATAGGATGTAGTCCAGGCGTTTTAGGCTAGAAAATTAAATTAAGCATTTTTCACGGACTCAACCGTGTAATCGGTAGTACAAAAGACAAAGATTAAAGAAAAAAAAAATTATAAAAACATCGGGTAAACAAGTAAGGAAGTCTAATGTTATGGATACACACACGGAGACTATCTCCAATAAATCTTCGTTAATCAAATCCCATTTTACCCTGACACACACAAAATTGAAGATTAACAATCGGCACCATCTAGTGCTTTGGTTGTATTACTTGTGGTTTAAAACTAGATGTCGCTGAGGATCGTTTACTTTTTAGTTTTACTCTAGTGTCCAGTAGCGGTAAAATCGTAATTTCTATAGTTCTCCTTGCTAGTTTTGTTTATTTGTCGGTGACTATCAAGTTAACTAGCCAAAAGCGGAGTTAATGCGGAATTAGCGCTAATGTATCAGCCCTATAAGTTCGAGTAAACCGAACATTAAATACCCAGCGGTAGTTTTCATATGATTTTCGAAATATTCCATTTCGGAAGTGGGCGTGGTTGGGAAGCGATTTCGAAAAATCCTAATAGAATGACTAGGGGGTTCATCCTACCAAACTATATTATTTTAGCCATTTCTGTTACCAAATTATGTCAATTTAGGTGATTTTCGAATTTTTCGATATCGAAACTTGGCGTGGTTGGAGGGCGATTTTATCCAATTGCATCAGGTATACTCTTAACGATAGTAGTATGCGTTGTGCTAAATATCATCTTTCTACCGTAATCAGTTTAAAAGTTACGACCAGTCAAATTTTCAAAAATGCCTCCCTTAAAAGTAGGCAGTGCCACGCTCATGAACTTTTTTTTTTGCAACCTAAAAACTTTCATATATGAAACTCTATATCTATCTCGATAGTAGCTTTATGTGGACAAAATTATAACACCCTTGTACTAGTACTAGTACGCTGGGTATAAAAATACAGGCAACGAGTTCAAACAGCATCGGTCATCAAACAACCCTAATTGGAATACCCTTTCAAACTCGTAATCCTCTCTTATATTTATTCCATGTACTCGTATATATGTTTTTATGCCTTTTCTAAGCATCGTTATACGTTTCATTTGAAAGTGTAACAAACACATGCAGAATATGAATTAGGAGTGATTTAAAGCTTTTTATGGGTCATATTCACGGCACGGCGCTGCTTAATGTCGATAAAGTTGAAACTGATTTTATTTATTAAAAGTGAAATAAAACAAGGAAATTTAATAAATCACTCTCACTCGGTAAACTTTTACTGTTTTGCACATTATTATAGCATTTTTAATGGAAAGCAGTGACGCAGCTTTTCATGAAAAGTTGATGTTTTTTCTTAATGCTGGCATAACGCAATTTCTTCAAGTACAACGTTTTTAGTTCCAATCAGCGTAAAAGTCGCACATAAAACTGTAAAAAACGTGTTTAGTTAAAAAGGCTTCAGAACTTCAGTGTGCAACAACAAGCTATGTGCGTATAGGTACTTTTGAATCAAGAATAAACAAGCAAAAGTAATGGGCCGCGGTAAACTCAAGATGCCAACATTAAACTTTATTAAAGAATATTCAAATGAACCATTCAACATTTGTTGAACTAGCAAGACGACAAAAATGAGACTAACAAACTTTTTAGAGAAATTGCGATTTTGTGATTTAGTATGCTGTTATTCAGACGAGATGTTTTCTCTTTATACCCGCAAATAGCTAGAACAACTTTGCTTTCAATCATTAAACTATGAGTGGGTCACCTAATCCAGGCGTAGCCACTGTGTGAGTAAGAATAAGCCATACGTAACTCGACAGCTTATCTACGGATATGACAACAACTTCCTAATACATTTTTTTTATGTAAGCAAAAAAGAAATTCCGTTTACATTTTTCAAAAAAATCCCTGAAAAATTTTATTTTTGTCGGTGAAGTCTTTTTGGCGGCTTGGGCTTGATCTTCATTAAGAATGACACCTAATATGAGTGCACCTTACAACACTAGGAGGAGAGTAGCACTCTCCCCCTCTAACTTCGATGACATCACAAGATTGTTCTAACACTCTTAATTCAAATAAAATAAACCCTAAATTCTGCTTCATTCTGATCAAGGCGAATTCATTACAGGTGGCATCCTCCCACCATATGGTTTCTTCTTCTTCCTTGAAAATCAAATCGTAGCTGTCAAATTGCTTAGTTGTTGCTTTGGCTGACATTTGCAGCCACAAGGGGTGTGTGCGTGCGTGTAGATCTGAATTCGCTCGAACACACCTGTATGAATTCGCCTTGATTCTGATTTATTTCGGTTTGTCATGTTTGGCAGTGGAAAAATTTCTTTCTAGATATTTCACTGTCAACCTTGGCTTATGTGCTCTTGAAAGTCTTTAGTTCACTTTGCTATGCTCAGTGGGTGGTTTTCAGCTTTGGCTTTACATGAAAATGATATGAGCAAACATGTAATTAGTTCATTAGGGTGGCCCAAAAAAAAACTAACTTCGAATATTTACCCTGGGCACCCATAATTTTTTTTTTTTAATAAAGTGTTAAATATACCTCTGTAATTTTTTGGTTGGGAAAATGGTTAATCGTGTGTACCAAAAAGTCCGTGGACCAAACATTCATTGAAATATAAAATTCTACCGAAATCCTGAAAAAAAGTTATTTTGCAGAACAATTTTTTGTTTTGCCAAATACAAAATGCATGTTTTTAAAATTTTGCAAAATTATTATTGCTGCAGAAAAGTATGCTCTACATATTTTAGGATTTTTTGTTTACCCCTTTCGTGAAATTGATGTCATATGGCACCAGTCAACTTTGAGATGCTGCGGAACGAAGATCGAACCAAATATTAAATAATGATGATAACGACCAATATACCATTATTCATGACCATGACATTCCAAAATATTGGCAGTAATTTTCGGCGCTTTTTCTTGCCCACGCATCCACACTATCTTACACACAAAGCATGCATGCATGTGTACAGTTGCGTTCATATTAATAGAAATGACCTTCTAGAAGCGGAATACATGTTATCTATGGCCCACCGTCTGCCGATGAAATGAGATTTATTTAGTCGTGTGAAAACTAACCATTTGTTACAAAAGTATTACTTCTAGGATATGTGCCTAATGTAGCGTAGAGGGCGTATAATGATTGAACAGATTGGTATCCGAAACCCTCTTAAATATGTTGGAGTTCAAGGAAGGGCTTCCTTTAAAAAAAATGCTGTTTATAGCAAAAATTCTTAAAAAATTAATAGGAAAACAGAAGAAAAGCTTCCACTTCAATGTATGACATGGCGTATACGCAACGCCGCAACATATCGCATTAATAAATCGATAATTTGTGGTTTTTACGTAGCCAATAAAAATTTTAGCGGGTGGTAATTTGAAGCGCGCGCAATAATATGGTTGTATAACACCGCTAATCATATAGGTTTTATATATGTACATTAGGGTGGGGCAAAAAAAAAACGATTTTCGTTTATTTCGAAGGAAATGGCGAAATTCGAGTTCCTGACCATAACCAATAACATTTTTAAGCTATTGCATAGATTTTATCGCAGGCCTTGGCGGTGGGAGTGAAATGAAAAAAAAATGTTAATGTTAAAAAAGTTCGTAACGGACTTTTTTCAATGTTAAAAGTTTCGGCATTGACAACATAACTTGACAAAAATAAATATAAGCGTTGCCTACATTTAGGCGTATGACGTTGTACTAATGTTAGCAGCAGGCCGATTACATAAAATTGGAGCTGTATATAACGTTACATTAAAATTGGATCTGTAAGCGTTGCCTACATTTAGGTTAAACTACTAACAGTATGACGTTGTACTGATGTTAGCAACAGGCCGATTACATAAAATTGGAGCTGTACACTACATAGAATAGGTTGTTGACTATTTTTAGGCTATACTGTTAACAGGTTAAGGCTGTACTGCTCTAAAGTCTAAAGTAAATATGCTCATTGAGTTTTCATAAATATTATAATTGCATAAGTTGATAAAAAGTGAGATGCAATAGCTTTTTTTTTTTGAATGAAGCTTTCCATTTATTTTTTTATAAATTATAAGAAGTTTTGAGGTACTTAACAAATTTCCAAATGTAAAACTTACTGTCTGTCCTCTTTTTTTCAGAATGTCAATTCGTTCCAAATAATCTTCCACGCCCCACGGCTGCAGACTTTTTCCATAGATAATACAATAGCTATATGTATCGCACAAATACTCGCAGTGCAAGGATTTCATGCCCATCCATAATACAACCACACATTCAAACATACCACGGAAAATAGAAATTGTTACATTGTTATATAATCATTGGTGGCGTTAGATAGTTGGCTACGAATTTAATACTGCTGCACTGAGGAGGTATAAATAGAATGGCGTTGGCAAATATCGATTACGATTTTTTGATGAAATTCTTAGCACTTGGCGATTCTGGTGTGGGCAAGACAAGTTTCCTATATCAATATACAGATGGTCAATTTCATTCACAATTCATATCTACAGTGGGTATTGATTTCCGAGAAAAACGTTTGGTGAGTAAATAAGCAAAAAAAAAAAAATTTTTATTTCTGAAATTAGATTTCCTGCATTCATAGAAAGTTTGTTTGAACGAGGGTTGGAAAATTTAATTTAAAGTTTAAGTTATGCGGCTTTTGGCAACTCTAGCTAATGGGCATGACTCTGTTCGCGAATCTTGCAAAAATGGATCATAAATACGGTTTTTTGAATATTTCGACTGCAGTGCCACCTAGCGGGGTTCTTTTGTAAAACATAGTTTTGGATTACATATCAACTTTTCATGCCAAAAAAGAACATAACTAGCTCATAAATATGGATTTTGAAAAAATAGGCGTTTCAGCGCCATCTACCGAGGGATTTGAGTTAATAGGCTCATAGGCTGATTAACCTCATGTTTCACTACGATTCACGAAAATCCTGGATTTCCAAACTACAAGGAATGCCCGAATATTTGCTATGCCATTTTTATGAATGTGTATTTCAATCTCTGAAAGTTCTGCCAGAAAAAAAAATTTAAAAAACTAAACTTTTGAGTTTTTAAAAATTTTTGTTTTGCCAGAAACATGAATGTGTAGCAAAATTGTTACGTATACGCCATGGTGTCTGTTGTTGAATGCAACACATTCATGTTTCTGGCATAACGAGAATTTTAGAAAATTTCTTTGGAAATTTTTCAAGGACTGAAACCGGAACCGAAACCGTAACCGTAACCGATTAAAACCGATTCATTTTTCAAAACCGAAACCGTAACCGTTATTTTGGTCTGAAAAAGAAAGAAACTGAAACCGTTTCAAAAGCCGGAACCGATTCCAAACCGTTTTGATATTTTTTAGTGTCTTACTTCTTTTAGTGGGCACATATGTACATACATACATACATACTTCAGTTTTTTGTGTTCGTGTTTTTATTTGGAAACCGAAACCGGAACGAAACCGTACCCGAAACCGAAATAAATGTTGAGGAACGAAACCGGAACCGAAACCGAAACATGTAACAAAACCGTACCCGAAACCGAAATAAATGTTGAGGAACGAAACCGGAACCGAAACCGAAACATGTAACAAACCCGTAACCGAAACCGAAATAAATGTTGAGGAACGAAACCGGAACCGCAACCGAAACATGTAACAAAACCGTAACCGAAACCGAAATAAATGTTGAGGAACGACACCGAAACATGTAACAAAACCGTAACCGAAACCGAAATAAATGTCGAGGAACGAAACCGAAGCATGTTACAAAACCGTAACCGAAACCGAAATAAATGTTGAGGAACGAAACCGGAACCGAAACGTAAACATGTAACAAAACCGTAACCGAAACCGAAAACTTGTAACAAAACCGAAACCGCAATAAATGTTGAGGAACGAAACCGTAACCGAAACATGTTACAAAACCGTAACCGAAACCGGAACTTTATTTTAAACGGTTTATAGCTTGAAATTTTTAAAAGATGAATGTGCTGAATCTCGACGAATTGAAGGAATATTAACGTAAAAACTATATCAGTGGAAAGAGTATAAGGAGAATATATCCCGCAAAAACATATTTATGTCAAAATCGTAAATTTTTAATATTGCGAGAGAAAATAAACTTTCAGTAACGATTTCCCAAATTTTTAATTTTGGCACATTCATGCTTCTGCCAAGCGAGCGACAATGTGTCGAGAGGATTTATTCAAAGAACAAACTGTAAAAATATTTGTTGAAGCTTAAAATGGACTAGAGATTTCAAAGCCATCCCTTGGTGCATTCTTGAAGAGAGAGGGCGCATTCTTCAATGATTGGAATCAATGAATTCCGGATGAAGCTTTTTAGAATAAAAAAAAAACATTCTTCTTTCAACATAGAGAACAGAAAATTGTTCCGCCATCTTTTTAAATTTTGTGTTTCTTCTACTCTCTTCTCACTCTCTCCCTCTCTCTTTTGTTTAATCCTCTCTTATAGATTTACACATTTCGCGGTCGCAATCATCGCATTCATCTTCAACTGTGGGACACTGCCGGTCAGGAACGTTTTCGTTCACTAACAACTGCCTTCTATCGTGATGCTATGGGCTTTCTGCTCATTTTCGATTTGACCAACGAGAAATCCTTTCTCGAAATAACCAATTGGTTGGAACAATTACGCATGCATGCCTACTCTGAGGATCCGGATGTGGTGTTGTGTGGTAATAAATGTGATTTGGATGCCACGCGTGCGGTTAGTCATGAACAAGTGCGAGCATTAGCGGATCGTTATGCTCTACCATATATTGAGACAAGCGCTTGTACCGGCTTCAATATAAGACAAGCTGTGGAATTGTTGGTGGATCGTGTAATGTTACGAATGGAGAATGTAGCAACTAATGCCGAACTATCACGACTGATGACCCAAACACGTTGTATGCCAAATATAGGCTTTCCAGGTGGTGGTGGTGGGGGTACAGTACGACTGGGTATTAACGATATGGAATTGACGGAAGAGCAAAAACAGCAGCGAAATTGTAGGTGTTAGGGAAATAGAGAGAGCGTGAAGCAGAGCTGGATAATTACATTACTCAGTTATTATTAACTAAATTCCTCTATTAGAAGGGAATTGATTACATTGGGGTCTATCAGCTATTCCGACGGAGCTTTCCGTTGCGAGTGAGTCGTGAAAGTCGATGAATTATAATTAACTATCGACTCTCCCGAATCATTTCCCACGGCAACCTACGTAGGAATATCTGAAAAACCTCATTTTCATTGATGGTAATTTCGATACCTAAAGTAATGATCTTACCCAGCTCTGAGCGTGGGATGTTAATCTGTGTGCTTTTAGCTTAATACTCTCAAGTATTATTCAAATATAAATAATTGCTGTTCAATACAATAATTTTTGAATAATTGTGTATGTATGTAACTATTTAGGTGTGCAAATTTATAAAAAATGTATGAGGTGCCAAAGTTAAACAATTACAAAAAAAAAAAAAATAAAAATGAAATGTTCAATTCAATGTAAAGTTCGCTCAAATGTACTGTTTAAAGATAAACAAACAACTATATTATATTTGTAAAGGTTTTAAAAGCTATATATATATATATATATATTTACAGTTACTGCAAAAATACAAAATCTTAACAATAATAAATAAAAATTATCAGACTCGATTTAAATTATTAAATTTTTTTTTATTTTATTGATTTACTAGCAGATAATATAACCGGACCATTATTACTGCTTTTTTGAATATCTCGACTCCAGCGACACCTAGCGGTTACTTTTTATGTAAAAGAGTTGTTGATTATATATGAAATTTACGTGCCAAATATGAAAAAATTAGATCATAAATTCGAATTTTGTATATATAGCGACTCTACCGCCATCTAGCGGAAAAAATATATCCTATGTTGAAAACACATATCCAAGAAATAAACTATCAAAATTTTCGTTTCGGTATCTATCACCTCGAAACCAGTTAGAGGACTATTCCTAGATTGTTTAAGGGACCTTTTCAAGAAATATTTCGGTATAATTTTATGACTTTTTTAGGGTCATTTCGGTGTAGTTTACGGGTTTATTTTGGGACATTTTCGAAGTAGTTTGGGGATTATTTTGGTTCTTCGGAAGACCGAAAAAGTGCTAACGCAGTTTAGTACCAAAATCACACGAAATGTCATGAAATAATAGCAACAACAGGGCCGGCATGGTTCTGAAGTGTTCTCACAATGATATAAACACGTACTTTGTTGTTGCATGCAAAAATTTCCTAGATGGTTTGTCAGCTTTTTCTAAAGCTTTTTGGTGTGCTGAATCCGAATCTGTATCACTTTTGAAAATCGAACGTAAAATAGCTTTGTTTCTTGAAATCTCCAGCAAAGAACTGTCAGCAGAAGAGAGTCTTGTAAAAAGCTGTCAAAATCTCATTTCTGCTAATTTTTCGTCGAGGGTTCAGCAGAAACTTGCAGACAAAACAGCGGTTGCGTTTCTGATTGGCTAATAATTTGAATTTACATTTTTTGTTGTTGTTTTGCTATGTCACCGATCAGCTGTTCCTGCTGTTGTTGTTGTTGTTGTAACGATGTGTAGTCCTGCCCAACGCGTATTTTTCCTTAACCTAATTGTCGTCAATATCTTCTAACGGGAGTCCAAGGAAACTAGCAGTTTCAATAGGATTGGACCAAAGAGAGATGGGTGTTAGAAGAGTGGGCTCAAAAGAGCAAGAAAATAAGTGATTGGTATTGTGGGGGGAAGAGCCGCATGCCGGACATACATTCGGCACATCAGGGTTCAGTCTAGATATGTAGGAGTTTAACCTACTACAATATCCAGAGCGTAATTGAGCCAGAGTGACCCTTGTCTCTCGAGGAAGATGACGCTCCTCTTCAGAAATGCCAGGTGTTGCGGCATGTAAGACATTGTTTAGCGGACAGAGCGCAGAGTAATGGCCAACAGACGTTGTATGGATATGCCCTAAAGCCTGTTTGTGCACCTGTAGATCAAACGGCGTTGTTATATAGTGACGGATCTCATCAAAATGTTTACGTAGATGCGACCTTATGGTCCTAGGAGGCGGAATGAGTTCAAGCAGTTGTCTACCGGGATGCTGTGGTTTACAGCAGTTCAGTAGGTACTGCTTGTTTAGCATTTCATTATGCTCCCTAACTGGAAGCATTTCCACCTCATTATGTATATGAGATATAGGTGACTTTTTTTTTAACTCTTTTTTCCTCCTTACACCGTGATACGCTCCACTGTCCAACAAAATTTATTCGAATCGGAATAAGTCGATTTGGCAATTTGACATGAAATTGCCCAAGTCTAAACTAGCAGTGAAAGACCTCTATTCTAAAAAATTATATCAATAAAGTTTATTTGGTGCAGTCTAATGTATACAATTATAATACTTATGCAAGTTGTGAACTTTCATTTGTGAGTTTTCATTTCACTTTATTTTAGTAAAACTATGAGCGCTAATGATATGGTAATTATTGTTCTTAGCCCGTTCTTCAGCGTCACCATCGTCGTCCCGCTATTTCGACTATCAATCCACTGGCGATAATAGCTTACATTTGAGTAAACACCCGGGAAGCCGGGCAGAGCACAACCCGTACCCCAGGATACAATACCGACGAGCTCGTTGTTACAAACCAGTGGACCACCTGAATCACCTTGACAAGAATCGGTACCACCGAGTAGTTCACCCGCACATAACATACCGTTAAATAGCCCATTGTGATATGAGATTTGACAAATATTCTCTCCAATAATGCTCACATTAGCTATTTGCAAGGTGTTGGAGAGCGTACCATTCTGAAAGGGAAAATAAATGCATTTTTTTAAATCGAGTTTAAATAGGCAGTGGGCCTCATGCATAAAATTCGAGCATTTGCTCAGACTCGATTTTTTTGAGTTAAAGCTAAGTGTTTTTTTTTTTTTAATAAAAAGAGAATTTACCTTTTAATCACCTCAATATCCTTCTACCGTTTAAAATCATACCTGCCTAGTTTTACCCCAACCCGACACTTGACACTGAGTTTTTGCCGGTGTGGAGGAGTTACTCAGCATAATGGGTTCTACCGTCAAATGAGTTTTGTTTAGTGGTAAACCAGTCTTGAGGAACATTAAACCAACATCATCTCGCATTGTATCAGGAGTGAATGTGTTCATATAGGCAATGGCACTCACTTCCGAAACGATAGTGCCATTAGTACGTTGATAACGATTCTGTGTACCCATGGCGACAACAAATTCATAAGGTCTGCGATATCGTTTTTTGTCCAAACTAAAAGAGGTAAAGGTAGGAAAAAGCTTCAAGAGTAAGAACACAGAACACATTTTAACACAGTTGGTGCTGATTTCAGCTTGCCTGTCGATATTTAGATATACTCACTTGTAGAGACAATGTGCTGCTGTCAAGACTTTATTGTGCCCAATGAGCGTACCTCCGCAGATATGCCCACTTCCAAATTGGCGTTCGTCATATTTCCTCAGTCTTATTGAAACTTGATATTTTGTACGCGCCACTGGAGCGGCTGTACCATTTATGATTCGTGACTCCAACTTCGTCTCATTTTGTGCTCCTCGAGCTGCTGTAAGAAACAATCATCGTTTCAGGTAATTTTAACAACGTAACAGGCCGTTGTTTGTAAATTATTGATATCAAAGAAATAGGACCTTCATTAAGACTCATTTACACGGGTCGATTTCCTGGTAGATTTTTGGTCGTTTCACAGTGTAAACAGCAATTCGATCGTTAAAAAAAAAAGTCATGGCGGCGATATACCAACAGGTTATCATTATAACCTCTAAAGAGATTTTTGTGCTGAGCTTCTATTCCAACTTGTGGTGGGCTGTTTTTGAATTTTTTCCTATAAATTGGCGGTACCTACAGTTTTTTGGTGACTCCGAACGGTACGGTATCTGCAAATCAGATGAATTTTTGAGAAGCTTTTCATGGCAGAAAAACACTCGGAGAGTTTGCCAAGTGACTGCCGACGGGCGACCCCGTTTAGAAAAATTTTTTCTAAAGAATTTTTGATGTGGCTTTTACTGGGTTGCGATACCCCAATACTTGGTGTAGTAGGCCGAGCACACTAGGGCTACACCCCGACGTCCCCCTGTATTTGATGGTTGAACTCAGTCGTACATAAAAAAAATCGACCCAGAAGAAGTTTTGAAATTATCCCAAAAAGTAAAGAAATGATCCAAAAAGACCCGACATGAAACCGAAAAAATCCAGAAATGGTCCGAAGTGATCCTAAAAACCATCGCGGGGTAATCTCGAATTGTTTCCGAAATGATCCCAAAAAGGTCCAGGAAATGGTCTCATAAAGTCAAGAAATTCCAAGAAACTCCCGAAAAGTTCCCGAATTTCCCACCCTAATGTATATACATTAGAGCGTATCACCTAAAAAAAGTCGGCCGTACCTCCCCTCATATGAAGTGTTTTTGAAAAACATTTTGAAATTAATTTTTATTTTTTCTGGCAACCCCAGATGTCTCCCAATTACATTTTTCTCCATATCCTCGGCATTTATTGTCGGATTTTAAAGTGTGATACACCAACTTTTTTGTCTCAGGGAGTGGGTTTTTTTGCTAAAAAAAAAGCTCATTGAGCTCATGCTCAGTTTCTACCACCCTAATGTTAGTTAATTAAAGACCGTAAAAGATTTACGATTTTTACGGTCTTTAATTTGCTGTTATTAGATCGTTACATTAGGGTGGTAGCAATTGAGATATGGTGGGTAGGGACCACAACGGAGCGCCTGAGACCAATGAGCTTTTTTTAGGAAAAACCCACTCCCTGAGACAAAAAAATTGGTGTATCACATTTTAAAATCCGACAATAATTGCCGAAGATTTGAAGAAAAATGCAATTGGGCGACATCTAGGGTTGCCAGAAAAAAATAAAAATATATATTTTTTCTAAATGTCTTTCAAAAACACTTCATATGAGGGGAGGTACGGCCGACTTTGTTTTTTTGCCTGTAAGGCGAGACGCTCTAATATATACATACATTCATTCCTTACACGTCTTACACAAAACTCCCTACCCTACCTAACCTTCAAAATTTTATCGCGATTTTTATAGATAATGACAACACTTAAGTTTGTCATAAAAAGTGAACGTTAGACATTTTTCAATTGCAACAGAAATCGACCTTCGGGATGTCATGTTATTCACCCTGTCAACACAATGAATAGAATAATTCTGTTTGATTTACATGAGTCAAAAATGAATTACTCATCAAAAGATGGACATTAAAGGTTAAAGACCAAAGGCGAGGCCAATTTTAACAATAGGGCTATTCTCTCTGAAAAATTTAGAGGGAAGAGCCCTAATATTATTTTTTGGTTAAGTCTTTTGGTGTCTTAGTCTAGCCGACAGAACTTTTGCTGCTGTAATATCTTTTTCCCCAGTGCATTTTTCCAACCAGTGTTGCCAGAATCGGGGATTTCTCAATTTTTAGCCATTTTTTGACCAGCTTATTGAAAGAAAACCGGAAATAGTACGCTCTTCTCTATCTCAGAATTTATTTTCGAAAACGACCCCAGCCTTATGTACCTATAAGGTCGAGAGTAAACCGTTGGTGGACTAAGAGTATATGTAGATGTAATTTTATCGAAAATTTTAAAGTATCTGTTTATCACTTCATTATTATTATTTTTTTACATTTTAATTAATTTCACTGATGGTCTTCACTTATCAACATCACAAGCATTTTGATTGCCTCTTGAAATGCAATTTTTTTCAATCGGAAATTGTTATTAGCGTTTGTTTTAATGTTGCGCACTGTTATCGTAGCTTTTCAGTTACACTGTACAACAGCCAAAAAATCGCAGAGTTTCTAACGCTTTGCGCGGTGTGCTGAATCCGAATCTGAAGTCAAGTTTTGCGTGTCACCCTAGGTTTTCTCTCCAGGGAGTAGTTTGTTCAGAAATTGGTAGTAGTAAAAATTTTTTTTTTTAATTTGTAGAATTTTTTTTCTTCAACTTATAAAAACTAAATAAATTTATGGTTCCTTGACCCCAGAAAACTGTTAAATTAATAAAAAAAAATGTTTACAACTATCGATCTCTTTACAAACCACCCTCTGGAGAGAAAACCTAGCGCGACCCGAAAAATCTGACTTCAGATTCGAATTCAGCACACCCAAAAGCTTCAGAAACCGCTGAGAAACCCAGTGGGGTTTTCAAAAACTTCAATTTTGCTGTAGAGTGTTATTATTGGCTGAGTCAGTTTGTTAAAAAAAAGGAGAGAGGTTGTCTCATCATCACTTTCATTGCTTATATATGTACTTTACAAGCAAATTCATGCCTATTGCGGTATCCGACGGATGCTTTGTGAAGGGCTTGCGAAACGATTCGTGACAAACCGCGTTGGGGGTTTTTAAATAAGATAAAAATATGAATACCATAAGAGGCATGTTTTCTCAAAAAACTTTTGTATATTTGCACTTGCTTACATTTTTTTAAAAGAATCAAAAACACACAAATATAAAAACTGCTAATCTTCATTATCAAACTGCCGATTAAATTTTGCGCGAAATGTTTTTTTTCCAAGTATCAAAGTGCCGTTTGAACCGTCAAACAAGGTATGAGTTGTACGAGCAGTTTACTTTGAATAAACAACGATTTTTTGTAAATTCACATATTTTGCCAATAAATAGTGATAAATGAATAAAACAACAACAAAAAGTGGCGTTAAATATTATCAGAACAATATAAGATATGATAACAACAGCACAACATGGTATTTATGAATGAGTTGATTCACAGACGACCGTGAATGTTGGTAAAAGATTAGAAAGATTGACATAGATGGCAGTGGAAAGAACTTATCAATTTTAACATTTCTAGCTTAAATAATACTATTCAATGTCAAAGATACAAATTGTTATATTATATATGTATGTATGTATGTCTTTATTGTAAAAAAAGATTTATTATTTAATATTCGATCATTAAAAAAATTTCGCATTATTGTTGCATTGCACTAAAAACTAACAAAAAGTAGATATTTTTGTTTTAAAATTTAATGCTAAATTTGTGATTGTATGTATGTATGTGTAAAATTTTGGACGGATTCTTATTACCATGATTTGGTGTTTACTGATAATGTTCGTTTTGATTTTTTTTTTTTTTTTTTGTAAATATTTGAGGTACAAAGATAAGATTTATACATAAATATGTATGTGTGTATACAACTTTTTATCCTGCAGTAATTAGCTACATATCGACCCCTGAGTGGAAGATCACCCTATCAAAGTATTTTTGAAAACGCCATGGCTCAAATTTTTTTTCACTACGATCTATGTAGTTCAATATTTTTGTTTGAAAACGGCATATTTTAGAATTTTTGTTTATAAAACACCCTATCTCAACTGAAAATGTTTGGATAGTAGAGCTCTTCTTATTTAATATTTAGTTCGAATATTCAAAGCTCTTCGATTACCGATTTTTTTGATTCTGAAAATCGAATGTCAACAATTATTCTAATATGTATTGGTTTTCGATTTTGACTATCCGAATAATGCTTTTTCGAACATTCGAATGTGCGAACATGAAGAGCTCAATAAGACAGGTCATATTTGAAACTGATTCAAAGATAGAAAATGTTTAAAAATAATTTTGAAATGACGTGGAAATGAAACAAATTTTGAGCTAGGCTGCACTTCAAACAAATTTTGAGATACATATAGCGTTTTCGAAAAATATTTTTTAATACGATGATCTTCAACTCAACCGTCGATACAAAAAAGAATTCAACTATAAATCTAAGGCACTTAATTGTCGAACATGTCGCTAAGGACCACGCTTCAATAATAATTAAAAAAATGTGTAAAAAATTGCTACTGCCGAACGATTAGTACAGTGCACTAAAAAAAGTTTACATAATTCGAAAACAAATTCAGACAGATTACTACGATTAGTATGATTTACAATTTGTGAACATGCGCTTAAAACTAAACGGAAATTTGTTAAACTGGATATAGTCTTATTACAATATTTAAAAGTTATTACAAATTTTAGCAAACATACGCATACTTTTAAAAGTCTAAAATAAAAGCTTTGTAAAAGACAAAGTAATAAATTTAATGTACGTATGTTTGCTTTTCTTGACACCTCTCTTATATGTAACCATGTAGACTACGTGATGTGCTATGATGATGTCTAGGTGGTTGATAGCCAGGCTCTTGCATTTCCATTTGCATAACCAAATTTTTCTGTTCGCCACGTAAATCATAGGCAAAACGTGCTTCACGATGTAAAATCAAAGCGCCCAAGCCAAGTGTGATGAAGGAGACAACAGCTACTGCATAAGACCAACCGAGTACATTAAATTTGGGATACATAAGCCAATCGCGACGGTAAGCGCAACCACCAAAGATGCATACGGCAAGAAAGAGAAATAATGCTGTAAAATAAAATTGAATAGAAAATTATTAAAGGCAGGTATAGTAATACTGTGAGGAACTTGGTCTATGTGACCGAGGGTTAACTGGGAAAATCATGAGCCTCATGCATAAAAGTTAAGCATTTGCTCAGGTGAGTTTTTATTACCTGGCTTTTACTCAAAAAATCAAGTCTGATCAAATGCTCAACTTTTTATGCATGAGGCTCAATGTCAGGCGAGAAATTCAACGGAGAATTGCGTATACTACCCAGTACTACTTTTGAAATGAGTAGGTGATCGCGAAGTGAAGTCGTCTCTTAAAAAACAAAGGTCACTCTCTGTCTTTCGTCATATCTCATACCTAGGAGCCTAGGTACATGTGCAGGCCCTTAAGCCCATCCATGATACGTATGTTGAGGAACGTCATCTTTCTCGAGAGCCAAGGGCTACTCTGGCTCACTTACGTTTTGGATATTGTGGCAGGTTAAACTCTTTCTTATCCAGACAGAACTTCAACGTGCCGAATGAATGTCGGCATGCGGCCTCAGCAATGGCGGGATACCATCACTTATTATTTTGTTCGATATACAGAGATCTTACATCAATGCATACATTTTCATACCGTACCTAGCTTCTGTAGGCAAAGTTATTAAAACTACCAAATATCTATGTCTAGTACAGCTGGATACAGCATTATATTAGTTGATTGCTATTAAACACTCCCCAAAATGAAATGGAGAGTGGAAAAGGTTTTACCCTACCTATATTATTATAGTGCACACTTACATGAACATGCTGTACAAAGGTAGGAGATGCGTATCAACAACCATTCATATTGCAGCACGCCCTTCAGCGGTAGACGAATAACAACAAGCGCTAACAGCGTTAAGGCGGTGAATGTCAACAGAAAAGCCAAAGTAACAAATGTTTGAACAGACATCAACCAGCCAGGCAGCAAATACTCGCGTATAACATAGTATTCCTGTGAAAGAAATGGGATGTTATCAATATGCTTAATTTCATAAACACACGCATTTAGTACTTACATGACTGAAAATATTATGGCATCCATTAAATTGCCTTGGAAATTGATAATATGGATAGACGAAATTCTTAAAACAATATTCCCATAAGCCCATATTCTTGAAGCTGCTATGTGTTTCCTCGTACGACTCTATCCAATATGGAGAGCAGAATGCCATCATGAGAAAGAAATAGGCCACAAAAGTGACAATGCCTCCCAGCACAACGCCATCTAAATAAAATAAAAGTAGTTTAATGCACTTTATAAGTATTTCCCAAGCGTTGTAGTTGTTGTAGGTCACATTTGTTTATTAACAATGCAGTGAATCAGTATTTAGGGCTGTGGCTGTTGCTGCTGGTTCCAAAAATGCCAGCACTTCCCTTTTGTACTCACTTGATGCGCGTGGATAATCGCCCTTCTCAACGCTGGTATCCGTCGTATCTTGTGACTGTTGCTTCGAGAAGTTGCGCATTTTAATTTTAAGGCTATTTTTCTTTTTTTATTGGCTAAAATAATTTATTTAAATACAATTGGTAGAAAAAATGCAACAGAATGAAATGTTAATACACACAAACGAACACCACCCTAAAAAAGGTATGAGCACAATGACAGCTACGCTGGCTGTCAGAAATAAGAAATTGTAATAAATCCACTTTCAATTATTGTAATAGATTCGTTTTGAATGTTTGGAGAATAGTTCTCAGATGGGCGTTGATAAAAAAAATAAGAAGTGTGAAGTACAAGCAAAGAGAATATATCTCTTTGGTACAAGGTATTTTAAAAAGTTACGAAACTAATTCATCGTTATCCACGTATATCGTGGTGATGCTCAGCGCGCTGCCTTCTCGGCTGCTCCGGGGGAACCGGAAAACTTATTACCAGAAGAGGAAGCAGAGGATTCCGATGCGGAAAGCATGTTATCCGCCACGTCCCTTGGCGATAGTGCTGTGAACAACTCGGAGATGGAGGACAGCCTACAGGACGAGGAAGTCCTCGACGTCACGGTGGTAGCAGCCAACGCTGAGCGACTAACATCTAACGCTACAGGCAGCAGGACTCCTGCAACGCCACATCGGGCAGTTAATCGGAACAACTCGTCGTTGATAGGCAACCTCCGGGATGGAGCAAACCTCGACGATATGGGGACGGCAGGGAAGTCTGTGCGCTCTCATGTTGGTGGTGCTTCAGATTAATTTGCACAAATCTAAAGTGGCTTCGGCTGCTTTAAGTAGTCGTCTTTCTAAAGGCGACGTGGATGTGGTCCTCATCCAAGAACCCTGGGTCAATAGCTCGAGAATCTGCGGATTGGGGACTAAGGGCTTCAAGCTCATTCGAGCCAGCGAGGAGAGCAAAGTCAGAACGTGTATTTTGGTCAAGTCTGAGTTGAACTCCTTTCTCCTACCTAACTACACCAATGGTGATATTACTGCTATCAGTCTAACGGTCGACAGCACCCGCCTGACGGTGGCGTCGGTCTATATGCCCTACGACGCCGAAGAACCCCCACCACAAACGGAGGTGAAAGACCTGGTGTCAAATTTCTGCACAGGTAATCTTATTATTGGAGCGGACGCTAATGCTCACCATGTCCAATGGGGGAGCTCCGATATCAATGCCAGGGGCGAGTCTCTGTTTGATTACCTCTTAACAACTAACCTGGTAATTTGCAACGTGGGTAATGAGCCTACTTTTATCACTAAGACCCGCAGGGAAGTCATAGACCTCACTATCTGTAGTGAAGGCGCTTATGAGTGGGTCAGAAAATGGCGGGTTCTGGAAGAACATTCATTCTCCGACCACCGTTACATAGAAATGGTTCTAGACTTTATTGTAGAACAACCTATTATGAAGCGCAATCCACGTAACACTAATTGGCAGTTACACAATGAAATATTAGACAGAGACCTGCCAGTACTGCCCTCACAGGCCCCCTCATCAGTAGAGGAGCTGGAGGATCTTGTTACTACATTTACATCGGCGCTCTCAAATGCTCTAGGACAGGCTTGTCCAGTGCCAAAACCACGCGGTAAACACAGGCCACATTGGTGGTCCTACGATTTGGACTCGCTCCGCAAATCATGCCGGAAACAATTTAACAAGGCCAAGACCCTCGGCTCTGAGCCTCACTGGCACGAATATAAAGCTAAACTAAGGGCCTATAAAAAAGCTCTGAGACAGGCGAAGAGGACCTCGTGGAGAAATTTCTGCACTGGCGTCGAAAAGGTCGACGATACAGCGAGACTTAGACGAGTTCTCTCGAAAAGTCAAACAGCCATCAGCTATTTGCGAAAACCTGACGGATCCTGGACCAGCACGGAAGAGGAAACCCTTGAGCTGCTCTTGAATACACATTTTCCGGGGAATCTGCATGACGCACCACTAGCATCTGCAACAAACCTGGCAGTAAATATACCCATCACTGAGGAAAGGGTAAGGTGGGCAGTTAAGAGCTTTGAACCGTATAAGGCTGCCGGGCCGGACGGGATTATCCCCGCGCAACTTATAAACACGTTGGAGACATCAGCTAAATGGCTGGTATTTCTCTTCACAGCCTGCCTGGCTCTCAACCACATTCCGGGCTCCTGGAGAAGCGCCACGGTAGTGTTTATCCCTAAGGCTGGGAAGGCATCCCACTACGAGCCAAAAGATTACAGACCGATCAGTCTCTCGTCCTTTGTACTCAAAACCTTTGAGAGGATACTAAGCGACTACCTCTTAACAACTATTGATAGCAACCTTATCTCTAGCTATCAGCATGCATACACCAAGGGTAAATCAACAGAAACCGCTCTGCACAGCCTAGTGTCTGTCATTGAGAAATCGCTGTGTGAAAAGGACTACTGTCTCGTGGCCCTCCTAGACATTGAGGGGGCTTTCAACAATATAAGCCCGGAGGCTATCAACTCCGCTCTAACTAATCTGGGCGTAGATACACCTCTAACTGATTTAATTGACCAACTTTTAAGGGGAAGGAAAATAGCTTCTTCACTTGGTACGGTTGAGTTATCACGTTATGTCACAAGGGGAACACCCCAGGGTGGTGTTCTTTCCCCGCTTTTATGGAACCTCACAGTCAACTCGTTGCTACGTGACACAAGCTGGGGGGGGCGGGAAGATAGTGGCATACGCAGACGATTTAGCTATTGCATTCAGAGGCAAGTTCCCACAAACTCTGTGTGACCTGATGCAAGTAGCACTGCGAGAAGTTTCGACGTGGTCCTCTCGCTGCGGACTTAGTATCAACCCGGGGAAAGTGGAACTTGTCCTCTTCACCAACCGGTACAAAATACCGCCACTAAGCCTACCAGAACTAGATGGCACGCGCCTGGGCTTGTCGGATAAGGCCAAGTTTCTGGGCATAGTTCTGGACAGGAAACTGAATTGGAAGGAGAATGTTCTTCAGCGCCAGAAGAAAGCTTGCATCGCTCTTTACACATGCAAAAGAGCCATTGGCAAAAAATGGGGGCTCAGCCCTAAAGTATGCAGTTGGATCTACACGGCCATCATTCGCCCAATCATGCTGTATGGAGTCGTCGTATGGTGGCCGGCACTGAGCAAGACAACATACCTGAATCTGTTGCGGAAAGTCCATAGATCCAATATGATCTGTATAAGCGGTGCGCTAAGGACAACGCCCAACGAAGCCCTCCAGGCCATTCTGGGCATTTTGCCACTTGATCTGGAAGGGTTTCGGTCAGCGGCGGCATCAGCTCTGCGCCTAAGAGAAACCTCCAGTTGGGGTGCGGGTACTATTGGACACTCCAGTATTCTGGAATCTTACAGCTTTCTCCCTCTAAGCACAGATCGTTGTGCGACCACTACAGTCGGGGATAGCTGCTTCAAAATAAACATTCCCAGCAGAGAAGACTGGGAGAGGACGGATCGGTGTCCCGAAACAAATGGTGGCACTTCCATATACACCGACGGCTCGAAGTTGGACGGCAGAGTTGGAGGAGGGGTTTATTCAAGGGATTTGGACCTTGAACTCTCCTTCAGACTACCTGATCATTGTAGCGTCTTCCAGGCGGAAGTCTCGGCAATCCGGGACGCCGCGGCCTGGTTAAGCAAACGTGTTATCGGAGGAGATATCACTATTTTCAGCGATAGCCAGGCGGCAATCAAATCCCTTGGCTCATACACGTTCAACTCTGAACTGACGCTCAGCTGTCGTCGATCTCTTCAGGAGATGGCCCAACAGAACCGCGTAAACCTCATATGGGTCCCGGGACATAGGGACATTGAGGGAAACTGTAAGGCAGACGAGCTTGCCAGGCAGGGCACGACCAAGCAGGTTCTTCGGGATAAAGAGCGCTTAGGTATGCCGTTTGCCACATGCAAACTAATGCTGAAGGAGCACACACTCCGTCAAGCCAACGAAAGATGGCTGCAATCCCCAGGGTGTCGGATATCGAAACAAACCTGGCCAAAATGGGATCTTAAAAGGTCTAGACGCATTTATGCCCTAACTAGGAGGGAAATCTGCATATTGATAGGGGTATTAACCGGTCACTGCCTCATTGGTAGGCATGCAGAAAGGCTAAGTGTGCCCTACCGACGATGCTGCAGGAGTTGCAAAGATGATGAGGAGGAGGAAACGGTGGAGCACCTCATCTGCAACTGTCCGGCTTTAAGCGGCGTGAGAACGCGCTTTTTGGGAGTTCCATTCCTAGATAGTCTAAGCCAGATCGCGGAACTGGACATAAAGGACTTGATGGGCTTCATAAAGTCATCTAAGTGGTTCGAGGAGGAGTAACGGTGTCGGTTTAGGAGTGTCAGTCCCGGGATTCTGCTATGTGGAAAATCCCAACAACTCAGGGATTTTCCATATGGCTGGGTCCCGGGGCTGACTTTCCTTGTGTTGGTGGTATCACAACGGGCCTTCAAAACTGGCCTAAGTGTGCCTCTGCGGCAGCCACTTGAACCTACCTAATTCATAAAAGCCGATTCTTAAAACATAAAAAAATAAGATAAAATAAAAAAATAGAAAATAGAAAATAAAAAAAAAAAATTAAAAATTAAAAAAAAAAAAAACAAATAAAGAAAAATAAAAAAGTAATACAAAATAAAAGGCCGAAAACAAAAAAATAATCAAAACAAAATAGTAATAAAATGAAAAAACAAAATAAAATAAATTAAAAATTAATACGATAATAAAAATTGAAATAAAAAAAGTAAAAAATTTAAATTAAAAATAAAAAAAATTGAAGATAACAAAAAAATAATAATAAAGTCAACTTCTTAAATTCAGAAATAACGAAATAGGCGTATTCGAGAATGGTTGAGATTCACAATTTCTACTTCCGGGAAGTGGACCAGGGAACAAATCCATTCGAAAATATCTTATGCATGTTGCATTTTCCTTCAAATTCGGTACCTGGGTAGAATTATGACTAAATTAACAGGGGCCAATACGAATGGCATATAGAGGAAGAGTGGCATTGTAGAAGGAAAAAGGGGAATGAAGAGAAAAAGGAAGGGAGATAGTGTGAAGGCGCAGAAAGATAGGAAGGAGACTTGTAAAAGGTGTTGTGAAATGCGGTTAGGTGGCAACCCTAAGGGGCGACCCTGCGTGAAATTGACATATTTGGAAAACCGCCAAAAATGCCTTTCATTTGATAACCATATTGGCATATCTAGCTTTATATAAAAAATGGGGATAGCTGGCAACCCTGTAAACCGCCATAAGTGGCAGCACCCATGCATATAATCTTAAAATGAATCAAATTGTCTATGTGCCAAATTTTGTCCAAATCGGTCCAGCAGTTCCCAAGATATACGAAAAAAAAAATTACGGTTAGGTGGCAACCCTTCTTCAAATTATCTTATTTGGAATACGGTCGAAAATAACTTTCATTTGATGCCCAGATTGGCATATCCAGCTTTATATAAAAAAAATGGGATAGGTGGCAACCTTGTAAACCGCCCTAAATGACAATATCCATGAATTCTGCTCGGCCTAACTATTACAATCTGTGCAATGTTAGTTAGATCCTACAATTTCACCTCCTATTTGATTTGCACAGCTAAACATCGTTGTGAAAATCGCCTATGCCTTTAAGCCTGCAACGTACGCCTGAAAGTCTGCTACAATTTCTATTTCCGTTGCATAATTTCAGTTGCATCATCAGCCATTTTCTCAAATTTTACTCTCAATCAAAACTTTATATCGCAGCCTAAGAAGTTAAGTTCAAAAAGATATACTACTCGTAAACGCCTCCTCCCCCTAACTTTACTACTTTATACTTATTGCATAGTTTTAGGGAAATTTTTTGTCCAACAGAAATGCCAAAATGTTGAGCATAGTTTTAAGTGCAGTGTGTTATCAAACTGTTTCGCATTCGAAACAAAACTGTTGAGTTGCGTGCAACGTGGGACTGATTGCGCAATTTTTTCCTAAAATAGAAATGAAAGCGCTGTACTTCAGAAATTTGTTTGAATAAAATAAGTAAAAATAATAAATAAGCGAAAACTTGAATTTTCATTTTCGAATTATTGAAATCGATTTGATACTTATCTCGAAAATTTTGGACGTGTCGTTGTATACACCAGCAATAGCACCTTTTTTGTTTACCATAAAGAGATCCCGGAAATCCTTATTCATATCCCGGGATTTCGTGATTAAAATAGCGCCCTACTTCAGAATTCAGTTCGAAAACGCGAGAACTAGTTTCAAAAAAAACGACCCAGGAGATGTAATACAGCGTATCGTTGAATTTCCTTCCACACTCGCGGTTAGTATCACGGAAAGCATGATAATTCTTCCGAATAACTTTTCTCTCGAATATTCCAATTGCATGTCCTCTTCTTTCGAAGCCGTATACACACAAAGAAAATTGAGCTGGTGATTGATAAGAATTGACAGTGATTTGCTAATTTTTCTCTTATAAAGCGCGATCTTTGTTCGTCTAGAGAGGATTTCACTTTTCATTTTCCTATTCCTATTCAGCACGAAAAATAATGGTTTGTTTAATGTTGAATGAAAAATAACATTACCCATAATTCAATTATTACCAGGTTAGCTCTTCCCTGACATATTTTGTCAATTGCGGCTACCTTGCTCCCCGAAAAGTTGCCATTCACATTCTGGGTAGCCTTTTAGCAAAATCATGTAAAAAAAAGTAGTTAGAAAAGTATATAGTATAAAATAGTAGTAGTTAGAAAAATAGTAGAGGTTGGCTTTTGGAAAATTGACGAATTTATCATTTATAACTGACTTTAAAGCTTTTCCTTCTATGATTCGAGTATGTTATTTTCATTCTTAATCATCAGCCAAGTGTGCATGAAGGAGTTGGAGATAAATTTATTGGAACTGATTAAAGTTGGTACTATCCCTTTGGCAGACTTTTCCCGATAGTCTATTTGACCTGAAAAGCTTCCAGGAAACTTTTAGTAAAAATTTAGGTTAAGACTGATTTATATGGGTCGATGTCCTATTCGATTGTATTCAACCATAAAATGCAAGTTGTCGATCGGTCGAATTACTATTAACACGGTTGAACGACAAAAAAATCGATCAGGAAAACGATAATTATTTTGAGGCTGGAATACTAGAAAACGGCTAGTCTGAGAAAATTTTAGGCTATGCAGCTTTAGTAGGGAATCCGAGTTCTTACTCTTAATATGAGGTAAAGTCTGTGAAATCTAAACTAGCGATGATAGACCTCTAGGCGTTTTTGAAAAATATTTTGGAATATATAGGTTGATTTACTATTCGGTAGTTGTTTACAAAATAAAAAAAAATCATTATCTCTATAATATACATATGTATTAATTTATTTTTCCTTATTTTTATCTACATAAATTGTGACTAGAATTGTGCTAAAACTTAATTAAAATTATTACTTCTCAGGATTTTTCTTTTTTAGTTTCTTTTGCGTTGAATAAATTATCGATTTCATCGACATGTTCATGTTCCAAATGCTTCATGTAGGCTAGAAAGCACGTCCACAATAAGCTACAAACACTAATAAAAGGCACACGATTCTTCTCTGGTACGACAGAAAAATTAATTAGACCAACAATGGGCCAAATTGACATTGCCACCTGTCGAAGGTAAAAAAAAAAAAACATTAGCATAAATTATAAATAATATTTGTATTATTATTTTGTCTGGCCTTACCTTATATGTGGGTATAAACTTTTTGCTCACTTCTGCTGCCGCCTCGCCCATGGTTTTCATTTCCAACAAGCTCATTATGAAATAGAAACATGTCATGGCAGCAGGTGTATAGGAAATTTGTTCGACAGCTGTTTTGAAAACTGCCGTTTGAAGTGAAGTTTTCGGCCACATGGCGCTCGAAACCTTGATCCAACTGTAGAGCGTGGGAGCAACAAATAAACCGCCATAGAGACTGAAACGGAGTGTGCGCCACCAATCGTAATCATCTGAAAAAAAAAAAAATCAAAAAACAATATTAATAACATGGTACAACAAAATTGAAACGGAACCTTTTGGGTGTGGTGAATCCGAATCTGAAGTCAGATTTTTCGGGTCACCTTAGTGTTTCTCTTCAGAGGGTGGTTTGTAAAAAAATCGGTAGTTGTAAACAAAAATATGTATTTTTTTTTTCAATAATTTAATAGTTTTTCTGGGGTCAAGGAACCATAAAGATGTTGCATAGTGCAAAAAGGTATTAAGAAAAGAAATTTTAAAAAATTAAAACAATTTTTTTACTACTACCAATTTCTGAACAAACCACCCTTTGGAATAAATCCTACGGTGACCCGAAACATCTGACTTCAGTTTAGAATTCAGCACACCCAATAACTCGAGAAACTGTTAAGAAACACAAAGAGATTTTCAAAAACTTCAATTTTATTGTACACTGTTATTAAATTATAAATATAGAAAACTTTTTATAATAATTTTTAAGGGTATTCCCAAAGTTTGTCAAAAATTAATGAACAATTCCTTACGCCATCTTCTGCCTTCGAAAGTTTGTTGTATGAGCGAACTTGTTGGCCAAATAAGACTGTACGAGACCATGCCCCGCGTCACGGGATACCGCTGAAGCATTGCCTTAAAACTTTGTAAAATGGCAGTCATGACTGTATAGATTTTTATAAATTATTTTACATAAATTTTTTATAAATTATTTTAATACTTTATGTGGTTTCACTTTTTCCTATTAAAATAATAACATTAAAAAATTAAATCTTCTTCAATTTATATTTATTTTTGTAAAGGATGATTTACACGGATCAATTTTATAGTCGATTTTCTGGTCGATTTTTTATTCAACCTTTAAATACAAAGTGTGAATCGATCGAATTGCTATTTACACAGTGGAACGCTAAAATTCGACCCGTTTAACTTAGTCTTAAGTTCACAAAAAATTTGTTTTCTTCACCTTGTATCTACATAGCATGACCAATATCGTTTTTATGGGCCATTTAGAGTTAGATCGATGAATATATAGGGCAGAATTTTCTCTATGTGAGCAATCTTCCACCTTACCTAAAATCGAGCAGTGGAAGTATACATATGTATTTCTCACTAAGTGTCGTTGCAATGATATACATGCATAACAAATAAGGTGACGCCTGGAAAGCCTGATATGCCCAGGAGACCACCTTAAGTGAGTTCAATCGTGAGACGAAGTAAAAAAATAGACACCTTTTTGGTCTTCACAGAAAAATCCTATAATAGACCCATGAGAAAAGCAACGACATCCACAATCTCTTTGTCGATTTCAAAACAGCTTTCGACAGCGCGTGAAGCAGATGCTATGCTAAATAACCTTAATCAATGCCAATAGCTCGATTGCGATCGGGAAGAACTTATACGAGATATTCGAAACCAAAGCGACAACATCATCTTTCGATTTCCTTAATCTGATGCTGGGGAAGAAATATCGAGACAGTATCATATCGAGTACTCCTGCGGGTTAGGGGTTTAAAATATGCCCGAGGTAGGCATACCGGTCGTAAGAGGCGACTATTATGCACATAGGTAATGACATGCTAACTCGATGGTTAATCTACGGATATGATGCCTGTCACATGACATGACCTAGAAGGTTCCACTGGTCATACCAAATCGCTACCATTACAGTCGGGCAGTACAGCAGCGTACCCTGTTCATATACGGCCAAGGACCGTCAATTTCGGCATCACTCCCCAACACCTTCGGGGATTGTTTTTGCTGTTAACAACAACAACAACAACTACAAATATCGAGCACTACAGATAAATCGCACTGGTGCAACTTATTACAAGAGCTTGCATTTGACACTTTGAAATTAGTAGGCAACTAAAGGGTCAGTTACATAAAACTTTATTTTGGCTTTACCTCAAACTTTGACTTTGACAGAAAAGTTCAGCATACGTATTTAAACCAAGCATGGCAAATTGGAGACCTCAAAGTTGAAGCGAGGTTGAAATTTGGCAAACTCTCAAATTTTGCTTGCTTTGCTTGCTTTGACAATCAGATGTTGATGACTTTGCTTCAATTAAAGAATAAAATGTTGGAGAAAATAATAATTGATTCATTTTTTCTCTATTAAATTAATAAATTAACTAAAACACTACGAATGCAAAGAAAAAAATAACGAAAATAAATGTATTAAAGAGAAGCGTCAAGGCGTTCATTGTAGCATACCTCTGAAGTTGGACGCAAAGTTTTGAGGTAGCAAATGTCAGGCGAGGTTAACAAAGCTTTATGTATTCGACCCTTAAGAAGTGAAGTCAGAATTTAAGTATTCCATCATACTGCCAAGATGTATGGCTCGGAACCATACAAGGTGCCGAAAGAATAGCCTTTGGAGTATTTTAGAGGAAAGATCTCTTATAATGGTATGGTCCTTGATGATGTCGACGGTAGGTATCGATGCAAATTTGACGACGACCTGTAGAAGCGCGAGGAGTCGGTTGAGGTAGAAAAACAGATAGACTTGGGTAAAAACTTATTGATCGATTTAACATGGAATGGCCCATAAACAACTTTAGTTCTTTTTGCTTAAAATACTAGCCTTGATTTTGAAAAAATTTCAAGTGCAGACCCCTATTACAATGCGTTTACACACCATGTACCTTTAAAGTAATTACCTTTAAGCCTTTTTTTTGTCTAGATTTAGGTTTTTTTTGAATTGTAGTTCTAACGAATAAAACACCTGCGTTTTTTGCTTGCAAAAACAAATATTTAGTTGTATAGTAAAATAACAGAACACATGTCTGTATGTATGTATGTTTTCTTATCAATGTTTTATGCAATTTAGGCAAAGGTCGAGTGTATTTGCAACTCCCCCAACTCCGGGCCCCATGTTGTTCGCAATTAACCCAAATTCACTGCATTGCAACTTAAGTGACAATTTTTTTTCTAGTTGCAATATAAACAAATTCAAAATGCAAAAAGCTTTCATAGTCGATATTCAGTCATAGAAACGAGTGCAACAAAGATGTTTCGTATCGGAGGATTGTTAGTTTTTATATTTACATTGAGCATTTTGAGTGAAGTTTACAAATGTGAAGCCGCATTTTATACGAGAATCGTGAATGGAACACTGGCGAACGAGGGAGAATTTCCATTTATGGTGAGTTAAAGGAAGAGGATAAGGTGGTTAAAGAGTAGTTAGGAAACAAAAAAAATAATAAAATTGTGTTAGTTTATGCAGAGACTGTGAAAATGTTTTATCATAAAAAAAGACCCTGAAAGAAAAAAGACCATGACCAACAAAGGAAGTGCAAAGATCTATAAGTTCTCCGAAGGAATAGTCTCTCAAACAGAGATTGCTTTTTTGTTGGTCGAGGGAAGACTTCACAGAATTTTTTTTCTAATTTTAAATTTAGTTATTGTAATTTTTGGTATATGTATTACGAACTTTGAAAATTTTTGTGGACTTTTTACCAGTCGAATAATATTTAACAATTTATTCTTTGAAGTTTTCGGCGAAAACAAATTGAAAAATGCTACAAACAATACCAACTACAATGATTGCAATTTCGATCTTGTCAAATCGCTTTGTATTGTTGCTTAGAAAGCAGTGTTTGGTGTAATGGTTACACACTGAGGTTTAGAAATTTCTAAATCCCCTTGGATTCGATGACCAGTAGGTAAAAGTGATGAAAAATTTCTAAGCAACAATACAAAGCGGTTTGACAAGATTCTTCAACAAGATCAAAATTGCAATCATCGTGGTTGGTATTGTTTGTAGCATTTTTGAATTTATTTATAGTTGAGTTCGCCATGTAAATAATTTGTACAAATTTGTACAAATTATCTTCTTTTGTGGTAAAATCGCGTTCGCGATGAAAAATTATCCAGTAAGGAGAGAGGAATTGAGAGAGCAAAATGACATTTAATTTCGAGAGAAGCTGATAATTCTTGCTAGACAAATTTGGTCCAGCACGAACTAGCAATCACGGAAATCAGCTGATTTTGATTTTTCGCGCCTATATTTTGTATGACATGCAACCGTGGTATCAGCTGACAGCTGAACTTGCAAAATTTTTGTACATTTCGTGTTCGCGTAAAAATTATCAATCATCACTCATTGAGAGAGAATGTCACAGAAAAGAGAAACATTTCGTTGCTGGATGATTCGTACTGAACTTTTAGACGAACACACTTTATATTTTTTTGTTTGTCTCAATTTAATATAGTAGATCATAAAAAATACAAGAAATTGCTAAACTGTTTGTCAACAGTTTTTCCATGCAACATCAAAATTGGTGTGTTTTTTGTTCTTGCTGGAAAAAATTTGTGTTAACTTCTTGTGTGGCTCATGAAAAAAATGCAGAAAGAAGAGCCTTAATTTAATTTAGGTTTATTTTATTAAATTCTTATTTGTTTTGACTTTTTTTGTGCTAGAGCTGCAAAGCTATCGATAGTGGCGCCATTCGATATTTTCGGTAGTTGCAAAAATACTATCGATAGTTCGAAACTATCGTATACTATCGTAATTTAAGTTTGGAGGAACTTCTACTCCGATCATATCCATACATAATTTACATGTACATGTGCCAAAAAAAGTAAAAAATTACAAATATTGCAATTTGAGCGTTAATTTCTAAATAAGTACGATCATAGCGTCACTTAATATTATACGCATCACAAATTATCAATGCACAGACACTATCGAAACTATCGACTATCGCAAAAAAAAAAAAATCGATACATCGCCAAAAAAAACTATCGATACTATCGAAAATACCATCGATAACGAACACTCTTCTTGCTCTAGGTTGCTTTATCTTTTGTTTCATGAGTACGCTCAAAACAAAACTAGAGTAATCCAGATCACAAATTTCTGCTCTAGCTTTTTTTATGGAGTACAGCAGAGAAGCAATTGTCAGTCAGGAAAAAATAAATTTTTGAAAACTTCAAAAAATTAGCTTGCAAGAAAATCGATGTTTTTGTATACGTGAATTTGCATTAATTTTGAAGATTCAAACAAAAAAACCAAATAAAAAGATACTATCGAGATTAAAGTGTTTCATGGCATTTCTGCTGTGAGTTGCTCTATTTCACAGGGTGGCTGCAGCTGTCAGTAAAATGATCACGGGGTGCACTAAAATCCTTGACACTGCTAGTATAAATGGCGATCGATTGATGTCGCTCTAGTTGTCGATAAGGTAGTATAAAAACAAACAAACAAAATAAAATGAATACATACTAAGTGAACATGATGGATATAAGCTAGCAATAATCTCAACGCAGCTTGGTGTAAGAGGTACACACTGCGGGCTTAGAAATTCCTAATCCCCTTGGTTCTTGGTTCGATGACCAACAAAAGGTGATGAAAAATTTCTAAACACAAAGCCATTTGATAAGTGCCCTTGAGCAAGGCCGAAATTACGTAATCATGGTAGCTTGTAATTGTTGTTACTTTTCCATCTTGTTCACTAATAATAAAAACATAGAATAATTTAAGAAAAATTATTCACAAAAACGGTCAAAAGTCCACCAAAGTCTCAAAGATTCTATTTTATTTTATTTTATTTTATTTTATTTTATTTTATTTATTTTTTTTTATTTTTTTTTATTTTTGTTTATTTTATTTTATTTTATTTTATTTTATTTTATTTTATTTTATTTTATTTTATTTTATTTTATTTTATTTTATTTTATTTTATTTTATTTTATTTTATTTTATTTATTTTTTTATTTTTTATTTTATTTTATTTTTTTTATTTTTTTTTATTTTATTTTTTTATATTTTATTTAATTAAATTTTATTTTATTTTTTTTTTCATTTAATTTAATTTTATTTTACTTTATTATATTTTATTTTATTTTGTTTTATTTTATTTTGTTTTATTTTATTTTATTTTATTTTGTTTTATTTTATTTTATATTATTTTCTTTTATTTTTTATTTTGTTTTATTTTAAATACATATTTTTTTATTTTTTTCCTGCTAAAAAATATTTTTACTCCATAATTTGCTTAAATGTCAAAGTTGAGACGTCAGCGGAAAGAAGTCATCCAAAGCACTGGAAGGTTACACCTTTTTTTGAAAAGGGGCTGCCCCCTGTAACTGATTTGGCATTTGTAGTGGTGGTTCCTTTAGAATGTTTTTTAATATTGAATACTTTTTTTCTAAATTTTGTTTACTATATGCTTTCCGATTTTTCTCTATCTCTCCTCCGACAAAAGGTTTCGCTTCGACGCGCTTCTGATGGTCGTCACAAGTGCGGTGCTTCGCTGATAAATCGTGCTTGGGCACTCACAGCTGCGCACTGTGTGCTAAAAGTGCCACCCGAGCAACTAAATCTTCAGTACGGAAGTACCGAGTTAAATGTGACAGGTGCCAAATTGGTGAATATAAGTAGAGTAGTTGTGCATGAAAATTATCAACCCGGAGATTTGCATGTGAACGATATTGCGCTGCTGCGGCTACAAAAACCCATACGATTTGATGCAAAAGTGCGTGCGGTGCACTTACCTGCGGCGCAACAGCATACAGCAGAGGCGTTGCCTGCGGTGTTGCTTGGTTGGGGTTTGAATGCGGTGAGTTCAAGTGGCTATATCTATTTTAAGCTAATAACGATTTTTTTCACATCCCCTTCTAGAGCGGTGGCAGCATACAAAAACAACTACAAAAAGTGCATTTACAAATCTTTAGCGATGAGGAATGTAGTCAACGTCATGAAACGCAAATTCATGCCACAACAATTTGTGCCGGTGTGCCAGAGGGTGGGCGTGGACAATGTAGCGGCGATTCGGGTGGTCCATTACTTGTTGGTGGACGACAAGTGGGCATTGTTTCGTGGAGTCGTAAGCCATGTGCTGTGGCCCCTTATCCGGGTGTCTTTACGGAAGTGTCGGCATATGTGGATTGGATGGGCCAAGTGATAAGCAAAGATCGTGGTGATGGTAATTGGAGTGAAAGTGAAGAATCGTGGGAGGAGCTAACAACGGGAAATTTGATTATAGCTCGAGTTAAGAATGTTGTAGACAACAACCAGAAGAAGACAAGTTAATGGTATTGGAATATGTATGTATGGATGTATATAAAGTTGTTGTGTTAAGTAAAATCAATATTTTCCATTAAATTTATTATACTTATTTACTATTTTAAAATTGCGACTTTGATTCATTCGGATTAGCTGGCAACTCTAGACAAAATCAAGTAGATGGCAGCCCTTATATATAAAAGTTTTATTCAGAATAAAATGTCAGGTGCCCTTTGTTTGGCACCCAGATTGGCATATCTTATTTCATTCAAATAATTTCGAAAAGGTGGCAACTCTGTAAAATATTCTTAATGGCAGCACTATATTATTATCTCATGGCCTCGTGATTCTTTATAAAAGTAAATATAAACTTATTTTTATTTCAAAACTTTTCACAGGTCTCATTGCGTCATCGTTCCAAGTTACAACACTTTTGCGCAGGCACCATCATACATCCTCAATGGATTCTTACTGCTGCCCATTGTTTTAGGTACATCAAAAATGCTCAAGATGTGCTAGTTCAACATGGTTCAAACAAACTTAAACCTACGAGATCGAAATGGATGAATGTCAGTGAAATTCACAAGCATGAGGGGTACAGTCACACTATCGCGATACATGATATAGCGCTACTAAAGTTGGGTGAGCGACTTTCGCTTAACAACATTACTGATGTGGTGGAGCTCCACAAAGAAGAGAATACTATTGAGGTGGCAAGATCGGCACAACCAGTGGTACTTGTCGGTTGGGGCATCAATGCAGTTGGTCTTCAAAGTTACAGCAAATGTTTTCAAATGATTAATACTTTCCATTCCTAGACAAATGGTGTTTTGCAGCAAGATCTACAGAAAGTGAAGCTCAATTTACTTGGTTTGGAGGAGTGCTGCAAGCAAACTCAATCTTTGATTTATGATAGCAATCTTTGTGCCGTCTCAGTTAGGTCGGGTGACAATCAAGGCCAATGTAATGGCGATTCTGGTGGACCACTTTTATTGAACAATTTACAAATTGGCGTAGTTTCTTGGAGCCTAAAGCCATGTGGCGCCTATCCTGGTGTTTTTACTAATATTGGGTATTATGACAAGTGGATAGAGGGGATTATGGAAAATAAATAAAAGTTATAGAAAATAAGTAAAAGTTTTTATAGTGAAAGTACAAAAAATTCTGTGAAGATAAAGTCTTCTAAAACTTTTTTACTGGAATATTTTAACAAGGTTGCCACCTATTTGAAGATTGAAAAAATTAGGTGACAGCCATAGATATTTTACGTCGTATTTCGGAACGAACATTTCTAAGTATATTAACCACTAACCACAGGGTTGCCACCTAATCTTATTATGTTTATGCTTTCCTTCTTAAATGTTGCCGCTTAGGATATTTTTGCAGGGATGCTACCAATTTCAATTTTTTTATCTGTAATCAGATATGCCAGTAGTAATTTATCTCGCATTCCAAGAAATATATTGTTTGAGTAGTTTTTTTTTAGGGTGCTGCCACTCAGGCTTGTCAGTACTTGGGTGACCGAGCTTGCTCGGTGCTATCAATTTGCGCTTACTTTACCCAAAATGACCCTAAAATAATCCCAAAATAATCTTAAAATGATCCCAAAAAGACCCCCAAATGTTCCCAAAATGATCCGAAATTTAACCCAAAATGACCAAAAAATTATCCCAAAATAATCTCAAAATGCCCCCAAAATGACCCCAAAAAGACCCTTAAATGTACCCAAAATGATGCGAAAATGACTCCAAAATTATCCCAATATGTTCCTAAAATAATACAAAAATAACCCTAAAATGATCCCAAAACGACCCCAAAAATACATTTGAATGTTCCCAAAATGATCCAAAATTGAACCCAAAATGACCCAAAAATTATCGCAAAATGATCCCAAAATCACCTTTAAATGATCCCAAAGGATCCCAAAATGATCCGAAAATGTCCCCATAATTGTCCAAAATAATCCAAAATTGAACCCAAAATTATCTCAAAACAGCCCCAAAATTATCCCAAAGTGACCCCTAAATGATCCCAAAATAATCCAAATATGATCCCAAAACGACCCCAAAATCTACAAATACAATATTGTATAATGGTTCCCCTGGGCGGCAACCCTACTTAAAAATATTTTAGTTGGTATTTCGGCAAGAATACCTTTCATTTGATACTCATATTTAAAAAAATTGAGATAGGTGGCAACCCTGTTAACCCCCCAAGTGGCTAGCCTCAAGTGGATAGTCTTTGAATTAATAATACCATCTCTATGCCAAATTTCATCCCAATCGGTCAAGCGGTTCTCGAGATAATAACGGATATACAAATATATTGCGTGGGAACACTATTTGAAAATATACCCACATTACGAACCTTCCCAGTTCTACCTAATTTTTTTGAAACAAATTTACAAATTTTGCCTATTGTAAGGCGCTTGATTTGACATATTTTTCCGAACTCTGGTTATAATATGATATACTTCAAGCTCCCCTATTTAAATGTTGCCCCTTAGGATGTTTTTACTGGGATGCCACCTATTTGAATTCTTCTACTCCTACTTCGGAATTTATTCAATTAAAGTCAAAAGTCTTTTATTTTTAAATATCTTTTATTTTAAATAATCGTAAAAACTAAATAACAGGCCTGTTTTTATATAACAACAACAATTAGTATACATGGTATATAAGGAATGTCCTTAAATTGAACTTAAATTTATGTATATGAATGTATATATGTGGAATAAATAGCATATTATATAGGTATTAACAAATAGTTTCAGTCACTATAGCGCAAGTGAATTTTTCACTTTTGACACTAAACTCTCGTTTGTAATTACTGGTAAAAGAGGCATTTGAGTTAACAGAGGTAGATTGGGCATTTGTTGCGTTTCCTTTAAATGCAATCTAGGCGGCTGTGCCTCTATCTCTTTCGAACCATTCTTCTGCATATGAGCCAAAAATGTAATCCAAAACAGGCTACAAAAACTCACAAATAATATGCGATTGGGCTCTGGAACCAAACCAAAATTGATAGTTTGCAGAAAAGGAATGATACAAATAGCAATCTGAAAAAAAAGTAAAGTAAATAAATAGTTAATTATACATGTTGTAAAAGTGTAGCTTTAAAACAATTTTTTGGACTTAAACTTACTCTTAATGTTTTTGGAAATTTGTCTTTGACCTCAGCTATGGCTGCATCAATTCCCTTGCCCTCCAATAAAGTCATGCCAAAGTAAAAACTAATGCTGGCAAATGGTGCATATGACATTTGTTCGACAATTGCCTGAAATTTGAAGAAAATTCATGTTAGTTAAAACAAAAATGTTTAGGTAGTGTTAAGATTTTTCTCTACGATTACTGTAGCGACTTTGTTTTATAAAAAAAAATTGTCTGAAGGTTTTCATATCGCTACAATAACAACAACAAATAGAAACCTTCTACACTTTTTTTTTGCAACATTTTTTTTTATTCTACCAGTTTTATAGTAGCTTCCATGTGAGCTAACCCGTTGAATAATAATTTCTCGCTCTCCTTTCCAGTCTTAAAACCTTTGCAATATCAAATTTTGGCTACCTTTTTTCAAACAAATTCTTCTTGCCGGCTTGAGGACAACTAAGGTCAAGCGCGAACGACGTGTAAATAATTGTACCCTGAAGACGATTACTGTGGGCAACCGAAATATATTGATGAAAAACGAAACTTTTTTTTCATTTGGAAAAAAACCCTTGACCCCAAGACGGCAGGAAGAATAATCTTTCCTTATTCTTTCCCTTATCATTTTCATTCTCATGCTCTTCCTCCTTCTTTTTCCCTTTTATTTTCTCCTTCTTTCTCTCTTTCCCTTTCCTTTTCCATTTTTCTTTCCTGAATTCACCGAATTTTTCCATACCGGCCCCTCTTTCCTTTAACTTCACTTTACATTCCTTTACGATTATCCCTTCTTTTTTCCTTTCCTGATGCTTTCTACTTCGTCTTCAATCTTTACCTTTCTCCTCCCTCTTTTCCCTTTTTTCCCATTCCCTTCGTATTATCTTTTGAATTTTCATTATAATTATAATTTTATATTGCCTAAGAGCGTAAAAATGATGAGAAACCTTTCCTAAGAAAAGTCATAGAAGTTTGGGTCCGATTTCGCTTATATTAAAAAAAAGCCCATAGAATATAAAACGGTAATAACCTTACCTTAAGTGCTCCAACTCGTAAATTTGTTTGTGGCCACATAGTTGATGCCAAACGTAACCATGCATATAAGGTGGGCGCCACATAACAGCCACCGAAGAAGCTGAAACGCGCAATACGCCACCAATCATAGTCTCCTGTTTAGCAAATAAAACAAAAGTTATGATATGATGTTTTCAAGACTTATGCAGAATTGACTTACTCAATGGTTTGTTCTCCAACGATTGTTGTATGAAACTACTCGTTGGCCATACTATCGAATAGGCAATAACACCTTTGTGTAAAGGGTGAGCAGTAATAAATACACGCCACTTAGATTTTAAAAAGTTGATAGTTGCTGGACCGACCATTTTGTAAAGTTATTTTCTTTTTTGGTTTTGAAGTGTAATTTCTTTTTTTTTTCTTTTTGTATTAAAAAAACACACTGAAATAGGAAATTAATAAATAATGAGCACATTTTACGTATATAACACTTAATATCTATATACATACATACGTATTTCGTAGAAAAATGGAAACGGAAATGCCGAAATTCGAAAACGGAACTTGAAAGGAATCACTTGAATCAAGAAACACTCTCAACATTTTTCAAGTAAGTAGGTATGTAATGCATCTGCTTTGTAAAATTGTATGAACAAATGTGTAGAACAGCTGCGAGGAACGTAGACAACTTGGCGCCCAAAGAAGACGTAAGCTTTTATAGCAAAAATATTCACAAATCTTACTAGGATGGTGTGTTTGTCTTATGTAGATTAGAGTTACCGCGTTCAATCTCAATAAAATTAGAAATTGACTTTGTTTCTAATAGCATTGAACCTTAAACTATGATACATAAGTTCTCGATGCTAATGAAAAAGCTTTTTGTATCTATTTGCTCCTCAAATGATATTTTCAGTTCATCTTCATCGAGATTTCTGTAGAGCTTGGCCCGAAATTAGACAATGTCGAATTTATGTTGAATGTGTAATTAAAAAAACCTTATCTCGAAGCAAATTGTTTATATTCAAACATACATATATGTATGTACGCCTATTAATGTATACTTTACTACCCAGAGATTCCCAGAAATACAGGGTGTGACAATTAAGTTTTGGAATTGAAATTGTAAATCTTATTGTAAAATTTGGGCTTAACTGTAAAATTGTGAGCTTGAGGTCAAGAAATAATGAATTTTGTTTTTCTTCAAATTTCACTATTGCTGTTGGTTTTTTTAATTTTTAATGATTTATATTAATAGTTAAAATTTTTTGTTAGAATATTATTTTATTTTATCTTAATTTTTTTATTTTCTTTCAATTTACTTGACTTTATTTAATTTAATTTAATTTTTTTTTACTTTATTTTTATTTTTTTATTTCATTTCATTTTATGTTAACTTATTTTATTTTATTTTACCTTAATTTGTTTTAGTTTATCTTATTTCACCTCATATTATTTTATTATGCTTTATTTTATTATGTTTTGTTATATTTTAGAAAAAGAAATCGTATCGTATATATCTTTTTGTTCGAAGACAAATATTCCGTAACCTTGCAAAAAAATTAATAATTTAACGAATACTTAGTGTGAATAATTGTCTATTGCTACTTTTAGCACTCTTCTGGTTAATCATAGTGCGAGTACATAGTGTGATCAAGGCATAGTATTTTAAGCATCTATTTTTAACTTTTTTGCATTGCACATAATTTTCAATGACTCGAAAGTTTTAATAGTTTTTTTTCACTATTATGCATATTTTTCACAATAAAGCATTTTTCTAAAACTTCTAAATATATTGTTTGTTACGTTAACTTTTACTTTCATAGGCTGTATTTTTTTATATAAAAAATGCCATTATTTTTAATTTAATTTCACTTTTGATCTCACTACGTTGAATTCTAGCGAATGTTTCTCGAAAACTACTGTTTGAGAAAGTTGCAAAAATTTACACTTGCAAATTGCAAAAATAATTGAGATGTAGCTTTTGAGAAATTTTTGGTTTTGAAAAGCTCTTAGTTGCAACGTTGAGTTTGTTGTTTCATGCAATGTTGGTATTTATGGTGCATGGATGCCACACAGAGAAACTTTTAGGAACAAAATTAGTTGAAAAAAATCCAAAGCTTTAAACAGACCACAACAAGGCTGGACATTGATAGAACGATCTGTGATCTGATCTGTGAAATCATAAAATTAAGTACTTCTATATTAAGATTCATATGCTCTCGTAAAAGAAAAGAGAGCTGCATAGATGTCGGGTTCAATAAGTTTTTTTCTAGAAAAAAAAATGTTTGAATCATAGTTTTAACGCGTTCAAAACTTTTTACTTTTTTACACCCAATTGGCCAAGAGTGGCAACATTGGTTTGGTCTTCTCAGATACAAAACATTACATCTTGAGGCAAGAGAAGATATATAAGGCATTCCAATAAATGAGTCTGTCTACTATCTATGTATATGAATATCTAATATAAGAACCTTCAGATTAGAAGAGAACAAAGTTAATGGTTAGTGGCTAGCATTATTTGAGAGACAAAATTTCATAGTCAAGGAAACAATAAGAGAAAAAGCTTAGTTTTTTTCGAGTCCCCAAAAATGTAAACAAACATTGAATAAATTTCCGAATAAAAGTATAGAAGAAGAAGAGAAAGAGCGAGAAAGAAATGGAAAGAGAGAAGAACATAGAGTGAGATTATCAAGTGCAACATTGTTTCGCTGCGTGAGCAACTTTGAACTTGAACCTGACACGAAGAAAGCTTATATAAACCGTTAGAGGCCATGAAGAACTAAAGGATTTTCTAATTCTTAAAAAGGATAAAGTAAGCTTATTTCTGAGATACTGATACGGGTAGACCAATAACAGTAGTTTCATAATCAGTAGAAACAGTTCATAGATCACCGGGAAATTTTCAAGAACTAACACTTGATAAATGTCTACAGCAGATAACATTATCACGCACTGCTGACCCTTTCCACCTGTGCAAATTAATGCGGGTCGCGGGATGTTCGCAGCTATGAAATATTTTCTGCAAAAAGCTTAATAAATATGAAAGCTACTAGCGGGTGTTGAGCCTAGATTTTTTTTGTAAGTGATTAAAGCTTTCTACCACACGCTTCATATTAATACAAAATGTTTAATGAATTTGAACTTTGGACCTCATGCAACAGACTCACCCACGCTTACTGATAAGGGATCTTTCACTCCTGATCATTCTATGAAACGTGTTCTTCTTAATTAACGATACGGATTTATTGCTGTCTCATGCCAAAAATGGTGCGACATGATTTTTTAGTGAACAAAATTACTTCGACTTTCTAAGTTTTCATTGACAATGACCATGGTTTATGTTAGTGAATTTTTATCAATTTTTGATGGTACTATTTTTTTTTTTTAATATTAATTAGTACATTAGACTGGGACTATATATTTTAATTTTTTTTTTTTTCAGAAAAAATACTTTTTTGGGGTTAATTCCGAATTTTGACCTTTTATTAAATTAAGATTTTGGATTCGGATTTCGCGATCAGTTTCTTTTAATATTTTTTTTTTTATATATCTTTTTTCTATATTGATTTTTGGGTGTTTGAGAAATTTTCAAAATAAAATCTTTTAATCAGAAAACCTCATTCAACTTGTTTGTGGTGAATTAAATTTTCTACAAAACTATGTTCAGCTTAATTTTTTTAGTTCATCTGCTTGGCAGTTTTAAAGCAAATTATGATACAAAATGTTAGACCTCAAAAAAAGTAATATTTTTTTGCAGTTATTTATTTATTTGACCCAGTCTAATGTTCATATTTAAATATGTAGCGCGTATGTCTTAATGTGTCGGAATATTTAATTACCTTTCTTTTATGAAGGGTGTTTCGATAGGGAGCATTAAATTTCATTAACATAAAAAAGTACATTTTTTTTAGAATTTTTGTTAGTCTGTCACTGTGTTTGTTGGCGCATCACTCAAAAACCGCTGTAGAAAATTCAATGCAATTTTCACTGAAATGTAGCTAGATGTCGATTTTATAGTTTAGGACCCATTTAAACGTAAAGAAGTATTTGATTATCTCTGTTTACAGTGGTGGCAATAAAAGTTGGCTACAAATATTTTTATACACATACTGAAATTGGAACAGGCCGATGTCTGTGTTACCTCCGATTTTATATGTAGCACCTACTCGCACAAACTTGACTGAACAGTCCAAATCGACCGACCCTATACACGAAATCAATGCATAATCGAACGCATGACAAATTAGACCGACACCAGACAATGCGCGCATGTGACGATTATTTGAAATGTTTGCTAGCTAATAGAAACGGGAACTCGTACACTCTCCACTAACGTGATCAAACACGGCGCCTACACATTTCCATTTCCATTTTTTTTTATATTAATTAAAATCGATTTTTTTTAGGGACCGCAAATAACAGGCACTAACCAAAATTTATACAACTTAACCACATTTTTTTTTGGCATTTTTCCCGTTAGAATCAAAAATATTAATTACCTCAAGTTTTTTATTTCGATTGAAAAATAAAAAAAATGATAAAAGTTTTTTTTTTTTTCAATCGAAAAAAAGTTAATGTTAAAAGCTTTTATTTTTCAATCGAAATAAAAAAAGGTTGAGGTAATTTACATACATATATTTTTGATTTTAATGGGAAAAATGCCAAAAAAATGTGGTTAAGTTGTTTAAAAAAAATTTTAAAAAAATTTTTTTTTTAATGAAACTTTTTTTTAAATTTTTTTTTTAATATATAAACTTCGAAAAGTTGTTTTAGAGTAAAAGTTTTTTTTAGAGTAAATTTTATTTTCCAATCAAACTGGAAAATTCAAAAAAAAAAAAATATAAAAAAAAGTTCTTTTGAATTTTTTTTGTTTATTTCGAAACACTTTTATTTACCAATCGAAGTAAAAAACATGGTATGGAATGTAAGGTAACTGTTATTTGCGAGCCCTTAACCACACTCACCTCTTGTTGTTGTATGCTTAAAGTCTTTTATTTAGTAAGTAGTATGTAGTTGTTTGCGAAATATTTTTTCCATAAATATTTAATAATTTCTTGAAAAATAAGTTTCTACTTCTGTTGCGATCACTTCAATTCGCCGAACGAGTATCCCTCATAATTTTTGGTCGCGCTGTATTTATACCAGGGACTTTAAGCCGATGTAGGAGTCTGGTGGAAAATTTGTACTTGTTTATCAACACACAGCCACTTCATGGTTCATTGAATCGGCGATCAGCAATTTCTTAGGTCGGGATGCATTAAAAAAAAATGGTCGCGTGCTTGTTTGTGCAGGAGAGTGACTAGTCAGACAAACCGCTATTGAAATTATCAATAAACACGGCTGATTAAAATTTAAATAAACAATAAATGTTTTTAATTGGCGTGTGCTATGTGCACTTCATGGGTACTGGGCCGAAGTTCTCAATCAGCTTATGTCTATTTTTTTTTAAGGATGCTACGATATAAAGTACTCTCAGGGTATAGGTTAAAGGGTGGTGATCTCTGTTAAAAGCCTCCATTACATTTTGGCACTCTCATTCGAAAACTATTTGATTTTTCAAGTTCAAAGCTTGACTGTAAACCACACAATTTCAGCATGTGAGTCCGGCACTCAAAGTACTAGGCGCGGGCGTTAAAAAGAAAGTATATATATAATAATTATTTGTATTTGTTGTTGTAAACATGTACAGATTTCAGTACTCCAAAACCTTTGCAGCCATTCTAGAGTGATCTTTGATCGTTTTATTGGTTCTGTCTTTGATTTTTTGAAATTGCGTAGTATTTTAAGTCCGGGATCTTGCAATAAATGGTTTTAATTTTAATTATCTTTTTACCGGAGAACCGTTAAAATACTGAAATTTTTATCTTTATCATATCTGACAAATAAAACTTATGCGGTTTTCGCAAATTATGAAAATTTATTGATAGTAAATCAGGATGTTATTATGTAGAATTTATCTTCACGTGTCCATTAAACACTAGACATACCCATACTTTATAGATAACCAAACATGTTCACAAGTTTTTAAGGTTACACAGAAAAAAATGGCACTGGTAAAATCAACAATCTCGTACTGTTATCCTGAAGTTGACCAAATTCTGTTGAATTGACCAAGCTTTGGTTATTTAAACGGAATTTTTTGTTGAAGTAACTGTATTAACAGTCATAGATCTGTCAATGTTTAATTAACAAAATTTGGTTAAACTGACAGAATTTTTGTTGATCCAAATAAATTTTGTATTAAAACAACAACTTCCTCTAGTTAATTCAACAGCGAAGGAACTGTCATTTGATCAAACTAAATTTTGTATTGAAACAACCAAGTCCTGCTGTTAATACAACAGCGAAGGTACTGCCATTACTGTCATAGAACAAAGCTGCATTTCGACGCAATCAAGCATCATGGCTAGACAGTAGACACCTGGGTTGAGCGTTCGAGAGCCCTGAGTTCGATTCTTGGTGAAGTCACAATATAAGAACTCTGAAAATTTTTTTTTTACTTCTTTTGGTGTTAAAATAACACTTATTTTAGTTATAAAAAAAATATTGACTTTACCGAGAATCGAACTCAGAGCACCTAAAACAACAAAATTTTCTGTTAAAGCAACAGCTTAACTGTTAACTAAGGTTAACAGTTTCAAAGAAGTTGAATCAACAGCATTGAATACTGGATAAGAATTTTCCGTGATTTTGGTTGAATAAACCCATATTTTGGTTGATATGACCAGCTAATTTTTTTTCTGTGTATGGCACCACTATTTAACCTAAAAAACAGGGAGCGAAAGTAACAGTTACTTTTATTATATAAGTTGGTTATAATAGTAAATTTTCAATTTTTAAATTTTGATCGGAAAATAAGAGTTATCTATGATTTTTTTTTTTCATTTAAAATCGAAAATAAAAGTTTTTCACCAAGGAGAAAAACAAAAAATTTGCAAATAGCTCGTATTTTGCGATCAACATTTAAAAACTTAAAAATAAATAATAAATTTGGTGGATTTTCGAAAAAAAATTCAAATGACTTGAATTTTGTGAACTGAGCCACCTACAATTTTTTCGACGGCCATGTATTTTAATGAAAGTTGGTAGTATGGCTCACAACTATTAAACAAAAATACATATATAACAATTTTTCGAAATTCGAATTATTTTCAAAGTTATAGCTATAAACACTTTTCGAAATTCCTCACTTTTTGATGATTTTCTCATGATTGGGCAAACCGATTTTGCATCTTCTACCAAACAACGATTCAAATTTTTGCCAAAAAAATATTTTTGCGGAAGTTATTTAAATTTCGAAAAGTGTTGATAGCTATAACTTTGAAAATAATTCGAATTTCGAAAAACTGTACCAAACGTATTTTTTTCTTGTTGTTGTGAACCATACAAAAAAGTTTCAGAAAGATAGTACAACTTCGAAAAATGTGGCTCACTTCATAAAACTCTGCTCAAATCCAAAAAAAAAAAAAAACAAGTACGACCGACGCTCTCTTCTGGCCCCTAAGAGACAAAAATAGTGCTATAAAAACCCTCAGATACACCTTTCGATGGTTTTCAATACAATTTCAAAAGGTAAGTCGCAACTTGCCTCTTCGAATTTGTTGGGCCCAAACAAACTGACAGACCCGAATTCTCTAAAAGGTTTCCGTCTAAGTAGGCTTCCGTCTTGGCCATAACCTAAAGTAAAAAATTTCTTCTTTGGTTTTTATGATGAATCAGAGTTAATTAAATTTTCTTGCTTGAATAACTTAATGTTACTCATACGCCGTGTGTAACCTATAGAAAGTGCAATATATGTATGTAGTTGCAAAATTTCATAATTTTTACTGTTGCACAGTCTTCTTAAAAACTTTCATGATTTCAATATCCTTATATAGTAAATATATTATTTTAAAGAACCCTGTTGTCCTCTTAAAAATTCAAAAATTTAGATTTGCTACAGTCTCCTATACATATGGGTAAAATATTAAAATTTTGCCTTTGGACTTATTCGCGGAGTTAGTATAGTAGTCGACTTAACATTTTTAGACCAAGCGATATTTATTTTGCCGATTTTTAATATCAAAATAATGCAGTTTTGCAAAATAAATTTCCAGGGTTCGGGTATATTCACTCTCGTTCACTCGCATTCATGAATATGAATATTAAATAAAAAAAATGCATTCGCGTTCGTAAATGCATTCTCGAGTCTATGTAAGAATATTTATTCAGGGATAGGAAGGACCTTCTTAGGGGCCATTTCGATATTTTTTCGGGACCATTTTGGAATGGCTTTCGGTACCATTTCGGCGCTTTATAAAACATTTTCGGGAATTTTTTGGTATCATTTCGGGATCATTTTGGGACATTTTCGGGATTGTTTTTGGATCATGGCTTTCCAGGTCACTCTGGGACTTTTACTAGATTGTGTTCGGGAGTTTCCCGTAACCATTGCGGGATGGTTTTTAGGCCATTTCATGTTCATAGAATTTTTAATCATTTCATGGACAACACAAAACCATTAAAATCTCAGTTTGAGAAAAGGTGGACTTATACCATTTGTGCTTTGAGGGGCTCATATATGGGATAACAGTGTCACTCAAAGCATTTCTCAAGTCAAAACAAGCAGTTGATGGAGTGTTCTTAAATTCAAATGAATTAAATTGAGCGATGCGTGGGTGATAAGCTGCAAATTTCCAAGAACAACAATAAGTAAGGTAGCAAAAGGTCATCGAAATAATAAAAGCAGACTGCTGTATAAGTGTAAAACTATTATAAATTATAATTTATAATGCTCGACAGATTAATGTACTTCGTTCAAGTTTAGTGAAAAGTAAAGTGCACACTAGGGTGATTCAAAAAAAAAATAAAAATGCCGCCTTGGTCTTACCCCTTAAATAGTTATTGATGAGAAAAGAAGCCTTGCAAAAGAAAAAATCAAAAACTCTGAAAATAATCACTTAAAAAAAGTCACATTTTTTCCCATAAAAAATGTATGGGAAAGAGCGGAAAAAATAGCCACCCCTAAGGATTAAGTTAGAGCGCTCATTTTTTGCAAAAGCTTATTTTCTCATCAATACCTAACTTTTCAGGGGGTAAGACCGAAAAAAAAAACAATTTTTTTGAATCACCCTAGTGTACACTGAGCTTTTAAAAGTTAAATTTTTAATTTGAATTTCCATTCTTTTTTTAGCGATTCTTTTTTCACCACCAAGTATAGATTCGTCCACGTTTCCAGCAGTGTAAAGAAGCCGTTTTGAGCGAAAAGTGGATTTACCAGATCGGGACCGATAATTCTTTCAAAAACACCTTATCAGAGTTTGTTTGAAAAATGCTGTATTTTAGAATGTTTTCCAAAAAAAGTTTCGAAAACCCCCTTACTCATCGAAAATTCAATACATTTCCAGCCGAGATAGGTCGCTTCGGAATCATATTCCAAAATTAGGGGTTTTTGAAAAATATTATGAAATAGGGTAATCTTTCACTCAGTCATCGATATATTTTGCCAAAAAGTCATTTTTGCACAGTAATTCACAAAAAAAACTATAGTAAAAATTACGCTAAAAATATAGTAAAAATTTTACAAAAAATATAGTAAAAATGAAACAAAAAATATATTAAATATTACAAAAAAAGATAGTAAAATTTAAACAAAAATATAGTAAAATAAAAAATATTGTAAAAATTTTACAAAAAATATATTAAATATTGCAAAAAAGATAGTAAAATTTAAACAAAAATATAGTAAAATAAAAAATATTGTAAAAATTTTACAAAAAATATATTAAATATTGCAAAAAAGATAGTAAAATTTAAACAAAAATATAGTAAAATAAAAAATATTGTAAAAATTACACAGTAAAAATTTTTCAAAAAATATATTAAATATTACAAAAAAGATAGTAAAATTTAAACAAAAATATAGTAAAATAAAATATACGGTAAAAATTACACAAAAATATAGTAAAACTGCTGGCAAACTGCCAACTGATATTTTGCGTCACGGTAACCACCTGAGTTTTCATAAAAGCAATATAACAACTCTTTCCTTAGGGCAACTTATTTTTTTTATACCGTCAAAAAATGTTTTTTTCTAAGTGTAAATATCAAGAGCTGAAACTTTTATTTATTTTATTTCTCCATTCTAAAAAAAGATTCCTATGGAATACAATTTTTTTTGCCCAGTCTAGTGTGTACCTATTTATTTGTATATGTTGGTAAATCTCTGAAAACATCTCGCTGTTTTGAATTCTGTTGTTTGTTATTTATTTTAAGCACCTACTTTAATATTTGCAGCTATTAAATATGGCGCCGAATGATTTTGTGTTGCATATTTGTAGGGGCACAGGAAACGACTATCTGCGTATGTATGTGTATCAGCTTTGGCGTTTAGCGGAAATGCTCTATACTACTGCGCAACTAAATGAATGTAATACTCTTTTCGAACATAAATTTAACAATAAATACTTTTTTTATTTAAAATAAATGCTCACTTCTATGTTTCGTACAAAGCATTAATGTACATAAATTCATCTAAATGGGAATCGATACTAATTAAATTACATTTTTACTGTACGAGTACTTAATATATGCATACATACAATTAATTAACACGATTATTCACGATTTACAAATTACTCTCATTTTTAAATAATTAACTAGTTTTGGTTGGTTTTTTTCTTTGTAAATCACATTTTTCTTGTTCCACACATTTGCACGTATCTCCAAAATTTTTCACAGCGCAAATGTACGTTTGACTTATAAAACCAAACTTTCATTTGTTTCTAGATCTGTTGGTTGTTGTTTTTGCATTTGTAATTGTTGTGACTGTCTTTGATCTTCTTCATGCATATTTTTCGTCTTTAAATAGGCTAAATATGTAGTCCATCCTAAACTGCAAACACTAACAAATACCACACGATAGTGTTCAGGTACCATGGAAAAGTTTATTGTCTGTATAATTGGCCAAACACAAATACCAGCCTGTTGAAATAAAAAAAAAAAAATGGTATCAGATATTATTATAAATGTTTTAAATAACACGGTTAAAAAAATGAGCCTAAATTTTAAACCCGTCTAAAGTTTAAGCGATTTTTTAAACATTTTTTGGAGTATTTTAAACCTTCTAAATACCTACAAGGATTTTCAATTTTTTTTTTTGGTTTCGAAAAAGCAGTTTAAATTTTTTGTTTTTTAAGTCACTGGATTTTGCCCACAAAAACTTTATGTGCGGCATAGCTCAGCGGTAGATCAGTCGGTTGTGACTCCTAAGCGCTTCCGTTCGAAACCTGCCAGGTGCCACATTTTTTTAATTTTATTTTATTTTTGGTTTAAAATTAAAACCTTTTCGGTTTAATATTAAAACATTTCGGTCTACAATTTTTGTTTTGTTTTCATTCCTTATGAAAGCTTATTACAGATTGAATTGTTCCCACAACAGTTAGGTATGCGATGTAGCTCAGTGGTAGAGCAGACGGGCATGATGCGGGGAGTCTTGGTTCGAATCCCAGCCAACCGACAAAAAAATTATTTTTTCTTTAAAAAATCGGTAAAACATTTCTTGGTTTAAAATTGAAACCCCATTCATTTAGTCGATTTTCTTGAAAACTGGTCTATATTTAATTTGAAACCAAATTTGGTTATATAGTCCAAAAAATTTTAAAATTTAGGCTCAAATTTTTAAGCGTGAATTACTTCAGATATTAAATATTTACTTTGAATGCTTGAGGGAATTTATCTTTGATTTCCTGCACAGATTCTTTATGATTTCTGCCTTCTAGTTTACTCATGCCATAGAAGAAGCTACATCCGGCAAATGGACCATATGAGATTTGTTCAACGGCAGCCTGAAAGTAGAGAAAGGAAAATTTTATTCATCACCTATGTATATATATTTATGAATGCCAATGTTGCCGTAACTGTAAAAATAATTCTAAGCTTACAGAAATAACACTGTACAACCGTTTCTTTTCGGTTTCCAAAGCTTTTAGGTACGCTGAATCCGAATCTGAAGTCAGATTTTTTGGGTCACCCTAGGTTCTCTTCACAGGGTAGTTTTTTCTGAGATCGGTAGTAGTAATAAAAATTTTATTTTTAAATTTTTTTTCTTAATAACTTATGTAGTGTTCATGCTGAGTTTTAAAAACAACATTTTTCATTTTCGGTCGTACATTTCGAAGATGCGTTCATGCTGTCCCATTTTTAAAATGCGTATTTAGTTAATTTACGAATGCTTAATGCTTGCCTTTGCAGATGAACTCCATTTATTTTATAAAAGTGAGTTCGTGGGTAAAGAAACCGACTTTCTTAGTGAGAAGATATCCTAATATAAACAGCGGTTCGCCCCAAAAGTATGCCACATTTTTTCACTTTTTCTTCATACAAGTAAATTTTTGTTCGTACTATATCTTCGAAGATGCTAAACCTAATGCAGAAATAAAGTAGCATTTAGTTGCGTTTAGCATTCAAAATTGTATGGAAAAAATGCTGCATGGGCTAAATGCTAAAATGCAAAATGCAGGCTCAGCATGGACAGCAGATAACTTTAATTCCATTTTTTGCAATATAAAACATCTCTATGCCGCCAAATATAAAAACCAAAACTAAATTATGGTTCCTTGACACCGGAAATATTAACACACATTTTTTTATAGCTGCCGATCTCTTTACAAGACACCCTCTGGAGAAAAAACCTAGGGTGATCTGAAAAATCTGACTTCAGATTCGGATTCAACACACCCAAAGGCTTCAGAAACCGTTGAGAACATTTTGTTGTACAGTGTAATGAATACAGTTATGGCTTAAGTTTAGCTTACGGGGTACAGGGTTACGACTTTTGTTATGAGTCCAGTAGTGTGAGAGCTTTTTGTCCCTTCTTTTCCACAGAATTCTATTTCTTCTAAGAAAGCATACGATACACGAAATGATACCGAAAAGATCACAAGATCGACTCGAAATGATCCCGAATACATTCTAAAATTGTACCGAAAAAAATTCCTAAATAATCCCGAAGTGATCCAAAAAAGGACCAAAACAATCCCGAAATGGACTCGACTTGATCCCGAAAAAGGAGCAAAATGACACCACAAAAAGGTGCCGAAAATGTCTTGATCGAGAAAAATTCCGAAATAATAACGGTTTTCAAAAAGGTCCCTACCAAGAAGACCAGGAAAAATACCCCCTTTCTCTCAAATTTCTGTAGGTAGGAAGGTAGGTATACCTGCCTAGAAAACATTCCTAAATAGTGTCGTAGAATTGCCAAAATGATCCCGAAGTCAATCCCGAAAAGTCCCTAAATGATCGCGAAAACAATTCCCAAAATGATACAACAAACATTTCCCAAAATGATACAACAAACATTTCCCAAAATGATACAACAAACATTTCCCAAATGGTGCCGAAATTGCCCCGAAGTGATCCCAAGAATATACAAAAATTAAAAAGAAAAGATTGCCCAATAAGCGAATGGATTTCGAAAAGGTCGCTAAATGTGTTTCGTTGACATTTCGGTTGGCATAACTGACATCATCATTAGCATCATGTTTCTGAAGAAGTATTGAAGTATAAGGCTTCGGGGACCTAAAATAGCAGGTTTCAAATTGAATGATTCCGAAACAATACCGAAAAAGTCGGAAATGATCCAAAACATTCCAAAAGGTGCCGAAAAAGTTCCGAAATGATTAAAAAAACTTTCCAAAAAGTGCCAAAAAAGTTCCGGAATGATCCCAAAACCCGTCCCAAAAAACTCGGATATGGTCGTGAAGTTAACCTGAAGGGATCTTACATGTAAGTACAAACTTGTTTCAAGTAATGTATCTTAACAACGTACCTTAATAATACCAACTTTTAGATTCATTTGTGGCCACATGACGGAGCTGAGACGTACCCATCCATATAAAGTAGGTGCTACATACAATCCACCGAAAATACTAAAACGTAAGCAACGCATCCAGTCATAAGTTTCTATAGATGAAAATAAAAATAGTAACCTTTCAATATAAAATAAAGTTTTAACAAGGAAGTTTGGGATCTTCTTTTAAGTATATCAAGCAAATATTTGCTTTACGAGATCCTGAACATCCCTGTAATATCTGTATAGACAAAATATACTCACCAAAATTGTTACCCTCTATTGTTTGTTGTATCAGACAACCTGTTGGCCATATAATGGCATAGGACATGACACCCTTTGCCAGCGGATGTGTATTTGCAAACATGCGCCATTGTGATTTTAGGACCCTCATGGTCATGGGTAACACCATTGTTTGGGGCTGAAAGAGGAAAAATTTAAGATATATGTGAAAAGTGTAAAATAATTGCTTTTTAATGACATACAATATTTTACTTCTAGGCATCTATAGGGATACGATTTTTATTTGGACCAGTCTATTGAGCATCTCTGCTTTGAATATAAACATATACTATATCTTGTTTGTTTTTATTGTAGGTACTTATCGAAAAATAGTAATTGATCACCTATCGCCACGCTTAAGTGGGTATATTCACTTCTAAAGCTTGGTTTTCAGTTTCACGCTAGCATTTGTTTATGAATTTTTTTTTTAATTTCTTTTTGCATCATACAAGCTATCAAATCTGATTCAAACACGTGCAAGCTTTTACATACATATAATCAAAACAATTTTATGAGAAGACCATGGCATTGGTGAGAGTCTTTGAACTTGACAATTGAAAGCTCCTGCAGCATACGTATCTATTATTAGGGGTGTTGGGAATATATACGCTGAATTTAACTTTGTTCATAGCATATACTCAAGCTATCAAAAATACAAAAAACTGTAATTGGAATAATTGAAATTTTTCATTTGAGCATAATCTATATGTAGATAAATTTCTGGGTATGTGATATAAGCCAAGATGATAGCAAAGTTCCATGTGAAATCATAATAATGCTTTCTATTAACATTTCCGACTGATTGGGTATTAAATCTGACCAAACAAGATCATAGAACCTCCTGGGCTCCAATTTTGACACCTGCCAATATATCGAATTAAACTTCGACCAAACCAGCACAAATAAATGCCGGATCCTTATCAAATGCAAAATAGCCCACATTATTTTTAAGGAGTCGAGGCATTAGTAGGTATACACTCCCACTAATCAGTTGAAAAGTTTAAGTGAAAAATGAAATATAAATAGAAAATATAATTTTTCACTCAAACTCTTTAGCAAGACTGTCTGTATGCTGGAATTTAAAAAAAAACTGTTTGGTTATAAAATCAAAACAATGTTTTCAAGCCGAACAGTTTTAATCTTAAGCCAATTTTTTTGGGATAAACTATAGTCAACTTTGTCTGTGGCTCAAACTTGCACTGAAAAACCGGGCCTAAGTATAGCATTTAAAGTTTGGTTATCTAAAATTACAAAAAAAAATAATGGAGTTCAAACTTATAAAAAAATTACATATACTCTTAACGTATCAATTACGTTTTGAATTCAAACCTCTTGACTTAAGTAGGATAGCTTCAGGTCTAATTTTAAATCTTCTTTCAATCTGGAGAGGTTGGGTTTTTACTATAAACCAAAAATTATTAAAATCATCTGTAGACAATTTAGACGTTCCGCAAAAAAGTTTAAAAATTGCCTTAAACCGATAAAAGAGTTAAAAATTTAGGCTCACATTTCTAGCCGTGTATGGGATAGCTGAATTTTATTCAAATCGGGTAACAGTGGCATGGCAGCAACTGCTCTGTTATAGCTCACACTGCACTTGAAAACTTAAGGGCCCAACTAGTCTTTACGTATATTTAACTTAACTTAACTTAAGACAAAAGTTGGCTCTATTTTCTTGTGTAATTTTAATTTTTGAATAAAAATTTATAGAGGTTTCTCATATATATACATACCAGTTTGGCATTAAGTTAAATTAAGGATACGTAAAGACTAATTGTGCCCTAACTCAGAAATTTCTAAGTTAAGTTGGTTTTTGGGTAAAGCGGGAAGCAGAAACAAGTGACAGTTAACAAGGGTGCGGGTGTTTGTATGCGTAAGAACAGATTCGACGGATAAGCCAAAACAGAATATCGCTAAAATCGACATACGTCACGTATCTGATGTATTGACGAAATGATTCTGCTGAACGCTTAAAGGCTGATCTTAACGAGTCGTTTTTCGTCGTTCCACTGCTTTCATCCTTCAAAAACAACATGTAGATAGATCGATTTGCTATTTACTCGGTTGAACGACAAAAAATCGACCAAAACAGTATCGGGCCCACAGCTAGAGCCGTTGACGTAACAGTAACGTTACTTTGGTAACAGCCGTATTTACGGTTATGTTAGAATAGTCATATTTCGATACCAGTTGTGGTAAGAGTTAGCTTTATAGTTGTAGTTTTGGTAACAGTTGCGGTTGGTATCACATTTATAATTGTAGTATTATTTATTAAAAAAATCACGGCTGCAGATACGGTAACGGTTATTGTTACGGATATAGCCACCTTTATGGTTACGGTTACGGATATGGTCACGGTTTCGGCTTAACTTGGTACTCACGACTCATCGACGTTTACCATTTTGAACAATAGTTTTGATTCTTTTCGATTTTTTTAATGATAACCCTAATGAAAGAGAGAGAGTAGGTACTTTACTGTGTTAGTGAAAGGGAAAAAGTAAATTGTCTGGTTATAAAAAGTATGAAATTGCGAATTAGCTCAACGCGCTCTCGTCACTCAAGTTAAAATTATTTAATAAGAATTTTCGTCATCTAATCACATTCTACAAACAATATCACGCACGCACATAAATCATTTCGTTGGTTTATATAATATTCGCATGACAACTACCACAAATCCACCCGCAACCCATCCCTTTCTCTGTTATCAGCTGATTACTAGGAATACGCACAAAGTTCTATATGACGTTGTTTTTTTTTTTAATCCACTGTCGAGCACAACATAAAAACAACTATGGCCAGCTCACTGCCCTAGATCAATCACAATTTCATATTATTCCAGAAAAAGCAGATCACTTTTTTCCAATTCACTTAGAAAATTTTGAACTTTGTTTCATAAAAAACTAAATTGGAAATTGTTTAATATTAGAAAAATCAATATTAATACAATTGTTTTGCGCTCATTACTTTTTTTTCGTTTTAGTCTACGCCAAGTTGTATTATTCCCGCCAAGCACATGTCACGCGTCCAATCCGCTCTGGCCTTGTTTTTCTACTGTCAGCATTTACTACTGTGCTTTTGGCAAAAAAATTTGCGATTATTCATTAATAAATATATTGTTGTTTATGTTTAAATGTATGGGTACTCTGAGAGAGGGTATCATGCTGTGTTGAGAAAGCTTTTCTGGTTGTAATACATACATACATACATAGATTACTACAACCATTCATACATTATCGCATCCATACGTAAACTTACTACATATCTAAATTTTAAATTCTAAAACCATACTGGAAAAAATATATAATAACTAATTTTGTATACTATTTATATTAGGATTTGAAATTGTCATATTCATTATAAATTTAATAAACGTACAAAAAAATCGAAATAAATTAAATACTGTGCAATATTATTAAACACTTTGAACTTGAAACTGGAAATAAAAGTTTGACTGCCTTGTAAAAATACGCCAGTTTGACAGCCACTATTTTCTCTCAATAATGTTGTTCTGATCCGAATCAAAAGAGGTATTCGGATGATCAGCTCATTATAACCCACTAAATTTTAGCAGTGATGCACAACAGGTAAGGAAGTCTAAGATCGGGTAAATCGAACATTAAATACCCAGCGATTCCGACCAGTTAAGTACATCAGGAATATTTCCTATACCACCATGAAACCTGCTAACTTTCATCATTCTACTATAATCAGTTTTAAAGTTATGACCAGTCGTTTAAAAAATGCTCTTCTTAAAAATTCACGGGGCCAAGCCCACTTCTAAAGTTTAACAGAAAATCACAATAGCTACCGAGATATATCACTTTATGTCTTTGTTAAAATCGAAACAAGGGGGGCGTGGTTATCATCTGATTTCGTCCATTTTCAATAGGAACATACTTCGGCCAGAAAGTAACCTGTACACAAAATTTAATGCAAATATCTCAGTTTTTACTCAAGTTGTCAATTTATGTGATTTTCGAAATTTTCGTTATCGAAAAAGGGGGCGTGGTTATCATCCCATTTCACCCATTTTCTATAGCTACCTACCTTGGCCAGAAAATAACCTGTATACCAAATTTCAAGCAAATATCTAAATTTTTCCTGAAGTAATGTCAATTTATGTGATTTTCGAAATTTTCGATATCGAAAAAGGGGGACGTGGTTATCATCTGATTTCGCCAATTTTCAATAGCTACCTACCTTGGCCAGAAAGTAACCTGTATACCTAATTTCATGCAAACATATAAATTTTTACTCAAGTTATCGTGTACACGGACGGACATGTCTTAATCCACACCTCTTTTCAAACTAAGAAATTTCATATATGGAACTCTATATCTATCCCCATTTAACCCTGGGTGAAATTCTCATATTTGCATAACGGCCGAAAATACCTTTTATTTGATATCCATATTGGCATATCTAGCTAAATATTAAAAAAAAAAAAATTGGGATAAGTAGCAACCCTCTTAACCGTCCTAAGTGGCAACACCCATGTATATAGTCTAAGAATAAATCAAATTGTCTACATATATGCCAAATTTTATCCAAATCGGTCGAGCAGTTCACGAGATAAACGCAAAAAAAATTGCGGCTAGGTGGCAACCCTAAGTGGCAACCCTGCGTGAAATTGTCATATTTGGTATACGGCCGAAAATACTTTTCATTTAATACCTATTTTGGAATGTCTAGCTCTATATTAAAAAAAAAAAATTGGGATAGGTAGCAACCCTCTTAACTGCCTTAAGTGGCAACACCCATGTATATAATCTTAGAAAGAATAAAATTGTCTATATGCCAAATTTTATCCACATCGATCAAGCAGTTACCGAGATATAGGAAAAAATAAATAAATTGCGATTAGGTGGCAACTCTAAGTGGCAACCCTGCGTGCCAAATTGTCTATATGCCTTATTTTATCTTAATCGGTCAAGCAGTTCCCGAGATATACGAAAAAATAATACCCATATTGGCATATCTATCTCTATATTAAAAAAAAATTGGGATAGGTGGCAACCCTGTAAACCGCTTCCAGGGACAACCCCCAAGTGAATAGTCTTAGAATCAATCATACTATCTATATGCAAAATTTCGTCCAAATCGTTGAAGCGGGTCCCGTAATAGTATTTACAAGATTACCTCGTTTAAAGTAATAAGATATTTGTAGGTTAGGTTATGAAGGCTGCCATCCCTCTCTAGTCAGCAGAGAGTCACTTAAGCCCAGCTGACCCATGAAAAACCACTGAATTTTTTTTTTTAAACAAATTTTATTACATGCAATACAAATTTACATTTATTCACTAGTTGATATATTTTTTGCAGTTAAAATAGCATTAAATTGTTGTTTGAATATAAAATTCTGATATTCTTTTGCGGCATCCGAGCAGCGTAGCGGTTGATATGGATTATCGCCGTAACATTTCTTAAGTTTTTGCTCCAATTCCTTGAGATTCTCGTTATTTACATCTGCGAAGCTCACCGGCTTACCCAACATTGATTCCAACTTTTCCAAAGTTTTCGCATATTGACTCTCCTGCAATTCATTTGCTTTCATTGCCAATAGACTGGATTCTTTGTCTTTGCCGTCGAAGAAGCCGCAGGTGCAACAGCGCGCGCAATGGATCTGCTTATCTTTGGTTGGGGTTGGTATGGCAGCTTCGGCGATTTGTTGTTTTGCGCCCTCAAGACGACTAATAACGCTTGGAGTTACATGTATAGCGGGCATACTGCGCACCGGATTATTGATGTGTGCTGTTTGAGGTGTGGAATTGCCGGCACCCATTTCTTCTCACTTTAGTTTTTGTTAATTTTTTATTTCTCTCTTTAAAACTTTTATTTTTTTGCAAACAATTATGTGAATTAAAATTTTTTGTTTCAAAGCTTTCTTGGCGAAATTTCAAAAGCAGAGATGACAATTGATATAAACAATAAACAATTTTGACATAAAACACCCAGTGGGAAAGTAGGTAATGCATTACCTTTTTCCATGCATGAAAAGATGTATGAATTTTGTTATAAGAAAAGATCACAACAAAAGCAAGGAAGGGAGTAATGTGTCGCTCAATTTTTGATTTGTAGTTTTAAAAAAAATTGTTTTTCGTGCATGAAAAGATGTACGAATTTTGTTATAAGAAAAGATCACACCAAAAGCAAGGAAGGCAGTAATGTGTCGCTCAATCTTTGATTTGTAGTTAAAAAAAAAATGTTTTTCATACATGAAAAGATGTACGAATTTTGATGTTAGAAAAGATCATACCAAAAGCAAGGAAGGGAGTAATGTGTCGCTCTATTTTTATTTGTAGTTTGAAAACTTCAAAAAAAAAAAAAATACACACCTTTCAAACATAAAAAAATACAATTTAAATTCATTTTGAAACTGCTGCTCGTTACGCACATCTTCATCGCTTTTTCCCAGTGGGAAAGTAGGCAATGCATTACCTTTTTCCATGCATGAAAAGATGTATGAATTTTGTTATAAGAAAAGATCACACCAAAAGCAAGGAAGGGAGTAATGTGTCGCTCAATTTTTGATTTGTAGTTTTATAAAAAATTGTTTTTCGTGCATGAAAAGATGTACGAATTTTGTTATAAGAAAAGATCACACCAAAAGCAAGGAAGGGAGTAATGTGTCGCTCAATCTTTGATTTGTAGTTTAAAAAAAAATTGTTTTTCATACATGAAAAGATGAACGAATTTTGATGTTAGAAAAGATCATACCAAAAGCAAGGAAGGGAGTAATGTGTAGCTCTATTTTTAATTGTAGTTTGAAAACTTCAAAAAAAAAAAAATACACACCTTTCAAACATAAAAAAATACAATTTAAATTCATTTTGAAACTGCTGCTCGTTACGCACATCTTCATCGCTTTTTCTGCTGCTGTGAGGCTTTTCAGAAGTCGAGAGTCGACTGGACTGTTTGCTCGTGATGCCGGTGCCTTTTTGGTTTGTTTTTATTATATTTTTTTTGGGTGCACTCATCTTGGTCGTAGCCCATGACGAGCTCGTCATTCAAACATTTAAAATAGGACCTTAACTCTTCCCCCGCTGTAGAGCCTCACTGTGTCCTGTGTCTTAATGTCCTTGTTACTCCACAAGGAAATTTATAAAATGTTATGCAAAATTTAATATGTCCCTTGTAAAGCTTCTTTTCATTCAAGAAAGGCAATGCAAGATATAATGTATCCCTTGTAGTGCATATTTTCATTCTTGAAAGGTAATGCATCTTTTCATTTATAAAAAGTAATATAAAAAGTAATGTAAACATGTCGCTTCAGTTTGTTGGCGAGCGACACATTACTTTTCCTATGACATCGCTGTAGAAAAATTCATGCATGTTTTCATGTATAGGCTATAGGAGCTATAGATTACTTTATGCATTGCTGTACATTACCTTTTCCCACTGGGTTCTGCTGCTGTGAGGCTTTTCAGAAGTCGAGAGTCGACTGGACTGTTTGCTCGTGATGCCGGTGCCTTTTTGGTTTGTTTTTATTATATTTTTTTTGGGTGCACTCATCTTGGTCGTAGCCCATGACGAGCTCGTCATTCAAACATTTAAAATAGGACCTTAACTCTTCCTCCGCTGTAGAGCCTCACTGTGTCCTGTGTCTTAATGTCCTTGTTACTCCACAAGGAAATTTATAAAATGTTATGCAAAATTTAATATGTCCCTTGTAAAGCTTCTTTTCATTCAAGAAAGGCAATGCAAGATATAATGTATCCCTTGTAGTGCATATTTTCATTCTTGAAAGGTAATGCATCTTTTCATTTATAAAAAGTAATATAAAAAGTAATGTAAACATGTCGCTTCAGTTTGTTGGCGAGCGACACATTACTTTTCCTATGACATCGCTGTAGAAAAATTCATGCATGTTTTCATGTATAGGCTATAGGAGCTATAGATTACTTTATGCATTGCTGTACATTACCTTTTCCCACTGGGCAGTTTTTTTTTTTTTGCTCTGAGAGCGGGAGTCCGCTGTCAAATTTTCTTAACCCAGTGATGAAATGTAACGATTTAACTGTACTCATGTTTATATTTTATTTTATTTAGTAGTACCTAGGTGACTGAGCTTCTTCGGTGTTTTCGGTATTGTCCAATAGTCTTACCTACATTTTTCCAACATTCTTACTCACCAACATAAACTTTTCACAAATTTCGTCAATATACGTTCGGTCAATATACGAAGAAATAAATAAAGGGCAGTAAAAACAGCAAAAACCCCTAAAATGACCCCAAATTGATTCCACAATAGTCCAAAAATTACCTTAAAATGATCCCAAAATAATACCAAAATGACCTTCAAATGATCCAAAAATAAGAAAAAGATAAATTTCGGTTTGCTTAACGTACGGTTACGTTTTGAATCCTGGGATGTAGTATATGCTGAGGAAAATGTATCACATGCCTACAATAGGTTTTTAAACGTTTTACAAGGTCACATAAGGGCCGCAAGTTTTCCTTATACCCCTGGTAGGAAACAAACAAAAATTAAACCTTGGATTGGCAATGAGCTAGTAAAAAGAATTCGCTTGAAAAATAAATTAGGTAGAAAGAGTGGTAAGCACCCGTCCAATGCTAATCTTCGTAGCCGATATTTAACCCTGTGTAGGAACTTGAGAAAAGAAGTCCGTTTGGCACGTGATACTTATTATCGTAACGCGTTACGGTCCTCGTATGGTAACTCGAAAAAAGAATGGGGCATCATTAACGGTATCCTTAATCGTAAGAGCACAACAAATGATAAAGAAATTCGATTATGTGATAGTGGAGAGATTATCTATGACGCCGAGGTAATAGGAAATATCTTTAATGACCATTTCTCGTCAGTAGGGCAATCTGATTGTTCCGCACATTCGTATGAATCTTTTTCGTCAACATCTGCAGCTTCAATTGAAGGTGACAGTTTTTTCTTTGAGTCTTTTAGTGGCATTGAAGTCCTAAGAGCCATAAAATCGCTGAACAACTCTAAATCCTGTGGTTCGGATGGAATTTCCAATCAAATCATAAAAAACGTGTCTTTTAACTTAGTGGATATTTTAACACATCTTTTCAATGCAAGTATCTTGTCCGGAACATGTCCTGCCGATTTGAAATGTGCTGTTGTGATCCCTTTATTTAAAAAAGGCGATAAAAAAGATGTGAATAATTATAGGCCAATCTCTCTACTTTCCTCTTTTTCAAAAGTTTTTGAGAAACTTGTTAAATGCAGAATTCTTTCTTTTCTTGAAAATAAGAACTTCTTCAGTCCTATGCAATACGGATTCAGAAATGGGCGGTCAACAGAAGATGCCCTCTTGGATTTTTGTTCCTTTATTTATAGGGAACTTGACAACAAAAAGAATTGTGCTGGTTTGTTTGTTGATATCACGAAAGCCTTTGATATGGTAGATCACAAAATTTTACTTGATAAATTGTTTTCCGCTGGCTTCCGTGGTTTCTTCTATAATTGGTTCGAATCTTACTTATCGGGGAGAGTGCAGCAAGTAAAGGTTGGTAGCAGTTTAAGTAATCCCGTTACAATCAAGTTAGGCGTACCTCAAGGGTCTGTTTTGGGTCCAATATTATTTTTGGTCTATCTGAACTCGATCTTTTCGTTACCGTTTTTTGGAAAAGTTACGGCTTTCGCAGACGACCTTGCTATTGCTTATGGTTCATCGAACTATTTGGATTTGGTAGCAGGCGTAAATAAAGATGTACATTTGCTAAGGGCGTGGTTTGCTGCACATAAGCTTATTGTTAGCAAGAAAACTAAGATAATGTATTTCAATCTACATCCCAAAATCTCACCTGAAATACCCATAATATTCCATGCTACTGACTGCAAGCGTTATGCGTTAAATGCTATGCTGTGCTCAGGAACATCATTTTGTTCTGATAAGTGCTGCTCTGAAAAGTGCTTCTCTATTGAAGAGGTCAGCGACTTTCAATACCTGGGTGTTTCTGTTGACAATAACTTAAGTTGGTCTACTCATATATCTCGTTTAAAGTCCTACATGCGCTGTACTGTTCGGTATTTTTATGCCTTGAGAAAGATTTGCTCAAACGCAACTCTTAAAACTATTTATTACGCGTTGGTCCACTCAAAACTCGACTATGGTATAAGCTGTTGGGGAGGTGCATCTTATAGTAAAATCCAGCAGCTTCTTACTACTCAAAAATGTGTCATAAGAAAAATATCGAATGTAAACCGTCTTCATCACACCATCGACCTGTTTAGAAATCTGAAAATTCTACCCGTAAAACATATGTACTACTACAAAGCTTTAAAGATATTTTTCCTTCGCTGTGGTTATTTACATAGCCTGGTCTCGGATAGTTACAATTTACGGCAAAACTCACACGGACTTGTTTATGTTCCCATATATCGCACAACTCACTTCAGTAACTTCTTCACTATTGTCTCTTGTAAAATTTTCAATGCGTTACCTGCGTCTATACGTGTCATTAGAAGTTTGCATAAATTTTTATCAAAAGTTAAATCGTTTTTATTAGAACAATCACACAATGACATCAAAGTTTTGCTGAACCCAATAACTTAGTAAACTTGAACTAAATCTGTAAACTCTTAAGCATGTACACATCTTTTGAATAATCCAATTTAATTAAATTTATTTTACAATGTATAGGTTATACTGAATTTCACCCCACACACTATTGTTAATGTGCATTAATTTTGTTTTGAGACGGCATTCGATACTAAAATATCAATACTTTTTACAGAATGCCTTACCTTTTCTTTCTTTTAATAGTCTTAATTTAATTTAAGTTAATATTGTAATTTGAATGCTACATATGTTAATTTCAGAAAGAAAAATGAATAAATCAATCAATCAATCAAAAATGTCCCCAAAATTGGTCCCAAAATAATCGCAAAATGATACAAAAAATACTCTTAAATGAATCAAAAATGACCCCAAAATGAGACCAAAATTATCTCAAAATTAACCAAAAAAAGTTTCCAAAACAAAATCATATACCCTTGTAAACCGCCTCAAGTAGCAACACCAAAGTAGAAAATCCTAAAATGAAGCATGCTATGGTTATTTTGGCTGCATGACAGAGAGGTTCACTTAGACATGGTAGCCCATTGTGCTATGAAGCACACTGTACGTATACAAAATTTTGGTCAAATCTGTGGCAACCCTACTAGAAAATATCTTAGTTGGTATGCAACCGAAAATTCCCTTGATTTTATAAACATATTTCGATATTTAAGTCAGTACTAAAATAAAAATCAAGATAAATGGCAACACTATAAACCACCCAAAGTGGCAGCACCCATGAAGAAAATCCTACCATGAAGCATACTTTCATAAACCAATTTTCATCCAAATGAATCAATAGGTTCCCAAGTTAGTGGGTGATGTACGGAGAAAATAATAAAATGCAGTTAGGTGGCAACCTAAGTTCAATTCTTCTTGAAAATATTTAAATTGGTTTGTTGCTGAAATCAGCTTTAATTTGATATATTGGCATATCTTGCTCAATGTGTAACAAAAGAAATAGGTGGCAACCCTGTAAACCGCCAACCCATGTACGTATATAGTTTTAGAATGAATCATACTGCCCATATGCAAAATTTTAGCGATTTCCGAGATAGTGGTCGATATACGAAAGATTAAATAAAATATGGCTACGTGGCAAACCTGGTTGAAAATGTCTCAGTTGGTGGAAGAAATTAGTTTTCATTTGATAACCTTTGAATGAACCACACTATCTTATCCAAAATTTCATTCCAATTGGTCAAACGGTTACCGATATAGAACCGGATATACAGTAGACAGGGCCAAAAAAAATTTTCTGGGCTAAAAAAAAATTTCGCTTTTTTTCGAAAACTATATTGATTTTATTTTTAAGAAAGGTGAAAAAAATTCCAAAATTTCATTCCAATTGGTCAAACGGTTACCGATATAGAACCGGATATACAGTAGACAGGGCCAAAAAAAATTTTCTGGGCTAAAAAAAAATGTCGCTTTTTTTCGAAAACTATATTGATTTTATTTTTAAGAAAGGTGAAAAAAATTACAGTAAATACAGTCAAAAAATGTATTCAAAAACACCAAAAAAAGACGGAAATATATATCTTTTTTTAAATTTAATACTAAATAAGTTTTGAAAGAGTAGCTTTACAAAAAAAAGTTGTTTAACCTTTTTTGTACCCCACTCAATTTACTTTAAGAATCTGTATCTATCTTTTTTGTAAATGGATATTTGCATTTTTGACAAATTTTTAAAGAAAAAATGTGAAATCGAAAAAATATGCAAATTTTTTGAGGCTAGAGTTCCAGAAAACGGCTAGTCTGAGAAAATTTTGGTCAACGCAAATTTTATAGGGATTTCGATTTCCTTCAAAACTATGTTCAGGTAAATGGTGTTTTTTTAACAATCTAAACAAGCGATGATAGACCTCTAGACTAAAATTAAAAAATCTTGAAAAATTACAGTAATTTTTTTTCACCTTTCATAAAAAGAAAATTAATATAATTTTTGGAAAAAAAAAACAATTTCTTTTGCCCAGTCTAAGGCATACTCATTTACTCAGGTGATAACGTAGACTACGATGTCCCGTATAATACTCAGTGAGGGTTCTTAGATCCACCCTTCTTAGATTTATGAGCCTGGCCGATGCTCTTTGTGCTGGTTCTATAAAGAGTTTGGCCTGCCTCTGTCCTAGACTGCTAAGCCAATGCTGCCTAAACTGTTTGTCTTCCCAGTTGCTTATGGTCTCCTTTACGTGGGCCTTGGTGAGCCCACATAAGGGTTCCGGACCATAAAATGCTGTTAGAGCACCTTGTTTTGCTTTTTCGTTGCCGTCATGTCCTTCATGCCGTGGGACTCAGCCTAACAACACTTTGTTTTTGGCCCCCAGATCATTAAGTACTGTGACGCACTCATAAACAAGCTTCGAAATTATTGTGTACGACTGCAAGGCACGTAGGGCGGCCTGACTGTCCGACATAATGTATATTCGCTTAGAGGATGGTCCTCTTCGGAGGCATTCTCTGCCACAGATTTCTATTGCATGGATTTCCGCTTGGAAAATAGTGGGGTAGCTACCCATTGGTATCGATTTTTTGTAGTTTGGTCCATAGATACCAGCTCCCGTTTTACCATCTTCCAGCTTCGATCCATCCGTATACCAAATCTCCGAATCCGATTCAGCATAAGGATTCCCTGTTTCCCAGAGCACTCGATCAACGATTGAAACCTCAAATTTTCGCGTGATCCTGAGCGTAGCAGTTATTGCATCATTTACTTGCAATATAGGATCGTTTATGAAGTTCTTGACTATCTTCATATGACCTGTCATATTTCCAATTTTTAGATCAGAAACATTTTGAAGTTTCAATGCAGCGAGTGTGGCTTCCTTCTCTATCAGAATAGGGAAGGGAGGTATTCCTACAAGGGCACTTAGAGCATCAGCAGGGCACGTTCTCATTGCAGCTGTTATGCCGACACTTAATTTAGTTGCTGCTGTTCTCTGAGCAGTCTTCGGCCACCAGACTAGGGAAGCGTAGATGAATATTGGCTTCACAACTGTATTAAATGAACAATACGTCATTTTGGGAGACAGCCCCCATGTTGTGCCATAAAGTCTAGTGCAGGCGAAAAAGGCCCTCGTTGCTTTATTTATTGTAGCTTCCAAATGAGCATTCCATGTGAGGGTCTTGTCCAATGTTATTCCTAGGTATTTTGCTGCCGTTAAAAAACTTATGCGGCTGCCGCCTAGGGACGGCTCTAATAAGGGCAGCTTTCTTCACCGCGTGAAAGGCACCAAGATTGTCCTTTGTTAGCACACCATCTCAATGATGCGAAGGGCTTGTTGCATGCGATCGGATATTGTTTCGTCATGCATTCCTGTTATGCAGACGACCAAGTCATCTGCATAGCCCTGAACGTCAAAACCATTGCCCTTCAAAAGGCGTAGAAGGCATACAAGTATGTATGTTTATAAGAATAGCTCGCTTGGTTCCACTTGCACGACTTTTCAACTCAGAGTTAATTTTTCCAAAATTGAATCAGTTTATGATTAAAAGCTATAATAACTAAAGTAAAACGGTACAGAGACGATACAAACAAATAAACTTCACATCACTAGCGTTGGAACATGTTGCATGCGACATACGACTTGCTCGTATCTACAAGATTTGCCGCTTCTAGCAAAACAAAATTCTTTGTATCTGACAGATATTATTTAGCCATACGCCGGGGAGGAAGTTTTGCGCGCGTTCGAAACGTTTTTATACGCTTAAACGAAAAGTGAATAAAACAAACAAATTATTAAACCTAATACTTGCATACGCGTTTGTATGTATGCAATACAAGTGTCAAGTGTGTTTACGCAGCGTGAAAACGAAACGAGTTTTAACGAATAGCGAGATGTTCTAAAAAAATTTTGTGTTTTTTGTTTGGAATAATTTGCATTTTTCAATGCTGAAAATGTGTTTAATTAAATTTTTAAATTGTGAATGAAATGGAAGTAAAATATAACTAAAAGTTAAATAATTACGAAAATTTCGAAGTTTAGAAGAGATGGTTTTCGAAAATATTAACAATTAAAACAACAACAATTAAAAAAGTTCAATAAGTTATGCTGCGTCATAGCCTAAAAATTGTTTAATAAGAAAAAGATAAAAACAAAAAAATATTTAATCGCAGTCCGATAAGTGGGATGTTATATGCGTGTGTGTTATTCAACAACAAGTGGTAAAAAAATTAATTTTATTGCGCTGCATTTGTATTAGTGCTTTGTTTACAATTTTGTGTGTGTGTACGTATCACGACTGAACTATCAATGCCGACAACGATAAGAGTTCAATATATAATGTGAATACCGTCATACCTACAAGTGAATAAACATATATGTAAATATATACCTGTGTGCATATGTAATTGAATTAAATCAAGAATAAAATAGAAATACAAAAAGAAGTGTAAAAATTCTACTAGCACGAGTTAACACTAGTGTTAATGTACCTACATAGGTACCTGTGTGTAAGTTTAATACCTATATAAGGTACTTGCTTGAATACCTTATTGTTTGTTTTATTTGTTTTACTGTCGCGATTTGTTTTCAGAGAAGTGTGCTATCAGAGTTGAATCTGATAAGAAAAGCAGTTTAATTATTCAACCGGCAAGTGGACAGTCAAAGTTTATAAATATAAGTTCAGTTATAAAATGCTCTCTAATTCGAAACAGTGTACTGAATATGGGAGAGATTTTGCTGGAAAAGAAGAGTCGGTGAATTCTTTTAGCACTGTCCATTTAATTTTTCAACTTTTTTGGCAGAATTTCTAGCGAATTTCTGAGTACGCAGTTTTGTACGCCAATCGCTTCCAGTAATGTGCAAGTTAGCTTAGGTTAGATGGTAACTATTCCACTAGGGGAACAGCTCAATTGGAAATTCCGTTGCGATACCACATTTTAAACGGTGACACTAACTTAAGATTGCTTGGTAAATCGCTGTGTAGCGACAATATAGCTCCGGATTTGGCTCACATCGATCCTCGACACCTCCATCGGAGACCTAAGAACATTCGAACCCGGTCCTAGCAAACGCTGAACAGCTAAGAATGAAGTGATTTGATGATTCCACCTTGTCATCTTCCATGCAGCTCGGGGTTTCAAGAATATTTAACCGCACCGCATGTATCCCCATCGGACAGTGTCCCGTCAACACCCCAATTATCATGGTAGGATGTACCTTGGAGAGCCCCAGTAATTCTACTGATCGCCTGGAGTCAACCACTGGCCAGAAGGACTTCGACACCTGACATGAGATGGCGTCAGCCCAGCGCTTGGTTAACTGTTTCAAAACCCTCCTACCTAGAAGCAGACTACAGGTGGTAAGAGGAATACCCAGTATTCTGGAGGCAGCCACATTTGTTTTATGAGTACCCGCTCTGGCCAAGGGATCCGCATGGCAATTGCCGGGGATGTCACAATGGCGTGGCAACCAAATATTTTTTATTTTGAAGTATTTGGCCGCAACCGTCCTCTATCAGACGTTGCCAGCACTCAGCGCCCTAGTTACCGCTTGACTGTCGGAGTAAACTCCTTAACTGTGAATGCGCCGTACAGCATGTCATCCACCGCATCCTTGATGGCGGCAACCACTGCTAGGAAAACGCTACACTGATCAGGCAGCCTAAATTTCGTGCTAATCCCAAGTTCTTGCCCCCAACGCAACCATCCAGCTTTGACCCGTCCGTAAACAGATTCGCCAAACCCTCCCCCGAGATAGGTTCCTCGCCTGTCCACTCGTCCCTTATGGGTATGTATGTACATAAGTCTAAAAACCCTTCGCTGGAGTAGAGGTCAGCGCACAGCAATCTGTTCTGTTAGGGATAAAGTCAAAGCTCGATAATATATTGGAATAGCCATACTGAACAAGCTTATATCCGGCGTTTCGGAGCCTAATTGCAGCCCGAGCCGCGCCGTTTTTTCCTACAAGGTCAACTGGGTGCAGATTGAGCATAACATTCAATGCCAGGGTAGGAGTGGTGGTTTTTAAGAATTTTTTTCGTCGAGACCATAGAAAAACAAATGTATTTTGTATGAATGAAATTACGTTCCTGTCTTTCTCAAAAGCTTAAGAATGGGGTGTAAGTGGGTTGCTGGGTTGCCTTTATTGGCTATACGGAAATTCGTCTCGATCTAGAGACCTTCTGCGGATCTTTCGCGCAACTCAAGCTCCTCACACCCCCGCTTTTCGGCATTATGTGTCTTTATACTCAAAGACATACCACTTCTTTCTTTCCCGCAACGCGGATTGCGCCTTATAGGAAACATCCTTCTCTTCTGAGGCATAGCGATAATGCGCATACCGAAATTTCGAGATCGATGGAGCCCCAGCGGTGGTACGTAGTGCACGACAGAGATGTTTCAACTGCTTGGTTAAATCATTAGCTTAAAGATTGTCCTCAAAGAGCGGGACCGAGAGTTAAAAGGAGAAACTAAGCTTGTTAACCAATTACTTTTCGGCTTCTGCTTGTAGGTTATGTCGGCAATACCAGCCGATTTTTGCAAATTAGTATTGAACTTATAATTATGAAATGACTTCATGTATAAAAAACGATCAATAAGAAAATGAAAAACTGAAGGGGAAAAGTCAATAATGGGTAGATAATTTATAAAACCAGATAAGATAGATAATAGTGAAAAAAAATTCAAAAAATTTAATCAAACTTGAAAAAAAATTAGATTAGAAAATTACATATTAATCTAAATGAAATAAAGCACAAACAAAAAATTAGATTACTTGGATAAAATAACATACGTACATATTTACAACTAATGTGGGGTTCATGCTGCATTAAAAATGCAGCATTTTGCATTTTCGGACACGAGCTTTCGAAAAGCGTTCATGCTGTTGCATTTAGTAAATGCACATTTGGCTCAATTCAAATCATTGTTTTTTACACTTTTTTATGCATTTGATCGATTTAAATGGATTCACAAACATCAGATCACTTGTAGTTTTACTTTTTTAATTTAATTTCCCCACACGTGCGCGAGTTTGCAAGTTCTTCAACATAAAAATTTTGACAATTGGTTACGAATGAAAGAGAATGAAAGAATATCAAGAAAACGAACTTTTTGAGTTCGAATCTCCTTTTTTCTTCGAAGATTGCTGCGTTGATTATGCATTTATAATGCTAAATGCGGAAATAAAGATGCATTAAGTAGCATTTAGCTGTCAAAATTTGTAACAAATGCTGCATTTTTAGCTAAATGCTAAAATGTGAGGATAATGCTAAATGCAGGCCTAGCATGAACCCCACAAAAGTCTAACTTAAATAACTGAAAAAATAACCCCGAATTAAAAAAAAAAATTGTTGAATAAGAATGAGTTTGACAACTCCAACTAGTAAATTTGTGCAAAATTCAAATTCAGCGTGAAAAATATGCGCTCACACACCTACACTACCACTCACGTTACAACCAAAAAAGAAAGGCAGCGCAAAAAAATAGGAAAAATGTGAATAGAAAACAACAACAAACCCAGAGAAGTGTTTTAAATAGCAATACTACCTGTTGCGCCGTAAATACATACAAACCAAGTTACACAGATTTCTACGACCGTTTGCCAAGGTTAACTGTTCAACATTGCTGCACACCTAAAGACGCATACAGAAGTAGAGGCATTTGTGTACATTAAGGTGTGCTAGACTGTTCTCGTAAACGAATTCCCATTCAACTGAAGTCAAAAAATTTAAAGCTAACTTGTGAGGCCTACCACAAATGCGAACGAATGCACATGAACAGTGCTCTTTTTAGAAGTAATACAAGCCGAAATGATAGCTTTCGAAGATTTTGTCTATCTGTCTGGTTGTTTGTTCGCGTATCACTCAAAAACTGCTGTATAAAATTAAATGCAGTTTTTACAGATGTATTCCTGAATGCCCAACTTAAAGTTTAGGCACAATTTTAGCGCATGCAAATCTCCCTGTAAACAGTGGTGTCACCAAAAATTGGCTCAAAATATTTTTATACTTGTATTGAAATAGGAACAAGCCGATGTCTGTACATAATAGATATTTCAATAACATTTACATCTACTGCAAAATACTTACAAAATCATTAGCATAAAAATTAACGAACACCCTAATGTTTATAAATACATACATATTTAGCTATGCAAAGCCGCATGCAAGTATATTTGAACACGTCTTGAATGTGCTCTCGAGCACTACTAGTTCAGCCATAGAACACAATCTCAACTTGGCCGATAAGTTTTAGCGGCATTATAGCAACACCAACAAAAACATAAGCAACAGTTTAGCTCTTACGTAATCTTGACCATACGAAACAAGTGAGATTCCAACGTAGTTACAACAACAAATATGTACACAAATGTGACCAGGTAGAACAAAATATAATAAAAATACACGTGAATGCATAAGACAGATAAAAACCAATGTGCGTTATGTATTTACAAAGGTGTGCATACCTACCTATGCAAATAAAGTGGTATTAGAGTGGCGCAAAACTATTCATTTGAGATTAGAGACATTTAATACTCTTGGGGGAGTTTTAACGTTGCTTTTTGTAAATTGTAGTTTGTTTACAAAAATATGGCGCTGTAGTTTTATGTGCGTTAATTCTATTGAATATCGTAGATACAACAAAGTTAGCTGGTATCTTAGAAAAGTCGCACAATTTGCGTAAGTCACGGTCAGTGTAATTGTTACCGCATTGCCATACCAATTTCAAAAGTCAAATCAAACTCACAACAAAAAAAGTTAAGTCGAGTTTTATGTGTAGATATGTTTGTATGTATATGGCACTTACAGTGTAAGAATGTGGCTCAGTTGACTCGGTGTGAGTAAAAAACCAATCTTAAAACGTGTACGAACAGTGCAACGAAAGAAAATATGAAAACAAAAAAAAAAAAAAGGAATGTATGTAAATAAAAGTTTAATAGTAAAAAAGAAAATAAAAGCGTAAAAAAAATCATTGAGCGGCTAAAGTGTAGCAACAACGCAGTAGAGGCAATAATAAGATTGAAAGCAAAAATTTTAAATACCATATTTATAGAAAATGTTTTTTGGACATTTATATCCATTTGTAAAACTTTTCTTTACTACATAATTTGTACAGAGATCGCTCTGTTTTCATTTCACAAAATGAATAAAAAAAAATTTAGAGGCCACTTTTATGCCCACCACTGTATATAGTAAGAAAAAAGTTTCCTTTTCCTAAGTAGTATCTTTAAGTTTAAGTCAGATTCTTATTAATACAACAGTGAAAACTGCTTCCAATTGTGTGCAGCAGTTTTAAAGTGATGCGCGTACAAACATAAAGACAGACAAATAAAATTCTAAAAATCTTTGTTTTGGCTTTTTTTTACTCTAATAAAGACCCTTGTATGATTTTTTTTCTTAATATTGGTATTCATGTAACTATATAACTCTACCAAATGCGTAAATTTACACATTTACGAGCTTAGTTACATGAACGCCTTAAATAAATTCATGTGAAATTGATATCAAACAAAAATTTTTTATTTTGAAATATCAATTAAAAATTTAATTTTTGGCCTATTTTCCAACGCCTTCTTCTATTTTTGTCATTTTCATTTACGCATTTGGTAAATTCATGCGTTTACAAGCTTTACGCGTTGTTTCTACGATTACATGAGGACCCTTAATATCTATAATGAGCATGCATCGTGTTATAATAATGCAATCACAGCATCACCTAGCGGCAAATTCTCAAAATGTGTTCCTTTTTCATGACTAATACACGTTCTAAACATAAGCTCATCGGATCAGGGGGCAAATTCGGGTTCTATGAAATGATAAAATGAAAAGAAATTTCATACAAAATTTGTGAAAAGAAACTTCAAATTCATACAAATTTTTTTCACGTTATCATTTCATAGAACCAGAATTCACCCCCAGGAGAATGTTTTTTCAGATATATCGATCAGTGCGCCACCTAGTGGCACTCAAATTCACATAATCTTGCTGCTGGAAAAATACTCAGCACAGGCAGAGTGGTATCAAAAACTGTAGTTTGAGAACTATAATACCATCCGTCCCAAAAGTAATGACGCACGAACGTAGACGGTTTCAAGATCGCCTCAGGCTCGAATACTTCGGGGTCTCGGAATATTTTTATGTCTTTTGAAATGCCTTGCTCTAAATATAAGTCTAAAATCGGTTGGATGTTATCGTAGACATTCAGTTATCAAGTCGGTATCTTAATAGCTATAGTTTATAACTAACATATAAACGACCTTATATAAACGTGGTAAGAAGGTATTTTTATCTAAAAAAAAAAACCAAAACAAATTTAGCCTTAAAAATATCTTAGCGGCAAGAAAGAGTGTCGAAAAAAGTTCACAACGTGACTGCTGACCGGTTTATTTAAGCATATTTTCGTTTTCTGTTTTTGTAGCCCATTTTTTTTCAAGTCATTGCTGTTAAGCATATAACGCACAACTAGGCCTAAAGTGAGCTAAGTTAAGAATGTAGATTTTGGAAATTATTTCGAAAATATCAACATGAAAACCATAGTTCTTTGAAAAATGGGCGTGGTGTCGCCCTCTTTACCTCTAAAAGCGGCAATTCACGCCGAAAATATATTTTTGCTCAAGAAAATGTAATTTTTTGTTGGAAGTAAGAAAATCGCCTTATACCCACAACTTTCTTACCGCACCGGTAGCTCTGCTAAATAAAAATGGCGAATTTGTTAGAAAAATTGATCAAATTTACTAATCATAACTTTTTTAATATAGATTTACTAAAAAAAAAACTCGAATTCATAAAACAGGGTTTACTCACTGTTAAATAAATAAAAAAAAAAAAAAAAAAAAAAAACAATATATAAAAAGTACAAAAAAATACGAATACAAAATTGCGACAACACCATGAACTTCATGTACGAAAAATCGAGCTGAAATTTATTGCCTACAAACATGAATGAAAAAATCTCAAACACGTATAATAGAAGTGAAATTTTAAATTTAGTCAAGTGCCTTAAATGGTTAGAAAAATCATTCACGAAAAATTTAACAAATTGTGATAATCAAGCCGAATACAAAATGAATGGTTATAATATTAAACAACCGCCAATTGTTGCATGCAACATTTCGACGCTTACAAACAAGCACAAAAATAACAAAAACAACACCGACAAAAGTGCCAACAGTTTACAAACGAAAGTGCCTACAACATACAACAGCAAAAATTCTTTATTTCATCTTTATTCAACAGCAAGTTTATTGTTCTTGCTTTGTCTCAGCATTTCACACATTCCACAAAGTTGTGCCTTCAATTTGGAGAATCGTTTGCCGATCGTCAAATATGGACCACATGCTAATTCATATTTTGGCTATTCGGTAGCAACACATACGGTGGGCGAATATAATTGGCCGAATAATACAAAATGGTAAGTGGAAATATTTTTAATGATAATTCGATAAAATCGATATTAGTGATTAAGTTAAGAATTATTCGATGTAGTTTATGGAAAATTTAATATTTTCAAAAAATTTCAAAAATAGTTATTATGAAAAAAAAAAAAATTAAAATAAAATAAAACAAATCAAAATAAAGTGCACTAAAAAAAATTGGAATAAAAAAATACAAAACACATCGGTCCATTTTTGCCAAAAACTCAAAAAAATAATTTGATAAAAATTATTCGAATGGTCAAAAGTCCACAAAAATTTTCAAAGTAAATAAAAAATAATGAAACATAATAAATTAAAATCAATTAAAACAAAAAAAAAAAAAAAAATAAAGTGAATTTAAAGAAAACTTTAATAAAACAAATATAAAAAATTAAATAAATTAAACTAAACTAAGAGAAGTTTTAACAATTAAAAAACTAAATAAGATAATATAAAATTAAATTATACAAAATAAAATAAAATAAACAAAAAAAATAAAAAATAAATAAAAAAATAGAATAAAATAAAATAAAAAATAAAACAAAATAAAATAAAGTAAAATAAAATAAAAAAAAAGAAATAAAATATAATAAAACAATATAAAAGAAAATACTTGAAAAAAAAAACAAAAAAAAAATTTAATAAAAAAAAACAAAATAAAATTAAATAAAATAAAATAAAAAATAAAAAAATAAAAAATAAAATAAAACAAAATAAAATATAAAAAAATAAAATAAAATATAATAGAACAATATAAAAGAAAATGCGCGAAAAAAACAGACAAAAAAAATTAAAAAAAAGTAAAAAAAATAAAAGAAAGTAAAAAAAAATAAAAAAACAAAATAAAATTAAATAAAAAATAAAACAAAAAAATATAAAATAAAATAGAATAAAATATAAAAATTAAAATAAAATAAAATAAAATTAAATAAATAAAATTAAATAAAATAAAAAATAAAACAAAATAAATTAAAATACAATAAAATAAAATAAAATAAAACAAAATAAAATAAAATAAAATAAAATAAAATAAAATAAAATAAAATAAAATAAAATAAATTAAAATAAAATAAAATAAAATAAAATAAAATAAAATAAAATAAAATAAAATAAAATAAAATAAAAATAAAATAAAATAAAATAAAATAAAATAAAATAAAATAAAATAATATAAAATAATATAAAATAAAATAAAATAAAATAAACTAAAATAAAATAAAATAAAATAAAATAAAATAAAATAAAGATAAATAAAATAAAATAAAATAAAATAAAATAAAATAAAATAAAATAAAACAAAAAATATAAAATAAAATAAAATAGAATAACTCTTTGTTGCTTTTGACTTATAGTCTATTGCTGTAAATACCGACCCTATTGTGAAGCAATTTTCGGGATTCTATGAAAATGTGTTTTTTGAGAAAAATTTACCCACGCACTGCAGGAACCAGACAAGCCGACATATGTTTCGATGATACTGGAATTACATCTCTTCATGGAGTTTTCTTCCCTGCATTGTGAGAGTCGAACTCACAAAAATGTGGTGACTTGTATGCTAGAAGGTCTAGCACCTTAGGCCACTACCCAGCTTGAAGGAAACCAATCCAACCAATCCAACACCAGCTACACCATGCACAGTACTTCTGCGTAAGCGGCCTTTGGCCGCGCTCCATAATAAAACCCTGGGCTACGCCATCCCAAGTCCTTCTGCGTAGTACACCAGGCTAAGCCATGCACAGTACTTCGGCAAATTATTTTATCTAAAAAAAAAAAATCACTAATTGGATTTTTGTAATTTTACTCGTTGATTTCGATTATATATGCGATTTTAAATGCATGATTTTGAAACCCCCATAAATTTAATAAAACTTTCAAAAACTACTTACCTAAACTTTAGTCTTTGTAACATAATAATCTTAAAAACACTCAACCAGTTTTTAAAAATTCCAACAACAATAAATTTACCACTTCGCTGACTTAAGTCAAAACCAATTTTCTTAAACAACTCAATTCATTTATGCAAATTAAGTAAACAAACGACAAAATTATACAAAATAACTTGCTATATGATGCAACAACTTCTACTTCAGCTGAATCAATATGAATTAAAAATGTGAAAAAAAGAACCCCTTCAAGAGTACATATATAGGCAGAAGAAGACTTGGAGCAAAGTATCACTGTAATAAAAGTATGCATTGGTTTTATATTTTATTTTTGCCATCTCTGCTTATTTGTTTTTGTCATATGTAAGCATGTATGTGCCATATAATCATTAAATCAACAAATTGTTTAAGAAAAATGTTAAACAAAAATGCAGATTTCAGCGTAAATTATTCGAGTTTAACGTTAGCGGTTTGCAAAATCTTGCAATTATTTGCGATCAACAAACACTGCGACTCATATTTTTCACAAAAATTTCTTTTTTTTCTCAAGCTGCAATTAACACTGCAAATATGCATGCAGAATATGAGTATAAATTGAGTAAATATTTAAGTGAAGAAAAAAAATTAAAAATTCCTTTTCGTATGCAGTGAAAAATATTTTTCGAATGGCGAGGAACAAGAAAATATTTATTACATTTGTATGCACATATTGATCAATCATAAACAAGTATAATATCTGATCGCTTGCTATGGACTTATTTTTGCCGATTTTCAGTCACAAATTAATTGTTTCTTCTCAACACCAAAATAATTTAATTTTGTGGACTATTTTAGCAATACTTCAAGTGCTAAGTAAATTTTATTGTCATAAAAATGCAAAAGACAAATTGACTTCAGTAAAGATAGGGCGTTCTTGAACCAAAATCAATTAATAAAATGAAGTGAAGAAACAAAAAAAAAAAAAAAAAAAAATATAAAAATAAATATAAAAAAAATATATATAACAAAATAAAAATTAAGTAAAAGTAAATAAAATAAAATATAATAAAATAGGTTTAAAATAAATAAAATTAAACTAAAATAAAACATAAATAAAAAAAATTAAATTTAAGTAAAATAAAATATAATACATAGGTATAATAAAAATAAAATAAAATAAATAAAAAATAAAACAAAATAGAATACAATTCAAAAAAAATAAAAAAGCATAACAAAAAAAAAAAAAAAAAATAAAATCAAAGAAAAAAAAAAAATAAAAAAAAAAAATTAAATAAAATCAAAGAAAAAAAATTAAAAAAAAAAAAAATTAAGAAAAATAAAATCAAATGGAACAAATAAAACAGAATGGAGAAAAGTGAATCAAAAAAGTATAAAATCTCCTTCTATTTACCGAATCAGGTCATTAAAGGTGTATTATGTACTCAATAATCACTTTTTTGGGGTTTCCAAAATATTCTAGAAATCGAACGTGAACTTAGCTATCACCCGATTTAATCAATTTTAAATTAATATGGAAAATGAGGGCCAAGAAACCTGCATACTAAGTTATTCCAATATTGAGTAGACTCAACCGATTCTAATCTATTTCGATTAATAGGTATATGCCGTTAATCAAACGACAAACAGAAATACGGAACCTAACCGAAATCCATATGCCAAACAGCGACATAGTCAAACTAATGACATCACTTCAATACACAAACCAAAATGTATCTACTTTTTAGCTCAATATGTTTAAATGGTTGTTTATAGTATATTCCTCTAGCTTTGAAGCTTAAAAGCAAAAGCGCTACTAGATATGTGCGTAAAAGATAAAAATACAAAAAAAAGTTTTGCTTCTAGAGATAAAAACAAAAGTGGCAGACGACTATGCCACGCCCTAAATATTACGTATTTTTTATGTTGATTACTCACAACAACGAAACACAGCACCGAGGCGCCTACAAATACCCTACAATTATCGTTTGGTACCCATCATTTGTTGATATCGCGGTGTGGAGGGAGTGTTCTAAAAATTTCTATCTACTTTTACGAATTTGAGCATTTTCGTAATCATATTTCAACAAAATTCCATTAATCTCTATGAGGATAAACTGAAAATTTGTATGAAAAATTCAAAATATTTTTTTCAGTACTCAAAATCAACTATAAATGCGCAGAAAATGATTTTATGCGTTGATATAAATTCATACAATTCAAAATGCATGTGCTCAAACTATTTTCCGCATATATACGAAAGAAATAAAATTAGAAGCTATGTAAAAATAGTGATATATATATTCAGACTCTTTCGTTCCAAAATAAATGTTTGGTAACCCTGCTATCAAAGCAACTAGTTGAAAACAATTCAGCGCAACTGTCTTAGTTCCATATAAGCAACTGGTATTTTTTAAATGTTGATATCCTACGAGATGTCCATTTCGACCAGAACAAGCAAGTCATCTACTAGTCATGAAATACTAGTTTGCGTATATGTACCCTGCAGCGAAAGCAACTCGTTGAAAACTACTTTACAACTAGTTGATGCACCGTGCTCAACTAGTCAGTGTTTTGTCATTTTTCCATATACACAACTGGTATTTTTTACGTGTTGATATCCTACGAAATGTCAATTGTCAGATTTCGACCAGAACTGTCGGTTAGTCATGATATACTAGAATTATACTAGTTGTAAAATATCAAATGAACTAGTCCCCATACTAGACCAAAAAGGACTAGTATGAAATATACTACTCCAAAAAGCATTGAACCTGGACTAGTATGATTTCAAACAGAATTCTTATGACTTACCCTTTATTGTATCATTTGCCTTTATCTTCATGTTTATTCTTAAGAAAGCAGCGAAAATTTGTATTTACCCTAAATATCACGAAAAAGCATCTGTGAATTGTAAGAGAAAAAAGAAGAAAACGAAACGAATGAATTTTGTATTTTTTAGCTGGTATGATTTCATCCACAAAATTCTAGTTGTATACTAGTATGAAATGGATATTTCCTGAATGGTATGAGTTCATCCAGGAAAAGTTAGTTGCTTACTAGTATGAAATGGATATTTCGGGACTAGTATAAAGGTGATGACCCAATGTAGGCTTGCTTTGCTTTCCTTGCTTATCTAGGCTTACCTTGCTTTCCTTTGAAAGATTCTATGGCCAAATAGAAGCTTCAAAAGCTGTCAGAAATACAGGATGAGACAAACAAGACAACAAAAAGACAAATTGTGAAGCGTGTAGAGCGCTGTCAAATAGAGATTTGGGCTATTCGACGCTTTGAAGCGCTTCAAGCAAGCAAAGTAAGGCTGCCACTGGGCCAGCTTTCATATGTGGCGTTCAAACGAATTTTGACATTTCTCGAGGCAAAGCAAGCGGGCATTGGGCCATGAGCTTAAGTTCTGCCAGAAGATTATAGTTGTAGGCTAGTGTTTTTCTGATTAGTTTGAGGTTTCGCTATCATACTAGTTCAAGAAACATTTAAGATTGACTAGAAGATATGATTTACACCAGAAACTTATAGTCGCATTATTTTCGTGACTTACCCTTAATATTTTTCATTTGCCTCTTTAAGAAACCAGCAACTATTTGTATTTACCCAAACACGAAAAAGCATAAATAAATATCTTCCTTTCTCTTTTTTTATTAGTAACATATACAAAAATTCAAAATCACTGCTTCTAGCAAAATTCTTTATTCACTTACAAGCCGCATTCATTTAACTGATTCATCGTTTGTTATGCGGCTGATTGCCGGTGAATTAAGATTTATAAAATTAAATTGCTCCTATAACAATTGTTAATGTTGTTGTAGCACGTATAACAATAATTAACCTTCACATCGCACATTTATTACTGCCGCACGCTCTATTCCAATTCATGCTCATCAAAATGCTATAAACGTTTGACTTGCTGCTTGTTTCGTTGTGAATTTCTTTTCTTAGTAATTTCTTACTACAAAAAAAGAAATAAAAAGTAGTTTCAACCAAACAATTCGATTAAAATTGTATGCAAATAAAATTATTGACGTTGATTGTTTGCTTATGCAAATATGTATGTACAAAAACGAACACACCCAGTCAATAAATTAATTTGCAAACAAGTGGCTGTGTCAGATTTTTTTGTTGCAAACAAAACAATTATTAAAATGAGAAAAAAATAAAATTTTTGAAATAAAATAAATTATTTGCATTAATTTTTTACATATAAATTAGCACCGCGGTACACCTCGAGGAGAATTACTCATAGATTAACAAGAGTAATGGAACATACATAAATTCATACCGAATGACCCTTTTGCGCGAAATTATCGTAAGCGCAAAAAAAAAAAACAAATTAAATTAAATTTAATAAAAAAAATCATATAAGATAAGAGAAAACAAAAAAGATAAATTAAAGAAAACAGAATGAAATGAAATAAAATTAAATAAAAAGATAAAAAATTAAAATTAAGAAAATAAAAAAAAAATAAAAAAAAAAATAAAAAAATTATATAAAATGAAATAAATTTAAAAAAATTGTAAATTAAAAAAAAAAAAAATAAAAAAAGAAAATAAAATGAAATAAAAAAAAAAAATAAAAAAAATAAAAAAGAAAAAAAAAAATAAAAAAAAAATAAAATAAAAAAATATAAAAAAAAAATTTAATAAAATAAAATAAAATAAAAGAAAATAAAATAAAATAAAATAAAATAAAATAAAATAAAATAAAATAAAATAAAAAAATAAAGTAAAATAAAATAAAATAAAATAAAATAAAATAAAATAAAATAAAATAAAATAAAATAAAATAAAATAAAATAAAATAAAATAAAATAAAATAAAATAAAATAAAATAAAATAAAATAAAATAAAATAAAATAAAATAAAATCAAATAAAATAAAATAAAATAAATTAAAATAAAATAAAATAAAACAAAATAAAAAAATTGAAGAAAATAAAATAAAATAAAATAAAACAAAAAAAGATAAAAAAAATTAAATTAAAATAAAACGAAATAAGGTAAAATTAAACAAAAAATAAATTCAAATAAAACAAAAATAAAATGCCATATGTAACCAGGCGTAACTAGTTATAAGAACATAGAGACAATTTCGAAATATTATTTACGATGATTTCGCGAAAAGGGCTCAAAAATATATATTTGAATACTTTTTTATCAAAGTTTCTGAGGAATGCTATTGTCGTCAAGATTTCCGATTTGTCATTTCTTACCTAAAGCAATTAATCTCATCTAAAAATCGATTGGCAGTCAAGCCGATGATTGAACACAAGGCAAAACGAATTATGTTGTTATTTGAAATTTGTTTGTAGTTTTGTTTTTCGGTGACCCTGAAGGTCGTCATATGCTATAGCTTTTCATTATACTTACTTAAAGCAAAATTTTTTTTTAGTTTTGATTTTTTTACTTGTCATTAATACTTTTGAGATGTTAATGAACTTTACTTCCTTCAGCGCTGATTCGTTTTTATTTTTCATTTTGCTATTATTAGTTTTTTCTAATTCTCATAAATAAATTTGTTTTGCGTGTTTCGCCTTTAGTTCAGGTGAGAGCTTTGCATTTTTATTTATTTTTTTTTCTATTACCTTGACTTTATTTCTTTGTTTGTTGCTGCTAACTCTCGGCATGGTACATTAAGTTTCTTTGTTGGGTTTTCGTTTTTAAATGGCGGTAACAGTTTGCTGAACTACTGTTTCCTATGTGAATTTTCGTTTCTGAACTTGGCTACAATGTTGAGATATTTTAATATTTTTTGGATTTTATGAGCCGTAGAAAGAAATTTACATACGGTTATCTGCAATTATTATAGTGACCTTCTTAGTTATGTTAGATGGTGATGCAACAAGATTTTGGGAAGCGTCGAGATGAGAAGTTACTAGGTTCCGACAAGCCAAGGCAGAGGAATACATATTCTAGCAATTCTGGCTTTTATGTCCTGGACAAAATGCTAAGAAGTGGACGAAGTTCCGACCTACATGTTCTAAACTATAAAAAAAAACGTATGGTTGGGACAAACGAAAAACGTTAAAAAGTCTTGGCTCAAATTCCTCAGAGGGTCGTGAAGGAAACCACAACATCCTGACTAGAGACACGATATAGAATGAAAATTAGTGATCTGGTACTCGCTTACAGCATTGTTCTATAAATGTCGGGAGCCTAATAATATCGTAGAGTGACTAAACTGTCGATTTCAAGGATACTTTTCTTAAGACATGTCCTAAAAAAATCTTAAACGGATCGATCACTAAATATATCGTTAGAAATATGTGGAACTCAGACTATATCGAGTGAAAAACATTCATCTGATTCCTGATTGATTTAGGTTCAATTCCTCAGCCATCATATCGAAAAAAAGTACCTTTGATTTGAATCATGAATCAAATCACGAAAAGAAAGTATCTTTGATTTAGTTGAAGATTCAAATCAAAAAAAAATATCGTTGACTCGTTGAAGGATCAAATCACTAAGAAACCTAGAGACGTCGTCAACAGGAGATCACCACACCTTAGTGAATATTGTTCAGCGATGGACTCAGTTTCAGGTTCGACAAAGTGTTCAGTGACAAAGATGGCAATGCTTACTAGTTATTAAGTAGCCCTTGACATAGTATAGATCTTCTAGGAAAACTAATTGGTTTATCCAATTTTTATAGATAATAAAATATCGACTGCAAGAATTACAAGACAAATTGTACTGGCGACACCTTATCAACAGACAAGTCTTTAAAAAGATAAAACTAAACGCATACAGAGGTTTTCTAAGTGAACTACAAATGTTCCAGAACACCAATTAAAGTAAACTACAGCATCTTCGAACTAAAATACTACCACCAACAAAACATTAAAATGTGGGCACCTGCATTGACTCTTTATAGGCAGTAGAAAAACCAGAAATTGAACGCATAAAAACAATTTACAACTACAACAACAACAACAACAACAACAAATAAATTTGAAATATTCCATGAATGTGGACTAAATCCAATAGGCACAGCGCAGCAACAAATAATTAAAATAAAAATAAAAAAACTAAACGACTGCAATACCGAAGAATTCCAAAGTAACAGCAAATTAACCCTAAAAAACCTACACTCGGCCGATCAAACGTGCAGATGCAGTGCAACAGGAAAGATGGAGTAAGAGAACGTGCGTAAAAAGTCATTAAAATCAGAAAAAAATGCATCAAAATCACGTGCAATACCTTAGGCTGCTTGCCCCACATAAGAGTAAGGCCGGAGCTGGCAGAATTTTGTAAGAAGTTTTTAAAAAGAAAAGAAATTTTGATTAAAGTGAATGGAAGTTGAAGGGCCAGCACGTTGCAGAACACGTGCAGTGTTTTGTTTTTTGTTTTCGTCTTAACAGAAATTTTGCGGCGGGCCAAATCCGGTGATTTATTGATTGATTACCTCGAGGGTTGTACCATTAAAATATTTCTTCAACCTTTAAAAAATTTATAATTATCATAGTACATTGATTAAAATTAAGCAGTGGCGGATCCAGGATTTTTGGAATGGGGGTTCAAATATTTTTTTCTTTTAAAATCAGGGCCATTTTTCACTCACAATTTCTTTTATGCTTGTTTTTCAAAAAAATATATATCTACATATATTTGTTAGTATGGGTAATGTCAGCTTCAAGGTATAACTAATGTAAATAGTTGAAAAAGTTACCGATTGTGTATTACGTAAGCGCAAAAATATGAGTTGGCAGTTTATTGGAAGTTTTACTATTTCTTTGTGTAATTTTTCCTGTATTTTTTGCGTAATTTTTACTATATTTTTTGCGTAATTTTTACTATATTTTTTGTGTATTTTTTAGTATATTTTTTGTGTATTTTTAAGAATATTTTTTTCGTAATTTTTACTATATTTTTTGTGTAATTTTTACTACATTTTTTGGGTAATTTCTTACTTTGTTTTTTTTTGGGTAATTTTTACTTAATTTTTTAGTATATTTTTCGCGACAATTGAACCCTTTTTTTGTGTTATTTTTACCATATTTTTTTCCTAATTTTTTTTTCTTTGTGTAATTTTTCCTGTATTTTTTGCCTAAATTTTACTATATTTTTTGTGTAATTTTTACTATATTTTTTGTGTATTTTTTAGTATATTTTTTGTGTATTTTTAAGAATATTTTTTGCGTAATTTTTATTATAATTTTTGTGTAATTTTTACTACATTTTTTGGGTAATTTCTTACTATGTTTTTTGGGTAATTTTTACTTAATTTTTTGTGTAATTTTTTAGTATATTTTTCGCGACAATTTAACACTTTTTTTGAGTTATTTTTACCATATTTTTTTCCTAATTTTATTTCTTTGTGTAATTTTTCCTGTATTTTTTGCCTAAATTTTACTATATTTTTTGTATAATTTTTACTATAGTTTTTGGGTAATTTTTACTATACTTTTTGCGTAACTTTTACTATATTTTTTGTGTAATTTTTTCTATATTTTTTTTCCATAAATTTACTGTATTTTTTGTGTTAATTTGACTGTCTTTTTTTTGTAGTTTTTACTATATTTTTGGGCTAATTTTTACTATATTTTTTGGTTACTTTTTTACTATATTTTTTGTGTAATATTTGCTATATTTTTAATGTAAATTTTTCTAAACTTTTTGTGTAAATTTTACCTTTTTTTCTGTGTAATTTTTAGTATATTTTTTGCATAATTTTTACTATTTTTTTGGTAGTTTTTTCTATATTTTAATTATAATTGTAATTTTTTACTATATTTTTCAATTATTTTTTACCAAAATTTTTGTGTAATATATATATGCTATATTTTCAATGTAAATTTTATTAAATTTTTTTGTAAATCTTACTATTTTTGGTGAAATTTTTACTATATTTTTACTGTATTTTTTCGCGTACTTTTTACTGTATATTTTGCTTAATTTGATCCCGAAGGGGGAGGGGGGAGGTGGTTGAACCTGAAAATCCACCCCGTGGGTCCGCCCCTGAATATAAGTATTTGGTATTAAAAATTCACTTAAAAACTATCTCTCTTATCTTGTGGCACAAAAATATATGATTTTAAAATTTTGACTTAAAGAAATCGTCCTATCAGTTTGGATTTGGATTTAAATTTTAAATACACAGCAAGAATAAATAATGATTTTTTTAACGCATCTTCAGATACTCTAATCAGCTATGCTTGGTGCCGCTAGCAAATAAATTAGTCATTTTGATTCTTACAATGCGTTTGCGCATGATAAAGTTATCGACAGGATGTCAAGATTATACCTGTCAGATTGTCGCTTAACGATAACACCACTAACGAGTCGTTTGAAATGGAGTGGCACAAATGACGCTTGAGTTATGTATGCATTTTATGTCCAATTGTAAATATGTAACTACTTTGTGTGTGTTGTTTCTTCTTTTCGTCCTTTCTTATCGCACCTGACCACAGTGCGCATCGGCAGCACGAGCGTCGGCGCTTTCTACTTGCCACAATGCAGACCCTAATTTACGAGACATGAAAATAAAAATTAATGAGAAACAAATGTTGTAGCATAAATTGTAGGATGGTACCACATTCTCTAACACGCACAGTGGGACAAAATATGTTTTTGAAATTTTATTTTTTTATAAATTTCTAAATATTTTATCAAGTGGCAATATCAAAAAATATTTTTACCTTTCTACACATCTAAAGGCTAAATCGATTTTCTGGTCGATTTTTCAATCAACCTTCAAATACAAGGTGTGAATCGATCGAATTGCTATTTACACAAAAATATCGACCCGGTTAAATCAATATTAAAGTGGAAGCTCTTCCAAAAAAAAATGGAGCTTTCTCTGTAAATACCAAAATGATCTTGAAGTAACACTGATAAATCACGATAATAATTCCAAAATAATCCTGCTACAATCCCTAAAGTAATCCAGAATTTACCTTAAGTTTCAAAAATACCAAAATAGTCCGTACAAAGTCCCGACATTATTTTGTTCCGAAGAGTTGATTACATTTAGTCGAAGAACTAGTCGAAAGTAGGTCCATAATTTTCCAAAAAACACGCCTGCGTAAAAAAAATTTAAATATGAGCTTCATCCGAAGATAAAGCTCCAAAAATAATGCCGGAATAATCTATACGATACAGCAACGTTGAGTTCGCAACAGTCTTGATCGAATTTCGCAAATAACAACAATTTCGCAAAATTATCCCCAAAACGCCGAAATAGTTCTAATAAAATACCGAAACATTCCCGAAATACTCTTAGTACAATCCCGAAATGTTCCTAATAGATCCCGAAAATATGTCAATCGCCAAAAATTATAAAATTAGTCCCGAAAATAACGAAATAATAAAAAAAAAATAATAAGGGCGGCGATATACCCACAGGTTATCATTACCTCTAACGAGATTTTTAGCCGAGCTTCTCTTTCCAACTTGTGGTGTGTTGCTTTTGAGTTTTCCTACAAGTTGGCGGGACCTACAGTTTTTTGCCGACTCCGAACGATACTTCCCAAGCAAATGAATTTTTTGCTGAGAAGCTTCTCATTGCAGAAATACACCCGGAGAGTTTGCCAAACTACTGCCGAGGGGCCACCCCGTTTAGAAATTTTTTTTTTTTAAATAATTTTTGATGTTACTTTTGCCGGGCATCGAAACGCCACCACTTGGTGTAGAAGGCCGAACACTTAACCGCTACACCACGGCGGCCGGCCGAAAATAACGAAATGCCTTTTAAAAGTTAGGAAAATAATCCCAAGCTAATTTTGAAATAATCCCAAAACTCGCCCCGACATAATTTGAAAATAGTCCGAAATTATCTTGACAGAATTCCGAAAATACCAAAATATTCCGGAGAAAATCTCGAAATAATTTTGTCACAAAAGTCACGACGAAATATTTTTGATTTAGTCCCGAAAATTTCGACGTAATCCTGAGGAAATCCCAAAGATAAGGATATGAAACTATCTTGATATAATTTCGAAACGATCCTAAAAAAGTTCGAAAATCCAATTAAATTTTAAATTTTTCCTATAACCTAAACATGAGCCCGCTAAAATTAATGTCGTATGAAACAGTTAAGCTCTACATCTCGAATTACCTTATCAATAATATAATTAAATCGCTTTATTCAAAATCAACTTTTTTTTTGTCCACAGGGCATCTTACTTCCCCACTGTGCAATTCAACGGCGCGCCACACTCATTTGTAACGTCGTTCAAATATCGTAAAAACAACACATCAATATTTTAAAATTCCAAAAAAAGTTACACAGAACTGATGAGCATTGTTGTTGCCACACAATTTTTTTTCTGTTTTTTCGGCTATTTTTCTTTCTTTTTATTTCTTTTTTCCTATATCTTTTTCACTTTCATGCTTCATGCATATATTTTTTTTTCTTGGCCAACGCACTTCATTCGCTGTCAATTCGAAAGTGTTGCAACATTTGTCATTCTTTCACTTTTTTATTTCAATTTCATTTGACATTTTTCAATGTCGTTACATATTAACAATTTGCGTTGCAATGCGCATGCGCTAATGAGACTTTCTCAATTTTATCAAAAAAAAAAAAAAAAAATTTCGTCACACCAGCGGTGTATTTTTGAAAAAGACGCAGAAACTTCCAAAACAAAAAATACATATTATTCAGTCTTCCTGTAGCTTGTGGGTTATTAGTTCGAAACTAAAAGCGATTTGTTAATGCTGACATTTGACATGGTCTCATTAAATTAAAAGATAATGATTGCAGTGTACCGTATTTGAATATTTTAGCGTCAACATGGTTTTCTATTAGTGAACAGAAAATAACCATGTAAAATTATTAAAAGGAATTTATCAATGTTTTACTGTTCGGTAAAAAAAAACTGGCAACATCGGTTGGTCTGTTTGATCTAAAAATAGTATTGGTTTTTAAATTATAATTAGATATTTTCTAGAACAAGATAAATCTTCCAAACATCTTGATGGGATCCCGAATAATATTTACATAAATAATTTTGCTAAACTCGTGGAATAATTTTGAAACAATACTAAAGATAGTTCCAAAAATGCTAAAAAAATTTTAACAACATTTCATGATTGAATCACGAATATACCGTTATTATATTTACAAAACCCCGAAATTTATACCGAAACAGTCCTGGAAAAATATCGAAATAATCTTAAAACTGTCCTAAATATAGTCCCAAAAATACTAAAATAATTCTAACAAAAATCCGAAAGCCCTGAGCATATACTGACATTTTACCCGTTCAAGTCAGATCTCAAAACAACATTTTTGGACTGTTGTTCCAAAACATGCTTAGCTTGGTTTACAGTTTATGTCTAGAAATTATTCGATTGAGCTTTGTCCTTCGTGCTCTAGTTTGATGACAGCCCGTCAGCCGAACTCATTGTGTTGCTAATTTCAGACATCAGCTGGAGATATTTATATGTACCAATTTTTTAGACTCAAAGAGAGATAAGCCATTCATGAAATCGTTTCTTATCTTATATACTCAAAAGAGCCCTAATCTTACATTTGTGACAATGGTTTAGGGGGAGTGATCATCTGTAGTTTGTTTGATCACATAATTCTAGTCAGCTGATATGGTTTCATGTAACCATTCCTACACTCTTTCAAAAAGATTTTTGGAGAGATATTATGCAAGGGTGCTAGACTGGAATTTTTACCTGCTCTAGGTTTTATAATTTACAAGAAAATTTCGGTGTTTGGGAAACATTTTTTCTTCTTGTTTGAACTTCTCTGTTCTTGAACATAAGAACTCACGGGTCTACTGGGCAAAAGACTATCTATTGAAAGGTATCGAGATACTGCTGGTCCTAGAAGGATATTAGATGGTCAGCCGAACTTACTGGGCTCACTAAGGCTCATCGTGGTTGGTGTTTCAATGGGAGTTCATACGTTGTAACACTATATACTGGAAAATTGTTAGTGTTTCAGGTGAGGGCTTCCTCTGAACTTCGGAAAGTCGAGCGAGGTTATTATATGGTTGAAATGCAGCTACTGTAAAAATCTCACAATGAGTCAGCTGTTAATCAACCTAACTTAATTCAACCTGTAAATTTTTATTTCAATCCCTTTTTCGAATTTTTACAAATCGAGGCCAATCGGTTGTCTATGTTCTCTAAACTCATTGCCCTTCCGGAACTATCGTCGTCATATCGTAATAGAAGCACTCTAAGTTATAGATGAGTGATATTTTCTCTTCCTCTTTAATATGTATGTAGTAAACAATTTCCAAAATTTCTGAACTCCTCGAAATACCTCACTTACTAATACATGGCGTCATCTGTCTATCTCGTTCCTCTTTCCGCTTGCTCAATATTCTATTGGAAATACAAAACTTCCTGCAATATGGAAACATATTAGGGATATATCCACACATATAATGCGGTAACATAAATTAATGAAAACAAATTTTTCCTCACCAGCATACCCTTGAAAGCACTATGAAAACAAACAACAATAAAATTTCCTATCAAACCGGAAATAAAAAACTTATTTCAGGCGGCAGGCCCCCTCCAACTATGAGTAAACTCAAAAAATGCTGGATTGTGTATTGAACTTTTAGAATTGATTATAAAATAAAGTATAAGCACTTTAGTTTCATAAATTTTTTGTATGATATCAGAATGTCAATATGAATGTATGTGGTTACATTTGGAGGTGCGTATGGAAGCACATGGGCGCCAGCTGTCTGACAAAAGATGGAGCACGTGTCGTATCGGATATGTAAATTGTAAACATACATGCATAATTTCCCATATGATCTATGAGTGTTTATGGCATTTTGTGTATCTCCTCCAAAAAAATTATGCCCCAAAGGAATATTTGGTTTGGCGTCTGTAGTGATAATATTTGACATTTGGTAGGCAGGCGTTTGAGTAAATGCGTCACAATTAATTTAACAAGAAACTTTCTTTTCTTTTTTTTTTAATTTTTAGGTTATGGTTGGATGCGTGTGTGCTTTTAAGTGTGCAATTTGTAGGCGTTGACAGGCGGCAAAAGTGCTTAATAATCAGAAAACAGTAGTCGTCAGCACATTTTCCATGATTAATATTGGTAATTACAAATGCACGTTTTTCGTTTTTTTTTCAACATTACAACAGTACTTTCACTTCTTTGCACGATCATGCGATGATGAAATCATACTTGGGCAAAGTGCACACATAACTCTAACCATAACAGTGAAGTACCGATTACCATAATCATTCATGCAATTTTAACGATTCTTATCAAGAACATAGCCGTAGCCGTTTGAGTGACCGTTAGTGCTTTTCTTTATTTCAGGTTACACTTAATTTTCTACACAGTTAATATTATGTGTATGGTTACTGTTATGGTTACGGTTAAAGTTATAGTTACGGTTAAGGTTAAGGTTATGGTTATGATAATGGTTACAGTTAAGGTTAGTTTACTTTTGTATGGTCTAAAAAAACTTTAGATTCCGGTTCAGCCCCTCGAAATACTTTGCAGTAGGTCTGTTTAATCCAGCGTACAGATATATTTTAGTGTAAACTTAATTTTAGCCCTCTATGCCCAACTATGGTTTATAGATTTTCTTTTTCCTGCAGTCAATATCTGTTGCTTACCCTTTAATTTACTATCGTGAAGAGGATTAAACTACGTTTTTTGTTTGATATTGTCAGTTGCCTCCTCTTTTTTCCCTTTTAATTATTATTCTTTGTATTAACTTCCACTCATAAAATTATTTATGTTTTTGATATACCAATATGCTTACACTCACTTCTAGTAATATTGGCTTTATTCCCTCATAATTCCATGTTTTCATTGAAAAATTATACCCTATCCCATTGTGCCTTTCTCATTAGACATTTCAATGGAAACTATCTGCTGGTATTTTTAATTGAGCGTGTGCCATCAATTGACTATGCCGCCACAGAAAATGGCATAAAAAGGGTTCCTTCAACCACTTTTATTATCGGATATCCGGAAGTACAACCAAATTTTATGAGAGAAGGTATGAAGATATACTTCTCTGTGTCTGCTTTTTAGAACATAAAATTATTGCTTAAGTGCATAATTTATGGAATTTTCAACGCTTTTCATTAACATAATTTAATGTTTTTTGAAGGGATGAAAAAGTAGCAACATTTAAATGACAGTGTTGACTTTTTACCCTCAAAAGAAAAAGTGCGTTTTTTTTTCTTTTAAACTTTCCGATTCTACAAAAACAACTGAAGTCAGAGATAAAAGAATAGAAGAAATAGAAGGAAAATAAAAAAATAAAATAAAATAAAATAAAATAAAATAAAATAAAATAAAATAAAATAAAATAAAATAAAATAAAATAAAATAAAATAAAATAAAATAAAATAAAATAAAATAAAATAAAATAAAATAAAATAAAACAAAATAAAATAAAGTAAAAAAATAAAATAAAATAAAACTAAAAAAAAAAAAATAAAATAAAATAAAATAAAATAAAATAAAATAAAATTAAATAAAATAAAATAAAATAAAATAAAATAAAATAAAATAAAATAAAATAAAATAAAATAAAATCAAATAAAATAAAATAAAATAAAATAAAATAAAATAAAATTAAATAAAATAAAATAAAATAAAATAAAATAAAATAAAATAAAATAAAATAAAATAAAATAAAATAAAATAAAATAAAATAAAATAAAATAAAATAAAATAAAATAAAATAAAATAAAATAAAATAAAATAAAATAAAATAAAATAAAATAAAATAAAATAAAATAAAATAAAATAAAATAAAATAAAATAAAATAAAATAAAATAAAATAAAATAAAATAAAATAAAATAAAATAAAATAAAATAAAATAAAATAAAATAAAATAAAATAAAATAAAATAAAATAAAATAAAATAAAATAAAATAAAATAAAATAAAATAAAATAAAATAAAATAAAGTAAAATAAAAAAAGTAAAATAAAAAAAATAAAACTAAAAAAAAAACTAAAAAAAAACTAAAAAGATTAAATAAAATAAAAAATAAAAAAATAAAATAAAATTTAATTAAATGAAATAAAAGAAAAGAAAATAAAAGAAATTAAAAAAAAATAAAATAGAATAAAATAAGTTAAAGTAAAATAAAATAAAATGAAATAAAGTAAAACAAAATAAAATAAAATAAACAAAAAAATAATAAAAAAATTAAGTAAAAAATGAACAAAAAATTAGAAATAAAATAAAGTAATATTTGAAAAAATAAAATTAAAAAAAAAAAAAAATAACAAAATAAAAGAAATAAAAATTAAATAAAAAAATTTATAAAAATAAACTAATATAAATAATAGTAATAAGTAAACTAACCTAACCTAATAAATATAATAAAAAGTAAAAATATAATCTGTATAATTAGATGGCAAAGGAATAAAAATTAAAGTGAACTAAAGGACAGCACTTAAAAAGGACTTGAAGGAATGTGAAAGTAAAAACGGGGAAAAAGAAAAGATTCCTGATCTTGTTGTTATTGTAACGAGGTGAAGCCCTGCCCAAATGTCAGATAGGGTCACATCGCGTGTATTGCTCTTGGCCAGGTCGATATAAAAAACGGCCTGGGTCGTTTCGGCACGATGGGTACAGCACAAGTACTGGTACTGCTCTCGTAGAACCGGCAATACGAGAAACTAGCCGTGTAAGCCATGTAGGTCATTTAGCGTTACCCAGAGTGCACCAACGGGGAGGCGACCTATTCTTACACCCCAACTTCCTGATGTTTTGGTTTGTTTTAGATCTCTCCTCAAAACACTTCCTTTATGAGTGCTGAGTGAACAAGGTTCCTGCGACAAAATTATTATCATTCCATGAAATTATGGGATTGAAGCTCAAACATTTCCCATTTCTGATAATGGGGTTTTTTTGGAAAATCTTTACCGAAAGTTTCAGCCGCCAGTGATTTTATCGATTGTTGATAATATTGCTTAAGGGCAGCAGAGGCATTGGGAAATGTTTGCATCATGCTAATTTGGTATGCATACCCTCTATGTCGGTGCATTTTAGCCAAATTTTAGTTAAAGTTTTAGCTAACAGCTTATACTAAGTTCGCAAAAAACTACAATTAGTGCCGTTTTATCTGCTCGATTTTTCATACAAAATGTCAAACAGTTTGTATGAAACTTTTTTTTTATCGGGCAGATAAATTTTAAAGTTTACTTGAGAAAATATTCATATTTTTCCCATAAATAAAGGGCTTTATATCAAATCTCCATTTTTGAATTTTTATAAGGACAAAAGGATCCTTTACAAAAATAATAAAAAAACAGGAAATTGCATCTTATACTAAGGTCGCAAAAAACTACATTAAAGCTTTGGAAATGACATAAAATAATAAAATTTTCCCCATAAACAAAAGACTGTATATCAAATCTCCATCTATAAATTTTCTAAGGACAACAGGATTCTTTACATGGATATTGAAAAAAAACGTACCCGCACGAGATATCCATATTGTGCAATCAATTTTTAGGGTATATTAAAATATAGTACCTATTTTGATATACATTTTCACTCGTATTAGATTACAACTTTTAAACACAACTCGAGCTTTTGGAAAGTTTAAGGATAATAATTTCAAAGGACATTACTTTCTTGATAATTAAAAAAAGGTAAAATTAGCCTATATTCGAATTATTATTTAAATTAGTAACCAGCCGTGGTTCGAATTGAGTAAAACTTTTTCAGCATAGTTTTTGATGCATAAAGGTCAACATTAGAGGGAAGGCAACTTTGAATTTTTTTGACAGTCTAATGTAGGTACATATATCCCAATTAAAAAACGAATAAAATTAAAACGAAATTTCGAATGAAACGTAGGAAAAACTCTACTAATGATATGAATGCATTTCGATTTAGACTCAAATCGATTTCAATGCATTAAGTGGGCTTAGCAAAAAAAACATGTTATAAAAAAATTTACTAAATAAATTTGTACAACTGCTTAAATAGAAAGTCATTCACACTCATTTATTGTTAAGTAGGTACCTGCAAACACTTGGAAATGCTAAGAGCGCCGATGATCTTACATCTCCTCGCGCTTGCGTGTCGATCATATGCACTTTTGTTGTTGTGCTTTTTTGCTGTCATGTAACCTAAATGTAAAGTAGGTGTTAATTGACAACATGTAGTAAGTGGCAAGTGTTAGTCAACGAACTCTCAGCTCAGCTTAAGGCGGTGAATGTCAGCGGTCACAAAATAAATGTGGAAAATTTATTTTTCTCTTCGTTGCAATATACGAACTGTTTGTTCAATTGTGTGTTGGAGTTAATGGATGTTCCTTTTGTGGTGTTGTTGTCAATCAATCAATACGATTTACTGCTTTTTGTAAAATTTAATACCTTAAATATTGCTTTAAAAGTCTCTTCAATGGCATGGTAATAGTTGTTTTTATGAGCTGTTAAATTAGAAATTAGAAATTTTCTTTAAAATTTTATTGATTAAAATTTTACTAACTATTAATAGATAAAAAATAAAGTTGTCGATTGCATAGTTAAACATTTTTTTTAGATAAAGTTATTCGTCTGTGTTTTTCTTATCGTTCTCAAGGGTGAATAATGAGCTCGTGTTTTATCTCAGCTTTTCACACTGAAGCATTGTATTAAGCTTGCTCACTTTATTATAGATTTTCTTTTTCACCTCTTGAACTGACGTTCTTTGACCTTTTGAATGGAGCACAATTGCTCTACGTATTTGCTTTCTGTACCTACTCACTATATTTATTTTGTTCGATATTTGCTTACCTTCTTCAAATGGTGCTACCTTGAGCGCGAACCTATGTATCTGGCACAGGTTGTAAAATGTTCTTCGTTGTCTTTTATTTTATTTTATTATTCTTTTGTCATGCTTCACTTGAAACACAAATTGCTTATGTACTTCTTTAATATGGAAACAAGTGAAGTTCAAGTGTACCATTGGATAAGGTCAGGTAGGAATCAATATACGTTGTGCAGTTTTATGAGTTTTCATAGAATTTCTTTTCAAGATTTGTACGATAGATGAGATTGTGTGGGCGAACAAACACAATTTCATACATACCTGTACACAAAATTATAAATTTATACCTATGTTCAGATTTATGTAAGTATGTTCTACCCATAATTGTGATTATATAACTCTTATCGTATTATCAAAAATTAGTTTACTATGCAAGCCCCCACCTTGATAATATGGCGAGTAAGCTGATTACATTAATGTTATCGCATTTTGATAAATTGGTTATCGGTTTTACTACTTTAATCTTCATAGAGTTGTTTTGTGCCGTAAAAATAATATATATTACAAAATAAAAGGCAAATTTTACAATCTTTTTATAAGGTTGAGAACGAAAATCGACACTGATGATGGCGCATTGCCGAAACCGGTTTGTCTCAAAACCAAATTTGACAAGGGATGACGGAAAATCGTTCCAAAATAATTCATCAAAATAATCCTTCAATGATCCAAAAAGACCCATAAATGTTCCCAAAATGATTCGAAATTGAAACCAAAACGACCCAAAAATGATTCCTAAATGACCCCAAGAACACCCTTAAATGCACCCTAAAATTACCCAAAAATTATCCAAAAATGTTCCAAAATAACCCTAAAATAATCCCAAAAAGACCCTAAAATGTTCCCAAAATTACCCAAAAATTATCCCAAAATGATTCAAAAATGATCCCAAAATGACTCCAAAGTTATCCGAAAAATACTCCAAAATTGTCCCAAATTAATCCAAAAATTCAACCCAAAATGATCCAAAAATAGTCCCAAAATGACTCCATAGTGACTCCTAAATGAATTCAAAGTGATCCTAAAATAATCCAAATATGATCCCAAAAATATACAATACAAATACAATACGGTAAAATGGTAACCCTGGCCGCCTACCCTACTTGAAAATATTTTAGTTGGTATGTCGGCGAAAATACCTTTCATTTGTTACCCATATTGGCATGTCTAACTCCATAATTTAAAAAAAAATTAGATAGGTGGCAACCCTATACATCCCACGAGTGGCAACCCCCAAGTGGGTAGTCTTAGAATCAATCATACTATCTATATGCCAAATTTCATCCAAATCGGTCAAGCGATTTCCGAAATATTCCGGATATACAAATAAACTGCGGTAAGGTGGCAACCCTAATTGAAAATATTTTAGTTGCCATGTCGCTGAAAATTCCTTTAATTTGATACCCATATTGGCATATTAAAAAATTAGATAGGTGGCAACCCTGTAACCCGCCCCAAGTGGATAGTCTTAGAAACTATATTCAAAATTTCATTCAAATCGGTCAAGCGGTTCCCGAGATAGTCTGGATATACAAATATACAAGTTTAGCTTATTTAAAGTTATAAGATTACCTACATTACTAGTTAAAAAAAATTGTGTATTCCTTTGAAAACCCCACCAAAGTCCTAGAAAAAAAATTATTTTAAGCTAACTTTTTAACAGCTAGCACAATTGAACTCAGCATATTAGAATTACATATATAGAAATAACCCATCGCCCGTCTCTCGGGTAAAAAATTAAAAAAAAACTACAACAGTGTTATTAATAGATCATCGCTAATATTATTATATTGCCTTATCTAGTCTCTCACTTTCTATTCTATTCCTTAACATATTTAACTTCCTCTTTCCCTAACACTTTTCGAATACTTATTGCAGCATTTTTCGGGCAGAAGAACGTCTATACGCTCTGCAGGTATAGTATAGATAGGGATTTCCAGAACTGTTTAGCAATCATTATCTTGGAACAACTCAGCCAAATTGTTGTCTTATTTAGCTGAAATTTAAAAATCCACTTGAGTTACTGACATAATTTTAATTAATAAAATTGAATTTAATGTAGCAATAAATTTGCAAAACCTGCTGTAGCTGAACAAAACAATTTCAAATAAAAAATATTTTTAATTTATTGAGGATGCTGCTCATTTGCGCTTATCAACATCATCTTCTTTAATTCTTAACTGAACATTATAATTCGATGACGTGCGCTTTAATGAATTGCAAAATGTGGGCGTTTCAAAACAACGGCCTTCGCTTGTTTATATTTTATTGTTTAATTTGTATGGTTTTTTTAATGCTATAATTACTTTATTCACGAGTATTATTTAATATCTTTTTTTTGTGTATTTTTAATAACACAGATTCTCTAAGACACAAAGCTATAACCGGTTTCATAATGCTAAATAATTATCTTTAAAAGCAATTTGTATGTATCTATGTAAATATACATTTTATATATAGAGATACAAACAACAAATTTATAAACATTGCATAAATTCTATAGAAACAATCTTCGTCAGTTTTGTTGAGCAACCTGTTCCACGCAACGTAATAAAACACCATACATGGCTGAAAGTACTACAAATGTATATATGTCCGTTCATTGAAGATCAATGTTTATTTAGCAATAGTCTGTTAAAATCTTGTTCTTGTTTTTGTTTTAGTTTTCAACTTGTTGTTTATTGCTTGTTAGTTGTAAACAATAGAGTTTATTGCTCCAGAGTCAGCCGTACGAACTGATTCATTGTTTAAACTTTTATGCATCATTCAATCGTCTATTACGAGTACTGTAGATATGTGTGAGGTGCGAATGCGAAAATCCGATATGTTATGCGATTCATTGTTTGCATAAAGTTTTGTTATTTTATTTTGCTTTAGTCTAGCTTCTTATTTCTTTGGAATTTCAGTACGTTCATTCTTAAAATAAATTTTGAGGAGATATTCAATGCATTCAAAATTTTGGCGGGTCCATGACTCATATCGATTATTGGGAACTGTTATGAGGGAAACCAATGGTTCATACACATTTGTTAATTTTAAATGTGACTTTTATCACTAAAGTTGTTTCCATAACTTTTTGTTGCTATAGATTTCAAGAATACTTTGTGTCCATTGCCAAATCATAAAAGCTTTTTCTCATACAAAAGAGTGACCTCTTTTTATACCCAACACGTAACTTTTTACGTCCTTGATGAGGCCGTCATTATTGATTACGTCGGAATTTGATTCCAATTCCGTAGTCCAAAAAAAAAGATAATCGTCATGGTATTGAGTCGGCAAACGTTTCTTTCTAGGGCGATGAGTGTTTCTCTCTAAAACGACAAGCTTTTTTTCCAGAATGAAAAAGTGTCTCTCTATAACTAAAAACGTATCTCTCCAAAACTATAAACGGATCTGTTTAGAAACTTACTTTTTTTCTTGTTTGAACGACAGAGGTTTCTTCCTGTTACAACAAATGCTTCTTTCTAGAAAGATAAATATTTCTCCCTAGAATAATAAGTGTTTCTCTCTAGAACTATAAGCACACTATTTGCTCTAAAATAGGAATTATTCCAAATCAGATTTAACTGATCCTCTTCTATCCACCTACCATACCGTATCATTTCTTTTCATCATTTCATTCATTGGGTATAAGACTTTCCTTTATTGCTTTTCGGTTGCGTTTTCCAGGCAATTTGTTCTGTAGACGGGCGCCTCTGCAACAGTCGCCAAATTCTATTCCTTTCAAAAAAAATCATCATACCAAAGTCTTTGTGGTTGACTAAGCCATTGTCCCTTCTTTATTGAAAGATGAAAAGTGCTTTAGTTCAAATCAGGGACCGCAAATAATGATTATTATTTCCATTTACTTAAAAATAAGTTAAAGTTTTCTTTTCATTATAAAGCTCAAAACGTCATGCATCCTGAACTATCTGAAGCTTCGGCTTAAACATTTTATCTAACAAACCTCTTACTGTAGAAAACTTGATCCATAAAAAATATATAAAAATTCTACTAAAAATTTTGGAAAATTGGTATGAAAATATGAGTGCCTTCACTTCCATCTATAGATTCTACACACAGAGAAAATTGAGCTGGTGATGGATAAGAATTGACAGTGATTAGGTCATATAAACCAAAATATCTGTTGACTCAACTAAAATATAGGTTGATTCAACCAAAATCACGGTCAATTCTTATCCATTCCCAGCTCATTTTTCTCCGTGTATACCATTTCTATAAATACCCATTTAAAGCAGACGTTTTCATTATTTATTTTTATGATCATGAGCTCTTATTACTTAGTTTAAAAAATCATTATTCGCGGTCCCTGATTCAGATACTCATATGTGTGGTCATTAGTATGTTCAAATGTGTTTTCCTATCCCACAAATTCTCTATTATTGCCCAGGAAATCATAATAATAATTTTTTATTTGTCAAGTGTTTGTGCAACCGTTTGAACTAATCGTCATGCAGTAATCCTTAAGGGTTGTTCATCCTTCGTATGACTTTTATATCATACCACAAGATCTACTTCCAATGTTTTGCAAAAAAAACTCTTTGCTGACTGAGGGTAGCATTTTGCTGCTGACTAATAAAATAAATATGCATGCTATTTAAAATGTTTTCACAAGCTAATGGTTGTCACAGATTTCTTTATGGGCTCATAGAAACTTGTGTTGTTCCATAAATTTGTGTTGGAAAGGGTATGAGGTATATTCAAATTCATGCATTTGATGCCCCTTAGGAAAATTATCTTTACACTAAAGAAAACTACTTATAACCCAAAGTTTCCGTCATCCCTTGTCAATTTTGGTTTTGAGACAAACCGGAAAATCGACTCTGAAGATGGCGCATTGCAGAAACCGGTTTGTCTCAAAACCAAAATTGACAAGAGATGACGGAAAATCGTTCCAAAATAATTCAGTTATTCATCCTGTCGGAAATTTCAATCATAAAAAATATACATTTATTTTATTTTGTTTTATTTTATTGTATTTAACTTTCAAATGGAATTTTATTTTATTCCTTTTTTAATTTTGATTTTCTTAGTTTAATTTAATTTAAAATTTTTTTATTTTTTTCTTTTATTTTTTATTAATTTTTTTGTTCTATTTTAATACTTTCTTCTGTTCTTCTCTTTCCTGTGGGGTAGGCATACTGGAAAGGGTATGCGTGCAACAATCTACTTAATTGTCAACGTTTAATTGCTTCATTAGCGGAATCAAAACGAAATTTCATTTTTTAATAATGACTAAAAATTGAGTTTGTATGAAAAACAAAAATGTGTAACCATATGTACAAACATGCCTACGTGTTAACAAAAACATTTGATTTGGTTGAGTCATAAAACATAATCAGCGAACCCCACCAAACTAATATCAGCTTCACTATATCAACACAGCTCAAATCTTTAATATTAATATTTTCATTTTTATAATCACAAAAAGTAATGAAAATAAATTTCTATATTAAAAATGCCTAATTGTTAAAATAAATTAGGTTCTTTTTGATAAACTTAATAGATACTACTAAATTTATTATAAAATAATAGTAGTTTTGTAATCTATATATATAAAAAAGAAATGGTGTTCAGTCGGCACGCTAAAACTGGAAAACAGCTGAACCAAATCATATACTTTCTTTGGGGGGTTTGTTTTGAAAAAGGGGGCGTGGCACCTCCCATACGACTGAAATACTTCATAGTCCATATCTCTGGAAGTACTTATGTTAGACCACTCAAACGTGGTTAGAGGTTAGACGAGATCGATCCCTACCACCTCCAAAAAAACTGAGGATAATGAAAAAGGGGGCGTGGCACCTCCCATACGAATGAAATACTTCATAGTCCATATCTCGGGAAGTATTTTGGTTAGACCACTGAAATTTGGTGAGGGTTTATATGTGATCGATCTCTAACACCTCCCAAAAAGCTCGAGTTAACGAAAAAGAGGGCGTGGCACCTCCCATACTAATAAAATACTTCATAGTCCATATCTCTGGAAGTATTTGGGTTGGACCACTGAAATTTTGTGAGGTGTTATACATATAAGATCAATCGCTGCCACCTCAAGAAAAAACTGGGGATAACGAAAAAGGGGGCGTGGTTCCTCCTATACGAAGGAGATAGGGATATGGATTAAATTAGATATAGGGATTGGGTTAGAGAAACATCCTGGGAAATAAATTTGTGGCAGAACAACGTCTGCCGGGTCAGCTAGTATAAAATAAATTTCTTATAGGAAAAATCATCTTCAACGCTCTGCAATTTCGTTTTTAAGAAGGTGGAAAATCAAAATTGGTAAAACTGTACTTAGCTCAGTTTAAATATAAAATATAATATATTGCTTTTACGAAATCTAAACTTTAACTTCCACGAAGAAAATAAGTCAACTTTTTCCAATCCATATCTTTTCAATGCCCTGACATTAATCTGTCCGTTACGATCTTTTCTAATGAAATTATTTTTATTGATTTTTTATTTCATTTTATTTTACGTTTTTATGTTGACAAAACCGGCTTATCCCAGCTTAATGTCGCCTTTAAATTTTTTTTTGTATTTTTTTATTAAATCTTTCTTTTGCGCAACCAGCAACATTTGATTGGATTGTGAACTTTTCATCAGCGCTTATCGCCCTTTTTCGCTTCTTGGTCGTTTTTTAAATGAATGCGTCCAGTTTACATTTTTCTTACCTATAAATGTTGCTTAATGAAATCTCTGCTACTAAGCTATTTAGATCACTTCCATTTGTCTACTTTTTTATCAATCGGTATGGAACACTGAACTATTAAGTGTCATCAGCAGGTTTTAATGCGCTTGTTTGGCAACTTTGTAAGAGTTGAAATGTGGCTAATCGTGGGTTTTAATACACTGGAAAATTTAATTTGTGATTTGTATGTCAGATAGATAATTTCATATCAGCTGTGCGCCTGCTATCTTATTTTTCACTCTGGTTCTTGTTGTCAACATGTTTTGAACGCTGCTCCAAGTTTCCATAAACTGAATGAACGGAGAGATCGGATAAGATATATGATTGATTTATACACTCAGAGAAAAATAAAATTCTAAAATTAAGAAAAAAAATTCTAAAATTTATCCTTTGGCATTATGAAAATTTTAAGAACTTTTCGGTTTTAAATATTCTTAGAATAAGAACTTTTCGTTCTACTTATATTAAGAAAAAGTGTTCTAAAAACAAAACTATTACCTATACAAATACCTACATATAGAACAAAGCTGCAATTAGACGCCGGCAAACATAAGTACGCGATGGCCTGATGGTTGCCATCTCCGTTTAGCAGTCAAAACAGTTGGAGTTTGATTCCCGGTGGGGGCAACAAAGCAAAGTGAGCAATTGTCATTTAGAACAAAGCTGTAGTTAGACGCTGGAAAGCATAAGTAAACAATGGCATCGTAGTATACACCTTGGTTGAGCGTGCGTGGGACCTTAGTTAAGAACTCTGAAAAAAATTTTTTTTTTTAATTAGAAAACAAAAAAAAATATATTGACTTCATCGAGAATCGAACTCACAACCCCTTAAAATGAAACCGAAACGTTTTTGGAATAAGAATAATGAAACAGCCTCGAGCGTTCTTAAATTCGGACAACATTATTCCTGAGATAAGAATTTTCGATCTAAGAAAAAAGTTCTTGATATAAGTATTTTTTACTTCGTATAAGAATATTCGGTAATACCGTACTTTCGTGACCAAAGCTCTTCATTTGATTTGGACTTGATTTAAGTACAAAATTCTTGTTTTTTTCGGAGTGTACTGATTTTTGTTTTTCAAAAAATTTCATTTTTCTCAGTGTATTTTCTATTAATATGAATGGACTTAACTTATTGACCCCCCAAATTAAAAGAATTTGAAAAATTTCGCTGCTATTCTAAACTTGTTTCTACAAATTCTATACAAATCTGTTTATTTTCAATAATATTTACGATCTCTCGCTTTTCCAAAAAGTTCATTGTCAAGACCAACTAGTTACTCGTTCTAATACAATTCTCCATGATTCGCTGTTTTATAATAAAAATAAATGGTTTATAAATTATTGGTGTTGATATGCTAATAGGCAATGAAATGAGAAGAGGAAGAAATTTTTTTATGTTAGTTTTATATTTAACTTAAATTATATGATTATATGGAGGAGGCATACTTTGTTGCCCACGTGGGCCTGAAGTAAGCAAGTATGTTTGTACAGAAAAATTTTGATCTCACAAACTGATCAGGCAGAATTAAATATTTATGAAAAATGCTTTTAAATAAATTGAATCGAATTATTTAGTAAATATGTTTATGATGGCAGAAGCTTTTTTTAAATTCGAATGAATATGGCATACCATGCCATTGTTCGAGTTTTTCTTAAGCGCTATTTGGTTCAAGAACGCCCTGTTGCGGAATGAGTTTGAAAAACGACCTATTTAGGGCGTTTTTGAATCCAATTCTGAGATGGGGCGATTTTGGAAAAAATTCTAAGGAGGACATACTTCAAACAAATTCTGAAATAGGGTGAAGGTTTCTAGAACAACTCTGGAATACAGCTTTTTTGAAAACTATTTTGAAATAAGTTCCACTCAACCGCCGATGTGAACTTTTGCCTTTGATTTCTGTAGTCAAAAGGTATCTAAAACATACACACGGTCTCTCCAAAATTCTGGCGCGCTCTCCAATCAAAATAAGCTTATAGTTCTGTCTGTGTTTGCCAGCTGACTGCTGCACAGGAACAAACCATGATATCGGCGGCAGCAATATAAATGTTTTGACGGCATGTGGCCACCTAAAGTTAGCATTTGCATTAGCTTTTCTTTCAATAATCTGTCGGTTAGGTGCCGCTGACAATGCCATTAGAAGTAGTTGAATGCACTTTTCCATGACAGAAGCCGACACTTTGCCACTGCTAACTTTTTCTATCTCTCGCTCGCTTTGTAGCTGTATTTCTGTTTAGGTCTTTTTTGATAACTTCTGGTTTACCGTTTTGTTGGTCTTTTCTGTTTGCTCACGAAACGTTTTAGCTTTGAGGCAAATGCTTTTGACGTCGTCGTGTCTTCATATCTTTTACACAGTTCTATTTAGACAATCCGGTGAGAGAGCAATAAATTTTACATGTGCCCGCTTATTTGTGCTTAAGGTGCTGAATCGATTAGATTTATGGAAACAGGGTGATAGGCAAATAGTGTCAACCATTTCAACAGTTCTTCAAAAAATTTGGGTGTTTTTTTAGATACATTTATACTTAAATGGGGTGATCTTCCACTCAGCCTTCGATTTGTTCCAGGAACTGAAAGATTTCCAATAGTTATGGTAACAGATAAGCTGGGAATGGGGAATGGATAAGAATTTACAGTGATTTTGGCTGAATCAACCCATATTTTTGTTCATATGACCAAATCACTGTCAATTCGTATCCATCACCAGCTCAATTTTCTCTGTGTGTAGGCCCCCAAATACCCACTTTTTTTTTTGATTCTTCCAAGATTTTTATATATAGTCTTTCAAAAAACTGTATAGTTTTTTTTATATTTCGAATTACTTTTTCAATACTTGGACCATATCGACCAACCCGTTACAGAGTACTACCATCGTTTTAGGTTTGAATAAAATAGCAGAGCTTACGAAAATTATCGGCCACTACTTAAAATATATTAGATTCGAAGATTCATGATCTAGGAAAGAAAGGAAACAGATGATACTTATTGAAGCATCTGGTGTATCTATCGCGCTTGCCTCAGATCAGAATCAAAAAACGCCTCCAGCACTGTATAACTAATTTCCGCTTACTTAATTTCCAAACTTCAAAAATCCCCGATTTTCAAGTGTCCCAAGACTGACATTTCCAAAGATCAAAAACACACCCGTTCGTTTTCTTTGTTTAGCTTCAAAACTGGCGTGAGCTGTCATTCATTCGGACATTTAACAAATTTTCATAACGTTCCAAGAATTAATTCAACACACAATTTCAAACACGCGTCCAAGGAAACGTGCTTTTGTTTGGTTTTTGAGAAAAACAGCACTGAAGTGCTAATGGGCACTAATGGTGGGGTTGAATCATGAACGAATCAGCTAAATTGGGTTGACTTGTAGAATCGATTTTCAGCTAAAGTACAATAAAAAAGTTCTAATATTGTATGTATGTGTGTTTGTAATAGAATTATTATATTCTTATTCGATTAGTAAATAAATGGGTTTAATTTGATGGGATTTGAACAAAAAACTGATTAAAGCAATAAAATGGGCGAAATGGATCGAACAAAAAAATAAATTGATTGATCTCAGCTGGTGATGTGGTCATTTGGTCTTTTATTTCAATTACTTTATTAAATGGATTGCACTTAATTTTTTATTATTCTGTGCATATGAAATACATACATATAATTTTTTCCCAGAATAACCAAAAAATATTGGCTATCGCTGCTTTATCTAACCGTATTGTAGGTTGTCAATTTTTTGAAATGTTGCATATTTACATACATCGCCTTTAAGTAAGTGGCACATAAGGCATAAGAAAGTCATGAGCCATAATATATTCATGCATGATTTGTACAAAAATTCTCAGGCCATATCATTTTTACAAAAATATTTGGATCTCATTTGCATACCAGCAAGATCGAAGACAAATTCCATAAATTTTTTTATTCCATATATGTAGGTGGCAACTCTGTGACCTTTTGAGTGTAGCACACAATCTATACAAAAAATATCATACATATATGTATGTCAAGACGTTATCGAGATGTTAGCGGATATTTAAAAAATATAATATGGGACAAGGTGGCAACCCTAGGTGGTCTTAGATACCCGTATTGCGCTCAGTATCTAAAACTTTAAAATAGGTGGCAACCATGTAAACCATATTTTTTTAAATGCGACTAAAAAAACCTTGCACTCAGTTTTTTTAAATTTCAAATAGGTAACAAGCCTCTAAAATCTTCCTAGTGGCCACACTTAAATGGGAGAAGTCCAAATTAAGCATATCGCCTAAACCCAAAAATTCGTCAAAATGGCGTCGTTATCAAGATAATAGCTATATGAAAAAATAAATCTATATATAGTTATAAAAATTAAACCGTTTTTCGCGTTGTAATGAACTTTACGGAGAATGGCTGAACCGATTTTAACCAAACTTTGCCACATTGAAGAGACACATGTGGAGAAGGTTTATAACTAAAAAAGGGGGTTATCAGAAAAGGGGGCGTGGCACCTCCGATACAAACTAAATTTTTCAAGCAGAATATCTTTGAAAGGGCTCAAGGTAGGGACCTGAAAATTGGTATAGACCTACATATATGATGCTAAAAGCATTCTCATACTTAAAAAGGGGGCTTATCAGAAAAGGGGGCGTGACACCTCCGACACAAACTAAATTTTGGTATAGACCTATATGATATCAAAAGCATTTCCACACATAAAGAGGGGGGTTGTTAGAAAAGGGGGCGTTGCACCTCCCATACAAACTAAATTTTTAAAGCAGAATATCTGTGAAAGGGTTCAAGGTAGGAACCTGAAAATTGGTATAGACCTATATGATATCAAAAGCATTCTCACACATAAAAAGGGGGGTTATCAGAAATAGGGGCGTGGCATCTCCCATACGAGTTCACGAGTAGGGAAACCATCGTTACTGTATATTTATATACCGCATGAAAACCAAACCAAAAATGTTGTGTATCAGAAGGCTTTAGAATAAGTTGTTAGTTTACAACAATTAGAGTAAGTCACTAAAATAAATAAAATATTGTTATTAGAATAAGTCACAAAATAATGGCCGAACATGAATTAATTGATAAAACAAAGAAAGACAAAAACATTCATTTCTATTTTTCTTTCACCCAGCGAAGCGAAATACTTACACTTCTATTGGCATATTTCATTTTTTTTATTACAAATAGGTGGCAACCCTCGAAAAGCTTTCTTGAGGTAACACAAGAAGGCCGTAAAGAAGTTCATCCAAATGGCTCAAGTCGTTACAGAGAACAGAGCGGATGTGCCAAAAAATGAAGATAATGCGATTAGACAGCAACCCTAGGTGGCAACCTTAGCTAACAATTTTTTTTAATGTGAAGTACCTAAAATATTTTTTTAATATCTATATTGGCATAGATGTTTACTAAATTTTGTAAAGTCTGAAATAGCTGGAAATCCTGTATTAACTTCCTACTGGCAACACTGAATTAGGAGAGCTTGAAACGGACCATAAGTTATGGGTACGAAGGGATGACAATAAAAATTATATGAAAATTGTTCGTATGGTTTTTTATATATGTACATACATACATCACATTTCCAATCTACAATGGTACTAAAACTAGAATTCAGTTTTTATGAATCAAAAAATTTTAAAAGCACGTCAGACACAGGTATTTAGAACTAATGAATAAAATGTCAGCCATTATCACTTCCAAAATATCTCAACTACTCGTAGGTATATAACATTGAAGAGTGTGAAAAGTTCTATGCATACATTTGATTTAAATATTTACATGGTTAGGTCGTGTATAAATAATGCCTAGAAATATTTTTGAATGAGGAATACCTATTTAAGGTATGCTTAACTTATTTACTTAGGACCTTGGCATAAAAATAATATGTATGTACTTCATACTTAAATATATTTATAACTATTTGTATATCAGTTGAATTCCTATTTTGTTTACCAACTAATTGATATGCATTCTAAACAATCGCATAATTTAAAACCCTTAAAATGCACACTTTTTGTTTACCATAACTTCTTCACTGACGATCATTGAAAGATACCAACACATTACCTTTTTTTCTCTACTCACTTGTGATACCCGACCCATCTACCCTTTGTTATTGTATAATTTACATGCTCAATTTCTTGCATACTCAATGAATGGTTTGTGATATTTTCATTTCACGATTATTCAGAGTGCTCATCTTCATTGCTACCTGGACATTTGCGCTAGGCACAGCACTGGGCCACCAACAAGACCACACCACACCACACCACACGTTTATCGCAATCAAACGCGCAGGCTCTTTTGCTAGGTCACAAGGTAAATGAATGAAATTGAACCGTAGCGTATAAAAAGCGCTAAAAACCAATTGAAATGGACTCAAGCCGCTTGTGTGGCATTTTATTATAGTCGTCGTATTTAATATTCTCCCCCAATTCAATTCTCTCAATGACAATTCAAAACCGCTGGCTAACTATCTTTCATGGACTTGCGAGCACTGTCAGGACTGCGGCCTCATCAAAGTTTCCTATTGTCTTATTTTGTTGTTTACCTGTGTGGTCAGCACAGCCCCTCTTCCTTTCCGTAAACAAAAGATATGTATTCCTAGCACACGCTGGTTTGTCGCACAATTCGCTTTTGTCTCAAAAAGATGATAAATTACATGGCGCGGCTCGCACAATCAGCATAAAAGGATAATAAAAATTTATTTTATTTTAAAAACTTCTTTGCAAAGATACAAACGAAGAAGTAGTCAAATAATATACCAACTACCACATACCCTTTATGAACGAGCTCAGAGCACTGAGAGCCTTTCGAATAAGGAAATTTTCATTCGACCAACTCGAAAAATCTTAATCGTAAGATTATTCAGGCAGATATCAACAGACTCTAAAAGAGTGCAAACTTTTCTGCCTTCGCTAATTCAGTATCCAGAGATACAAGAACATACACTGCTCCCTCAAAACTAAAATAAGAGCGACGCTGGTTTCACGCTAAATAAAGAGGGCCTGTCCGACAACTTATTTCTTTCTCCCTCTTTTTTCTTCCCTACTTTTCCTCCCATATTTTATTCTTATTCTCGGTTTTACTCTTACTCTTATCTGTATATTTTGTATGGGTATTCCCACAGAGTTACCTAAAGTTTATTCGAGAACATTGGGAAACTTATCAAGAACTTGCCTAAATGCGAGAACCGATGCACAGTGGTCCAACAGGGTTCAAAATCACCTCCATTTGTTAACAAACTGAAATACAAAGACTTGTCCAAGCGTTTTTTTTTTTTTTTTGAATTTTGGCTTTACACAAATTACACTATGTAACAAATATTCCAAAATTTGAAATTTGGTTTTCGTGGAGTCCATAAGTTGCACGTCCTTTCAAGTGTTTAAAACCTGCATACTCGAAATTTGTTATCCCCCCATAAATTTTTTAAATCGATTCAGTTTTGTGCCCTTTAGGTGATTTTTTACGAAAAAAGAGAGTTTTGTCCCTAAAAAATTTGAGTATGCAATTTTTATACACTTGGAAGGACGTGCAACTCATGGAAGCCACGAAAACAAAATTTAAAATTTTGGAAAATTTGTTACAGGACCCTGTTTAAATTTTTCAAATCGGTTGAGTATTGTGGCCTCTAGCTGATTTTGAAACAAAAAGGGCCTCTTTGGACCGCTGTAAGATGTAGGACTCACTTTATCGTTATTATTACACTATATGGGTATGGGATCATACCACTTTTTTTTTGAAGAGATTAAGACCTGAGTAAAAAAATGGCGTTCTCCGTTTTTCGAAGTTAGCCTCCAAAATTTAGTTACAGGCTTTCGAAGTTCGAAACTGGACTTTTCGAACTTTCGGGTTTGTTTTTGTTCAAAAAATTAATACAAGGTTAAATGTGGACCTGGCCTTCCTCCTCCTCTTACTTGATTAGTGTATTTTCTTTGTTTAAAAGTGTATGCCTGACGAAATATTATATAATTAAAAATATTTTTCGAAGATCCCACTTTGGCGCTGTATAGCACTTCTTACAAACATTTCTAAATAGAAAAAGGACACAAGTCAAACAAGAAAGGTAAGCAGGCCACGCCCACATTTTGCCTTTTTCACTTTAAAAAAAAAAAAAAAAAAAATTAGAAAACCACTTTCGAACATGGAACTTCGAAAGCCCGTAACTAAATTTTGGAGGCTAACTTTGAAAATCGGGGAACGCCCTTTTTTTACTTATATCTGAATCTCTACTAAAAGTTGGTATGCTGTACAGTGTTATCTTTATCGACGTCTCCCTTAACACTTTTTTCCTAGTCCGTCTGCTTTGTTTGTCGAAACTTTGATGAAAAGCGAGTGATGACTTGATCGCTCTATAGTTAGTATAGGTTCCATCTCTCCTTATATACCATTTTATGTTTATAAAAGGTATAAGAAGTAGATACCGAGAAGAGGGTCAACCTCTCTCACCTAACAGTTAACTAAGAAAGCATTTAGCCGCCGCAAGCGCATAACTAAATACAACAATACGATAAAAGTCATTATCAAATAGCTCGTAAATCGTTGGATTATTTTTTCCTCTTTGTTTATTTGAAACTCTGAACATATTTGTGAACAGCTACATAATTTATTTATGCATTTTTTCTAACATAATTTGTGTAGGAGATTCCAAAGAAATTGTTACTTTTTTATTTTAGACTTAGTTACCTTTTCTGTTTGAAAATAAATCCTTTTTTAAGATTTATAGCCATATAGTTTAAAACAAAGCTTTGTACATCCTACCTACTTAAGTCGAAGTCGTTGGGTTTATGGGCTCTTGACTATGGAAGAAGACGACTGCAAGATCGCTGCTAAACATTTTTTCTTGCATGGTCATAAATGTCTGAAGGGTTGCCATCGAATACTTTTGAAAATACATATTCCAAAGAAGATTGTTCTTAAACTTTTTAAACAAATATTCTTTTATAGAAGTGTTACTTTAACAACGTGCAATACTTTCACGGATCTATCCGTTGATAAATTGGCGCTATAAAATTCTCAATCTTTCTTCGAATAAAAAAACAACATGGCAACCCTGTTGACAAAAACATCTAAGATACATAGTGATGGTAACTTCGCGAGAAAACCCCAACCAAAGCACTTAAATCTTCTAATTGGCCTTGTAATCATTTGTTTTCAAAGAGTTTAGAAATTCACACTCATTTAAACAAAATACTGGCCAGAGATTTATTTAGCTACCTTTGAAAGCAGCGTTAACAGCCTTTTAGCAGGTAAGCTGAAATAAAGTTCAGCTCAAGGAACAAAAAAAAAAAAATAAAAAATACAAATAGGAGCAAAAAGCTAAATAAATTCTACTCATGGATAGCTTTTTACCTTTTTTCTTCATTTCACAGCTCATTTCAATCGCAACAACAGCACATTTAACGTTTTATAGCTGAATTTTTTTAGCCATTGGTTGCTCTAAGCGTTTGGTTTATAATTTTCAGATAAGTTAAAAAGCGTGTTCAACAACTTCACTCTAATAGCACATCCATAGTTTGATAGCGAGACGAGCTTCATTCAGTGGCTGCTATAGGTTTCTTGATCCGCTTGAGTGAATTAACTAAATCAATGCTGCACATGCGCAATAAGGAACTACAGCAATAACTGCAAATCAGCTGGGAAGCTATAATATATGGATGTTTATGAGTTATATACAGGGCTGGATTTGGAGTTTAGGGGATATCGTATCAAAAGCTGATCTTTCAAAAAATTTTGAAGTGAAGTTTAAATTAAAAAAAGATTGTAAAGTTTCACCAAAACAGTTCCTTCAAATGAAAATGTCTCCGATGGTCCAAAAAAATTCTAAGCGCTGATGAAGTTTAAAAAGCAGTTTCTAATATAGCGCCCCAATGGACCCTATGCTAAATGCGCCCCTGCTTCCATTAATGCATCTACCTTTACAATATATGTTCATAGATATACATACTCATGTACTACAACCTAGTTTCGATAGCATACAATAATTTGGGTAAGCGTTTGCCGTTAATCACTTGTGTTACATCGTGCCAGCGGTAGCTTTTAGCTGTGAACTGCGGTTCCGCTCGAGTTTAAATGCAATTTGACCCACCAATTAATCGCGCCAATAGATCTCTGGCATGCAATTTTATCACGCGGTTTGTTGGCGGTGGTAAGCGGCAACAGCAGCGGCGCTACTACATTATTTGGTTATTTAAGATACTAAATATGTAGGTATGCTTGTTGGCGAGTGAAGTTTCTAAAGCTTTAGAGAGGCTTTTGATTCGTTACCTTTTTAACAATTTTTTCACCTTTATGCCAGTAAAAATTTAACAAAAACATATGTATGCAAGAGTATCTTATCCGTTGCCACAATCCTGCTACGTGCACAGTGGCGGTGAGAGATATTTGGACAAAGGCATTAAATAAAATTTCGTAGGCTGAAGTGAGGTATAAATTTCACGAATGTGTTAGTAGAAGAGTCGAAAAAAAATTTACTAAATTTTTGCGAGTGATTGGCTTTTTATAAATTAAGGCTTGGCTAACGAAGTAAGATATCTATCAAGAACGATAAACGATTCTCTCTATAACGGTTATTGCTACTCTCAAAAGCTCCTAACATTTCTCTGTAGAAAGGTTTCAATTTAGCACAACAAACTAATCTCAGTAGAACTACGAAAGTTTACTTAGGACAAAGTTTCTCTCTAGAACAGAATACCTTTTTCGCTAGAAGGATAAACATTCCTCCAAAAGACAAACGTTAATTTCTTCAAAGGAAAAAGTGACACTCTAGTACGACAAACGTTTCTATCGTGAACTAAATATATTTCTCGCTAGAACGAAAAAAGAAGAAGAGAACGAAATCAAACATTGAAGAGAACGAAATCAAACACTGAAGAGAACGAAATCAAACAATGAAGATAGCGGATCGCCGAAACAGGTTTGTTACAAAACCAAAATTGACAAGGGATGACGAAAAATCGTTCCAATATACATCTAGAACGAAAAAAGTTACTTTCTACGATGGAAAACTTGTATTTTTTAAACCAAAAACATTGCGGTAAATATTTCCCCCTAGGACGAAAGACGCTTCGAAAAAAGACGTTACTCTTTAGAATGATAAAGGTTTCTTTCTAGAACGACAAGTCTTTCTCTCTTAATCTGAAAACGTAGAAGTAAACCGCAACCTTGTCACTATGCCGCCTAAATTTCTGTCCACCACTGTTCCAATACATTCACCTTTCTAGTAAAGCAGCAGAAGTAAAGCAAAGAAAGTCTGTTAAAAAATTATTAAGTGATCCATAAGCCGATTATGTTGTTCACGCTTACTGACTTTTAACGTTAAACAAAAAAAAAAAAAAAAAAAAAAAAAAAAATTATAAAAAGTAAAAGAGCGCAAAAGGTAAAGAACACAGCTCGTTGACGTGTTATATTTGTAGGCGAAAATATTGCTACTACTTATATTTTGTTGTAATTTCTTTTACCAACATATTCCGGGTTTATTAGCAGGTCATCGACATATTGAATTTTGCTTGACTTAACTTGACTTTGATACTTTTTCCTTGTTAGGCTGTGCACTACTTTTGTCATGCTTCCGCTAGTGAATGACTTTTAACTGTCACATCACAACTTTTTTTTATTTTTCTTAAACACTGCTTATTGGAAACATAGCAGGGTTGCATTTCATAAAATTTTCAAAATGAGTTCAGTCATAAATTTTGAGAAAGTAGCTATAACATCGAAAAATGTTCCAATAATAACTAATTAAAGTCTTTATTTGTTATTTAAATACTAATTGGTTGATTATGTTATGATAATATTTTTGTTTTATTTTTTTCAGGTAAGCAAGTCATTATACAAGTGGGACTAAATATTTGATGTCATTAGACTGTGAGTAACAAAATATTTCGGTGAAATGTATGACACATGTATAGAATAACTAGTGGCGGATCCAGGAGTTTGGGAAGGGGGTTCAATTTTTTTAGTTTCGAGGGCTTCTTTCATTCACAGTTGTTCCAAACTGGCGTTTTATGCTTGTTTTTTTTTTTTGTAACCTGAAAACCACCCGCGTGGATCCGCCCCTGAGAATAACTAAAGAATATATTTGAACTGAAGTTGCTATGGACGAACTGGGATGATTGTTAGGCTTCAACGTCCATATAACCATGTTTGGATAACAAGCTCATATTTGAAACTAAATATGTAAGCAAAATTTCGGGGATTCTGGTATAAATACCAAGGAAAGGCGTGTTTAGGTCGGTTGGGTAACTAATTTACCCAACTCAGCAATCATACATACCATTGGTAAAGCCTTTTAATTGTTTAAGTCAAAATTAAAATTAATGTGCGTTCGACCAATATTTATCTCTGTTAAATTGATGAAAACTGTTAAAAGGGTTTGTTTAATGGGAAACTTTAAAGTGCGCAAAACAACCATAATGCTGTCCCCTGATGAGCTGATAAGTATTTAAATGCGTATTTAATGCCATTCAAACTGTAAATGTGATGAAGTTTAATTATTGGCAATTTAAGGGCATTTTGATAAAGAGGGATAAACAAAATATACCCAATTAACAGGAAATTTAAGACTTACACTTATGGGAAAGTTTTGTTTTTTTCTTTTTGCATTTCGAATATCTATAGATTTAAAATTAAGGCTGGCATTAAGAGACCAAGCAAAACAGTTGGTGGGCTTACGAGGGTTGCTGCAAATTTAGGTGAGTTTGAAAAAGCCCAAAGAACAGTGTAAGAAATTTATAAAAAAAATCTATATATTTTGTTGTTATATTATTTTCATATATTGAGTTTAACTTCAACAATAACTAAAGATTAGAAGGAATCAATATAACTCAAGAGTGCTTAAAAAACTCAATAAGTAGATATGTATCTCCACATTTAATAAAAAATGCATCGATGACCGTATAACTAGGACGAATCTTATCATTTATAAAATTTTGAGTGATGAGTTACCGGTTATTTTTTCTTCATAAATAACATGTTACCGAAATAATCCCAAACCAGCTCCAAAATGCACCAGAAAATGATCCAGAAGTGATCCCAAAACAGTTCCCAAATTTTCCGGAAACAGTTCCAAAATTATACGGAAACAGTACCGAAATAGTCCCGAAACAGTTTCGAAGGAATCCCAAAAATGCTTTTTTCTGATTTTGTAAATAACCAATAACCGATCACTTATCCCTCAAATTTTTTTTTAATAATGAATAAAAATGTCTCTTTCTTTTTTCGTCATTCGTCACTCAAAAATAAAATAATGCCCATCCCTGGTCTGTATATATATATATAAAATTATACTAAACTAGCTGAACCGGTGCTGCAAACGTTGATCTGTCTAAAATGGAATTTCAAAACTTCAGGCAGGTACCACGCCCCCTCTTCAGATAACTTGAACTTTTCCCAGATCCCTGAATTCTTCTAGAGATATTCACCTTTAAAAATTAAGAATGTAGTTCCTATTTCCATTTTTAGTAGTAGTAAATTGTTAATATCGTATACATATCTTCATAACACTTTCATAACAACTTGGCATCAAATAGGGAGTTTGTATAAGATGTGCTAGGAACCCTTTGTCGATATTTCCCATATTTTTCCGTAAGAATCCTAATAATATTAAGTATCTTTATACCAATTTCCAGAGCCCTGTCATCAACCGTTTTAGAGATATTCAGTCCTAAACAATAGTTCTGTATAAGAGATGCCACGCTCCTTTTCCCATAGCCCCGGTTTTTTTTGTTCATGAGTATGATGTTCTTATAATATACCTTTATACCAGTTTTCAGGTTCCTACCTTGGACCACCCTGGATATATTTAGCCCCAAAATTGAAGTTTGTATGCGAGTTGCCACGCCTAGAAACAATTTGAAACACCATCCTCCGAAAAATATCTTTGCTACGGCACTGTTGATTGGAACAGTGTGTATTGGAACAGTTTGTTCTGCGATCTATATAATCTCTAATTATACGACCAATACTGTAAATATCTTTTTTGTACTTTAATTAACCACATCTAGTATTTTAGAAGAGGTTATTAACCAAAAGTCTTTTCCATACAACTTTATCCCCCCTAATGTGAACAAATGAGTTCGAAAATCAGTGTTTGACTTGCTTATTACTTACTAGAATATCTTATCTAAAAGCTAGTGACACTGCAAATGCGATACATATATCTTATCTATATGGGTTAGATTTTATACAGTTTTTGGGGTAAGCAAATTGGGCGTGAGTAGTGAGTTGTTGACTAGAGGCGCGTATCCAGAAAATATTTTCAGGCGGGGAGGGGGACTTTTTTTATAGTAACCATTTAGACTGGAAAATGAAAATGACTTAGGTAAAGTTTAATTTTGTTACTAGTGCAGACGCTAACCAAATTTATCAAAGCCTGCAGAAAAATAACAAAAAATAAATAAATTGTGTTTTAAAAGAACATTAAAAAATTTAAGAGGTCCACTACAAAAAAGGTATAATTTTAAAGGAAAAAGATCAAGCTTTAAATTAAAATTAAAATAAAAAAATTATTAAAAATGTCCAAGTTTGAAAAAAACCCCCATACCCTTCCCCTAAATACGCGCCTGGCTGACTAAGTACATAGATTGTGTGCATTGGATTATGAAATAGAAAAAATAAAACAAAAAATACAAAAACGAGACTAACCAAACAAAGTTTGTTGCAATTAAACTGGGGATGTGCGATTAATTTATAAAACAAACTTTTAGTTCATCGTTTCTCTGATTAATCCAAAAAAAAACTGTTCAAAACTTTGCAACATTTTTGATCTATTTTAAGTGATTTTTATAACAAATAAATCAGCCAATATAAAATGAGCAAGTCTTTCTAAATTAAGGTTACGAATAATCAAAATATGATTAATCAGTAAATTAATCGTTTTGATTTATCGATAATTATTACTTTATAAATTAATTCTTCAAGTTAAAATCATTAAGTATCGAATAATGGGAAAAAGCTCATAAATTGCTCAAATGAATTAAGTCATCAATAGCTTAATTTTCAACTTAAGCTTTTAATACAAATTTTGCAAGAAAAACACGTAGCGAGAAGCAAAGTTATTTAACAAAGTATCAACGTTTTTTCTTACAAATCGGTTGCGTACACCAAATTCTATTTATAAGAAACTACTTTAGCTATGCAAATATGTACCTGTCAAATATGTCAAATGTTTGCTACACAAAAAACACCGTTAATACATAGTACATACAACGTATGTATATAATTAAAAAAACGAGTTTAACACTTGTTTCATTTGTAGCCAGCCGCCATAGAGGTTTGTTTGTTCAGTCTTTTGTTTTTTGTTTTTTTTTTTTTTGTTTCTTTCTTAAAAATTTTTATTGACACTTAACGCTTGAGACAAATTAAGCGAATAATTTTGGTATTTTTTGTGTGTTTTAAGCAAAGCCTTTGGCTTTTGCCGCCTAAAAACATAACTCAATATAGCCGCAGTCATTGATTGGAGCAAAGTAGGTGATTAGTAATTGAACGTACGAACATATAATTACAAAATGCTATATAGTATATACCCACATGTTTGTTGTGCGTTGCCAAACCACTTCAATATTTTTGCATATAAATGAACTTTTTTTTTTTTTCAAAATACCATTGAGTTCTGTGAACTTTTTCCTTGCCGGTGCTATTATTTTAAGCATATTATTTTATGCTACGATACTTTGTGTGGTGTCCAAAAAAAACAACGACACTATCCAATACAGAAGAATATCGATTATTTTTTCACCATCTCTACTTCATTCAAACACATCTTCATTTACAAATGCAATTATATAGTGCAAAGAAGATCTATGCACTTTTCTTAAGTCATCATACAACACTAATTCTAAACTAAGCCACTGATCTCAGCAAACATTTTACAATCACCGTTACAAGCTTGATTCTGTTTTTAGCTTTGAAAGGAAATATTTCTGCATCACCAACCCACGCTCATCATTTTGCCGCAGTTTAAAAGTAGTTCATTTGGCAAGTTGATTAACTTGTTTTGCGCCGCGGGCAATAGTGCAATAGATAATTACTCGAAATTGACCACTTTAAGCGCTTGTATATTAACGCTATGTGATATATATAGATATGTACATTAGACTTGGCCAAACGAAAGGAAATATGGGTTTTTGAAATTTTGGCTGATTTTATTTTTCGATTATTGCTAGCAGTGGCGGATGCAGGATTTTTTTTCAATTTCGAGGACATTTTTTATTTACAGTTTCTCAAAACTGGCCTTTATGTTTTTTTTTTTAAATATATACCTACATTACCGAATGTGTATTACGTACCTATATCCTTATCTTGTAACGATTTAAATAAAATAAAAATCACAAATAAACGGAAGTATAAGTTGGCAGTTTGCTGACGGTTTTATTATATTTTTTGTATGATTTTTACTATATTTTTTTGCGGGATTTTTACTATATGTATTTGTTTGTGTATTTTTTTTGCGTAACTTTTACTTTATTTTTTGCGGGATTTTTACTAAATTTCTTGTGCAATTATTGCTATATTTTTTGGGTAGTTTTTATTATACTTTTTTCCGGAATTTTTACTATATTTTTTTTCGGAATTTTTACTATATATTTTTTTGCTGTTATCCCCAAAAACCTCCCCTTTAGATCCGCCCCTGATCGCTAGTATATAGTCCGTGTTTATGCCCTTTCTAAATGGATATGTATTCACATTTTTTAAAAAGTTTTAAAGGAAAAACGGGAATCGGGAAAACATACTATTGTTTGAGGTAAGATTAGTCGAAATGGCTAGACTGAGAAAATTTCAGTTTAGAGAGATTTTGCAGAAATTTAAAATACCTTTTACCACAGTAATTTGTCAGGTTTGTACCAAAAATAGGATATTTTAATTAAAAAATCTTAGCTGGACATGTTTGACCTATAGAACTTAATATTACCATCTGTAACTTTAACAGTATTAAATATTTTTTCGCTATTCTGAAGAAAAAAAAATTTACTCCAAATTTTTTTGAACTTTCTTGATTTAGCTCAGTCTAATTGATATGTCTGACTGTATGTTTGTTATTTGTAATACATTTCATGATTCGTAAAAATATGCTGGAATTAAAACTTTTTTGCGTGTAGGTTGCAAGTTATGCCAGCACCTGTACTTATCATGAGACACATACATTTTTAGATACTATTTCTGGGTTGATTGACTCCATCAGCAATATTTTTTCTAGCTCCTTACTTGTGGTGTTACACTTAGAAAAAAACTTTCCTTGTCGTAAGGAAAAAATACCTTATTTCAAGGAAAATTTTCCTTTAATTGGCTCCAAAGGCATGGTTTCCTTAACATAAGTAAAATATTTTACCCAGTCACGTAAAGTGCCAAAAATGGTGATTTGTTGAAATTTTTGTATGGCGACCCCCACAAGTGGGGTCTTAGGGGGTGTTCCACTGGCATGGGTGGGTCGGCCCTACACAGTTATTGGGGGTCGGTCATACATTTAAACACGATTGGGGCACTCTAAATGGGTAAACTTAGCATTTTTCAAACTTTGGCGCTCAAAGTCAAAAGTACAAAGTGGGAACATCGGAAATGGCTTTAGAGATATGCTTACTTCGGCAAAGTATATTATTTTGATCCCTAAAACACGATTTTATTTGTCATTTGGGTGATTTTCAAATCGACCCGCCTTCTTACATATAGTACCACTGTAGGGCGCTTGAGACGAAAAAATTTGATTTTGGATTATGCTGCATATCTTGAAAACTTGAAGTCCTTTCGAAAAAAATAAAACTAGTATAATTAAGTAGTGAATTCCTCTAGATGACGCATGCCCAATAAGGTTCATTCATTGTCAATTAGTGGCAAAAAAATTACGTCAAAACCGGAAAAACCGAAAAAATTTTCAAAAAATTTAAATTCTCGCGTAAAAAACATGGCATACCCTTTTCAAATGAACAAAACACTATACATATTTCGAAAGTGTCAACAACTCTCTACCTTAAGCCGTTAAGAATTTCAAAATCGGTTGAAAATTTGATTTTAGAAGATTTTTTTTCCAAAAAAAAAAATTCTGAAAAACGGTTTTTTGGCCTTAAAACCAGATTTTGGGGGTGTTACAAATCTTTTGAAGGTTGTTTCGTATATAACTCAACCAGATGAACAATCTCTACTAGGTCGCTTTAAAAGTGTATTAAAATTGTTTCTTTTTGTAGCACTGTGTAATTCTTTGTATATCATACTTTGGAAATTGTGAAGTTGGTTACTCCGTCATCTATGTATATTAGACCAAAGATACCAAGATATCCTCCATCCGTTTTTTTTTTTTTAACTCAATGAGGTCCTCAGTGGAAAATAACTATCTACATAGGTATGCAAGCTAATCCGACGGTATAAGGTTTGAGTCATGTATGTATGTACCTACAAATGTACGTACCACCGTCTACATGAGAGCAACATCTGAGTGCATCTGTGTTAAGTGCAAATATTTTGTAATATCTAAATATTGTGTTTCAAAATAAAATATTTGCACATTTAGCCACTTAGCTAAGCTGAGCTGGGTCAACAGTTGCTATATGCATTGGCTCCAGCTGAGAGCTGTCCGGCCAGCTGACGACTCTATTAGACACTGGCAGCATATTCGCTGACTGAGTAAATTTGTTTGGCAAACAGCTGCCATCTCGACTGTGGCAGAGAGTAAATATGGACCAAAAGATAAAAATCACTTCATTACCAGAGTAAAATATTACAAAAGTACATGAGGCAGGGACCGTACGTGTTATTGTTTTCTCAATCATATTTTGCCTGGAAAATAAGTCAAAGTTACAATTAGCTCAAATTATGTCAGGTCGATGATAAGGAACTTCTGAATTCGATATCTTAAAACGTTTGATCTTTTTATAAAAAAAAAACATTATTGACGGCCCCTAGTTTGAAGCCATATGCCGCTTACATAGCAAATGCATGCGAAATATTTTCAAGTCAAATGACACAAACACTGTCCAAGTGCAGCTGGAGAATTTTGTTCAGGCCCAGATTTAGAACTTTTTTTTGGCCTCAACCGTTTAATTGACCGACAAAACTATGAATATCCGACTAAACAATTAAAGATCCAAACATTAATACTTAGCAATCAGAGAATAATCATTTCCGATTAATCAAAACGAATCAAAACATTCTAACCTACATATTTGACAACTCAGTAAACGTAAAATGTAAAATGAAAAAGGCTAATTTAAAATTAGTGTAATCGATTATTCGCACACTTTTAATGCATATTTTTTCAGTTCGTCTTTTCATATGGCTTATAATAATGTTAAGATCGGCTTAAGTGGGCCGCTCATATTTTGGGCCTCAAAGATATGGTCCGCCCTGCCTACTGTTCATCCAGCCCTGATTGAATATTTTCGTAAAAATGCAAGTGCATTGAAATGCAGGTGCAATTCAAAATATTTGGTTGTTAAGCTATTTACTGTGCGTTAACTGCCAGTAAAGCTGAACCACTTGCCGACTTTTGAACTGTTTGCGCTTGCGCCTTCAATTGCCAAGTATTTGCTCTATTAATTTTGCAGGGGTTCATAAAGTGACTTACTGGAGTTCGAAACACAAATACATGAGTCAATATAGGAGAGCATTCCAGAAAATTGATTTGGTTGATGTATGTAATGATCGTCGCATACAAAACCATATACCCGAAGTCCCAATGATCGGACCCAGTTATTTTGCTCGATACTGTTCAACTTTTTTTTTTAGTTATTATAAAGTTTATAGCTCGTAGAGGCAGTACAATGTGCATAATTTTATTCATTGACTTTCCCTCAATCAGTGACTTTCCCTCAACAAGTGACATTTATTCAATCAGAGGCTTTCCTTCAACCAGAGACTTTTTTTACTAAAATACTTGCTCAGGAGTCCTGTACCGCTTTTATTTTTTTACAGAAAGTGGCGCCATTATGACATCAAATCGACGATCGATCGAATTGAGTTACAAAATCGGGGTACTGAACTGATTACAAAATCGTATCCCATAGTTCTTGCATTGAAAATAATCTCAACCTTAAGTTGTCCCAAAAAGTCAAAAAAAAGTTCCGGAAGAAAACCTATTTCGTCAATCAACGATAGTAATGTCTTTCTGGCCGATCTGAGAAAACCTCACATGGCCTTCATATGTCCTACAAAACTTATGATCTATCACGTAAGTAAGCTCGAATTTGTCTCGAAATTGTAGACCTTCAATTTTGAATAAGAAAAAAGCAGGCCATTCAATAGATAATAAATAACCCCCTTATCACATAACCTCAAATGCTTATTTTTCATCTGGAAGCCAAAAGCTTGAAAACTAGCGCCACTCTGTCACACTTACTCTACGCTCTTGCTACCGAAAACTAGTGAAATATTGAGCACCAAAAAAAATATCAAATTCGCATGACAGATATAAAAAAAAACAATAACCTAGATTTTTGAATACTTTACCCACCCTTTTTCGCATTATTTAATTACTCATTTAAAACGGCTCATCAAGCATCCGTTAAACCCACATAAGCGTTCTTAATATAAAATCTACCTAATTATTTTAACGATCTATGCGAAATCAGAACAGTTGGCAAGAGATGGCATTTTTGAATGTACCATTAAAAATTTTATTTTGTTACGCTCCAATTAGCCAAAAAAATACACAAAAATACACAAAAAAACTAAACATACATACAGATAAAAAACAAGCGCCACCATGTGTATTTTAGTATTTACAATATACAAACACGATTCTAAATTGGGAACACAAAATGAAAATAACCAAATGTAGGGGGCGTAGCTATCCAAGCTAAAACAAAATCAAATGTAGCACGTGATAGAAATTAAACTTCTCAAATAATTTAGAATGAACATGACGTAATAGCAGAGTGAAAGTAAAAGCAAGAAGTTTAACTTCGACAAAAATACAGGTCTAATAGCTGTATGACACTACGTATTTTCTCTGTATATTTCCTCCTTTTTTGCTTGTATTTTTTTTCTACGAAGAAGACAAGAATCATACGAAAATGAAGCAGACAACTATTTGAAAGTCCATTGAATTTATTTATTTCCGCACAAAACTTTCAATTTAAAAATGTCCAAGTGCCAAAAAACTAAAAAAAATACAAACTTTTATTTTGTTTTTAACAGCCTGGGTTGTATTTCGTTAGCTTTTTTGGAATAAAGCTATCACCCTCTCAGCAGTACTTAAACCGTATTATGGGGAGCGCGGCAAAAAATACAAGCAAAAAATACTGGAAAAATACAGAGAAAATACGTAGTGTCATATAGCTATAACTGACAAAAAGCAAAGCAAATCTAGCTTCCTACCACATACTACATATGTACATATTTATAACAAGCAATGTGTGTCCCGTTGCCAGGGGCAATGTGCCACATCTTGAGGTATGCCTCATAGTGCTTTTTGAATTTTCAGTACTACGTATGCTTGTATGATCGCCCTTAAAACAAGATGTGACAATTAAAAAAAAAAAAGGTGCAGTTGTCTGATGCACATGTCGCTTAAACTTTTTCGCACTCACTATTAAGAATGAAAATGTGTTGAACATTAGCCACGCAGTCCGTCAAATCAGACACGGCAACTGTCGCTTATCAATATCGGATATAAAAAAACAAATACCCTAAAAACAAGTCCAGGAAAACAGTTCGGTGATACCTACACGATATCCCGTTTAGAAATATGATGTGTGTCGTAACTCAGTGAGTTGAGCATACAGAGTAGCGCAATTGGGCAATATTTTTGTTCCGGAAAAAAGCGACATAAGCTATGGTTTCGTTTATTTCATCTGTATTATCTGTAATTCGCAGATAGTTTATGGAATATTACAAATATACATAAGGAGACTTTGGCAAGAGATGAAAATATTCACACTCAAATTATTTAAATCTTTAATTTAACATCATAAAGATTTTGTTCGATCCTACAGAAAAGAACTCAATACCACCGTCTGCTCAAATACTGGAATTGTCACATTACTTACGTCCAAAAATAAAGATGCAAAATCATGTGTGAGTAAAGCAGTAATTACAAATGTGAATGCAAATATAAGTATTTTCACAAGAAAAATTTGGGAAACTTTTGGTGTTTGACAGTGATAAGTGGTGGGCAGCTGAACTATCAATTTGGTGATTACACGTTTACAACAACACTACTATAACATTGGTGGCAGAGATATATTCAATTTATTTGCGATTAACATTTTTAAAATTGCTTTTGTCTTTGGCCTTTAATTCGCTGCAATATGGTCAGATCTGTGTAGAGCTCGTTCAGCGCAGCGAATTATAGTCCATGTTTCAAGCCGTATATCATTTATAGAAAAACACAGTACACACAAAATTCTTTCGCATGTTTTTTTCAACATGAACCATGTTAAAATAAAAAGAAAAATCTTGTTGAATTTGCACGAGATAATGAGGCAGATAATGTTTGTTAACAGGAAGACATGATGTCCATGTTAATTTAACAAGAAGTCATGTTAATTTAACCGAGAGTCGTACGAAGTGAAGTTATTTAACATGAGCTTGATATTAAAATAAAATGAGCGATAGTGTTTTGAAGAATAACCTGAAAAATTGTTACATAGGTGTTGATTTTACATGAGGGATCAGATCATCTTTCCCCCATGTATTTTGACGCTCTGAACACGAATCCGGTGTCCGTTTTGGTCCAGCACGTCTGCATTTTTTTCTAACCTCAAAAAATACGTATACCACTAAACATTTGACAAGTTTTTTGAGGTTGGAAAAAAATCCAAAACGGACGCCGGATTCTTGTTCAGCGCGTCAAAATACACTTGGGGAAGGGTGGTCTGATCTCCCAACTCCCGACACTTTTTTTTGTGTGGCTGTGTAATGTAAGCCTGGAAATCCAGCGGAGAATAACTCCTGCAAACAAATGCTAATTTGGGCTGAGTAGGCAATTGAAAGCAAAGTCCTCTCTCGAAGAACAAAAATCACACACTTATAGCTCAAACAGAATCAGTCCGCCAATACGTCAGTTACGTGACGTACGTCGATTTTAGAGCAAATTCTATTTTGTAGTATACGTCGTATCTGTTGTTACGCATACAGTTGTTTCAAAGTACTGACGGACTGATTCTGCTGAACGCTATATCGTCGTATGGTGCATAAGCATGGACACTAACAGCATCCGATGAGGCGGCTTTAGGAGTATTCGAGAGAAAAATTCCAAATCCAACTATACCTATTTCGGACTAACTGCATAATTTCAACTACATCAAACATCCATTGACATCAAACAGCCATTTGAAATATTAGCTTCTGTGCGCTGCCCGTAATGACTATATATTTGCATGCCTACCACATTCCAAAGCTGTCTGTTGGTAGCAGTAGCAGCAACCGACCCTGCATGTCAGAGGCGACCGATATAGCTGCACAGTGCAAACTTCCGCGTGTTTGGTGCTGACAGAAGCTGTTGCTAACTGCATTGTTGTTGAAGACCACCATCAGCCGAACTTTTTTGCTTTGGCTGTTGGGCTTTTCCAACTATTTTTACAAGTTATCTCTTAACGCAATTCGTGTTATAAAAATGTTGTTTTAAAATGCCAGCAGGAAAAATTAACTATGTACTTGCAACATTTTAGTGGTTACACGTCACTTTTTCTGTCACTGTAGCATGTGGAAACTATTTATTTTTGCGACGCTCTACTGCCCCCTCTATTGGTTGTCGTTGATTTTCTCATTGTGGATTAAGTAATTTGTACGCTCGAGTGCGAGTGTCTTGTTTAGTGATTTATTAATGTGTTGAAATGTGAAGCACGCACTCCCCCTAGCAGACATTTCTTAGTATGAAGCACCGACTACTTGCAGCAAGCAATTTAAATCACTTTGTGTAATCCACTGGATTACAATGTTTAAGAAAGCGCGACTCCCTATGGTACAAGTGACACTATTGGTTGCTAATGGGCCAACACATAATAACTTACATGTGTAGGTAAGTTTGTGTTAAAAGGGGGCGGATGGATACTAAATTGTGATAACAGCTGAGGGGACTAATACATAATAGGAAGAAACTATTTTAATCTATAAAATAAAATTCACACATAATAAATGGGAGTCTCTCCATTGCGTAATATTTTATGAACTCCCGGGTTGGAAAAATAAGATAAATCAAACAACAAACACGTAAGTGAAAGTTTTATTTTAGATATTGTGGTATTAGTCCGGTCAATATAGACATAAAAATAGTGGTTAAATAACTATAATTCACACAGATACAAATTTTTACATACAGCTTAGATTTACCTTCAGATAGAAAACCTCAATAGTCCTCATCGATCCCATATGTGCTAACGGTAGGTTTTTTCGAAAAAGTACTTCAGACCAAGTGGTAGACCTGGAAATTCTCTACATATATGGACCTGGCATTTTTTCTCTAAGAGTTACCACTTCTGAGATATCACGACTGAAAAATTAGCTCTGGAAATTATATGAAAATTTATGCCACGTTTTCAGGATTTTTTCGAAAAATTTAGTATTCGTAGACAAATCTTCTTACGGTTTTCGAAAACAGTCCATAAAACGTAAAATTTTGACCTTTGACCCCGAATAACTTTTTTTTTGGCACATATGGGATCGATGGGGACTTTTGAGGTTTTTTATTTGAAGGTAGGTATATTTAACCTGTATGCAAAAATTTGGCTCTGTGGGAATTATTGTTGTTTCATATGCCTATATTGACCGGACTATATCTGCAGTATGGAAAAAATTGTTTCTGGTTGGTATATTTTGTTTTGTCTAATTGGTATGTGTTCGACAAATTATTGACACATTTAAATATCCGTCTTGGGGAGAGGCTAACCAAAAGGGAAAAATACCAAATGCAGAGCAATTGACTCTGAATACAGCGAGTTTTGAGTGTTCGATGGGTCTTTTTGTATAAGCTTTGAAAAATTGTGTGACCTAATAGAAAACCCAGGAAACATTGCCCCGCCAAAAGGTATAATTTGAATTCATCTACTCCTCTTTTTCCATTTCACCACCATATTTTAGGATATGTGTAGGTATCTCCATAACCAATTGAGCTATTAAATTAATGACATCGCTTATTGCAGCATTCATTAGCACGTTTTGTTTGATACCCACATTGTCTGGTCCAGATATTGGTCGATAATTCCGAAACCGGCCGAGTTTCCAGTTTTTTGATAAGAAAGTTCCAGGTGGCCTGGTGGATATTCTTTTGCAGGGAAATGGTACAAGTTTGCTGTATCCTGTGTGGTCCCGTAAACGTTATATATTTTAATGATCCGACTGTTTACACGCCTTGCGTGTTTACTTTAAAACGGTGATGTTAGCATTCGCCTGAATAAAAACACCTCTCACAGATCAACTATCTTCACTTAGAGGGATCGGGACATGCCAGGAACTAACCCTAATATTGCCGTCCTTTAAACCTTTGCCCTTGTCGTCGTAAGATGAGAGATTGGAAAAATTTGGGATTGAGCGACAGCGACACAGTCAAACCTCATTACAATCATCAGCAGGATGCCAAGTCCTCTTGTTTTTTCTTCTGCCGGTCGAATTCGGGTGTCAAGTTAAAAATCCTCTGGGTCCGAGCTTTTGTGCTTTCCACCTCATTATAGCCCGAGATTTATTGATTTCAATGTATAACTTAAGACTTCGGTCCATATATATGAATACGTTAAAAACGGTCAGCTCAAAATTTAATTGGTTGAGCTTGCATTTCTCGAAAAATTTAAATATTCCTGTCTACAAGCCCTACAACCATAACCAATCAGCCAACGCTATTGTTACAACTGTAACTAAAACCCTAGGAGTTAAATTGTTATTTTGAATTTAAACAAAAATTATTATGCAGTATGCATATATTCGTTAGGGTGGGCCAATTTGAATAGAAATCTGACATATTCTATTAGTACCCAACTTAAACTTTACTTTTGCAAGAGATCATGTTTTAATGGCTTTCACGCTACGACCACTTTAAAGATTAAGCTCAAAACTAGTAAACACCTTTCTAAATGATTGAAAAAGGACACAGATTAGCTGTTACTTCAGAATCTCGAACAGTTATGGAGATAAAGCGCCAAATGTGAATTCAAAGCAGCTGGAAGTTATGTTGAAAAAAAACGGTCCTACCCTAATAAGAGTATAACGAACAGAATCAGTTGCAGTGCCACGGAAATTCACGCGAACAACGAAATGGACCATAAACTTCTTGAGTTACACAACGAACAAGAAAACGGCTAGAATGCAGTGGGCGGTAGGGACGTAATGGGAATGAGCAGAGGTTTGGCAAAAAGCCGGCAGGCCAACAAACTGTGACCACATTAGGTGGACATGTTGTGCATAATTCACGCGATAGCGACAGGAGCGTAACACCAAAAAACCAGAGCAGCAAATGAAGTGGAATTGCAGTGGGCATAGGCGACCTAAAAAAAAAGGGAACGAAATGAAATAAAAAGAAACAAAACTTTGAACAACAAATATGACAAGCCAAACAGACCGAACGGCAGCGTAGTTCAATAATTTGCATATGGCGCATTCCATGTAGTGATAAGTGAAAAAAAAAAAAATAATAATTAAAATAAAAAAAGTTTAAAAAAATTAAGAAAATAAAAAAAAAGAGATATAAAATTAAATTAAATTAAATTAAAATTAAATTAAAATTGAAAAACAATAGCAAAAAAAAAAAAATAAAAATAAAAAAATAAAAAAAATTAAAATAAAACAAATGAAAAAAATAAAATAAAATAAAAAATTAAAAAAAAAATAAATAAAATAAAAAAAATTTAAAAGTATTAAAAAATAAAATAAAAACTTAAATGAAATAAAAATAAAAATCTAAATAAATTCAATTAATAAACAAACTAAATTCAATTCAGAGATAAAAAAAATAAAATAACATAGAAATGAAAAACAGTTGCAAAAAAAATTATAAAAAAATGAAAAAATTATAATAAATTTAAAAAGAAAAATAAAAAAAATTAAAAATATTAAAAAACAAAAAATATAAACAAATGTTTAATTAAAATAAAATAAAATAAATATAATAAAATAAAATCAAAATAAGAAACGAGAGAATAAACTAAATAAATTCAATTAATAAGTTCCATTCAGAGATAAAAAATTGATATAACATAGAATTTAAAAACGGTAACAAAAAAAAAAATATTAGTAAAATTAAAAAAAGAAATAATAATAATAACTTAAAGAAAAAAAAAACAAATAAAAAAATTAAATTAAAAAAATATATATGTATATTTAAAAAATAAAATAAAAAAAAATTTAAAAATATTAAAAAAAAAGAAAAAAAAGTAAATAAAAATTAAAATATGTAAAAAAATATAATTAAAAATAAAATAAAATATAACAAATTAAAATCAAAATAAGAAATGAAAAAATAACCTAAATAAATTCAATTAAATAAAAATAAAAAATTAAATAAAATAAAATAAACTAGATTTAAAAAAAAAGATAAAATACAAAAAGAAATAAAACAAAAACTTTCTGCCGAATTCACGTGGAATGGCCCACATGTCGAGTTTATGTTTAGCAAAACAGTTTGTTGTTAGACGTCTCGTGCAACTCGTCGGTAGCCGAAAAAATCGCTGTGCGCTGCTGTCACTGTAACGTAACGGCAATGTGCCATAAACAAATCAGAGCGCAACGGACGACTGACACTGCTGTGTGCCGTGCCGCACATGCAACAATTAAAATTACATTTTTATGCCACCAAAAAACACCGAAGAAAACAACAACTGGAAAGTATGCAAAATTTGCAACAACAAAATAACACAAAAATATTTTTTTTTCCGAGTACCATGAAACGATTTTTTGTGTGACTCACTTGAATTAATTTTTAATAAATGCCTTGCAGAGGTAACACAATATTTTTGAAAAACTGAGTGAAGTGAGTTGGGCATATGCGCGCATGCGCAGAGTCGTTGATGTCATTCGCCGCGCATATGCAAAACATGCAAGTTGTAGGATGATGATGGGCTGTTGTGTTTGCACCGTACCAAATCACATACAGCGCACAAACCGTTAATTTTTCTTTGAGGGCTTTTGAGCTACCGCGTTTTAAGTCGGAGCGTGTATGTTGTTGTTTTTCAGCACATCGATTTTAATATGCAAATCACGTCACAGCGGCTCCAGTAGCCATTAAGATATGCTCCATCGTTTGTGGAACTAATTTTTTACGAAATCAAATGCGAAATAAACCGTTAACGGTTGTAATTATAAAGGATGTGATGAAATAAGGAGTCAACTCAGTCAACTTATGCTGAATGGAAACGCATTAGTGATGTACTGCATTGGAAGCCGGACCCAAAGAGCTTGAGTACCGCACAGACGAGAGAAGTGTAGCTGGATGGATGATCCATGGCCTTCCACTTCCCTTTGTCAATATTTCGATTTTTCAATAGGAACCTGTTGAAAACACTCCAACAATGTTGAAAACCAAGTCCAAACATCTTGGACAAACCATTTTTATTGATTCTGAAATGTTTTCCCAGAACACAAATATGATCTTAAAATTTTCGAAAACGAACATTTCCCAGCCCCAATACCCGAAAACGAACATTTCCCAGCCCCAATACCCTGTAGTGGAATTCAGTATCTTTAAACAATACATACTACGGAACGGGTTGTTCGCTTAATAATTCTGTTGTTTGCACTATCGATTTAGTGATTCTGTAGCTCTTTCTTAACAATTACAAATAGGTGATTGTCTTAGGTAAACACAGAAGGATCTCAACTAAGCACAAAACCAATAGGTGATTGTATCAGCTAAAACATAGGGTGTCTCAGATAAAATATCTTAGAAAAGTACCTATATTTTTGCAACATTTGCAACAATGTCCGAGTGATAAGCATCTCGGTTCATCAAGAGTGGGGTTGAAGGTTTTCACAAACAACACCAAATTAGAGGTCGACAATTACTTCGCGTTAACAATAACAGCTGACATTTCGATAAAAAATGTTGTTAAAGAAACTTGTAGTGAATAGCGAAATCGATAATTTGTAGGTCAAGTCAGCGTAGTAATGAATTCCACTACTGCTAAGCTTACGAACCAAACTATAAAGAGAGTATCGGGCATGAACCAAGAAGAAAAGATTGTGCTCAAAAGCGATACCGTTAGAATGAATTTGCCTGCTTTGACAGAATCAGCTGATTGCTAAGTCATAAGTTGACACGGAATTGCCACCATAACTCTACTTTTACCGCTGATGGAATTCAAAAAACTGTGTTGTGGGGGCAACCATGGACGAATTCAAGATGGCTGACTGAGCAGCGCAGTCGTTACGTCAGACGATAACTGAGGAAGTCATGGGCCAAGTATCGGGTTTTTAAATACTCGGATCGATACAACACAATTCTTATTGTATGTAAGTAAATTTTGGTATGCCACTTAACAGCTCCTTGGTATGTAATTTGAAACTGATTGGCTTATATCAAGCACTGTTTCGCGTGAGTGTTGTTGAGCTTTCAACAGTTTTTGCTTAATTGACACAAAAATTGCTTGACAAATTTTTTGCAGTTTTTCGATTGTACGAGTATATACACAAACATTGTATATTTTGCTGCAGGTAATCGGAAGTCTAAAATTCTGTAAAATTGGTATGGAGACAAACCGTCTAACGCGCAGTTACCTATAATAAGAACATCAGGTTTTGCTCTCCACATATTTCACATGATCCCTTTCCTCATTACCAGAAATGTGACAAAGAAAATCACAAAAATTGTTTATACGCAAAAACTTCATTATTGAAAATTCGTTCCCCTGCCAATGCCTAGTGAAACCTCGCAATACAATTACCATACGCACGTAACCCATTAAATACATAGAAGACTTCTTTCAAATCTCTATGGATTTGTTGGCTCATTTTACGATGTCATCAATAAATTCGTCAACTCGCACCTTGCAACGCATGTCAAATTTTCGTTACATTAGCGGTACTTTCGGAAATATTTCCATTTGTTTGTTGTTGTAATATGCGCGATGAGTGAATGCAAACGATTTGAGACGCACCTAAAACGACATTCGAATGACAGTTAACTGTTGTTAGCTGTCAAGTGTAGCCAATGGTTGACAGTTGGTGTGTAGTTAGATAGGTAATAGGTATGTTTGCGCAGAAAAAAGCAATAAAAAAGAAGGGAATTTTACGATTGGAAATGCGAAAACCATAAAATGAAAAAAATATTTACCTATACAATATGGCTAAAGAGTTTGGTGTTAGCTTAGAAGTTTAAGGGATTGGGATAGGGATAGGGATAGGGATAGGGATAGGGATAGGGATAGGGATAGGGATAGGGATAGGGATAGGGATAGAGATAGGGATAGGGATAGGGATAGGGATAGGGATAGGGATAGGGATAGGGATAGGGATAGGGATAGGGATAGGGATAGGGATAGGGATAGGGATAGGGATAGGGATAGGGATAGGGATAGGGATAGGGATAGGGATAGGGATAGGGATAGGGATAGGGATAGGGATAGGGATAGGGATAGGGATAGGGATAGGGATAGGGATAGGGATAGGGATAGGGATAGGGATAGGGATAGGGATAGGGATAGGGATAGGGATAGGGATAGGGATAGGGATAGGGATAGGGATAGGGATAGGGATAGGGATAGGGATAGGGATAGGGATAGGGATAGGGATAGGGATAGGGATAGGGATAGGGATAGGGATAGGGATAGGGATAGGGATAGGGATAGGGATAGGGATAGGGATAGGGATAGGGATAGGGATAGGGATAGGGATAGGGATAGGGATAGGGATAGGGATAGGGATAGGGATAGGGATAGGGATAGGGATAGGGATAGGGATAGGGATAGGGATAGGGATAGGGATAGGGATAGGGATAGGGATAGGGATAGGGATAGGGATAGGGATAGGGATAGGGATAGGGATAGGGATAGGGATAGGGATAGGGATAGGGATAGGGATAGGGATAGGGATAGGGATAGGGATAGGGATAGGGATAGGGATAGGGATAGGGATAGGGATAGGGATAGGGATAGGGATAGGGATAGGGATAGGGATAGGGATAGGGATAGGGATAGGGATAGGGATAGGGATAGGGATAGGGATAGGGATAGGGATAGGGATAGGGATAGGGATAGGGATAGGGATAGGGATAGGGATAGGGATAGGGATAGGGATAGGGATAGGGATAGGGATAGGGATAGGGATAGGGATAGGGATAGGGATAGGGATAGGGATAGGGATAGGGAAAGGAACGGCATCTGCCTGGTCTGAAAGTTAACTATACAAATTCTATCCCGCAATCATCCCTTTGATCTTTATGTAAACAAACAGTATGTATTCTTTTTTGCTGGTTATTAGCTTTGTTTCCATTTGCCCTTGTTGTTGTTGGGTATTGTTTCGTGAGTATACCTGCTGTCCTTTAGTTGCTAGAGGGGTCTAATGATGTCGACGGAATGTGACTGCTTGGTCAAAATTTATAAAGGCTGAGTGTTTAGCCGTCGAGTTATTTGCAAAATCGTTTAGCCTTTGTTCTGCGTTAATGAAGCCTTGCATTTTGTGCATGATAGTTTAGGATTCTAAAAACACAAAACATAGTACAATGAAAAATAAAAGGACCAGAACAGCATCATGAATATAACAAAAGTGTGGACAAAGCACGATTTATTAAGTCAACTCCTGAACAATATGCTTGCGTTGTCATGTTGCTGACAGTTTTCGTCAACGACATGTGCAACATGTCACACCAATGAGGGAAAGAAAAAGCTCTAAGTTCCCTATTTGCATATTTCTATACAAAGAGAGATTTAAACAATAAAATAAAAGCTGAAATTAAGTTATTTAAAAAAACTTGTGAAAAGGTTACCTTGACTGTAGGCGTCTATTGTTTTGCGCATGCGCCAATGACAGCTGCAAATCGGATCAGAAATAAAGTTAAAATGCAAATAAGAACAAGTAAGGACTGCTCTTAGCTATGGTCAGCGCACTATACCCTTCTTGAATTAGACTGAACTATAAGCGAGTAGCTTATGGAAACGGAACGAAAGTTGTCATAATGGACAATGGGTAGACCCAAAAAAATTTGAACCAAAAATTAAAAAAAAGGTGGTCGTTTCTACCTTTACACGAAGTTTCGACGCAGCATTTTGTGATCTTATCTCTTCTTGCTTTTTTACTTAGCACTTTCAGGCAGTATACCAACAATATAATACCATTTCATGTTCACGAAGGGTATAAGAAAAACAATGTCATACATTAAGCTGAGCTTAGATCTTTATTGTTTGTTTTGTTCTGCTATAAACTACATACATATGTATATGGTGTTGTTAATGTGGTTTGTTCATTGTTTCTTTCATGAGAATACGAGCATTAAGAAATATATGGTGTTGATACTGTTAAGACTGATTACAATATCACCCACCTTTTTATCTGCTTATTCATTATGCTCCCGCTTTCTACTCAATTTTTTAATTTTCTTACTAATTTTTCATCGGTTTTGTAATGTGAGTATTGATTGATCACACCAAACTTGACCTATGTTAAGCTTACAAATCTGAAATGGGTACGCAAACATGTGACGTATGATTTCCTCTTGCTGTGAACATACACATATGCATGAACACAAGTATTTGATGTAAAATTATTTTCTATGATTTTATAACGCTGTCGTACCGTTAAATTTGAATGTTCAATCAAAAACACCGTAAGAAATTACTATACGAATTTTGTGTCTGTCTTCGGCAAGTAGTAGGATTGAGGCCACATGAGTGAGACTATGCTAATGTGGGGCTGATAATCATTAAACATGTAAGAGAAGATGTCTGATCTCTTTCTCACCGGCTCATAAACACCCCGAAATACTCATAAGTAAGAACAAAACCTTCAGACTATTTTTGGTTAGGTCAGAGACACTCGCTCACATATCAAAGCGTGATTACATTAATATAAGCAAATGCGTTGTTAGCTCTAGAACTAATACATTTTTCTCTGTGTAGAAACATTTCACGCTCCACAATGTCTATCACCGTGAAATGTGCTTTGTTTCTAGACGCCCACGCTAATGTTATGATCTCTTTTTATTAATTTTTATTGTTTTTACGACTTATTTATCTTTTAGTATTCCGAATCTAGGCAGAAATAGAGATTGAGGAGAGAGTTATTATTTAGTCCCGATACTGATATTTTTAAGGTTGGACTATTTTTTTTTTATTTAATTTAATTTAATTTTGTTTAATTTTATTTTATTTTATTTTATTTTATTT
>CAXKVI010000005.1:95028964-95083964 GCA_964058755.1 Campiglossa producta | reverse complement strand
GCAAATATTCGAGATTTTATGTTGCACTTGAATAATCGGATGATGACATTGTGCTTAACAAATAGCCACTAATTTATGCGATCGTTTTGAGCAGGGGAAGAACAAAAAAATATTAGGTTGAAAATTAAGTAAATTGTAATAGTTAAGATTAAAGGTTTTTTAATATAAAAAAAACATAATTTAAGAAAAAAAAGGAATATTCCGCAACCGGGTCTTGCAACTGTGCACACCGTATTCTATACGCTCACCGCCGCGCCATTGCCTTATGCACAAAGCAGTTTAAGAATTAACAATATACCAACAACAAAGTTAGACTATTAATATAAATAATGGACCAAAGTACTCAATGAGCGAGGGAATGAAAATAATTTCTCTCTCATAATAGGACGTGTTTAATGAGGGAGAGAATGAAGATAAAGAGTGGTTTCCTTTGAAGTTCAGCCAACTTCGAAATATGAGTTTGACGCTATTACTCTAACTCTCAAAGAGCGAGAGAATCAAAATATTTCCATTGCTGGTATTTTACACACATATACAAATTTCTCAAAATAAGCGTGGTACTCCAACAACAGTAGCCATATTGAATTATTATTTTATATTTTTTTGAAACATTTTTTTTGTTTGGTGGTACGCAAGCCAACTTTGATTGCGACATATTTTTTTCAAATTAAAAGTTTGACCATGGTTGCCCTATTTCACATTTTAATAATGGTGTTATGAGAACATAAAACTTTGTAGAATTTCATTTTAAACAAATCTATTACATCGGAATTTTTCCGAGCAGTTCTAGCGGTTTCAAGATATCCAATTCAGCCTGCAACTTCTCATGCCCTTGGTGTCTTGTCCATAATCAATTCCTTGAATAAATTTTTTTAATATGGAATTCTACAATTAAGTGAAGCTTTATTGGGCTTTTGAATCTCTATTTAGATATACATATATACATACATATTAGAGCTTTATGGATAAATATAATTTTGATAACGTTTTCCCAAAAAATTGTATAGTTAAATTACATTTTATTATAAGTATATGTAATTGAAAATTTAATTTTTTCATGATTTTATGGCACAACAATATAACATTTTTAGTTTTTCATTTGTTTATTTAAACTTTGGAATATAAGGCGACGATAGTTATCTCATTTTTATTATAGAATTCTACGAAAAAGATGTTTGATTTTTATTTTTTTAAAAAAGCAAATTTTCATATTATATAGAATTGACGGCAATGGGTGTATCTATTTCAATCTCATTCTTTTTTTTTTTTTTCTTGATGAATTTCAATACAGAAAGTTAAAACATTGATTGCTTCTTTCCTAAAAATTTTATTTTTAAACTATTTTCGTTTATAATAAAGCGTGCGAGATATGAGAAAAACAAATTGTTACTTTTTTTTAATCCTTTGGTACATAACAACACATATTGGGGCAACTCTCATGCGGAAACAAATTGGCTATTCGCGCCGACGCCATCTATTTGGAGTGTAACATTTCAATATACATATGAGTTCAACGCCGAATCTACTGTTTGAACTCAATGAGCGAGAGAATTGGAGTGTTTACGCATATATGTATATGTGTATATAAATAGATATGAGTATGAAATTGGTTTGACGTTTATTTTGAAGGGGTGGAAATTTGGAAATATGAGTTCGTGTAATATTAAAGAGTATTAATGAGCGAGAGAACGAAAATAGAGAAGTATGGGTTGTATTTAAAAAAAATGTATTATACATGGCGTGGTTTTAAAACTTTTTAGTGGGGGTAAATTACAAATTCTGGTTAGGTCAAAAAAAGTGTGAGGGTTTTCTAGCTTTTTTCTTTAACCATAACTTAGCAATATTTAAAAGACACTTTATATGGATTTTTCTTTTGATATAAAGAAAAAAAAATTTATATTGATTTTTAAAAAAATTCTATTCAATTTGGTCTAGACTTGTTTGGGGCTCGGGTTGCAAATCTGCCCTTTTAAAAGTTAATACATATATACATTTGAAAAGAAATTATTTGTTGTCTTCAGTAAAATTATCACTTGGTTTAGTTCAAAATAATGTAGTATCCATAAAATATTTTGTCGATTTTTATACTTTAAATAAGGAATTTGTCAGCAACTCTATCTCAATCGATAGAATTTGAAAAAAAATTCGCAAATTGCAGCTTTCATCTTCAAAAATTTGAGCAGTCGGACTTATATTAATGGTAATTTTTTGAAATAATTACCAAAAAAAAAAAAACAAAAAGAAATTGTATAAGCGGTTATAGCATTTCTATAATGGGTGGTATGTATGTATATTTATGATATAAAATTATTATTTCACATGGCTTTCCGTAAACTAAAAATATTCGCACCAAATTTTTTTCTTCTCGAAAATAGAGATCACAAACATAAAAATATTGTTTATAAAAATATTAAAAAGTCAAGATTAGAAATATAAAAATATATAAAAAATATAAACAATTTTCAATGACAAAAAAGAAAAAAAATTTTGGCCTATAGCTGTGTAACTAACTGTACTCGAACCATCAACCGCTCGACCACTACCCACTAACGCTTCCCACTGGGCTATCGCTTTATTTACAAATTGATTGTCAGATAACCAATTTAAGTTGCATGAAAAATTTTCATTCGCTTATTACAGATAAATGAAGCAGTATTGGTTATATATTAGATAATTGTGCACTGCCTTAGAGGTATGCCAACAAATAAATATGCATTTCATAAATATTTATGCATATTTAGTATGGGTTTAAGCTTGGCAATGGTTTATATGTAAAATTTGTTAGCCTATTAATATAATAGATAATGGACCAAAGTACTCAATGAGCGAGGGAATGAAAATAATTTCTCTCTCATAATAGGACGTGTTTAATGAGGGAGAGAATGAAGATAAAGAGTGGTTTCCTTTGAAGTTCAGCCAACTTCGAAATATGAGTTTGACGCTATTACTCTAACTCTCAAAGAGCGAGAGAATCAAAATATTTCCATTGCTGGTATTTTACACACATATACAAATTTCTCAAAATAAGCGTGGTACTCCAACAACAGTAGCCATATTGAATTATTATTTTATATTTTTTTGAAACATTTTTTTTGTTTGGTGGTACGCAAGCCAACTTTGATTGCGACATATTTTTTTCAAATTAAAAGTTTGACCATGGTTGCCCTATTTCACATTTTAATAATGGTGTTATGAGAACATAAAACTTTGTAGAATTTCATTTTAAACAAATCTATTACATCGGAATTTTTCCGAGCAGTTCTAGCGGTTTCAAGATATCCAATTCAGCCTGCAACTTCTCATGCCCTTGGTGTCTTGTCCATAATCAATTCCTTGAATAAATTTTTTTAATATGGAATTCTACAATTAAGTGAAGCTTTATTGGGCTTTTGAATCTCTATTTAGATATACATATATACATACATATTAGAGCTTTATGGATAAATATAATTTTGATAACGTTTTCCCAAAAAATTGTATAGTTAAATTACATTTTATTATAAGTATATGTAATTGAAAATTTAATTTTTTCATGATTTTATGGCACAACAATATAACATTTTTAGTTTTTCATTTGTTTATTTAAACTTTGGAATATAAGGCGACGATAGTTATCTCATTTTTATTATAGAATTCTACGAAAAAGATGTTTGATTTTTATTTTTTTAAAAAAGCAAATTTTCATATTATATAGAATTGACGGCTATGGGTGTATCTATTTCAATCTCATTCTTTTTTTTTTTTTTTCTTGATGAATTTCAATACAGAAAGTTAAAACATTGATTGCTTCTTTCCTAAAAATTTTATTTTTAAACTATTTTCGTTTATAATAAAGCGTGCGAGATATGAGAAAAACAAATTGTTACTTTTTTTTAATCCTTTGGTACATAACAACACATATTGGGGCAACTCTCATGCGGAAACAAATTGGCTATTCGCGCCGACGCCATCTATTTGGAGTGTAACATTTCAATATACATATGAGTTCAACGCCGAATCTACTGTTTGAACTCAATGAGCGAGAGAATTGGAGTGTTTACGCATATATGCATATGTGTATATAAATAGATATGAGTATGAAATTGGTTTGACGTTTATTTTGAAGGGGTGGAAATTTGGAAATATGAGTTCGTGTAATATTAAAGAGTATTAATGAGCGAGAGAACGAAAATAGAGAAGTATGGGTTGTATTTAAAAAAAATGTATTATACATGGCGTGGTTTTAAAACTTTTTAGTGGGGGTAAATTACAAATTCTGGTTAGGTCAAAAAAAGTGTGAGGGTTTTCTAGCTTTTTTCTTTAACCATAACTTAGCAATATTTAAAAGACACTTTATATGGATTTTTCTTTTGATTTAAAGAAAAAAAAATTTATATTGATTTTTAAAAAAATTCTATTCAATTTGGTCTAGACTTGTTTGGGGCTCGGGTTGCAAATCTGCCCTTTTAAAAGTTAATACATATATACATTTGAAAAGAAATTATTTGTTGTCTTCAGTAAAATTATCACTTGGTTTAGTTCAAAATAATGTAGTATCCATAAAATATTTTGTCGATTTTTATACTTTAAATAAGGAATTTGTCAGCAACTCTATCTCAATCGATAGAATTTGAAAAAAAATTCGCAAATTGCAGCTGTCATCTTCAAAAATTTGAGCAGTCGGACTTATATTAATGGTAATTTTTTGAAATAATTACCAAAAAAAAAAAAAAAAACAAAAAGAAATTGTATAAGCGGTTATAGCATTTCTATAATGGGTGGTATGTATGTATATTTATGATATAAAATTATTATTTCACATGGCTTTCCGTAAACTAAAAATATTCGCACCAAATTTTTTTCTTCTCGAAAATAGAGATCACAAACATAAAAATATTGTTTATAAAAATATTAAAAAGTCAAGATTAGAAATATAAAAATATATAAAAAATATAAACAATTTTCAATGACAAAAAAGAAAAAAATTTTGGCCTATAGCTGTGTAACTAACTGTACTCGAACCATCAACCGCTCGACCTTTACCCACTAACGCTTCCCACTGGGCTATCGCTTTATTTACAAATTGATTGTCAGATAACCAATTTAAGTTGCATGAAAAATTTTCATTCGCTTATTACAGATAAATGAAGCAGTATTGGTTATATATTAGATAATTATGCACTGCCTTAGAGGTATGCCAACAAATAAATATGCATTTCATAAATATTTATGCATATTTAGTATGGGTTTAAGCTTGGCAATGGTTTATATGTAAAATTTGTTAGCCTATTAATATAATAGATAATGGACCAAAGTACTCAATGAGCGAGGGAATGAAAATAATTTCTCTCTCATAATAGGACGTGTTTAATGAGGGAGAGAATGAAGATAAAGAGTGGTTTCCTTTGAAGTTCAGCCAACTTCGAAATATGAGTTTGACGCTATTACTCTAACTCTCAAAGAGCGAGAGAATCAAAATATTTCCATTGCTGGTATTTTACACACATATACAAATTTCTCAAAATAAGCGTGGTACTCCAACAACAGTAGCCATATTGAATTATTATTTTATATTTTTTTGAAACATTTTTTTTGTTTGGTGGTACGCAAGCCAACTTTGATTGCGACATATTTTTTTCAAATTAAAAGTTTGACCATGGTTGCCCTATTTCACATTTTAATAATGGTGTTATGAGAACATAAAACTTTGTAGAATTTCATTTTAAACAAATCTATTACATCGGAATTTTTCCGAGCAGTTCTAGCGGTTTCAAGATATCCAATTCAGCCTGCAACTTCTCATGCCCTTGGTGTCTTGTCCATAATCAATTCCTTGAATAAATTTTTTTAATATGGAATTCTACAATTAAGTGAAGCTTTATTGGGCTTTTGAATCTCTATTTAGATATACATATATACATACATATTAGAGCTTTATGGATAAATATAATTTTGATAACGTTTTCCCAAAAAATTGTATAGTTAAATTACATTTTATTATAAGTATATGTAATTGAAAATTTAATTTTTTCATGATTTTATGGCACAACAATATAACATTTTTAGTTTTTCATTTGTTTATTTAAACTTTGGAATATAAGGCGACGATAGTTATCTCATTTTTATTATAGAATTCTACGAAAAAGATGTTTGATTTTTATTTTTTTAAAAAAGCAAATTTTCATATTATATAGAATTGACGGCAATGGGTGTATCTATTTCAATCTCATTCTTTTTTTTTTTTTTCTTGATGAATTTCAATACAGAAAGTTAAAACATTGATTGCTTCTTTCCTAAAAATTTTATTTTTAAACTATTTTCGTTTATAATAAAGCGTGCGAGATATGAGAAAAACAAATTGTTACTTTTTTTTAATCCTTTGGTACATAACAACACATATTGGGGCAACTCTCATGCGGAAACAAATTGGCTATTCGCGCCGACGCCATCTATTTGGAGTGTAACATTTCAATATACATATGAGTTCAACGCCGAATCTACTGTTTGAACTCAATGAGCGAGAGAATTGGAGTGTTTACGCATATATGTATATGTGTATATAAATAGATATGAGTATGAAATTGGTTTGACGTTTATTTTGAAGGGGTGGAAATTTGGAAATATGAGTTCGTGTAATATTAAAGAGTATTAATGAGCGAGAGAACGAAAATAGAGAAGTATGGGTTGTATTTAAAAAAAATGTATTATACATGGCGTGGTTTTAAAACTTTTTAGTGGGGGTAAATTACAAATTCTGGTTAGGTCAAAAAAAGTGTGAGGGTTTTCTAGCTTTTTTCTTTAACCATAACTTAGCAATATTTAAAAGACACTTTATATGGATTTTTCTTTTGATATAAAGAAAAAAAAATTTATATTGATTTTTAAAAAAATTCTATTCAATTTGGTCTAGACTTGTTTGGGGCTCGGGTTGCAAATCTGCCCTTTTAAAAGTTAATACATATATACATTTGAAAAGAAATTATTTGTTGTCTTCAGTAAAATTATCACTTGGTTTAGTTCAAAATAATGTAGTATCCATAAAATATTTTGTCGATTTTTATACTTTAAATAAGGAATTTGTCAGCAACTCTATCTCAATCGATAGAATTTGAAAAAAAATTCGCAAATTGCAGCTTTCATCTTCAAAAATTTGAGCAGTCGGACTTATATTAATGGTAATTTTTTGAAATAATTACCAAAAAAAAAAAAACAAAAAGAAATTGTATAAGCGGTTATAGCATTTCTATAATGGGTGGTATGTATGTATATTTATGATATAAAATTATTATTTCACATGGCTTTCCGTAAACTAAAAATATTCGCACCAAATTTTTTTCTTCTCGAAAATAGAGATCACAAACATAAAAATATTGTTTATAAAAATATTAAAAAGTCAAGATTAGAAATATAAAAATATATAAAAAATATAAACAATTTTCAATGACAAAAAAGAAAAAAAATTTTGGCCTATAGCTGTGTAACTAACTGTACTCGAACCATCAACCGCTCGACCACTACCCACTAACGCTTCCCACTGGGCTATCGCTTTATTTACAAATTGATTGTCAGATAACCAATTTAAGTTGCATGAAAAATTTTCATTCGCTTATTACAGATAAATGAAGCAGTATTGGTTATATATTAGATAATTGTGCACTGCCTTAGAGGTATGCCAACAAATAAATATGCATTTCATAAATATTTATGCATATTTAGTATGGGTTTAAGCTTGGCAATGGTTTATATGTAAAATTTGTTAGCCTATTAATATAATAGATGCTTTGATTTATGCACCTTTAAGTGATTAATTTTCATTATTAATTGTATTTTTTTCTTCTCATTGCAGGTATGTACCAAGTATCAAAAGTTGTAACTTAATTATGAACTAGGACTTTTATGTAAGTACGATGATAGATTACTCATGATTGTGATAAAAATACGCCATACGTTAAAAACTTACATACATCTACTATTTCAATAATATATATTCAATTTCCATCTACTCTACCTACATTTATTCAATCAATTTGTACTTCTGAGACCACACAATTGCTTTGCATCCATATGTCGCTTCCTGTTCTATTAGGTTGGTCTCACTACAGATCACTCTCCCCACACACGCAACTCCCACCCATTAAGTGTTTTGCCCTCTCATTAATGCTAGTTTTGAAAAATGTGCCAAATGTCAAAATATGACATAAATGATTTTCCTCATGTTTGGCTTTCTTTGAAATTGATGCTGTGTTGCTTTAGCAATTTTTCATTTTCATTCTAGCTATAACTCTGTCAGCGAATATCCATCATATGTATGCAGCCGTTAAGACATTTCCTCATTGCTTTAATGATTGTTCCCTCAGCAATCGCACGCAAATAATTTAAGAGCGGTATGCCATATTGTAGCGAAACAAAAGAGGTCTTTGATGATCTTAATGTTAAGGAAATAGTAGATTGGTTAATAGAATGTTACGCTAAGTTAGCTAAGTATGAGAAAAGTAGAACTAAAAATTTAAATTGCGATTCGATTAAATCATGATGAAAACTGTCTTTGCACTTACAGTTATCACCTCGTTTGACTACGCAACGAAAACAATTGCTCATGCGCCTCTTAATCCGTCAATGTGACGTGACTTTTTTTTGTCACATACGCCTAACTATTAGTCAAGCTAAGAAATTAGCACTCAATACCAATTTATCAGTTGAGCCAAACTTAATAGCATGCATTGATTTTGATAACAGGTTTTGCGTTTCTAATAGTATTTATCGAGCGACAAGTGTACACATCACATATGCACGAACGCATCACCAGATCATCTGCAGGCAGTGTGCAAATTAATTAATTTACATACAAGAAAATTTTGTATTTAATAATATGCCAGTCTCCTTTTTGATGTATTAGCTAAAATAACTAATGATAGTTGTAGCTATTAGTTGACCATCAAGAACAGACGCATGGCTTGAATGACAAGCTTACATTTTTAATTAACACCACGTCACATCAGCATACATCATGTGATGTGTCATTGTATGCTTTATAGAGGAAAATTGATCTTGCACGATCATTCATTGTAAGGCAGATCATATTTATAGCTTGTCTGCATTAAATGTGCATTGAGGTGCACTTAATTAATTGACTAAACACAAAAAGGGTATAATCACTGAAAAAATTAATTGATAAAAATAGAAAATGAGAACACCTATGAATGGCGCGCTGAATTGATTGTTTGCATCTATGATTCGCTGAGGCTGTGGCGCTCATCGTGTAGTGATCGTGTCGATCGACGTACACAGATTTCTGGCGCTTTACAATCACAACGCCATTTAACCGCTGAATGACAAAAATGTTCGTGTGATCAGTTAAAGTGTTGTAGCACCCCTGTTGCCTTGAAAACTGGACACTTCCCACTTCTGCACTTTAACCACACTCTTTTTTAGGCGTGTAATACTTTGCCGTTGCAGCCTATAATTATAAAAGTGAAACATGAAAAACGCAAAGAAAATAGTTTAGTTTTTTATTTTCTAAACTTATAAATACCTCAGTTTGTGTGCCGACTAATTGCGGCTATGACGGGCATCTTTGTGCGAAGCGTATGTGATGCTAAGTATTGAGGTTTTGCTTAACTCATTACGTTTCGTTGGTTGTCATATCAAAACAAGCACAAGATTTCTAGTAAAAGCCTGGCGCCCCTGTTTACATATCAGTATGCCTTATACCAAGTTCAGACTTTTGTAATTTCGCTTTCAATTTTAATTTAAGTAAAACTTTTCTATGAACAAAGAAGTTAAGGTACTAAAATCGGTCAATAAAATATGAATGATATATCATATGTATATACACACAGAGAAAATTGTGCTGGTGATGGATAGGAATTGACAGTGATTAGGTCATATCAACCAAAATATAGTTATATCAACAAAAATACCTGTTGATTCAACCAAAATCACGGCCAATTCTTATCCATTCCCAAATAAAATAAAATAAAATAAAATAAAATAAAATAAAATAAAATAAAATAAAATAAAATAAAATAAAATAAAATAAACTAAAATAAAATAAAATAAAATAAAATAAAATAAAATAAAATAAAATAAAATAAAATAAAATAAAACAAAATAAAATAAAAAAAAATAATAAAAAAAAAAAAAATAAAAAAAAAATAAAATAAAATAAAAAAAAAAAATAAAAAAAAAAAAAAATAAAAAAAAAAAAAAAATAAAAAAAAAAAAAAAAATAAAATAAAATAAAATAAAATAAAATAAAATAAAATAAAATAAAATAAAATAAAATTAAATAAAATTAAATAAAATTAAATAAAATTAAATAAAATAAAATAAAATAAAATAAAATTAAATAAAATTAAATAAAATAAAATAAAATAAAATAAAATAAAATAAAATAAAATAAAATAAAATAAAATAAAATAAAATAAAATAAAATAAAATAAAATTAAATAAAATAAAATAAAATAAAATAAAATAAAATAAAATATAAAAAAAATTGATAAAATAATTATATTAATTATTATTTAATAGAAAGTAAATAATTTTTATGTGAACATGGTTTTAGTTTTTTTATCATACATTTTTGTTGATCTTGGCACTCATAAAATTGCTATTATTTTCTCTGTTTCTCTGTACTTTGCTAAAATTTATTTTAAAGCTGTGGCTATTTCACGCTTTTTATGACACTTTTTAATACCAACAATTTACTTTTATTTACATATACTACTAATTGTTTATGTGTATAGGAAATGGTTAATGAGAAAAAACACTTGTCTCATTTGCGTAAATTCCGTTTGTTAATTAAAATGTGTTTTTGTGTCATTCTCTAAATTGCATTGCTAATCAATTTTCAAGGTTGGAAAAGTTAATTGACGAGGACGGTCGGGTTCTAATGTTTTCTGACGGCTGCAGAAATTCGTGTTTCTTTAAGAGACAAATGAGTTCAGATAAAAATAATATCGCCATCACTTGTGTTTTGATAGTTAGTCATACACATATTGTCTCTAGGTATAAGCTTCTAAAAAAGCTCCTCCTGTCAAAAATTATTAATATCAGATCAAATTTATAGTCACATCGCTCTTATCATAAGAAAATCAATTAAAAAATTCCCTCAATACTTGCCTCACTCGTATCACAAAAAAATAAAATCGTCAATTGCAACGTCACTTCCTGTCCACAGCTGCGAGAGTGCAACCGATTCGCTTCACACACTTTGTCACGCTGACAAGCTGCTTCCATATTTTTTCTTACAACCAGTATTCATTCAAACTTCTAGCGATTGACAATTCAATGCACATTTAATGAACTCCTTTTATGTAAAAATCTTATAAAAACAATGCAATCCGCATCTGCATCGAAAATACGCTTCTATCCAACAACAAATAAAAGATCTTAAAATAAAAATTATAAACTCCACTACTGTCAATTTTCACACTATCAACGCGGTGGCATCGCTAGTGCCAAAGTTACCACCAAAAATGGCTAAGACAAAAACGCCGCGCGCACTCAACAAAAGCAAAATAAAGCTGGAACAAAGAAAACCAAAAATACAAAAATTTATTTATAAAAAAAAAAAAAAAATAAAACAAAAAAAAAAAAAACAATAGTAAAATATTTATTGTTGTTTTGCAGTTTATAGCAAAATATTTGCATTTGCTTTTGAGCGCATGCAAATAAATAAAGATTTCCATTTTTACTGTCAAACTACGGCGCGTTTGCGCATGCGCTTGCCGCACGTCTAAAAGTCTGTTTTAGCTGCCAATATAATTGGACAAGATGTCGATATAGGCAAAAAGGTAAGATTTGTTGTAGCAGCATAAAAGCACAACAACAACAACAACAGCAACACACAGTTGAAGCGCGCTTTTAAAGTAGTTAAGAAGTTAGACAAATAAATAAACAAAGAAAAGGCGCGCAGCTAAGTATTTAACCAACGGATGTTGTGTGAAGCGTTGGCACAATAAGAGATGGGATTGCATTAGTAGTTTGACTTTTGGGTTCGACAATCGACAATAGGTTAGCTTAGGTAAACATAGCGGCCCACTTGAGTGCGCTTTTAGCTCAGCAACACATATGCAAAGTTAAAAGACAAACTAACAGAGCCACGCTAGATTGCATGCTAAATGCTTTCCACCAAGATTTGCATGCATAGAGCGTTTGCCGTCAATATTCGTGAGCCAGCGGGCGGCTATCATTGGAGGGCATCAACGCCTCTAACAGGCTTTGTAGCTTCATCGAAGCTGAGAGGCCAACAGAGCACACAACAGCGTAGCAACCTCGAAACGTTCAGTGTCAATATCAAGTGAGCATTTCGTAGATGAATGCTGTGGCAGCAGCTTGAGTAGCTGAGAAAATAGCAGCTGCGGAAGCTAAAGTCACAATTGAGGTTATCAGGCAAATAAGGAGAAGAAAAAGAGAAAAAGTTGGCAAGAAAAAGCGGAAACGAGAATTAAGCTAAAACATCTTCAATAATAAAAATAAAAATTGCAAAAAAAAATGAAATAAAATAATAAAATCAAATAAAATAAAATTAGATAAAATAAAATAAAATAAAATAAAATAAAATAAAATAAAATAAAATAAAATAAAATAAAATAAAATAAAATAAAATAAAATAAAATAAAATAAAATAAAATAAAATAAAATAAAATAAAATAAAATAAAATAAAATAAAATAAAATAAAATAAAATAAAATAAAATAAAATAAAATAAAATAAAATAAAATAAAATAAAATAAAATAAAATAAAATAAAATAAAATAAAATAAAATAAAATAAAATAAAATAAAATAAAATAAAATAAAATAAAATAAAAAAAAAAAAAATAAAATAAAATAAAATAAAAGAAGATAATAAAAAAAAATAAAATATAAAATCAAATAAAAACCAAATAATACAAAAAAAAAATTTAATTACAAAATTAAAAAAAAAAGTTTAGTTAAATTAATTAAATATAATAAAATTAAAACCAAAAACATTTTACAACAAATATATATTTTCGACTTTGGTAGTAGTATTGTTTAGAAGCTCGAAATAAATAAAACATGAATTTGTATTGCGGCCTATTTGCTTTAGCCCTACATGGGACGCCCAAAACAAGTCACACAGTCTCGAAGTAACAGCAAAGTAAACCCATGAATATTCGCTTGAATTTGATAAGCTTTTGACGCGCATTCAATTTCACGAATTGATATACAAAAATAAAATTAAAAAGAAATTGCGATAACTGCAAAAAACTATTGGTGGTATGCTGCATCAGCAAAAGTAAACGCCCACATATTTTTATTTTTAATGTATAATTCATAAGACACATACGCAGACACACAAGAAAGCAACCATGTGGATTTTCGGCCTACAATAGGCAGGCCAGCTAAATGATTAGGCGAGCCGGGCTTGCCAGTGTCTCCACATCTAAGCTCCTGACTGTCTGGCAAAACTTTGTAGTGTGCGGCGAAGTAAAATAAATACCAGCAAACTTTGCAAGTCGACACATTTTGTAGGAAATGGAGATAAGCCCCTGAATGGTGATATTTTAGGGCAAGAATATAAATAAAATACATTTAAATTGCAATATGTGCTCCCACATATTGTCAACTCCATGTGCACTTTTATGCGTTGCATTTAACCTTTTTTTGTTTTATCAGTCCGTGAGTCATATAACAACAAATTAGCAGTAGCTTTTAACTAGGAACGCTACTTAAGCCAGTTTAACGAAACCGGAATCGAAAATTTTATATAATTTTTATTTTTTATGTATGTATGAATTTATTTTATTTTTTATTTAATCTAGTGTTTTTATTTGCTTTATATTTTTTTTTTAGTTTAACTCAATTTAATCTAATTATTTTTATTTTTATTTTAACAAAATTTTTTTATTTATATAATTTTTTTTAAATTAAATTTAAGTTCATTTAATTTTATTTTTCGTTTTTTTTTGTTTTTTTTTGTTTTAAATATTTTTTTTTATTTTTTATTTTATTTAGTTTTTTATTTTTTTTTTTTGTTTTTTATTTTTTTTTTTATTTTTTTTATTTCATTTTATTTTAGTTTATTTTATTTCATTTAATCAGGTTTAACTATTATATATATTTTTTTAAATTTTCTTAACTTTTTTTTATTTTTCTTAATTTTTTTATTATTTTTCGTATTTTTATTATTATTTTTTATTTTTTTTCTTAATTTTTTTTTTAAATTTATTTTATATTATTTTATCTATTTTCATTTTTATTTAACTTTATTTTTATTTCACTTTATTGCATTAAATTTTTCTTTCTTTAATTTATTTGATCATATTTTTATTTTTTTTATTTTCAATTATAAGTTTTGAAGACCGAAACTTCGTAACACCTCTAACACAAACATTCCTTGGGGTATATGGACCATAAAAGCACTCATTCATATGTTTGCCTGTATGTGACGCATATCATTGTGGCGACATCACATGCTGCGCCATCACACCAGGAAGCCATATTGTCACCAATATCGCACGTCCACGCGTCCCTGAAATGCCTGTACACTGAAAGAAATATTCAGATCAATCGGTATGCATACAAGTACATATGCTTGTATATAGGTTTATTTGAATGCTGCGTCTGCTGCACTATGTGGGCTGCCCTCAAAATTCGCACAGCGCACACAGTAGGCAATTTTATATAAAAATGCATATTTTTTTGTGCGATTTTTGTTTTTTCTCTTCACCAACAATTTATTTCATTTACGTGTGGCACAATTTTGTGAAGTGCGGTTACACTATAGCTATGCGGTTGATGTCTTTTGCAGTTGTGGCTTTTGTTATGTCGACTTGGCAACAATTCGCAAATGCGGGCGCTGAGTGGCAAAGAGATATAAATTATTTGAATACAAAATATATGAAAATATTTCGCACTGCGGGGGCGTTAACTCGTAATGCGCGATTTGTTATTAGAGTGAAAATCCACAGGAGGGGAGTAAAATGAGTGTTGTTTTGTCATTTAGTAAGCAGCTGCGCGATAAGTGATTTTAGAAGAGAGTAAACGGGTGAAATGTGATATGTGTGGAAAAGAAAGAAAAGAATTTGAATGATTTGTGTGTGGTTGACGTGTGGTTCTACGTAAATGCAGATGTCTGTCTAACGTTTTGACCCATAACACGCATCTATCTTTTCTATAAAATGTCTATTTATACTGCGGCTACAGAAAAGTAATGGATTAGCTGTTAAGCTGTTATTAATGGGTTCAATTACATGACCTGAAACTAGGTTAGGATAAGATTACGTCTGCTGCTTTTTAAAAGTTCAAGCAGAGACCACAAATAATTGCTGTTACTGGCGACGAAAAGTTAACTTCACTTCCATGCTTACTCTAAATGTACCTTCTCAAAATCATTTCAAATCATCATATGATGTCAATATTATCATATGACATCACTAGCATTACATGACATGATCATTATGTGACTTTTTTGCTGACGTCCTTTACCTAGCATCATACAATTTCACTATTTTTATATGATATCACTACAATTATATGATAGCATTTACTCATGTCAAGATATGATTTTATCATATGACACCACTGATATCCTAATTAGGTATCATAAGACTTAAGTGCTATCATGTGACATTAATATTATGGTGTGCTACCAATATAATCATACGATATTCATTATTTTAAAATTAATCACCACTGTCATCATATGATATCATTTGTATCATAAGACATCACTACCTTGAAACTATATCGTGATTATCATACAACTTCAGTATTATCATCATATAATCTTAATATTATCACATGACATCGCTATCGCGAAGTGATATCACAGCCTTATCACATCGCATCACATCACGTCACATCAAAATATGCTACGTCATACCACCTCAAATGACGTCCATTTCTTTCTACTGCATCTTTTCTTGGAAGATGTTACATCACACTATTTTTTCATGGTGCTTCATACCGTAGATGACATCACATCGCCTTTATTTTAAAAAATCACATCATACCTTTACTACTTATATTAAAAATCTTAGTAGTCATGAGGTCTGTACTCGTACTGCGCTGCCTCAATCCAAAAGTTTTATGTCCTGTGAGAGTGGCAATGTTTTACAGTTATTAACAAGTCTGTAAATGCTGTATGATCTGAAAAAAAAAACACTCTTCAAAAAAGTTATTTTATGGATGAGCTCTTTAAAGTTCCTTGAATAAAATTCAATCATACTTTTAAAAGTAAAGCAAAAGCATAACTGCACTTAACAGTGTTAACCTTCCCGCCAAGCATAAGTGTCATAACAGTAAACTTACCAACATAAAAATGGTTTTTTTAATACCATAAAAAAGCCATTCCCTCTATGCATGTGATGAGCACTTGCAAAAGCAATTAAACGCCAATTGTACTACAGCAGCCACCACGCCATATGATTTAATTGCTGCTCGCCAAGTGTTGTTTGTTATTGTTGTTGCGCCATCTATAATTGACCGATTGACCGAAAGACACTAAATATTATTAAAGTGATAAAAAATGTAGAAGCAGATAAAATTAACTAATAAAAGTGCAGCAGCAATAATTTATATTTATTACACTTTGGTTGCCACTTACTTACTTAAGTGATTGTGATGTGATATCAAACCAGCGATAATTGCATATACATAATTGACAAGAGGGAATACAATAAAAGTGGTAGCGTTTGGATCGACGAGAGTTGAATGGGATTTGAAAATGTGTGTATAAAATGTCAATAAGCGAAAAAAACGCTTGCTACTTCATAGTGAGCTTAACTCCATAGTAACCTACACCTTATAGAAACATACATATTACTTCATAGAGATTTTATCTTCAAAGAGATATCAACTTCATAGAAACCTCTATTTCTGAAACCTCTTTTTCACAGATGCAAACCTCTGTTTTAATAAAAAAACTTCTACTTCCTTGAGACCTCTTCTTAGCATTCAAAACCTCATAATCATTCCTGTCACTAAGTCAGTCATCGGTGCGGTCAAGCGCCAATCAATTGAAACGCTCAGCCACTTAAAGTGCGACACGCCTTTAAATACCACTTTTCAGTAATTTGGGCTCCATACTTCACGCGAATGCGGGTGTTTGAGTAGTAGTTGTTGCTTTAATAATAGTTGTTGTTTCAAGCAACTTTACAAGGTTTTCTTCTTGATAAGCAACATATTTTCGTGTACGACTATTTTTCGTCACACTTTTCTGGTCTATCATTAAGTGTTTTGGTTGCTGTTGTTGCTGCTCACTTTTTTTTCGTAGCTGTCAATTACTGTCCGCGACCAACAATTGTTGCCGGCGTTTAAAACGTATTAGATTTTTTTGTGACTATTTTTTTGGTTGGTTTTAAACTTTTTTACTTTTTTATGAAAAGTTCATGTCTGTATCTTTCTGTCTACGTATTTGTATACCTCATTGTATTGCCATGTTGCAACCTGTCAAGCAAACGAACTAAAGCGACTTAAATCCATTGAACAACATTGAGTGTTGTTGACAGCGTAATACGTGACAACATGCAGCACTGTGCAACGAAATAGGAGCACGGAAAAATGATATAGCGGAAAAACTTTTTTTACCATACAGTTGTCACATGGGACCATGACCAGAATAGCGGTCAAAAATTAAACCATTACAGAGACAAAATCCATCACTAGAACGGCGACTGTGGACCGCTATAACAGTTTACCTATTTGGATTGCGAAAATCACTTAAATTAAAGAATTAATTTGATCAAGCGTTGCTATTGTAATGCACAACACTGTACAAGCACGCAAGCAGTCAGTGTCGCACTGTGGCGTATTTTGTTGTTATTAATGATGTTTTATGTCATGAGCTGTTTTTGCTGTAGCTTTTCCTCTACTACATAACTACCAATTATATGTACGTATGCAAGTTTGTCCGTCCATTCATCTGTTCGTCTGTCCGTCTGTCATCTATTGATATTTAAATTAACATTCTTTGGCGTTGACATAGACAAGCGTTGCCAAAGCTTAGATAATGTTTTTGTTGTAGTTTTTTTTCCTAATTTTTTTTTTTTTTTTTTTTTGTTGCGCAGATCACTTTATTCACTTTACCGTTTACTTAGCTGCAATCAGCGCTCAAATATGTATATTCACCGACAAACGACTTCAAGTGGTGTTATGCGCATTTTTCTATGCTTTTACTGTCACGCTGCAATTTATATGGAAATCAGCATCAGCGCATGCTTCAACGTATTTCTACAGCCTACTTCATCCCACCCACCTACCTGCCTTTGCCTTTGCAGCCTTTAGTTTGCTTCATCAATGTCCAAGCGGCATGCAGCTAATGCTGACGTGATATTCTGTCAATAAACACAAAATCGTGTTGCAGCACTTGTTTATGTTATTTGTTTTTATTTTTTGTAGTTTTAATTTTTGTTGTAATGTTGTTGCTGCATTTTTTCTCTGCCCCCACTGCAGCTTATTAAAATTGTTTGGATGCTGTTGGCAGCCATTGGCTTACTTTGTTTTTGTTCATTTGAGTTTTTTTTTTTGATGTGTATATATTTTTGCGTTGGGGGTCATCAAGATAAATTTACGCGTAAGATGTAAGATGTAGGATGTAGGAAGTAGGGGATAGGGTGTAAGGTGTAAGGTGTAAGGTGTAAGGTGTAAGGTGTAAGGTGTAATGTGTACAGTATAAGATGTAAGGTGTAAGATATAAGGTGTAAGGTGTAAGTTGTAAGATGTAAGATGTAAGATGTAAGGTGTTAGGTGTAAGGTGTAAGGTGTACACTGTAAGATGTAAGATGTAAGGTGTAAAATGTAAGTTGTAAGACGTAAGCTGTAAAGTGCAAGATGTAAGATGTACGATGAAAGATGTATGGTGTAGGGTGTAAGGTGTAAGATGTAAGATGCAGGGGTAGGGTATATGGTGTAAGATGTGAGGTCTAAGTGTAAGGTGTAAAATGTAAGAGGTAGGGTGTAAGATGTAAGGTGTAAGATTTAAGATGTAGATTGTAGGTTGTAAAATTTAAGGTGTAATTTGTAAGGTGTAAGAAGTAAATTCAAAGACTTCGCAAACACTAGTTTAATTAAATAAACATACTCGTATGTATGTGCTTACACAACTTCACGAGTACTTGGTACTCACGCCTTTTTTGTTGTATTGTTTACAACACTTGGTTGTTGTTATTGCTTAACATATTATTGTTGTTGTTTTTGTTGTCGTTAGTATTGTTGTTATGGCACTGTGCTGATGCGATTTGCATGTAAATATGACAGTTGGCAGTTGTTTGCATTTTTATTACTTGCGATCAACATTGGTGATATGAAAATCTCTTCACAACTGAGATTGAAATTTACATAGCGTTGATAAGTATTCTCTCTTCTCCTTTAAAAGAAAGATCTGTTGAAATTGAGCTTTTGTTGGTAATGGAGCGGTGCAATATGCTAAATTACAAAGGGGAGATATGTAATTATACCACCTTTTGCATAGCTGGTATTTTAATAAATACATAATGAGAATTTTGTTGTTGAAAGCACATTCTTCACTTGAAGTCCATATGATTAATATGTTCTGATATCAAAAATTTTTGTAGCTAAAAGTACAAAGCCGCGAATCACTTACTTATTTGATGCCAGGGCTGGCAGTTATTCATTGAAGAATATTTATGCTTGGAATATTCGCAGAGAGTTCGAGGAGGTTCCTCCATCGGATTGTAAACCAGAAAAAGTCGTAGGGTTCTTTCTGGGGTCCGTTCGGAACTACTTCAGGACTTTTTTGGGATCATTGCAGGACTATTTCGGAGATTTTTTTAGAAATTCTTCCCTAATTATTTTAGCAATTTTTTGGGATTGTTTATTGGGATGGTTTCGGTTTCGTTTGTGGAATCGTTTAGGCATCATTTTGTAATTGTAATCGGTTGCGAAGATATCGATCGAAATGTGAACCATTGCGGATCATCAGATCCGTTTGGGACTACCTCAAGCCTACTATCGTGATAGTCCCGGAATATATTTCTGGATTTCGTTCAGAACATTTTTGGAATAAGTTAGTGACCATCCTGGGAGTTTTTTTTATCGACTTTTTCGGGATCATTCCCCATTTTTTACTGGAAATTTCGGGGTTGTTTTTGGAACTATTTCGGAACTGTTTTCGGGACTTTTAGGGATTATTTTAGTTATGTTTTCGGTAACGTTTCTGGACTTTGCCTGGGATCATTATGGGGCTATTTCGGAACTGTTAATGGACTTTTTCGGGTTTATTCTTGGGACCATTTCGGAATTGTTTTTGGTGTTTTTGGTGTCTTTCGGGATAATTTCGGTTTTTTTTCGAAATTGTTTCAGGACTTTTTTTGGCATCAAGCGCCCTCAATCGGGTGCGAAGATATCGATCTAAATGTGAACCATTGCGGAACATAAGATGTGTTCGGGATTACCTCAAGCTTACTTTCGTGATAATCCCGGAAACTGGACTTTTCTTGGGATCATTATGGGGCTATTTCGGAACTGTATTTTTAATGGACTTTCTCAGGTTTATTCTTGGGACTATTTCGGAATTGTTTTCGGTGTTGTTTCGGGATTTTTAGAATAATTTAGTGACCATATTGGGCGCGTTATCTCGGGATCATTCCAGGATTTTTTACTGGAAATTTCAGGGTTGTTTTCGGGAATTATAGGGATTATTTCCGTGATGTTTTCGTGATCGTTTTTGGACTTTTTCTGGGATCATTTTGGGACTGTTTCGGCAATGGTATTTTTTAATGGACTTTTTCGGGATAATTTCGGAATTGTTTTCGGGGGTTTGCGGGACAGTTTCCGTTTTTTTTCGAAATTTTTTCAGGACTTTTTTCAGACCAATGTTTTTGGGGTTCTGGGGATAGTTTCGGTCTTCTTTTCGGAATACAGGACTTTTTTTTTGGATCATTTCAGAAGTTTTTTTCGAAACTTTTGCGGAGTAATTTTGTGATAATTTACTGGTCTATTTCGGGATTATTTCGGGATTGCTTTCGATACTTTTTTGGATCAAAAAGTACTTCTCCTTCTTCTGAGCTCATTTGTTGTTGTATGTGTCACTCTGGATACGTAAGAGTTCGTCTAAGTACTACAGAGCTACGAGCTACGAGCTAAGTAGTATATACTAGAATGTTGACTGATTTTTACTAAATTATTTATTTTTAATTTTTCTTTTTTATGAAGTATAAATTCTACTCGAAAAAAAACGATGATCTCGCTACCCGTTGTTAGCTACGAAAGCAGTAAGCGAGGGCGATAAGAACTAACGTAGGAGTCTCCGAATATTAAGCGTAACGGTAAAGAGGTTTAAGCGAATCGTCTAGGAGCTTTGCGGCTTCGAATCCCCTAAATCTAATATCAACTAAAAAAACACCAGAGCTAGCTATATGCTTATATGTAGGTATATCCGATTCTGGTTATATGGCCAAATAATTTTAAAGGTACTAAAGGTGACGGCCCAATGCACGCTTGCTTTGCCTCGAGATATGTCAAATTTTCTTTGAACTCTACTGAAATGTATGCAAGTTGGCCCATTGGCAGCCTTGCTTTGCTTGCTTGAAACGCTTCAAAGCGCCAAGAGCAAGTGGACTCTTCACTATTAGCTGTACAGATGATATTGATATTATCGTTGGCGTAAATTTTACCTGTTCCGGAGGTAATACAGGTGACAAAAAAGTGGGTCTAGCGATGTCCACAAAAAGTAGCATAAATTCTATACAGACCCAAGAAAACAATTTGCTGGGACAATGCACGTCTTTGTTTGAAAACTTCTGAATCAACAGTACACTAATTTCCGCTTAGTAATTTAGCGGGAATGTGCAAACCTTTCTAAGGAAAAAAAAAAAAAATATAAATATATAAATAGAAATACAATAAGAATAATTATTATTTGTTTTTACAAGGAAATGCGTCATAAACAGAGGAAAAATTGTTTCAGCCGCACTGCCAACATCTCCCTGTCTCTCTCTCTCCCCAGCTAGCAAACTAGAAAATAAGCCAATCAAAGATTTACACAAATAACCAAGATTAACCTGAAAGCGTTGCCTCGTGATTGGTTCAGTGCGATCTCCACTAAAATCAACACTTTCAAAGTGTAAATTATGTAGATTGAAAATTTTATCATGGCAAATTGACCAAAGTGAGATTTGAGATGTTGCAATTAACACAGAAAATGGTTATCAAAAATTGTTAACTACACAACAGCAACAATTACTTACTATGTTGTTAGCTTAATCATTGCAATATATGCCATGGATAATAGTGATTACAACAACAACGATTATAGCGGAAACTAGCGCATAAAACGCAATCACCGTTATGCTGACATCAAAATTTGTGGCGCGTTTAATCAAAACAACAACAACGAAAAAAGAACAAAATAATTTTGCAAACGATTGTTTAATAACTCAATAAACACCTGCACGCAAACAATTTCGTTTGAGGCAAAAACTCTTTAATGATCGCTAGCTTAACAAATATTTATTGTTGTTGTAGGCAGTGCTGCTCACCACATTCGTTTAACAGTTTGATTGGCGAATGTAAATTGCAACGTTTGAAATAGTAATTGTGGTATGCGATTGATAAGCGTGGGTTGAGTTGTTGTTTGTAATTATTTATCCACATAATTGTTAATACAAATGCAGTATTTAAGCTTTAAGCATATCTAATTACAACTTGGAAAACATGATTATCCATAAAATGTTTGATTTAAGACAGATAATCGGAGATGGCTATATATTTTTTAATGGTTATTAAATTGACCTCCTTAGCTATGTAGATATGTAAGTTTGTTTGGAAATTGGCTTTAAAAGTTGGTGTGGTTTTTTTAATTTCTTGGTTGTGAAAGAAATTAATAGCGAGGAATGAAAATGAGAAAAAAAAGAGAACATAACATAATCTAATCTAATCTAACTAATATATAAAAACGTCTCAACCCATGCTCCGATCTTTACGAAATTTTGCGGACAAATTCTTGGGAGTATAGAATCGGTAACAGGCGCAATGAAATTTCGATATATTTATCGATAACAGAGTTATCGGTCAATATGTAGTTTTACGCAAACTTTGGAATATTCGCACAAAATTGGTATCAAACGAAAGGGTAAGACCACAGCTTTCATTCGGATTCTGTTTCATTTCGCTATATTTATCGTTTGTAGTATACCTTGAAATATTCGCGCAAAATTGCTTTCAAAGGAATGGGGAAGACCACAGCTTTCACTTGGACCTTGGTTCATTTCGATATATTTATCGATAACAGATTTATCGGTCAAAATATGGCTTCGGCTAAAACTTTGGAATATTCGCACAAAATTGGTATCAAACAAAAGGGGAAGGCCAGAGCCATCATTTGGAATTTGCTATATTTCGATATCAAGGTATGAAACCGATTAAAATAAAGTTCCGGTTTCGGTTACGGTTTTTGGACGTGTTTCGATTTCGGTTCCGGTTTCGTTCTTCAACATTTATTTCGGTTTCGGTTACGGTTTCGTTCCGGTTTCGGTTTCCAAACAAAAACAACAACACAAAAAAATTGTGCTACTACAAAACTCAAATAAGTATGTACCTGAATGCAAAATAAGTCTGAACTTTTATAACTTTACTCCGGTGGTCATGATGAATTTTCCCCAATATATAGTAATAAATATTACTTCCGCTATTTATGGAAAAAAACTTTCTTCAAAATAAGTTGGAAAAATTAACTCTACTTTTTCTTTTAGCAATAAATATGAGTGATGCTTTCTGAGACGGCCACTAAACATTTTTTTTTCGGATGTCATACCTACATTTTTTTCGATGGCTTCATTCGCTTATAGTTCAATTATAACGGAATATTGATATCGAGGTCAAAAAGTGTCTTGCTTAACCATCTTCCATGAAAATTATTCAGGGTATCCTCTTTTAAAATAAAATATGTGTCCACAAAAAAATTCAAAACCGTTTGGAACCGGTTCCGGCTTTTGATACGGTTTCGGTTTCGTTCTTTTTCAGAAAAAAATAACGGTTACGGTTTCGGTTTTGGTTTTGAGAAATGAATCGGTTTTAATCGGTTACGGTTACGGTTTCGGTTTCGGTTTCAGTCCTTGTTCGATATATTTATCGATAACAGAGTTATCGGTCCAAATGTGGTTGCGCGTAAACTTTGGAATATTAGGGTAAGGCCACAGGTTTCTTTTGGACTTTGCTTCATCTATGCTAGAATTTATTTCGTAAACGGATGGATATAAGAAAATTAAATGTGGAATGTAAATTTGGTATCAGCTCGAGATGGTTATACGATACAAAAAATAAAGGTATTTGAAAGGGTTTTGGGGATATCGCTCAAAATGTGGACCAGGGTAACCTTATTAAGTGTTCGTTCAATATGGGCATCAAAAGAAAGGTATTGATAAATGTTTCACAATGGTGTAGTTTTCAGTCCATTATGAGGTCCCGTTTTCGAGATATTGATTAAAATGTCAACCAGGAGGTGCCCTCGATTGTATTAGTGCGATATGAGTATCAAATGAAACAAGTTTTAGTATTTTCCCATATAAGACCAAGGTTTCTAGATATTAGAGCTAGAAAGTTTTTGTAAAAAATAGGTCTAAACTATAGGTGTTGATGAGAGTTTTAAAGGGGAGTCATTTAAGTCATTTTGAGAGTGGGATTGAGGAAGGAATAAGGATATGGATGAGAATTCGAAAAACAATATAAAAAGAGAAAAGCATATGAAAAGGATGAAGGTTGGGTGGACGGGAAGAAGGTTGTGGAGCTGAAATGAGGGCAGGACAACGTCTGCCGGGTCTGCTAGTATAAAATAATACAATATGGGCATCAAATCAAAGGTGTTCATGTAAGTTTCTTTTCGATATCTCAATCCCTTTCGGAGATATCCACCAAATCACGAAGAGAATTTATCTCAACTTTTTTTTACTTGAATACTTAACTAAATGTTACTCATACATCGTGTATGACCTATAATAATTTCAAAGTTTCAAGATATGCACAATTATTTTTGTTAGAAAACATATTGTAACGTAATCTACTCAAATAATTTCTCCTTTTCTCTTGAAAACGTTTTTTCCATATCCCGGTAAAGATCGTGTTGTCCTTATAAAAACTCAAAAGTAGAGATTTGTTACATAGTCGTTTATGTATGGGAAAAATAATAATAATATCATCACTCGCTAGCCAGAAGTATGAATGTGCAAAAATTAAAGTTTTGAGAAATCGTATTTGAAAGTTTATTGCTCTCGCAAAATTTCAAATTTTAGTTAAGTTATATTTTCATTATACGCTTTCCACTGCTATAGGTTTGGGGTTAATATTCCTTCAATTACTTGAGATTCGGCACATTTATCTTTTAAACATTTCCAAAGAAAATTTTTTAAAATTTTCGTTGTGGCAGAATCATGAATGTGCAGCACATTCGTGTTTTGCAGCAACGAAAATATTTAAAATTTGATTTTTTAAACTTTTTAAAATTTTCGTTGAGCCAGAAACACGAATGTATAGCAAAATTGTTACGTATCCGCTATGGTGTCTGTGGTTCAGTGCAACACATTTATGTTTCTGGCTCAAAGAAAATTTTTAAAAATTTAGAAATTCAATTTTTAATTAAACATTTTCGTTCCGCCAGAAACATGAATGTATAGCACATTCGTTTTTCTGTCAAAATTTTTTAGAGATTGAACTACATATTCATGTTCCTTGTATTTTGGAAACCTATGATTTTCGTGGATCGTACAGGATTGAGAGTCACATGAGCCTATTAACTCAAATATGCAAAATTTTCACATTCATGCCGCTTGCATAAAAGCCGATAATAAATATTCCTGAATAACTATGAAGTATAAAAAAAGCTTTTGTGGTTGAACTCCAAGCCATGTGCTAAATGCGCACCGCTCAAGATTTTATTTTCCAAAATAAAAAAAAAATAAAAAATTGCCACAGTCAAATTTTTTTATGATCGAATAGCAATTGATATCTTTCCAGACATTGCAAATGAATATGAAAAAAATTCCCGTTCCCAACACTTTCTCCACTCTCAATAAAAAAAAAAAATACAAATTGCACTACTTTCAAAAGCTAAAACACTTCATCATCCTAAATGTCACACCTTAAAATTTACAATCAACAATTTGTTAACGATTCGCTTGGCTAATTTTTCTCAGGCCACTTAAAGATGACTTGTCATCCAACCAACTGCCAATAGCTGTGAAAGCGACATTGGCATAAAACGAGATTTCGCTAAAATATCAATAGATTTCTAACGAAACTCCAACCTGTTTTTAATGTAACTTTCAGAGAAATGAGAAGGTAGTATAATGTAACGATTAGAAAAGATGACGATGAGTTGTGACACAAAACTGTCACTGACACTTTTCACGCGCTGCTGCAAGAAATAATTGCATGACAATACAAAAACAAATATGTGAGGAATATGTAAGCAAATGAAAGTTGTAAGGTGAACGCATGCGCAGTGTGACACCGAAACTGACGCGACCATCAACTTTGTTGCATAGAACCAAAAGCTAGATTTTTGATAAAGAAACAAAAAAAAAAAAATATGAAAATATGCAGCAGCGCAACAAGTGAAGACAAGGTAATCAAAAATAGACTAGTAACTTGGTGAAGACCTCGACAGCGGGCAGACACTGGTCTGCCACAACAACATGACCATCTTAATGCACTAATTGCGCTTTACCTGCAGCTTGTCGGGTTAGTGTGACTTTGGTAAAAGCGACTAAGCGACTAAGCGACTGCGAGCGGCTATAAATGGAAACCTAACGCAAAAATGATAAAACGCCATGATATTGTGATCATAAAGCAAACATGCAACGATTGTGACTCTGTTGACGATGATGAAGCACCTACATTAGTTGAATATCAACATGTGTTTTGTGTGGGTCTCGTCTAGTTGTGTGCATGGTAGGTTTGTGTGGTGTTGGTTAAGGTGCTCCATTTAAACGACGTCTCACTTATGGAAGCGCGTTGTTGGGTAGTGGCTACATGAAAAGTTGTCATATCGGAAGTTTGAACGTCACATGTTTGTGGATAATTTATCAGTATTAGCTTAACATCTAGCTGCTTGTACCAGTGAGAGTTAACAAAATAACTCTCTAGTTCCTGACTGAGTGTAAGGCTATAGAGTCTAACGTCGGCCCAATAAAAGTGCTGAGGTACCCGAATGATATCTAAATAAGGGAAAAAGTTCCTCGAAAAAAATGGCACCACTCGTATTGTAAAAAAATCGTACCAAGCATATCTCTTGCCGCAGAAAAAGCTTACTGCTATTAGCTAACTAGAGCGTCTTTCCCGCGGTCTGGAGAGTGTAGAGCAAGAAGTGGGGGATATGTTCTTCCCTGCTCCTGTTTTTAGTCGGAGCCTACGAGCTTTAAGTGCTCGAAATCGGGAGCTGAAAAGTTAGATCCTGCCTTGACGACCTAGCATCCCTTTTCATTGGCCCTGCTAACCAGCAGCGGATAAATTCTTGGGAAATTACTGGGTCGCGAATACCCTAAAAGAGGATAAAAAGTTGTAAATTTTGCTCAGAGAGGTTCCTTCCCATGTTGAAGATGCTTATTTGTGGTTGCTATTGGATTAACAGTTACCCCCAGGTCTGCTGTTAGTGTTGTTATGTTAACTGTTAGGGTAATGCGGTTACTGCTACGGTCATATTTCTGGGTACGATTAAGGCTATGGTTTATGGTTACTTTAACGGTTACTGTTAAAATTTATGTTGCTGTTACGCCTTCGTTGACTGTTAATTATATGGTTACTGTTAAGGTAATGGAAACGTTAGGGTTACAGTTACCGTTGCTTTTAAGTTTATGGTTAATGTTACAGTTATGATTACTGTTACGGTTAATGTTATGGTTACTGTTACGGGTAATGTTAAGGTTACTGTTACGGTTACGATTGAGGCTTGGGTTACTGTTACGGTTACGATTGAGTCTTTGGTTACTGTTAAGGTAAAGGTTATGGTATCTGTTACGGTTAAGATTAAGGTTTTGACTACTTTTACGGCTACGGTTGCAGTTAATTGTGTGTTTACTTGTTACGATTACGGTTAAGATTTTGTTAAAATATTGTTAAGGTTATGGTAACTGTTTTTGTTATGGTTATGTTATGGAGGCATGCCGGGGGAACAAAACCCGTCTCATTTATAGAGAAATCCCAGCAGAAATGTTAAATATGATCCAAGCATTTTCTCGACAAAAACATAATTTATCGACCCACCTTCGTATGCATGTTACATATTAAAGTAGCTAGAACCACATTCGGCTCCCACACCAACCAGTCAAAAGTGCTCCCTAACCAGTTGTCAATGTCATGCAATGTCCGGTGTGGCGACAACAATACGCCTTCCCTTTCAAACTGATGATATCGCCTTTACCAGATTCAATTCAATATCGGGATGAGACGCAAGCCGCCACATAGCCGCATCTTCCTTGGTTGGGCACGTCTCGTTCAGCTTATTTGCTTTCGTTGTTTTAGTCGTTTTGTCTCATTAGTTGCTCTTTGCCAACAGCGATTTGTTTGCACACCATATTTGGTATTTTTTGCCAATTAATCGTGCACAATTTTTTTTTAAGGAAGAAATCGCCGGCTAACTAAGAAAGAATATAATAAAAGTAAATGAAAAGTAAGATATTTGTTGGAACTTGCATTTTTAATGCCAGCTTCAGTGTCTGCGGTCTTTGCTGGTGTTCCTCTGCAGAGGCAGTCGCAGGGAAAGTTGTCTGTTATGCGCGCCAAACGCTTTGGATTTTTCACTTTTCACATTTCAGATGGCATTCTGCAAAGTCGTGAGCGTCATGAAAAACCTGAGACAATATTTGGCTTGCACTGGTAGAAGTTGCAAAAGTTTGTAGTTGCGATCACCTTTTTTCTTTGAATTTGAGCCTAGGCTTTGTTGTATTTTATGTAATTTTTTATTGCTGCCTTTGAGATTATATTGAGCTGATTTTATCGCCACTTCTTTATGATTTTATTTGGCGTATATTTTTGTTCTATGTATTTCTAGGTATGTGGTTTATATACCTTTCCTTATCAAATTGCGTTTATCAGTGATGTTACTGCTCACGAAATTTCGATAATTATAAATACTTTATACATATATCGATAATTTTGAATACCATATTGAGTTTGCATATTGATTACTTTGAAAACAATATCGATAATTCTGACTTCCTCATCGATAATTTGGCTTTTTATACCGATACTTTTTACGCAATATTTTGAAAAGGATTTTTTAAGTTATCAACTATGTACTCAAGCTCAATGAGAAAATCTGCTCCAACTGATATTTGAACAAGTTCCACTCAATTTTCTGGTACTTTAATTTAGTGGCAGAGAGGATGTGACTTAGAGACGAGAAAATCGGTTACTCAATATCCAATCGATATTACTTATTAATCTTTTTTTTTTGTTTAAAAAAATATTGATTTGCGAAAATCGATTTTTTTTAATAATCGATATTTTTTTATCATAAATCAAAAATTAGGAAAAAAGTTTTTTTTCAAAAGTTAGGCAAGATTAAAGTTGTATGCATCGGAAAGTACTGTAGATAATTAAAAAAATCATTGACCCTTCTAAAGAAAAGATGTAAAAAATACTTTGAAAAATTCTAACTTCAGAAAATTTGAAAATTTTACTAAATCGTAAAAATTAAAGATCGGTATAAAATTGTGGGTTAAAATTTGTTTATATTATCTAACTCTGATATATATCAATATATCGTGAAATTGATAGATCGATTTTTTATATTTTTACAAAAATATAAATTTTTGATTTTTTTCCAAATAGATTTATAATCGACCTATTACAAATCGATAACCGAAAAAATACTTTGATAAAAAAAAATTTTAATTTTGACCTTAAATTTTTTTCTATTGTAATTACTTCTGATAAATCAGATAGATTGTTTTTCTACAAAAACATAAATTTTTGAATTTTTTCCAAATAAATTTATAATCGACTTATTAGAAATCGTTAACCGAAAAAATACTTTGAAAAATACTTTGAAAAAAAAAATAAATTAATTTTGACCTTAAATTTTTTTGTATTATACCTCTGATACATCTAAAGATATGTGGAAATTTTCAGAAGAACCTTTTTGTTTTTGCAAAAATCGAAATTTTTAAATTTTTCCAAATCGATTTATAAGCTGTTTAATAAAAATCGATAACCAATCGATTATAACAAAATTTTAGTATATTTAAAATCGTGAAAATTAATGTTCGATAGTCGAAACTATCGTATTTTAAACTAGCTGGTGCCCGCGACTTCGTATGCGTACTAACACATTTTTATGGAAATATTCGTCGATACCTCCGAAACCGGTCGTGCTATCGAAATTTCAAGATATCCAAAACCATTTCAGATATTTCAATGAATCACATCGTTGAGATATCGAAAAAAGTAATATCTTAAATTTTAAGTTGAGCCCTAGCAATCCAACGATTCAATTCCATTCAGTACTTTTAGAGTATTACGACCACAGACACACAGACAGGCATGGTCCACATATTGGGCGATAACTCCAACACCGGTTGAGATATCGAAAAAAGTAATATCTTAAATTTTAAGTTGAGCGTCGAGCAATCCAACGAAAAAGTTTCATCCAAAGACAGACAGACACACAAAAAATTTTAAAATGGGTGATTTGGATTCTACTCGCTTAATAATGCTTCCCCCAATCAATTTTTTGTTGATATCTGCCATGTACAGACATCTACCTGTTACAATTTTATTATATGTAGAGATGTAGAGGAACTTCAACTCCGAACATATCCAGACATAATATATATCCATATGTACCTAAATAAGTAAAAAAAAGTACTTACAAATGAATCGTCTATTTTCAAAACCGGCCTTCACACAAACGAATAGAGTGAAGATGGGCGCTTTTGAAAATAGACGATTCAAATATTGGAATTTGATCGTTTAATTCTAAATTACTTCAGATCACAGTGTCGCCTAATATTATAAACATCACAGTTTTTCTATGCACTGACACTATCGAATATCAAAAAAATAATCGATGTCTCAAAAAAAGCGATCGATAGTTTTGCAGCTCTAATCGCCCACTCCTAACTTTCTTCCATTGTCATCTCCTGCTTGTTTGTTAATTCTTGACTTTGACTATTGGCCTCGTTAGCGCATTCTTTTGCATTAAAAGTCAAATTGCACATTTTCTATTTTTACTTCCTTTTCTAACTCCTTTTATGTTTATGCTTTCCACACTGATTGGATATTTTAAGTTTTTTATTGCTCTACCTCTTCTTTATTGTTGTTGTCACATTTGAAGTTCCATCTCGTTGTACTTGTTACTCACTGATCGATTGCTCGTTAAGCTTGAATATTTAAGTGACTTCAAGCGAAAGAATGGGCACAGTGGGTTATACATGGTAAAATGTTAGCTAAATATTTTTCATCAGAGTTTTGAGACAGAAAGTTCGTAAAAAGAGATTTTGAATTAAAATTCCTGAAAACTGAACCTTCGTAATGGACTTTTGGTGAATAATTCTAATCTTTTCGAGAATCACAACTTAAAGATATCAGCCACCCAAAAATTCCTACAAATCTCAAAAAACATACCATTTATCTGAGCCCAGCTTGATCTATGTAAGTACATTTATGAAAACATTGTTATTTACACACAATATATCACCAAACTGATCACTACTACCTCGTAGGTACGTCCACTATGGCTCGCGTATCGATCGCACTTCGATCGCGTAACTCAACCAAATAAGGTGATGACTGCCCCCAAAGTACTTTTATTCGCACGGCCACTACAATGGCGCATTGAGACCACAGCCCATTGGATTACATAGCTACGTCAATGCAAGCAACCAGTTAAGGTTGTTGTTTCGATTGTGGACTTTTAATGAAGCTTTAAAAGTGTCATTGATGAAATATTTTGTAAGCCGCCTTCCTGTGTGCGCATCCTTGCGATGTGGTATTTACGGTTAATTAGGAATTTTCGCCTAATTGGCTGTTGAAGTTTGGCATACCAAATGTGGTCTGTGGGTTTTTTTCTTCATTAGTTGGGTTGTACTTATGTACATACTTTCATACTGAAGTGTGTGGGGTTTGTAAGGTTTTGGTTGTGCTGCGGTGATAAAACATGAGCTTTGGATATGGTAGAGATACTTACGTATAGACAAGATAGTGGACATCAAAGTACATACATACATATGTTTGTCTAGTCGGACTACATAAATTAATGGTGGAATTTATAAGCGAGAAATTTTAATGAAGACCCTACAAGGAACCTGTAATTACCTACTATCTACTATTTCTGGAAAATATATTTAGTCGCATGAAAATTCGTTCACGGAATGGAACTATAGAGTTTGATTGAAAAATCATAAAGAGACGGAAAAAGTCTGACAGTGACTCGACTAAGGAGCAGTTCGATCTAATTGCAGGAATATAGGGAAGGTAGTGGCATATGCAGACGATTTAGCTATTGTATATAGGGGCAAATTCCCATATACACTGTGCGACTTGATGCAAGTAACACTGCGAGAGGTTTCCTCATGGTGCTCGCACTGCGGACTGAGCATCAACCAGGGAAAAGTCGAACTTAACCTTTTCACCAACCGGTATAAGATACCGCCGTTAAACCTACCAAAACTGAATGACACAGTTCTGGATAGAAAACTAACCTGGAAGGAGAATATTATTCAGCGCCAGAAGAAAGCGTGTATGGCGAGAGCCATTGGCAAAAAATGGGAACTCTGCCCCAAAATATGCAAATGGATCTACACTGGATTCATTCGACCAATCATGCTTTATGGAGTTGTGGTATGGTGGGCTGCGCTGAGCAAGGCAACAAACCTAAATCTGTTGGGTAAAGTCCAAGTCTGTATAAGCGGTGCGTTAAGAACAACGCCCAATGAAGCACTCCAGGCCATTCTTGGCATTTTGCCAATCGATCTGGAAGGGCACCGGACCACAACAGTCGGAGATACATAGCTGTTTTAAAATTCCCGGTACTCATGGCGGCACTTCCATTTATTCATTTATTCCATTTATCTTCCAGGCTGAATTTTCAGCAATCATGAACGCCGTGGCTGCATAGGTCAACGCAATATCGGGCCAGAATATTGGTATTCTCAGCGACAGCCAAGCGGCCATCAAATCCCTTGGCTCTTACTCGTTCAACTCTGAACTGACGCTCAGCTGTCGTCGATCTCTACAAGAGATGGCCCAATAGAACCGCGTTGGCCTCACATGGCTCGCGGGACATAGGGACATTGAGGGAATTTGTAGGGAAGATGAACTTGCGAGCCAGAGCACCACAAAGCAGTTTCTTCGGGATGAAGAGCACTTAGGTATGCCGTTTGCCACATGCAAGCTAATGCTGAAAGAGTACACACTCCGCCAAGCCAACGAAAGATGGCTGCAATCTCCAGGGTGCCAGACATCCAAACAAACCTGGCCGAAATGGGATCATAAAAGATCAAGACACATGTATGCCCTAAGGAGGAGAGAAATCTCTTTATTAATAGGTGTATTAACTGGGAACTGCCTTATTGGTAGGGCACGCAGAAAGACTAGGTGTACCATACCGACGATGCTGTAGGAGTACCTTATCTGCAACTGCCCGCCTTTGAGTGGCGCGATAATTCGCTTTTTGGCAGTTCCCTTCCTGGTTAGCCTACGCCAGGCCACGGAGCTGGATATAAAAGACGTGATGTCCTTCATCAAGTCACCTAAATGGTTCGAAGAGGAGTAACAGTTGCAGTTTAGGAGCATCAGTCCCGGTATTTTTCTATGTCGAGAATCACAACGCGCCTTTTAATACTGGCCTAGGTGTGCCTCTGCGGCAGCGACTTTAACCTAACCTACAGTACCGACTGCATACCAGGCTCAAAACGAAGACCTCAGTTAGGCCTAATAGGCGACCATTCAAGATGCTGGAAAAGAAAAAGTAGCTTTCCTACTATGAAAGTGCCCGACTTCCTGAGAAAGTTAGTCGCACCTAAATTTAATTGGCAAATTATTTCTTTGTTGAAGAAGGAGGGAGCGATCTTCGCGGCTCCCCCAATTACACTCCTTTGTTTCTTATTCAGCCTTGCAATAAATCCTAAGAAGAATAGCTATGGCTACACTTCAAAAGACGCATCTTGAGGTCACAGCCTCCAATAAACAAAAGGCTATCATTGTCTGGCCAAAAAGGCAAACCAACCGCAGAAAAAAGTGAGCACGACTACTTCAAAATGTATATAAAAAAGAAAGTAAATGAAACAAAAGAAATAAATCTGCACTCATGTGAAAGAAAGAAAAAGTCAAAAAACAGCATGCAATAGACGCCACTTGAATGTAGCCAATTGCTACAATGGAAGACGATTATGCTGCAAGAAAGAACATACATATATGAGACAACCGCTCTTGAAACCGACTTAACTGACCCGTGCCAAATGGCGGCAGGAGTTCTAACAGCAAAACGACCCGAAAGAATAGTTTGTTTATCAGCTGATGATCAAATAGGGAGACAAAGGCCTAATTCACAGGCCCATACGCATATGTGTGAGTGTGTGTAACGCACGAAGGTGACAGCTGCTCGTAGCCGAAATTGAAAACAGGATACTTTTACAAATGTGATATTGAGGCATATGTGACAAACAGTGTGTGGGCATTTTTGAGTGTGTAATTTTTCATTGTACGAGGGGTCGTTTAGGTCACATAATGGATTTTTATACACAACTACATACAAAGTGCGAATTCCTGTTTGTAATTTGATATGGATTTTTAACAATTGAACTCGAACATATTTTATCAGCTTGCGGGGCTGTTCCCAAATGGACCTTCTGCTAATTGGGTTGAATAAACAAAATACCCGATTTTAAAAGAGCATTCAAGTTCTAATGAGTCTGGATGAAAATTGTTGCTTTAGTCCAAAACAAAAAGGTCAATAGCAAATGTAACAAAAACAAAAGTGATAAAACTATTGCCAAGATAGGTATTTAAAAAAAAAATTCTTGTTTATTTCAAAAGTGCAATAAAATGTGCACATTTGCTGTGTGTCAAAGTCAGAATACAACAACAACATTTACTTACATACATATATGCACAATATAAACTCGATAGCGCTAACAAATAGGTCAGTTTATCACGTTGAAATATATATCTACAGTCATACACAATCAAAATGGGACAGCTCACTTTTTACAACTTCTTTTAAATAGCGCCCTAGAGGGGAGTTGCACTACCGTTTTATCTCAGTTCTTCTCAATTCCATGACTCTGAAACTATTTTTATTTTTTGTAATTAACTTTTTTCTTTTTTTATTTATTTATTTTTATTTTATTTTTTACTTTTTTATTTTTATACCCAGCGTACTAGTACTTGTACAAGGGTATTATAATTTTGTCCACATAACGGTACTACTACGTAACGGCACAAAATAATCGATATATGTATATATAGAGTAGAAAGGAGTTCATTAAAGCATGTCCGTCTGTCTGCCCGTCCGTCCGTTTGTGCGTGTACACGATAACTTGAGTAAACATTTAGATGCTTGCATGAAATTTTGTATTCTGGTTACTTTCTGGCCAAGGTAGGTTGCTATTGAAAATGAGCAAAATCGGATGATAACCACGCCCCCTTTTTCGATATGGCTAAAGTGATACAATTTTATAGTTGAATTCCCCTGGTCATTCTCTTATTATTTTTCCATAAATTTTTTATAGTGGGCGTGGTACCGCCCGCTTTTAAGGAAGGCATTTTTGAAAATTCGACTGGTCGTAACTTTTAAACTGATTAGGGTAGAATCATGAAATTTGGCACAAAGCATACTAGTATCGTTGAGAGTATATCTGATGAAATTGGATAAAATCGCCCTCCAACCACGCCCACTTTCGATATGGAAAGCTTCGAAAATCACCTAAATTGATATAAATCGGTAACGGAAATGGCTAAAATGATATAGTTTGTAGGATGAGCCCCCTAGTCATTCTATTATGATTTTTTGATAAATTTTTAAAAGTAGGCGTGGCACCGCTCACTTTTCAAAATTTCACGGGTCATAACTTTTAAACTGATTACGGTAGATCGATGAAATTGGTCTAAGGTATACTAGCTGGGTGTTTAATGTTCGGTTTACCCGAACTTGGACTTCCTTACTTGTTTTTAATTTTATTTTATAGTCCCTTTTTTCCTTTTTTTATTTCATATTCTCCTACTTCCACGATTTTCCTGTTCTGGACCTAATGGGGAGTCGTGGAATACTTCTAGTCATCAAAAAAAGACGGTAACAGGGTCGCCCACGGGGTGCTTGTCAGGGTCAAACCCTCCCCTTCGGCATGCAAAAATTCATACTTTTCACAGTAATACAGCAAAAAATATGTTAAAAATTACTCAGAGAATATAGTAAAAATTGGACAAAAATATAACAAAAATTACACAAAAATATAGTAAAAACCGCACTAAGAATATAGTAAAAATTGCTCAAAAATATAATAAAAAATTACACAAAAAAGATAGTAAAATTTATAAAAAATATAATAAAAAATTACACAAAAAATATAGTAAAAAATTACCCATAAATAAAATCACACTTAATATAAAATTAAATTACCCAAGAAATATAGTAATAAATTCACACAAAACATATATTATAGGTATGTAGGTATATATATTTTTTTAAAAAAATATCCTAAAAGCCGAGTTTTGAGAACCAAAAATGTCCTCGAGAAAAAAAATTGAACCCCACCCTTTCCCAAAATCCTGAATCCCCCACTGGACGGTACCATTATTATTGTAACTGACTGTACTTAGCCATAATCTAATTGTTGTCGGTGGCGTTGTTAATTGACCAGCTGCCGCTTATCGATTTAGCACTACGCTGCAATTCTGCGATATATGGCATTATATAACAGCAATTATGAGTTAACGTGCGAAGTTATATATCAGAAAGTTGATAACGAATTTATATGTTTTTATAATATTTCTGTACATATTCAAATTTATTTATTGGTCTGTATGCGCCATGCGGTAGCTTATTTGTGGGCGTTGAACAATCGTTATTTAAAAAGCTTATGATAAATTTATTTATCAACTAACTTTATAGGTACTATATGTCCTCATAAATTTCTATACAAAAGCCAGTTAACAAGTTTGCGCAGCTGCAAAATTTTTATTTAAAAGCAATATGTTGTTATTTGTGTTAGAAAAAATTAGCTTTATTCTGGAAATTTGAAATGAATCATTATCGTATGCAAATGTTTATCATGGAAAAAACTTCAGTTTTTAATAAATTTTTTTAGGAATTACTGTATGTGCTTTAATATTGTCTAAAAATAACCTGTTCTATATAAAATATATCTCATTTCCTCATTACAAGAATTTTTTTTTCTTTTTTTTTTCAGGTAAGCAATCTATAAACTAAAACACTATCCTCAGGAGCTTAATGTAGCTTGTAAGTATGAAACTAAACTTTTTAAAGTTCGAAATAAATATTTTTATCAGGCGGGAAGTTTTTGTGACCGACTCATTTTTTTGTTCCAGTCCAATGTAGGTACTTAAATACTTATCTACATACTGATAAAGATAACAATTATTGTGCATATGTTCTTTGATCCTTTATTTGCATTGTCAACTTAAATAAGCAAGATAAAAATCTGCACTCATTCGTTATGATTTTTTCTGCATTACGTTTGTTTGAGGTTCACATTCAAAGTGTACAGTAATGCGATCTTTGAGAACGCCTCTGTGAGCTCGCATATCAAAATTTTATTATGTCTGCCATAATGAAGAGCAAAATATGAGAACCTAAGAAAAAATTGGATTACAGTATACGTAAAAAAGGAATTAAAAACTTATGCAGGGTATACAAAACGCCCAGACGTTTATATGATTGTACGAGTATAAGTGGCTGGAAATCTGAATACCTACTCTGATTTGGCTGGGAATTGCATGAGCAAGCGTGGAATTCATAAACAAAATTCATTGCCGCATGAATTGAGAAAATAATTAGAAATGAGAAATAAATCCAAACATGTAGATATTTAAATTAGAGTGGGTGGAAGTTTTATATGTATTTTATTTATTATTACTGATATTATGAGTTGTCCCACTGATTTTTTAGTCAAACATTTTATCAAGGGGAAGTAATAACGGGAAAAAATATTTCTTCTCCAATATAAAGTCAGAAGTTGAGAAGGTTTTTTTTGTATAATTTTTGTAACTAGAGTTCACCCAGTGGTTTAAATTCAACCACAATAGCTTTTTATAATTTTTATATTTTTGGTTTCTATACATTCTTCTTCTTTCATTTCATTTTATTTCCCTTCTTTCTTTCTCTCTTTTCTGTTCTTTTCTTTTCTTTTCGTTTCTTTTATTCTCTTACCTGACCTTTCTTTCCATTTCCATTACATTCCTTTTTTCCTTTTATTTTCTTTTTCTTTAATTTCCCTTCGTTTCCTTTGCTTTAGTTTCGTTTCCCTTAGTTTCCTCTTATTTTATTCATTTTTTTTTTTCATTTCATTTCTTTTCTTTTCTTTTTTTTCCTTACCTTTCCTTTCCTACCGTTTCCTTTCTTTCTTCTTTTCCCTTCCGTAACTCCTTTAGTTTTCTTTCTTTTCCATTCACTTTTATTTATTTCATTTTGTTTTATTTTTATTTATTTTATATTCTTTCCTTTCCTTTCATTTCCAACAAATTTCTTTTTTTACTTTCAGTCACTTTTCTATTTCTTATTTTACTTTTTTTAGTTTTATCAATTTTCCATATTTCACTAAGTCTAGCCACGAAGGGCTTTGTGCTTTTTTTTTTCAAAACATCATGTCTGAGCAAGCACTTGCTTCTCTGGATACCCACGCACATATTTTGTTTTTGTAAACACTGTTTGTACCTACGCTCAATAAAGTTGACATGTTTATTATTGCTGCCAACAAAACAACTCACACTCGGACTCTCCCCAACTGCAATGAATGCAAACACAACAATGCAATACATACATACATACACACATAACAGCGGCTCTATAAAGTGAATGCGTGTCTAGCACTTGTAGTGGTGTGACTTTCAAATCATATTATAATTAATTTTTGGTTTGTTGTCGCACACCCTGCTCGGGGAGACCTATCGATACATATCAAATTTTATGTACCTTAGAATTGTGGTTATTGCAAAAAAGGGAGAAAACTTTTAAGCATTGCATAGATAGATTATCGAAAAAATTACTACCAGTGTTGTGAGTTAGATTCTCACAACGTCGGGAGGAAAGTCTTTGAAGAGATGTATATCCAGTATCATCGAAACATATGTCGGCTTGTCTGGTAGGTAAATTTTTTCTCAAAAAACACATTTCAAAAAATGAATAAACATAAAATAAAACTTCATTAAATAAAAAAAAAAATTATTTAAAAATATAATAAAGTAACAGAAATAATAAAAAACAAGTAAGGAAAGCTGTCTTCGGCTGTGCCGAAGGCTAAATACCTTTCATGAATAAGCGTCACGATTTTCACTGATCGATCCCCAGTACAGCCTGTGTCAATTTAATTTTAGCTCATACCGAAATTATCGGAACTATCGATTATATGGGGGCTATGTGAAATATTTATCCCATCTCGATGATTTTCAACATCGATATTTCACATATAAAAATAGCAATACTTACAAAATTTCACGTTCCTAGCTCTTAAATTAAAGGAGTTATAGCCCAAAATCCGTTTATCCGAACAATCGATTGTATGGGGGCTATGTGAAATATTTATCCCATCTCGATGATTTTCAACATCGATATTTCACATATAAAAATAGCTATACTTACAAAATTTCACGTTCCTAGCTCTCAAATTAAAGGAGTTATCTACCAAAATCCGTTTATCGGAACAATCGATTGTATGGGGGCTATGTGAAATATTTATCCCATCTCGATGATTTTCAACATCGATATTTCACATATAAAAATAGCAACACTTACAAAATTTCACGTTCCTAGCTCTTAAATTAAAGGAGTTATAGCCCAAAATCCGTTTATCGGAACAATCGATTGTATGGGATCTATATGTAATATCGGTCCGATCTTGCTGGTTCCGACAAATGATTCCTATATTGGAAAATGGTGGCCGCATACAAAATTTCAGCCAGATATCTCAAAAACTGAGGGACTAGTTTGCGTTCAAACAGACAGACAGACAGACAGACGGACAGACGGGCATGGCTAAATCAACTCTTCTTCTTCTCATACTTACAAACATCGGACCAAAGTTATAATACCATTTCATGTTCATGAAAGGTATAATTAAATCAAATCAAATTAAATAAAATTAAGATTTTGAAGAAAACTCCCCTGATAATCTATATCTATTTAAAAATCTAGTTAGCAACCTTACTAGTGAATTACTGAGTGAAAATTTTTTTAAAATTTTTTTTAATAAAAATATTCCACACACCCTAATGCACGTGTGAAGTATTATATAAATATTTATTTCGACGCATTTTCCGATTCCATACCTATTACAAAATCTTATCGGTATTGCCTAAGTACAAAAATACATGCTTAAATATCTATGTATCTTGGTAAAGGAAGCTGTGGTCGCAAGGCAACACCTTGGAAAGAAAAACAAAAGAAATTCAGAGAAGAATAATAAGACGGATGTCTATAGCTATATATGTATGCATGCAGCAGTGGCGGATCCAAGATTTTGGGAAGGGAGTGTTCAATTTTTTTTCCGAGGACATTTTTGATTCTGAAAACTCGACTTTTAGGTTTCCTTTTCAAAAAAATATATACTTATGTACATTTGTTGATACGCGCTATGTCAAATTCAAGGTATTTCATGACTTTTACTATATTTTTTGCGTAATTTACTATATTTTTGTGTAATTTTTTCTATATATTTTGTATAAATTTTGCTATCTTTTAGTGTAATTTTTGATACATTTTTTTTGAATTTTCACAAAATTTTTTGAGTAACTTTTACTATATTTTTTGTGTAATTTCACTATATTTTTACTATATTTATCGGTATTTTTTTACTATATTTTGTTGTCGATTTTACTACATTTTTGTCAAATTTTTACTATATTCTTTAAGTAATTTTTACTATATTTTTTTTGCTGTATTACTGTGAAAAGTATGACTTTTTGGAACCCGAAGGTGAGAATTTGAACCTGAAAACCACCCCCGTGGATCCGCCCCTGGTATGTAGGTATGTTTGAATAAATCCTCGCAGGTTGCAATCAGTTCCACTAAAATGTGGAAAAAGTAGGTGCGACATTTCCTTTGCGATAGTGACACACAAATAAATACTAGGGAGGGTCAATAAGTTCCAGATGAAAAAGTTTAGTCTCTTAAAGGTCTAATTATAAATCTACGGAATAAAGTATTGGTCTGTTCAAGCTGCTTTAAAACTTGAAAAAAAGTCGAAATTAGTTATATAACAACAAAAAAATCAAGGGGACCTGATCCGCTTTAAATGACACAACACGTATTCGTGCTATGGAAATGATGTGTGTAAATAAATCTAAACTGTAGAAAACTATAAACCGATTTTTATTCCTAAAAATACGCCTCCAAGTACATATATCATAAACACTTATCGAGCACCCCTCGACTTAGCTAAAAAAAAACGAAAACACCAAATATCTTTGCATACCTGCACTTCTCGCTTGTTTACATAAAGTGAATTGCCGAAAAGGTAGAAAAAAAAAACACAACATAAAACGCTTAAAAAAGTATAAATCAAAGTAAAATACCCGCTTACTGCGTCCAAGCAAAGTGAAATGGTTTTTCGAGATAAATAAAAAAGGTGAAATAAATTACAGCGCCTGTCACTCAAAACGGCATTCGCATGCCTACACACTTCCCTTCATAAATATTTACATACTTTCATATACGTACATATAGTATGCATGGACTAATTTAAATAATGCTATACATTATCGAGAGGATATATTTTACATTTATGTTTGTAAATGCACATTCAAACATACATACATATTTACATCCACGCAAATGCACATTTGTTTGACAGAATGACAGCCATGCTCGCCGTGTAATCAGTGAAATCGTGCTCTGCATGCCAATGTTGCACTTAAACGAATGCTAATGATGATGCAATTTCAATTGAGTGACGCGTACCCAGAGCCTTTGAGTATTTATTGGACATGTACCCTGCAGGGTAGTCAATAAAGTAACGTAATACAAATTTTAAAATAAATAAAATAATGAAATGAATTAAATTATGTAAAATAAAATTAAATAAAATTTAATTATTTTAAAAAAATTAAAACAAAAACTTGAAAAAAATTCAATAAATTAAAACTAAGTAAAAAATAAAACAAACTTAAATAATAATTAATGAAATTAAAATAATTAAATGACAAAGAGGAAATGTAATGAAATAATAAAAAAATTAAAAAAATTAAAAAAATAAAAAAAAAATAAAAAAAAACTTATTAAAATAATAAAAAAATTACTTACTTACTTACTTAAAATAGCCTTTAACCGCCTAGGCGATTTTGGCCGTCCTACATGTTACGCCAGTCGGTTCTTTGTTGAGCCAACTGGCTCCAATTAGAGACACCGCGTGCTCGCAGGTCTGCCTCTACTTGGTCCTGCCATCGAAGTGGTGGTCTCCCTCTTCCTCTACTTCCACCGGCGGGTGCCGATAAAAATACCTTCTGGGCCGGAGCGTCTTCGTTCATTCGCACCACGTGTCCTAGCCAGCGGAGCCGCTGGGTTTTAATTCGCTGAACTATGTCCACGTCTGCGTAAAGCTCATACAGCTCATCATTATATCTTCTTCGGTACTCGCCGTCGCCAACTTTTAAAAAAATTACCCATGTATATAGTCTTAGAATCAATCAAATTGTCTATATGCCAAATTTTATCCAAATCGGTCAAGCATTTTATCCAATACGAAAAAGTAAATAAATTGTGGTTAGGTGGCAACCCTAAGTTGCAGCCCGGCTTCAAATTATCATATTTGAAATACGCGTCGAAAATACCTTTCATTTGATACCCATATTGGCATATCTAGCTCTATATCTATTCAAAAACAAAATGGGATAGGGGGCTACCCTGTAAACCACCCTAAGTGACAACACCCATGTATATGTCCTAAGAATGAATCCAATTGTCTTCATGCCAAATTTTATCCAAATCGGTCAACCCCGTGATATACGAAAAAATAAATAAATTGCGGTTAGGTGGCAACCCTAGGTGGCAGCCCTGCTTGAAATTGTCATATTTGTAATACGACTGAAAATATCTTTCATGTGATACCCATATTGGCATACCTAGCTTTATATTAAAAAAAAATGGGATAGGTGGCAACCTGTGTACCGCCATAAGTGGCAACACCCATAAATTCTGCTCAGCCTAACTAGTATGCAATGTTAGCTAGATCCTAGAATTTCACCTCCTATTTGCATAATCATCAGCAATTTTCTCAAATTTTACTCTCAATCAAAACTTAATATCGCCGCCTAAGAAGTTAACTTCAAAAAATATAAAAACAAAGAAAAAAAGTTAATAAATAGTAACTAATTCACTATTTCCGAACTAAAGACATTCCCTACAGGGTAGATACTCATATATGTTGATTTTGCTGCGACTCACGTAAAGAACACACACCTTCGTAAGAGTGAGTATGCTTGAAGTGAATTTGATTTGCTACCGTTTTGGTGAAAGGATCATTCGCCACAGGTAAGCAAACCAAGTGAAAGGGAGCTACTGATTCCTACGTAAGATTGTATGCTGCTTTGAAAATCTACAGAGCAATACTGACAGATATCTTAACACGTGTGGGAATTCATATTTTTGAGATTAAATAAATAAGAAAAAAATTTATATTTTCGAGTCGATTAAGGAACAAAATTCCTGGGAACTGAAGTGAGATGTGAGAATTGTTTGTCACCGAAAACGATTAAAGTCACAGAAAAAAACGAAATGTATAAACTTAGAAAAACTCTTCTCTAGGTATGTACAGTGGAGAACATACAAGTGGCATATGTACATATTATTCAATACTTTAGAATTTTCTCTGTCGAGCTCCAAGTTAAGTTGTATGTGTCTTTTGTGAGCTAAACCCTTATTCAAATCCAAAATGTTACCAACTTCAAGCTAAATCAATATATGTATGCACAGCTGATTTAGAGCTCAAAACGCAGTGTTGATATAAAAACGTGAAAGCGTTAAAATGTTAAAAAAAAAATCCAAGAACAATCCAAACAAGTTTGAGTCGCTATAAAACGCTGCTAAAATGAAAATCAAATAATAATAAAACGGAATGAAGAAATGCAAGTTCTTTCCGGCGTCGCCTTTGCCTACCTTTGCTGTTGCGCGTGCATTAAGTGGAACATATTTGACAGACAAAACAAGAAGCAACTGAACTACCCGGATGCCTATAAACGCCTCTACAAATGTAGTACTTGCTTGCAAACAAGTGAAACATATACGCGCTGCCAATGACGAAACTTCGCTGGTCAAATATTCACAGTTAGTCATATTAAAAATGGGACATGTGGCTTTTTTAGTTATTTTCGCCTAAACTTCCTAATTTCTATTCGAATTGTATTGAATAAGAAAAATCAGAAAGATAATTTTTTTTTTTTAATTTTATTAATAGTCTGGATAGGACCGTAGTTGTGCAAGGTTTCGTCAACATAAATGTTTATCCCCAAGAGCAATTTCTAACTCAGATATTCACTGAAAAAAGCCATCCCTGAGCCGTCGAAAGTTCTTGTACCGTTTTGTCCCTTACACACTGTACATCGTTTCTCCTTGGTGATGTTGTAGCAAACTGTTAGACATTGAACTCCAAAAGTTTGCTGTTTAATATGGCGAGTAGTCCATAAATAAACACAAACACAGTTAGCAAGCTGAGCAACCAAAGGCGAATGGATCGTAGATCCCAAATACGTACCATTGCACCAGCAATAAATAGTGTCAAAGCAACAACAACAAAACATAACTTTAGACATGGTAACATCAACAAAAACAATAAAGTGGTTAGAAGCGGTGTAATCTGATGCTTGGCGGCAACAAGTCAATTAACCTTTATATGATGCCCAGGATTATTGATGTTTGGGTGACTTGGGTCAATTCTGGCCTGAGACAGATATCAAAAAAATTTTAGCAAGTCTTTAATGCAGTAAACAATAAAGAAACTTTCTTTTGAGTAAGATATCACAAATTAAAAAACTAAAAAAGAATAGAATAAAGAATTGAAATAAAAAATAAATACTTACGTAAAGAAAAAACATAAACATAAAAAATAAAAAACTTAAAATTAAAATAATAATAAGTAAAAAAAAAAAAGTAAAATTAACTCTAAACAAAATAAAGCAAAATTAAAAAAAGAAACCAAATAAATTAAAAACTGCGAAAACAAAACTTAAATAAAAAAATCAATACATAAAAAAGCAAAAACAAAAGTAAAATTAAAAATTACATAAAATAAAAATAAAATAAACCAAAATAAAATAAAACAAAAAAAAATAAATAAATAATATAAAATAAACATTTAATTTTATATTACTTTAGTTTCATTTTATTTTATTTTTTTTATTTTACTTTAATTTTTTATTTCATTTTCTTATAATGGAATTTAATTTTATTACTTCATTTTCTTTTTTCTATTCATTCCTTCTAATATATTTTGTTTTATTTTATTTTATTTTTTTATTTTATTTTATTTTATTTTTTATCTTTTTTAATTTATTTTATTTTATTTTATTTAATTTAATTTAAATTTTTTTTTATTTTATTTTATTTTTTTTTTATTTTATTTTATTTTATTTTATTTTATTTAAGTTTATTTTATTTTATTTTATTTTATTTTATTTTATTTTACTTTATTTTATTTTTAATTTTTTTTATTTTTTTTTATTTTATTTCATTTATTTTTTTATTTTATTTTATTTTATTTTTTTATTTATTTATTTTATTTATTTATTTTTTTTATTTATTTTTATTTGATTTTATTTTATTTTAACTTATTTTTTTAATTTTTTTATTTTATTTTATTTTATTTTATTTTATTTTATCTTATTTTATTTTTATTTATTTTATTTTATTTTATTTATTTTATTTTATTGTTTTTATATTTTTTATATATTTTATTTTCTTTTATTCATTTTATTTTATTTTTAATTTTTTTGTTTTGCTTTATTTTATTTAATTTTATTTATTTTATTTAATTTTTAATTTTTTTTTTTTACTTTTTGTATTGCTATTTTATTTTTACAACTTTGCTTTTGTTTGAAAGAGTTTTTTAAATTTTATCTTTTTTTATTCAAATTATAATAATAAACTAATTTTATTAAAACCAAAAGTGGGTCAAATCCAACCCAACTGCCTCGTAAAGGTTAAATGGTTTGAGCAACATGTTGCAACGTAGTTGTGGTTGCTGGTGCTCGCTTTTCTAATGCCACGGCCTTTGCCAATGTTGTTGTAGCACTGTGATATTTGGATGTGTGCCGTAACAACAAATATAAACAATTAAAAGAAGCAGGTGAACAGCTAGATTGTTTTTGCTTTTTGACTGTTGAAAACTATGTCATGTTTAGTGACAGCTGCTGCAATAATAACAAACTCAACCAAGATAAACCACACATACGAGAAGGAGGATTAAAGTGGTAGTAGCGGCACAACATAAGTGATGACAGCAGCTCTAATACTTAAAATAAATAGACAAACAACAACAACAGCAACAAGTTTAAGCAACTTTTAAGTTAACAAAACTTGTTGGAATTTATGTGTGCACTTTAATATATTTGCACATAAATTTATATGAATATATGTATGCTCAAATATTGTACATAGTCAACACCGGCAGCTGTAGCTTTATATTGCCTGCAACATTTTCTATTTGTACTAGCAATTTGATGTTAGAGCAGATGAGCTTTCTCATAAGCGAACATTGAAGTGGTGGGAGCAAGTGCACAAACTGTGTGCATACACCGACTTCAGTGAGCAACGAGATCAACATTACACCAGTAGCTGACAGTTTTGTGGCATTTGAAGTGACGTGCGGTGCACAGGCAAGCGCCAACATTGTGCAACCTTAATAAAAAAAAAACAACAATTATGCATGATTTATGGAGTAAAAGTGAAAAGCATTTTGTGTTTTAAATTGAATTGCGCGCACTCTCAGCACTTAATAGAGTAGTAGTAGTAGAGTAGTAGATTGCGTTAGTGGGCACATGAAATGATCGCAGTGGTTCATTTCATGTTATTTTTTGTGTTTTTTTGTTTCATGTTTTTTGTGAAGATGTAAAAATATTATTATTTTATTTTTAATTTATTTAGCTTGTTTAATTCAATTTGAAATTTTAATTCAATTTTAAATTTCATTTCATTTACATATTTCATTTTACTTAATATTTTTTTTAATTACATTTTTTTCTTTTATTTTATTTTTTCTTTTTGTTTTTTTTTCTTTCTTTTTTAGTTTTTTATTTTTTTAGCTTCTTTAATTTAATTTAAAATTTTAATTCAATTTCAAATTTTATTTTATTTTATTTTACTTAATTTTTTTTTATTTTATATATTTTTTGTTTTTGTTTTTCATTTAATTTTTTTTCTTTCTCTTTTATTTTTTATTTTATTTTTTTTTTTTTGTTTTAACTTACTCCACATTATCTTATTTTTTATTTTACTTCACTTTATTTCTTTTATTTTGTTTTATTTTATCTGATTTTACTGAATTTTTTTCTTTTATTTTTTTAAATTTTTTTTTTTTTTTGTTCTTAGCTGTTTTATTTTATTTTAATTTATTTTATGCTATTTTTTAGTTTTTTCTATTTTTCTATTTTTGTTTTTTTTTTCTTTTATATCACTTTTTGTTTTGTTCATTCTGTTTTATTTTGTTTATTTTAGTTTGAATGTTTTTTTATTTTCTCTTATTCTATTTTACATTTTTTTTATTTTTATTTTGTTAAATTTAATTTTTTTGATATGTATTCCCTTTCTAATTTTTTTAATTTTATTTAGCTTTATTTTATTTTCATGAGCTTCGCTCATTACTCACTGTACAAATAATCAAAATTCTAATACAAAACTGCCCAACCTACCTAGAGTACCTACTGATAACGCCATATCAACTCTCATTTTTTAGTGATGTGTCTGCCTAGTCATATTCAAACTCGTAAATTTAATTGAAGCGTACGTTCGCGTAACGCCTCTTTAACCACGGCAATTGAAATGCTGTGCGGACTGTGTCCTCTCAATAGGAGTACCTATGTATGTGTGTAGAGCCGGCATGCGCTCGTAAAATTGCCATCAATTTAAAAATTCAAGTGGTTCACTTTTTTATTTCTCCTCACAGACGAAACTCAAGTGAATGCGCAGACAGAGATTCCTTCTTCTTCTTCTTTTTTTAATATGAACTTAGTTGAGGCGGTGGTCTTCCGAATTTCCATATACCAGACATCAAACACTTCTTTATTGTTTCCTCATTAATTTTGCAGGGAGATACTTTCCTCGAGTCTTTTTCGCTGGATATCATGATAGAAAGTTTTGAATATGATTGGAGACTCATATTTTAGAAGGTGTGGCTAGTCTAGGTTGAATATGAATAGTATAAATATTTTCCGAGGTGCTTTTCATAACATAAAATATGCTTGGAAGATTTGTCGATCGCCAGGTCTTGACAACCTTTTCTGAACTTTTGATACTACCTGATTCGAGGCTTGAGCCTGGCATCTTAGACATTTGCAACTGCTTCAGGTGAGACAAGATTCGAGTGTCAGTCTCGGATTCTACTATGTGGAGAATCCCAAAAACACAGGGATTTTCTATATGGCCGGGTCCCGGGACTGACTTTCCTAGTGTTGGTGGTAGCACAACGGGCCTTTCAGGCCTAAGTGTGCCTCTGCGGCAGCCAACTGAACCTAACCTAAGACATGAGTCTGTTAATGAAAAAAAAACAAATCCAACTTTTCTATTTTCTTTCCCTTCCTTTAGATCTCCGCGAGTGGAATTTGCAAAAGTTTGGAAGCTCTACTCATAAAAATTCTCGGCATTCTTTCACTGAAACGTTTTAGATTTTGCACATTGTTTATTTGAAAATTTTGCAATAAAAGTTACTTTGTAGCTGTGTTGTTAATTGAAATGCGTTTTTTTACAGCTTGGCGCAGCCACAAATAATAAATGCATTCAAATTTGCAGTCAACACTGCAACGCTGCATTTAACTTCTTGCTTCTTGTTGCGTTCATCAACAGCTGCCACAATGGACAAACAGCTACGCTACACAATCACTCATCTCAAACATCAGTCAAAAGTCGAATTTTTTTGTGCATTGCTGTAGCGATCAGTCTGGCGAGGCGGGCACACTCAAGTGGTATTTGGAATCCAATCGATGGCTACCACATGCCAGAGCTGGGTGCTTCTTGTTAAGTGGCTTATGCGGGTATGAATATGAATGATAGCTACGAAGGGACTGATGAATGTTCGTTTATTTGGGTATAATAACGCTGCAGCGAAACGTCAGACTAGTGAGAAAAATATTAGCATACTACTAGCGTTTTTTGGCTGAACTCATAATAATCAGGATATATCCATCCCTTACTAGTATACAACTATAATTATACCTTTCATGAATATGAAATGGTATTATAACTTTGGTCCGATGTTTGTGAGTATGAGAAGAAGAAGAGATAGACCCATCAATAAGTGTACCGAAATGATCAGCATGACGAGATGAGTTGATTTAGCCATTTCCGTTTGTCCGTCTGTATGCCTGTCTGTTTGAACGCAAACTAGTCCCTCAGTTTTTGAGATATTTGGCTGAAATTTTGTATGCGGTCACCAGCAAAATCGGACTGATATTACATATAGCTCCCATACAATCGATTGTTCCGATAAACGGATTCTAGCCTATAACTCCTGTAATTAAAGAGGTAGGAACGTGAAATTTTGTAAGAATTGCTGTTTTTATATAAGAAATGTCGCTGTTGAAAATCATTGAGATAGGATAAATATTTCACATAGCCCCCATACAATCGATTGTTCTGATAAACAGATTTTGGTAAATAATTCCTGTAATTACATAGGTAGGAAAGGGAAATTTCGTAACTATTGCTCATTAGGAATGTGGAATGTCGGTGTTGAAAATCGATGAGATTGGACCAATATAACACATCACCCCCATATAATCGATAGTTCCGATAATTTCGGTATGAGCTAAACTTGAATACACACAGGCTGTACTGGGGATCGAACAGTGAAAATCGTGACGCTTATTCATGAAAGGTATAAACTTTCCTTACTTGTTTTCTGATTGAAATCATACCAGTTACAAAAATTCAAAAATCATTTAAAAAGTTTCGTTTGCTTCTTTTTTCTCTTATAATTTACAGATACTTTTGAGTTTTTCTTATCTTATTTTGTATTGTATTATTTTACTTTTTTTTATATTATTCTATTTCTTTTTAGTTTTTACTTAACTTTGTGTTATTTTAGTTTGTTTCATTTTTTTATTTAATTAAATTTTTTTAAACCTTTTATTTTTTATTTTTTACATAGAAAAGACTATTTTGTTTTACGTTATTCTATTTAATTGTACTTTATTTAATTTAGTGTTTTTTTGTTTGTTTAATTTTTTTTTAATTTTGATTCATTTTATTTTTTTATATTATTTTATTTTATCCTTCTCTTATTTTTTTTTAACTATTTGGTAGAACTATCGTTGCAACCCCCTCCCATTTATTGCGCGCAAATTCCTCAACTTCAACTACTTCTTTCTCTAGTTTTTTTTCTTAAATTTGTTTATTACATTTTCATTTATTTGTTTTTCTTTCATATTTGTTTTCACATTTTTTACTTCTTTTCCTCATTGTCTCCGACTCGGACTTTCATTACTTTCAGTCCATTGCCTGAAGTTTGTTTTTGATTGCTGTGGCATTTTTTAATTACTTTGCGTTGTAAAACAAATAAATGCATTCATTGGCACTGTGCAGTGCTCGTTGTACGTATGACTGTTGCAGTCGCATTCATATTTTCGTGCCATTGTCGCAGATATTTTGCGATAAGCAACATGAAAATGTGCAGTGCTGTTGCTTGGGCGATGCAGCAACAATTTTGAAGTGGTTGCAATTTCATTGCCATAAATTAAATGAAAGTGCGGCGTAATGCAGCGACATGTGGCTACTGTTATGCCAATCGATGAAGCACTTGTCGTACTCTGAGTCATCTTCACATTAGGAATGTAGCTGGAGTTAACAAGAGTTTTTACTCATAAATTAAATATGATCTCATACTTATCATATTCGGCTTAAATATTTTCAAGTGGTCTAGACCTTGATATACATAGGTACTAAGAGTTTGTGGCACCAGCATAACTACAATTACCCCATTGAAAGCTTTATTTCGCACATTCCGTAAGGTCATCAATCTCAATTCTGCAGGTTTACAAACGAATTTGTCATTGTCTAAAGACCTATTTCTTAAAATTTCAATTGTTCCTTGATTTGGGCAGAGGAAGACCATCATGTGTCTCAAAGCCTTATCCCACAGGAATCCTTTTGACAGCAAATTTTAGCTCTCAGATCAAATTCTCCTTTGTTCCTAATATTTTTCCGTTCAAGTTTATCTATTCCTTTTTCCATTCCTTTTTCACACATTACTTTCCTTTTCGTTTTTCTTTTTATTTTTCCTTACCAATCACTTCGCTTTTTTTACTTTTACTTTTAGTTTTAATAATAATTTAAATTTAAAATTAATTTAATTAATTTTAATTTTAATTTTAATTTTAATTTTAATTTTAATTTTAATTTTAATTTTAATTTTAATTTTAATTTTAATTTTAATTTTAATTTTAATTTTAATTTTAATTTTAATTTTAATTTTAATTTTAATTTTAATTTTAATTTTAATTTTAATTTTAATTTTAATTTTAATTTTAATTTTAATTTTAATTTTAATTTTAATTTTAATTTTAATTTTAATTTTAATTTTAATTTTAATTTTAATTTTAATTTTAATTTTAATTTTAATTTTAATTTTAATTTTAATTTTAATTTTAATTTTAATTTTAATTTTAATTTTAATTTTAATTTTAATTTTAATTTTAATTTTAATTTTAATTTTAATTTTAATTTTAATTTTAATTTTAATTTTAATTTTAATTTTAATTTTAATTTTAATTTTAATTTTAATTTTAATTTTAATTTTAATTTTAATTTTAATTTTAATTTTAATTTTAATTTTAATTTTAATTTTAATTTTAATTTTAATTTTAATTTTAATTTTAATTTTAATTTTAATTTTAATTTTAATTTTAATTTTAATTTTAATTTTAATTTTAATTTTAATTTTAATTTTAATTTTAATTTTAATTTTAATTTTAATTTTAATTTTAATTTTAATTTTAATTTTAATTTTAATTTTAATTTTAATTTTAATTTTAATTTTAATTTTAATTTTAATTTTAATTTTAATTTTAATTTTAATTTTAATTTTAATTTTAATTTTAATTTTAATTTTAATTTTAATTTTAATTTTAATTTTAATTTTAATTTTAATTTTAATTTTAATTTTAATTTTAATTTTAATTTTAATTTTAATTTTAATTTTAATTTTAATTTTAATTTTAATTTTAATTTTAATTTTAATTTTAATTTTAATTTTAATTTTAATTTTAATTTTAATTTTAATTTTAATTTTAATTTTAATTTTAATTTTAATTTTAATTTTAATTTTAATTTTAATTTTAATTTTAATTTTAATTTTAATTTTAATTTTAATTTAAATTTTAATTTTAATTTTAATTTTAATTTTAATTTTAATTTTAATTTTAATTTTAATTTTAATTTTAATATTAATTTTAATTTTAATTTTAATTTTAATTTTAATTTTAATTTTAATTTTAATTTTAATTTTAATTTTAATTTTAATTTTAATTTTAATTTTAATTTTAATTTTATTTTTATTTTAATTTTAAATTTCCTGTTTCTGTTTTTGTCCCTTTCCTTTTCCATTATCTTTTTCGTTTTTCTTTTCCATTGGTTTTTCTGTTCCCTTATGTTTTCCTTGTTCTGTTCCTTTTCCTTTTTTTTCCTGTTCCCTGACAGGTTTCATTTCCTCTCCCTTTCGTTTTCCTTTTTCATTGCTATTACCTTTTTTCATTTCACTTTTCCAGTTCTATTTCATTTTCTTCTTTTACTTTCCTTTTCCCTTCCATTACTTTTCCATTCCCTTTTGGTTTTCCATTTTCATTTCCTCTCCTTTTCCTCTACCTTTTCGTTTATGTTTTCCTTTTCTTTTTCCTGTCCTTGTCCCTTTCCTTTCCTTTCCTTATTTCTTTTCCCCTTTCTTTTTCCTTTTTTCTTCCCTTTTCTCTTTCAATTTCTTTTTGGCTTTTCCTTTTCATAGCCATCTCACAAAATTTGACAAAGTGAAAGTCGATTAAGAATTGAGGAAGAAATTTTCACGATCCGTGTGCCACTTACTTAGATGATTTTTTCGCTTATTTGCATATATTCAACCAGGTTTGAAATTGAAAGTCTCTAGCACACCAGGAATTTTCCTAGAAAACGATGTTGCGCAATTTTTCACAAACTTTCTTCAACTTGCTGGACCAAATTTTGGTTGAAACTATGTAGTCTATAAAAGTTTTCCAGAAAATTAGTGTATTGAAAATGGATTCAAATTTTGAACAGCTTTCAGATTTAGATTTCAAATTTAAACCAAAAGAAGTAAAAAATCTCAAAGTGTTTAAAAAGTTTAAACCGATTAATATTATCAAATTAAGACTAAAATTTCTAGCCGTGTATTAAAAAGAGCACTCAGTAAATCTGATTCAACACATCCTCGAATATGTAGTACTTTTACTAGGCGCTGGAAATTCAAGTACTCAAATGAATTCCTTTCCTTTCTCGACATGTTCATACTAACCCCCTTGGTCTCAAATATGTTGACTGATACCCGTTGCATTTATTTGTTCTTCTTGCCTTCTAAACTTAAATACATCTTTGTAAAATGTGTACCCAATATTTACAATTCACTCTGGTCAACTTTTTGCTCATACAAATCTGCAAATAATTTTATTATATATGTACATACATTTCAATTTTACCTGTTGCACAACACCCAGTAATTTGCCTACACACAGCATGCCATCAACTTTTGTCCTTCACCTGTAATAATTCAAGGTTTTAGTGACTTTCAATTTAGCCAGCAGCGCAAACATTTAACCACCACCTCAAAAGCCAGAGAATAAAAATAACAATCAAGATGAAACTCACTCATACTTAAGCTGGGTTGAAAATGTCGAGTCATACACACAATTCGCCTACCATAACCATCGTAGAGGGGGTAGTGCAGAACGGGAGAGCCAAAAGGCAGTCAAGCAGAAGCCATCAACTGCATATCAGCCAATGTTTTCGTTGTGACAGTGATGCATTACTCCCTTTTGCCCAGATGAGTGAAAAAAAAAAATATGTAGGTACCTGGGCAACTGGGCGTTTCATTTCGTATGCAACAGCTGGACAGAGCTGAACGATTCTTGTTGCAGCAACTGTTGCAAACTGCAACTAACTGATTTTAATAAATTGATCACAACTAATTGCAGACAGTTTACTTGGTTGATGCATAGTTTTTATTGCTATTGTTGTGAAGCAGCTAAATTGCTGCAATAAAAATATTTTTTCTTTGAGTTGCAGTCTTTTTCATGCTATGTACATGGCGTATATCGCCATGAGTTCTAAAGGGCAATGCGACAAGGTACAAAGAACTGTGAAAATAAAATAAAATTATATATGGAACTGGCACAACAGGTGCATCTCGGCTACATATTTGGTGAACAGATGATACAGCGCATGCGCATGCGCAAACGCCGCCAAAGCATACCCAACTGTTGCGCTGCACAGTGGGTGATTTTGAGGTTCGGGGATGCAAGATGTTGAAGTTTTTTGGGAAATAACCTCGAAGTTATACTAAGGCAATACTGAAAATATATAAATAGACTCCCGAAGTTAGCTTGGTTAAATTCGAAAATAATTCCGGCAGTTTCCCGTAAAGCCTGAAAAAAATTATTTAATTCTGCTAAACCACCGAAAAAAGAAAGAAATCCCGAAAATAGTCCCTTTTAATACAAAACAA
>CAXKVI010000005.1:95011464-95023964 GCA_964058755.1 Campiglossa producta | reverse complement strand
AATGCAAATTACCAACTAAGCTGGCGAGAGAAGCGTAAGATTTGAAGCAAAAAATATGTTTGCATGACAACAAAAAAAATTAACCACAATAGATGCAATCAAGTTCGACAAATCGTGTCAAGTTCTGTAATTCAGTTTAATACTGCGGGCAGCGCTGCTGGCACCTTCTACTAATGGTAACTGCTGCTGCTGCTGCTTCTGCTGGTACCTGTGGTTGTTGCGCATGCGCGTCGTTTGTTGACGTTTTGAGGTGTGTTTTGGCTCAAAACATTGCCACCAATAAGTGCCTCAATCAAATTTGCATAAACTGAAATATTGTGATGTTCATGATGTGATTGTGTGTGAAAGGATGTGAAAAATTACAAGACAGTTTAAAAATGTAGTTTCTATGAATAAAATGTTAGTTACCTATAGGTGGTTGAGTTGAAGATCACCCTAACTCAGTTAACGATTTATTGCCTCAAATATGATTTTTTTTTCAACTTAAATTCAACAGTATTTTATACACTGTGATAATTTAACTTTTTTTTATTTTATTTTAATTTAATTTACTTAATTATTTTTATTTTTTTTGTAATTTTATTTTATTTTTTTTTATTTGATTTAATTATATTTTTTATGATTTGAATTTTTTGATTATTTCATTTTGTTCTGTTTGAGTCTATTTAAAAATTTTTTAAATTGTTTTTTATTACTTTATTGATTTATTTAATTTTTTTTATTTTCTTTTATTTAAATTTTTGTAATTTTTGAAGTTAACTTCTTAGCCGGCGATATGAAGTTTTGATTGAGAGTAAAATTTGAGAAAATGGATGACGATGAAACGGAAGTTATGGCACGGAAATAGAAATTGTAGCCGACTTTCAGGCGTATGTTGCAGACATTCAGACGTAGGCGTTTTTCTTATATCTCGGGAACCGCTCAACCGATTTGGATAAAATTTAGCATTATAGATAGTATGACTCATTCTAAGATTATATGCGTGGGTGTTGCCACTTGGGGTGGTTCACAGGTTGCCACCTGTTTAAATTTGTTTTAAATATAGAGCATGATATGCCAATATGGGTATCAAATGAAAGGTATTGACGACCGTATTAGAAATATCTAAATCTCAAGCTGGGTTGTCACCTAGGGTTGCCACCTAACCGCATTTTATTTATTTTTATTAATATCGCGGGAACCGCTTGAACGATGTGGATACAATTTATCATTATAGATAGTATGACTCATTCTAAGATTATATGCGTGGGTGTTGCCACTTGGGGTGGTTCACAGGGTTGCCACCTGTTTAAATTTTTTTTAAATATTGAGCAAGATATGCCAATATGGGTATCAAATGAAAAGGTATTTTCGACCGTACTCCAAATATGTAAGTCTCAAGCAGGGTTGCCACCTCTGGTTGCCACCTAACCGCATCTTATTTATTTTTATTGATATCTATTTTTTTTTTTTTTAATATTGAGCAAGATGTGCCTATATGGGTATCAAGTGAAAGGTATTTGCGACCGTGTTTCAAATATTTAAATTTCAAGCAGGCTTGCACCTAGTCTTCCTATCTTTCTCCGTACAACTCCCTTTCCTATCTCCCTCCCTTTTGCTCTTCATTGCCCTCTTTCCTTCTACCACGCCCCTCTTCCTCTATATCCCATTCGTATTGGCCCCTGTTTATTTAGGCCTAATTCTACCCATGTACCAAATTTTAAGGAAAACGCACCATATATAAGATCTTTTCGAAGATATTGTATATAAGATATTGTGAATCTAAACCATTCTCGAATACATCTTATTCATGTTTCGTTATTTCTGATTTTAAGAAGTTAACTTCTTTCACGTGTACTGGCTACACGCAGTTTTTTTATCTTTCTTATTCCGATTTTGTATTTTATTTAGTTTTTTTCTTGTTTTTTTGTCTGTTTTTTAACTCATTTTATTTTACTTTATTTTATTTAAATAATTTTTTTTTTAATTTAATTTCTTGTTTTATTTTATTTTTTAATTTAATCTTATCATATAATATTTTTTATTCTATTATTTTTTGTATTCTATTTTATTTTATATTAATTGTCATTTTATGTTTTTTTATTTGCAATTTATTTTATTTTTTTATATTTATGTATTTTTTTATCTTGCTACTCTTTTGTTGGTAGTATTTCTCGTTAAGGTTGAGACAATAATTATTATCAAGCCATTCCATATATTTTTATATTCTTCATTTTTAAGTTTTATTATTTACCTTAAATATTTTCAATAAATTTAATTTATTTTATTCCGTTTTGTTACAGGTGAGTGACACTTAAATGCGCATGCGCACATGACTTATTTATTCTCGACAACCTATTACATAACAAATTCACAGTGAGTATCCTAATTAAATATATCAAACATGTAAAACATAAATCATAAAATTTCAAAACCAAATTTATAAATGGGTAGTGGTATTCAAATTCCTGCAAAAATTAGCTTAATTTAGCATTCTGCATTGCGCCATATAATTTTCTGTGACACATGCGCATTTTGGCAAATGTTCCCATATCATTTTTGGTTAACCGGATATTGCCTATTCCAACAAGCTCATAACTACATATACATATGTATTAGTAAATTAAATTGTTTACATAATTTCCATGCGTAATTTCCTTATTTATTTTTTGCAAACAAAACTTGTTTGGTTTTATGGTCTGCCATAAAGTTTTTGTCTATTTGTTAACAGCACGCATAGGTACTTGCTTGATGTTGTTCATCCAAGATAATATCGTTATACATTGCCCAACAAATGACTGTGCTATTAGCGCCTAGCTGGTATCGCATTAATTTTCTATGCCACAGGTGTTGAGTGCCAAGAAATGCGTTTTGAATTATAATTTTCAAACAAATTCTATGTATCTTATTTGGCTTGGTTTGCTCGCACTAGCATGCAAAAACACTTAACGTACATAACGATATCTCAATCCAAAAACGTGTATAAAATAAAATTTATCTGAACTTTTCTTACTTCAATAGCTAAATGTTACTCATACGCCGTGTATGACCCATAAAAAGTGCACTAAAATTGCAAAATTTCAAGATATACACAATTATTTTTGCTCGAAAACATATTGTTACGCAATCTACTTAACGGCTTTTGAAACGCCAATGTCCTTTTCTCGTGAATACGTTCTTTTCAATATTCTGTTAAAGGATCCTGTTGTCCTTAAAAAACTCAAAGGTAGAGATTTGTAGCGCAGTCTTTTGTATATCGACATAATATTGAAATGTTGTATTTTTCGAAGCTTTAATGTTAGTTAAATTAAATGCCACCACCAATAAATTGTATTGACAAGGTGGGCAGGTTACATAAATGAGGAAGGCGGTTTAGTTTAGACGCCCACTCGCAGCCAATGAACCAAAACAAAGAGGTTAATAGAATTTTTTGTTCTTTGAAAATCAATCGGTATTTTTTCTTCTTTTTTATACCTTTCATGAACATGAAATAGTATTATAACTTTTCTTGTGAATTTGTTATAAGCTGCTAAATAGAACTTAACCTACTTACAAGCTCTTACAAAAAAAGCGGTAAAATAAAAAAAAAAAATTACGGTAAAAATTCCACGAACACTGCTAAACACTGAATAAATTACGAAACTGATTAAATTAATCATAGCAATTTGCATTAATTTACTCAACAAATTAGCAAACCATTTTCGTGATCAAAAAACAGAAACGACTTAAAAAATTAAAAAAAAAAAAAAAAAAAAAAAAACGGAAAACAAAAAAAAAAAAAAAATGAAAAAAAAACAATGAAAAACTATTCAATGGGTGCAGCTAACTATGCAAGAATGAATTTAGTGGCAATAAAAACCAGTTTGTGCAAAAAAAATAAAAAATAAAAATAAATTAACGTAAATTTCATTAAGCAATTTGACGGCTTACGCACGCTTTTTGTTTGCTAGTTTTATTGTTGATCTTTTTTTATTTTCTCAAGCGTGCGTGGCGCGTAACGCCTATATTCCCATAAAAGGTTAATTGAATTAAAAGTTTTTAGAGCAATTAATGAATGTGAAGTGAACTAGGTAAATTCAGACAGTGTGACGGATTTGATAGTATGTGTTAGTATGTGTATCTTCATCGCTAAACAGTTACTAAGATCGTGAATCTGAGGATTTCGAGGGCATCTATAGTTAGTCAAATCCCTCCCTCTCAGAAGAATATTTTAAAACGCACCTACTTTTCATAGTTTTAATAGCTTGAAATTACTATTCAATCATTATTTTTCTTTTGCTTACTACATACCAAGTACCTATCTCATGAAACTAACCAAATTTCCAAGTAAAAACAAAACCTTGAATACAAATTTTCCAACATAAAACCAATAAATTTACAATGTAATTAAAAAGCGTCTCACGGTTTTCCCCAAAATTATTTAATGGTATTTTAAAAATGTCACTTTATTATGGTGCGTGGGTAGCATAACAACCGCGACAACTCAGCCAAGCAAGACACCTCAGACAACTTGCAACAACACTAAAAACGCTGCCGGCACAAACAAGAACTAGGCGGCTAACCTGTTGCAACGGTAAAACAGTGAAAGTTAATGAATGACAAAAAAAAAAAAAAAAAAATTGAAATAAAGAAAAACAAAAACTAAAACCTAAAAACACTTGAAAAAATAACAAAAAGTTCAAAAAAAAAAACAAAAAATTTTTAATGATTTGTCTACAACAAAAACGCCATTAGCCTAAATAAGCATATAATTAATTTAAGTTCTTTTTTTTTTGTTTTTTTTTTTTAGTTAAATTAAATGCCGCCACCAATAAATTGTATTGACAAGGTGGGCAGGTTACATAAATGAGGAAGGCGGTTTAGTTTAGACGCCCACTCGCACCCAATGAACCAAAACAAAGAGGTTAATAGAATTTATTTTTCAGGTTCTTTGAAAATCAATCGGTATTTTTTTCTTCTTTTTTTTCAATATGTTAATCACGTTAGACACAGAAATAAAATTAGTTATTATGAACTCCAGTTTGTCACTAGATGTTCACCGTTTAGTAGCACAAATAGCTATAACTTTAAACCAATTAATTATGTAAATGGTTATAAATATTTTTGGGACGAGTAATGGGAGTTTTATTTTCGATTACACGGTTAAAAATTTTAAACTTTTTGGACTACATATATGACCAAACCAAATTTGGATTCAAATTCAATCTTGACCAGTTTTCAAGAAAATTGGCTAAATGAATCGGGTTTCAATTATAAACAAGAAATGTTTTAACAATTTTTTAAAGATAAAATAAATTTTTTGTCCGTTGGCGGGAATTCGAACCAAGACACCTCGCATCATGCCCGTCTGCTCTACCACTGAGCTACATCGCACACATAAATGTTGTTGGCAAAATTCAATCTTGAATAAGCTTTCAAAAATAAATTTGAATTTTCAAACCCAAAAGTTTAAATTTTAGACCGAAAAGTTTAAATTTTCAAACCAAAAAGTTTTAATTTTAAACTGAAAAATTTTAATTTTCAAACCAAAAAATTTAAATTTTAAATCGAAAAGTTTTAAGAATAAAAAAAAATTTAAAAAATGTGGCACTTGGCAGGATTCGAACGAAAACGCTCAGGTCAGTCACAGCCGACTGCTCTATCGCTGAGCTATGACGCACATGAAGTTTTTGTGGGCAAAATTCAATTACATTCAAACAAACCAAAAAATAAAAAAATTAGACTGCTTTTTCATTTAGATTTTAAATCGAAACAAAAAGAAATTGAAAATCTTTTTATGTATTTGGACGGTTTGAAATATTGTACAAAAAAGTTTGAAAAATTGATTAAGCTTTATACGGGTTTAAAATTTAGGTTCATTTTTTTAGCCGTGTAGTGATTTCTGATCATTGAAAATTTTGTGGACTTTTGTCTTTTTTCAGTCGAATAAGTTTTATGAAATTATTTTTTTTTTAATTTTGGCGAAAACAAGTTGAAAAATGCTACAAAAAATACCAACTACGATGATTGCAATTTCGATCTTGTTGAGGGATCTTGTCAAACCGCTTTGTATTGTTGCTTCGAAGAAGGTATGCATATAAAATTTCGAACCAACTTTTTCTTTCTATAAATTTTTGTTACGTTCTTCTAAGTATAGCTGCAGAATTATCGATGTTATAATTGGGTTTTATGTATGTTACGGTGTAGTTTGTTTTATATCAAGTATAGCATCTCACGATCCCTTCGATCCGTCTATAGGTCCCCGCTCAAATGAAAAGTTGGCAATGCATTAGGTGGATATGTTGAGCCCGAGCTGGGAGATTTAAAAACTTCAAGCAAAATTGGGGACTTCAGGATCACACCATCACAAAACCATCGCTTGCCAGAGGCATGAATGTGCCATTTTTCCAGATTTGAGTATATAGGCTTACGTGATTAACCTTTTTATCTTTACGTGTCCCGGGTTTTCAAATTACAAGGAATTTGCTATGCCCTTTTTATGAATGTGCAGATCAATGTGTAGCATATTCATGTTTCTGGCGCAACCAAAAATGTATAAAAACTGAATTTTTAAATTTTTAAAAATGTTCGTTTTGCCAGAAACATGAATGTGAAGAAAAATTGTTACGTATACGCCATGGTGTCATACAACATATTCATGTTTCTGGCGCAACAAAAATGTTTAAAAACTGAATTTTTGAGTTTTTTTTAATTTTTGTTTTGCCAGAAACATGAATGTGTTGCATGACACCATCGCGTATACGTAACAATTTTGGTACAAATTCATGTTTTAGAAAAACGAAAATTTTCAAAAATTTAAAAATTCAGTTTTTATACATTTTTGTTGCGGTGTTAGTCTGGCGCACGAAAATGTTAAAAAAACTGAATTTTTGAGCTTTTTAAAATGTTTGTTTTGCCAGAACCATGAATGTGCTACACATTTATGTTTCCGGCATAGCGAAAATTTTAAAAAATTTTCTTTGGAAATATTTTTTGGACGATATTTTCTTTGGAAATTTTTTAAAGATGAATGTGCCGAATCTCGAAGAATTGAAAGAATATTAACGTAAAAACTATATCAGTGGAAAGAGTATACCTGCAAAAACAGATTTCTGTCAAAAACTAAAATTTAAAGTTTTGCTAAAGGGATAAACTTTCAAATACGATTTTCCAAAGTTTTAAGTTTAGCACATTCATGCTTCTGGCAAGCGAGCGACGATATTATCGTCGCTGTACAAATACATTTTTTTTTTTGTGATTTCATATCAAAGCGTGGCTCACTTATATGCCACAAGTAATACAAATGCACTACATTTTTGCAGCTGACGCGACCAGAGGAAAAAGAGCAGCTGATCACAAATCCTCTATATCCAACCATGTAGAATTTCCGCCAACACTCACAAAAACCATAATAATTTGCAATCAATTCAATTTTGTATGCCACAAATGCGCTTCTTCCTCTGATTCAAATTTTTTTTTAAATTATTTTCATTTTACACTCCATACTAAATATTCCGCCTCTTTGAAATAATAAATAATGCAAATGGTCATATTGCAGCGCATTTATTTATGCCTTTCAGGTCACAACCCACTGGCACAAAGAGTACAGTTAATAATAAGCAAGCAAAACGATTCTGCGCATGCGCGCAAAGTCACTGTAATTTACACGAATGTTTCACGCTGCACGTTGCTAACACTGCGTAGGTGTTTGTGCTAGTCATAAGCCAAACGTGACATCTCACCTTCTGTCATAGTCGCAAAAGTTGACTCAGCGACCATATAGCGGAAAACTCAAAACTTCATAAAGACATAAAATATAGAAATCATAAAATCATAAACAATAAAAATTTAAAGAAATAAATAATTGTATATAGATGTGTGGAAAGTAAACGAAAGGTGTACTAAAGTCGACTATTAAAATAAACCGTAAACCTAAAATCATGCTAATAAAAAAATTTACCAAAAATCTTTTAATGACTTTAAAGTTGAAAAAGGCTCGATTCGCTGCAAAACCAAAACTGTGACCAATGTTCCGTAAGAATTACGTAAGAACGAGAAATCGGGTTTCGAAACCTTTTCGGCGACAAGACGTCCTAATGTTTAGCCAAGAGACCAAAAATCGAGGATAAATTTCATGGTGTTAGTCCGATGCTCTGCACAAAAAATCCCTTTGCGTGTTATATGCATATAAGATAGGGTTCGGTGGCAACTCTGGGGGATGATCCTACCGAAAAAATTTTTTTGTTTTGAAATGTGACCTTGAATGATTTTGTTAGATACCCAAAATTTCATAGATATAAAGTAGAGACCAAATATTGGAATATTAGGTGGCAACCCTAACCCTACCTAGAAATTTTTTTGTAGAAATACGAAGCGAAATGATTTTCGTTTGGTATCCACATTGGCTTATCTAATTTAACTTAAAACAAAAAAAAATCAAATATATGTCGATCTTGAACAAATTATTGTATCTGACAGATTTAGTTTACTCAGGTGATAGCGCAGACCGCAATGTCCCTTATAATACCCAGTGAGGGTTCTTAGATCCACCCTTCTTAGATAAATGAATCTGGCCGATGCTCTTTGTAAGGGTTCTATAAAGAGTTTGGCCTGCCTCTGCCCTAGGCTGCTAAGGGAATGCTGCCTAATCTGTTTGTTTTCCCAGTTGCTTATGGTTTCCTTTACGTGGGCCTTGGTGAGTCCGCAAAAGGGTTCCCGACCATAAAAAGCTGTTAGAGCACCGTGTTTTGCCAGGTGATCTGATTTTTCGTTGCCGTCATGCCTTTCATGCCCTCGGACCCAGCCTACCAAAACTTGGTTTTTAGCTTCCAGATCATTAAGCACTGCGACGCACTCATCGACAAGCTTCGAAGTTGTGGTGTAAGACTGCAAGGCACGTAGGGCGGCCTGACTTTCCGACATATTGTAGGTAAATTCGCTTAGAGGATAGTCTTCTTCGAAGGCATTCTCTGCCACATAATTCTATTGCATGGATTTCCGCTTGAAAGACAGTAGGGTAGTTAGATTTTTTGTAATTTTGTACATAGATACCAGCTCCCGTTTTACCATCTTCCAGCTTCGATCCATCCGTATACCAAATCTCCGAATCGGACTCAGCATAAGAGTTCCCTGTGTCCCACGATCTACGATCGAAACTTAAAATTTTCGCATGATCCTTACTTGTAATATGGGACTGTTTATGAAATTTTTGACTAGCTTGTTAATGGGCTAAGATCGGTGATAAAATTCCGAACCCTGGCGTAGGACCGAAGAATGCCCTCTTTATTGTTGAAGAATTCATTTCTACAGATGCCTGAGTAAACGTTCTGTCTAACAACACATCATACGAAACCATGAATGAACGATACAGAAAATTGTTTCTTAAGCGATATCGTTGTACTGAATGTGACGTCATCAGTTTGTACGCAAAGCCAATTATTGCCACCTTGCCCTACTTTTACCGCTGGTGTGATTCGAAAAAACTCTGTTATGGGGGCAACCATGGACGAATTCAAGATGGCCGACTGAGCAGCGCAGTCGTAACGTCATAAGTTGATAGTACACAAACGGCGGAAGTCATGGTCTGATACGAAACCAGGGACTAATTAAATAATTGAGCATGCCAAGAAATCAGAAAATAATCGCCATAGAATATTATGTCCTACTTTTTCCCCAACTAATCACAATTTGATTTATTTTTATTGAATTAATTTGATTATTTGGAATCTGATTAATCAACAGCTTAGGATAATTGAAAAATGATTAATCAAATAAATGATTATTTAAGTAATTAAAAATTGTTAATCACAAATAAGGATAGATCAAAATTATATGTGGGTAGGGTTTTGTTCTCAAAAATCAAAACTCCAATAACTCTAATAATAAAGCACCTAACAAGCAAACGGCAAGCGTTGGATACAACATTCATTGCATAAATAAATAAATAAGGGAAATCTGTTGGACGCCCATCGCACCATGTTGTAGCCTACTAGATACACATCCGCAATCTCCATACAACAACTCCACATACCTAATACCACATTTTATATCGAATATCAGATCACAATAATTTTGATCATCATAATCCCACTTTCCCCTAAGCAGCACGATGAGACCTACGCGCTACGCTTCATTGCACTCTAGTCAATTTTCCCTGCTGATTTTGCACATTATTGCAAGCGCCTAAATGTGAGTTTGTTTACAAAGCTGCACTAAAATTATGATTTAAAAAAATCAAAGAAAAAAATCCAACCCAAAACTTTGCACTTTTGTTTATTTTCATAACTCAACTCCAAACCACATGCGCGCACATTGCTGCGCCGCAGTGGTTGACTCCCGAGAAAATCCCACAAGCTCATGAGGCGCACGCAGAAGGAGCAGTGTACGAAATTAGATTTTTCCTGCTTGCGTTCCCACTTCTTTGTTCATATTCTGCTTCATTTTGTGTACGATAATCTGCGCTGATTATCGTTTGCTTTGCGAAAGCGTACGACTGCATTATTACTTTGGCTGTTCGTTGTGATTTGCCTGCAACGATAAAAAGTTGCTCCATAAATCTCACTTTACTCGCGAAGCCCACCAACACTGTCGGTGAAGCAAGCGTTGGAACTAACTTTGAATGCGTAGATGACGATTTTTTTTTTTTTTCGTTTCGTTGGTGATGCTTTTTTAATGTTCGACAGTGGTTTTTGAGTGGTTTCCTTCTGGCGGCAAGGCACAACATGGCATTGCGTCTGGAAATAGTTTACTTGCAGTGGGTTTGAAATACAAAAGTTAGTGAAAAAATTTTTGTATCGTCTTAAAATAAGAAAATAAAATAAAATAAAATAAAATAAAATAAAATAAAATAAAATAAAATAAAATAAAATAAAATAAAATAAAATAAAATAAAATAAAATAAAATAAAATAAAATAAAATAAAATAAAATAAAATAAAATAAAATAAAATAAAATGAAGTAAAATAAAGTAAAATAAAATAAAATAAAATTATATAAAATAAAATAAACTAAAATAAAATAAAATAAAATAAAATAAAATAAATTAAAATAAAATAAAATAAAATAAAATAAAATAAAATAAAATAAAATAAAATAAAATAAAATAAAATAAAATAAAATAAAATAAAATAAAATAAAATAAAATAAAATAAAATAAAATAAAATAAAATAAAATAAAATAAAATAAAATAAAATAAAATAAAATAAAATAAAATAAAATAAAATAAAATAAAATAAAATAAAATAAAATAAAATAAAATAAAATAAAATAAAATAAAATAAAATAAAATAAAATAAAATAAAATAAAATAAAATAAAATAAAATAAAATAAAATAAAATAAAATAAAATAAAACAAAATAAAATAAAATAAAATAAAATAAAATAAAATAAAATAAAATAAAATAAAATTAAATAAGATAAAATAAAATAAAATAAAATAAAATAAAATAAAATAAAATTAAATTAAATAAAATAAATTAAAATAACATAAAATTAAATAAAATAAAAAATAAACTAAATATCTTTCCGTCCGAAAATGTTTAAGTTGTACCCATTTCTTTTGTACGAGTATACTTTGGCAAAGTCCACATTTTCATGTTGCAATCAGTGGCGATACCCGATCATGCGATCATCCACGCACATTTAATAACACATGCGTAGCCAATTTGAACAATTCAGTCAGAAAATCTGGAATATGCTACGAATTAGGCATGATACGGAAAAGAGTTTAGAGGAGGCGAAATCGAATGTTTCGAATTTTATTTATCGTAGTGGTAACTAGGAAAAATCAAATAATATTTTAACGAGTGTAGAAGAGGATAAGTAAAAGCAAAAGGGAGAGACGTAGTCTCTGGAGGTGAGAGAGCATTTGTTCAAAGATTACTCATAGAGAAGGAATGTTCACTACAACGATATCTTTATTTTTTTCGAGTCAGTCATAGGAACCCCAATTGATTGTCTATATTATCATTGGATATATTTTTCTAATCGAAGCTTCATAACATCCCTAAATCAAACATCCTAAACTGTGGGATTTTACGACTAACGACTGTAACACTGAATTTGGTTTTGCTCTATTTTCTTCACCAAAAGTTTGTATGATCGCTATGATCACATTTCTGTTCGGAGCATTTGTGGTTTTCATTTACGCATGTTGCAGCAACATTTTTACACCACGCAGGCGATGCAAACCACACAAATATTTATGCGCTGACTTATGTGTTGCATATGGAAAGTAATGCTTGTGGTTGAAGTTTTCTCATTTCTTTTGCTTCTTCCTCGTCGTTCTTCCTTTTCCAACATATTTTCTATACACCAGCGAGTATGTTAATTTTCACTTAGCCCCATAGGCAATTTGTCATTGGACACCAAACGGCAATTTTTCACAGCCAAGCAAAAACATTTAAAAGCCAAACAGCTTTTTGCAACGTTTTTCGTTTTACATTGGCTCTTTGGTTAGAGCTTTAGGCCTTTTCTTTGGATTGCAATTGCATTGATTTATTGATTTACTTGACGATGCAACGAAAGAAGATCACTCAATGT
>CAXKVI010000005.1:94886464-95008964 GCA_964058755.1 Campiglossa producta | reverse complement strand
TGCGATCTAAAAGTCGAAGTTGAAGCTGAAATCAAGCTGACGAGCGCTAATCGTATGAGTTTTGTTGTTGCTGTGTTTCTTTTTTTTTTTTGCGGATACGCAACATTTGCAGCTGCAGCAATATGAGACAGACCGACTCGACTGCTATAGCAAAGCACACGAAAACGAGGTCTAGCTATAAATCAGACACCCACACTTTGATTATTTCAACATTTTGACATTTGCTTAAAAAATCGCTGCGGCATCGCGCATTTAAGTACTGCGGACTTTTGTGATTCGGGGTGTGTGCAATAATGATTGCACTAATGTTTAAGTATACATAAATGTTGTATGTTGGAATCACAATACAGCAGCAATAACAACATGCAAAAACATTGCCGTAACAATTGTTGCTGCAACAATCATTGACTGCAGTTAAAACGTCAGTTAATTTTACTGTATGTGGCAGCTAATGTGGTTGTTGTTGTTGTTGCGGACATAGATACTAGCATTTGCAGTTGTAGTTGTCTTAAGTGTCTCTGATGTTGTTGTAAACATGTTGTGTTTTGATGAGTGTTGCTAAGATTGTTGATTTCATGTCAGCTTTATGTCGATGTCATTCACATCAATGTCTTGAGCGCATCAAGTCATTTAATGAAGCTTATTTGTAGGTTTCTACGATTGACTAAAAGGTTTTTAATATCAAAGTTCAAATTTGAAGGGAAACTTATTTTTCTAGGTAAGGGTTTTGGGGGCTGGAGATACTCAGTGGACAAGAAGAAGATACATTTTAAAGTCCTTACACAATTCTATACTGTCTAATAATAATTATACCCCATATCGTTAGAGCATCTCAACCAAGCTGGCCCACTTCAAAAATCCAAAATTATAGTTGGCTTGAGATTATGTATGATATGCTTGCACTCGTGTCATTAATGTGTCGGAGGATCTTCTAATAAAGTAAGTGTTTTGCAATCTGATTCTATGGTGTATGAACTGTATGTACAGAAATTGTTAGGATATTGCCATATCTTAGTATGTTGATGGCATTGACCAGGGACGGATCTACGGGGGTGGTTTTCAGGTTAACCCGCCCCGCCCCCTTCGGTATCCAAAAAATCATATTTTCACAGTAATTCTCAGCACAAAATATAGTAAAAATGAAACAAAAAATAAATTAAGCAAAAAATACAGTTAAAAACACGCGAAAAATATAGTAAATATTATACAAAAAATTACACAAAAAATATAGTAAAAAATTACCCTAAAAATATAGTAAAAATAACGCAAAAAATACAGTAAAAATATAGTAAAAGTCATGCGAAAAAAATAAAATAAAAATTACACGAAAAAATATAATAAAAAAATACCAAAAATATAGTAAAAATAACGCAAAAAGTACAGTCAAAATTACGCAAAAAATAGAGTAAAAAATTACCCAGAAAATACAGTAAAAATAACCCAAAAAATACAGTAAAAATATAGTAAAAAAAAGTGCAGTCAAAAATACGCAAAAAATATAGTAAAAAATTACCCAGAAAATATAGTAAATATAACGCAATAAATACAGTAAAAATTTCGCAAAACAGTATAATAAAATTTACAAAAAAAAATATAGTAAAAGTTACGCAAAAAATAAAGTAAAAATAACACAAAAATATGGTAAAAATACACAAAAAATATTTAAAGAGAAAGTAACGCAAAGCATATAGTAAAATTTACACAAAAATGACAGTAAAAATTTGGCAAAAAATACAGTAAAAATACGCGAAAAATAAAGTAAAAATTAGACAAAAAATTAGTAAAAACTACACAAAAAATAAAGTAACAACTACTCAAAAAATATAGTTAATAATTAACCAAAAAATATAGTAAAAATTACACAAAAACAAGTAAGGAAAGCTGTCTTCGGCTGTACCGAAGGCTATATACCTTTCATGAATAAGCGTCACGATTTTCACTGTTTGATCCCAGTACAGCCTGTGTGAATTTAACTTAAGCTCATACCGAAATTATCGGAACTATCGATTATATGGGGGCGATGTGTTATATTGGTCCAACCTCATTGATTTTTAACATTGACGTTCCACATTCTAAAATAGCAATAGTTACGAAACTTCACGTTCCTACCTACACAGAGCCAAAAATGCCTAATAAAATTAATAAGATTGTCTCCATGATCAGTTTTTGGGCAAAGGGGTAGTCGTAACGGTGGAAACGAAGAAAAAACTATATGGAAATCTTTTTGGTTTTAAGAAGAAATTCTTATTAAAAAACTATACATTTAGTACAAAGGTGTAGTTAGACGCTGGCAATTATTAGTATACGATGGCCGGATGGTTAGCAGCTGGGTTTAGCATTCGAAAAATTTTAAGTTCGATTCTCTCTCTTTTTTTTCCTAATTAAAAAATGTTAAAAAGAAATCTTCTTAAATATATTTATGAGATTTTCCTTTGAAACATTAACAACTCTACACATATCGGTAATTAGAAGCTGGCAATCAAAAGTGAGCGATGGCCTGATGGTTAACAGCTGGGTTTATCATTCCGAAAATTGTAAGTTCGATTCTCGGTGAGGGCGATATCATTTTATTTTTCATTTAAAATATTAAAAAGAAAATCTTCTTAATAAAATTAAAAAGACGGTCTCTACAATAATAAGAAGCACATCTTCTTGAAGAAAATCTATAGAGATATCTTATGACTTTTGTTCTATTTTATTAGGCATTGTTGGCTCTGTGTATATAACTACAGGAGTTATCTACCAAAATCCGTTTATTGGAACAATCGATTGTATGGGGGCTACGTGAAATATTTATCCCAGCTCGATGATTTTCAACATCGATACTTCACATATAAAAATAGCGATACGTCCAAAATTTCACGTTCCAACGTGTTTAATTACAGGAATTACAGCCCAAAATCCGTTTATCGGAACAATCGATTGTATGGGAGCTATGTGAAATATTTATCCCATCTCGATGATTTTCAACATCGATATTTCACATATAAAAATAACAACACTTACAAAATTTCACGTTCCTACGTGTTTAATTACAGGAGTTATAGCCCAAAATCCGTTTATCGGAACAATCGATTGTATGGGAGCTATGTGAAATATTTATGCCATCTCAATGATTTTCAACATCGATATTTCGCATATAAAAATAGCAATACGTCCAAAATTTCACGTTCCTACATGTTTAATTACAGGAGTTATAGCCCAAAATCCGTTTATCGGAACAATCGATTGTATGGAAGCTATATGTAATATCTGTCCGATCTTGCTGGTTCCGACAAATGATTCCTATATTGGAAAATGGTGGCCGCATACAAAATGTCAGCCAAATATCTTAAAAACTGAGGGACTAGTTTGCGTTCAAACAGACAGACAGACAGACAGACAGACGGACAGACGGACATAAAACTGCCAACTCATATTTTTGCGTTTACGTAATCCACAATCGGTAACTTTTTTTAACAGATTAACATAAGTGATACCTTGAATTTGACATTGCCCTTACTAACAAATGTGGGTATATATTTTTTTGAAAAACAAGCTTAAAAGCCAGCTTTGAGAGACTGTGAATGAAAAATGTCCCCGAAATTAGAAGAAAAAATGTTAAACTAGCAGGCAATAAATTTTTACCATACACCATTACTCAAAAATAAAACTGGCTAATCCAAAACCATTAAACCGCACCACGCGTTCTCGTGTATCGTGCCAAAAATCAAATTCTAAATATAAATATAATAAATGGTCTCTTGGAATTTCGGTCCTTCCGTGAATACAAATCAAGTGCCTACGTTTTCCCACTTTCAAAATTGATTGCAATTTCCATTTGATATGGTTGTTTTTGTCTATGTCTGGATATGCTTTTAGCTTTTATCCGGTCATGTTAACATATTGATTTGTTTGTTTCTTAGTATCGCGCCTATGTTGTTTATGTTGTAATGTTATCTTATGTGTGTTGTTTTTTTTTGGCATCAACTTGCTAGTTTGTTTGTCTACTTTTAGTTTAGTTTTAACACGCGTTACATATTTTTATTTCGCAGGCATAAATCGTTTGTTGACCTGATTTTGTTTTAACGCTACATATTTTGGCGCATCAGACAAATACATTTTTATGCCACCACCACCACCAGCAGCTATGTTGCTATGCCCCATTTCGCTCTTCCACAAAATTGAGTATCATTTGTTATTTTAGTTGATGCTGCCAAAAGGCGCAATGTGGGATATAGGAGAAAACTTTGGGGCAAAATTAAAAGATTGTTTGGAAAACAATCAGAGGCGTAGAAAAAACACACCCAGAATATTTTTCAATGTTTGAAAAATTAAGTAAAAGTTTTCAAACTTTATTGGAAAAAATTCATTTAGAGAAATATTAGGTTAAATTTTCAATGGAAACCCTTCATTATCTTAATTTAAATCATCTAACTCTTATTAACATCTCTTGTAAAAGAAAAAAATAATTACGGCATTTAAATAACCCAAATATGTTTTCTGGAACTATTTTGAAATATTCTTGAACTTTATTTATGATCGAGGGCGGCCGTCGTGGTGTAGCGGTAGTGTGTTCGGCCTTCCCTATCAAGTAGTCGGATATCGATGCCCCGCAAAAGCAGCTCAAAAAATTATTTAGAAAAAGAATTTTTCTACTTGCCCCTCGGCCGTAGTTTGGCGAACTCTCCGGGTGTATTTCTGCCATGCGAAGCTTCTTAGCAAAAATTCATTTGCTTTGCAAGTGCCATTCGTTGTCGGCAAAAAACTTATAGGAAAAAAATCAAAAGACAGCACTCCAGAAGATGGATAAAGTTTCTACCAAACCAAGACTTCCGAAATAGTCGGATATCAGACTTTTCTGAAGAAAATTGAAATAATTTCGACTCTACTTAAATAATTCGTAATCATTTGAAAGCTATTGATTTTTGCACAAATAATTTCATTGTACTCTGTAGCTGAGTGGATAGCACTAGAGTACAAGTATGCAGGCGAGTCGGTTCGATACCTGCCAAAACCTCTTCAAAAAAATTTTTTTTTTTCAACTACCGATTTTGTTTCGGAAAATTCGTAACGAAGTCGCGTCAACCCACTTATACAAATTTCTTAGCAACTTTGAAAACAAATCGATTTCGATTTCGGAAAAATCTTTCGACGTAACGTAAAGACTTTGGAAAAGAGTCGAGATGCTAAAATCGAACTAAAATATTTGAAACATTTTCAAAACTCACGAAAAATACCAAAACAAATTTTAATAAAATTTTTTTCATAAAAAACACAAGTATTTAACAGCCAATGTCTAATTTGAGTGCAATATGTCAAAAATCGAAAAAATTTTTTCATGCAACACTAAAAAACGTGTGTTTTTTGGTTCTTGCTGGATAAACTTTTGACAAAAATTTACAGAGAATACTCCATTGTTTTGGGATTTTTGAAGTAGATACTTACCTATACATACTAAATTTTCGTGAGTTTTGAAAAAGTTTCAAACATTTCAGTTCTATTTTAGCATCTCATTAAAAAAAGAAAATGTTTGATAATATTTCAAATTTTTTTGTGAAATATCTTTATTAGCAATTTTTGAAATATTTTAAATTTTCAACAATTGTTGAATTTTTGGACTTTTTCCTAAATTTGGCATTTCCAACTTCAAAATCCTATTTTATACGATTTTTCAATTGATAAAAGAAATCAGTTTTTGTGATTTTTGAAAAATATCATACATATGGATATGTAGCAGTTTTGAAACTTTTAGTTAGATATTACTTATTTTCACATTAACAAGTTTTGAGCTATAAAATTGTTCTTACCTTTTCTTAAAGAGATACTTCATTATGAGACAGTTTTCTTCAAATCACCCCACAGTACGACGCCAATTTTCCGGCAACAAATTTTCTTTTGCTATTTTTGGTTTTTTTTTTGTTACTTAGCTTTCAGTAATGCTTGTATTCTTTCTTGACTTTTATGATGGAACGTTTTTATCTCTACGCTTTTTCTGTTTTTATTGCTTCGTTCAATTTTTTTCACTATGCGCGCAATTTTATTGATCCGGAAGCTTTTTCTGAAAACTACTTTTCCATTTGCCACTGTGCATTCATAATTTGGAACAATGTGTTGTAGATATGCAATATTCTTGCAAGTTGATTATCTTAGGAATTGGGGCTTTTCTTATGTTGCTTGTTAAATTTGCTCCAAGTGAAGTACAAGCTAAGTGTAAGCTACTTTTGAGAGTTCGTGGCGTTGCTTTTTATGAGTTCGTAAAAAAATTATGCGCTATAGTTCTTTTCAATTGTTCTCTGCTAGTGTGCACTTTTTACAGTTTCGCACTTAGGTAATGTGAGTTAAGTGTCTGGAATTTTTCAACTAGATTGGCTTTAAATTTGCCAGCTCATTTTGGTCAAGTATGATTATTTTTTTTTCGAACTTTTGATAAGTTTTCCCTAAGAAGACTTTCTTCATCGAAATAAACTCGGCAAGCTCGCCGACGACTACTGATGGTCGACACCGTTTTGAAAAAAAACTTTTTCTGACGCATTTTGATACAACCTGCCCGGCAACTAGAAACTACCGCTTTCCACTTTACAGTGTACTAAGCTGACATGCCAAATGTAAACCAGTTTAAAATACTTCGTCAACGAAATGTTCAATAATACATTTTTATAAGCGCCGATGTATATTAATTGCTATGTAAATCCATATGTATGTTAACATATCTCTATATGTATTATCAATTACATCAGGTTTAAAACAGCCACATTCCTCCTCTACTGCTTTTTGGTATGAACGTGAGGCATGACTGTGCCACATTTTATGTTTAAGGATTCAGGCGCCATTGTGACACTCATGGTGGGCGGCTTATCAAGTTATCGATTGCGTGGCTCTTATAACCGGGTTGGGAATGAATAGGTATGTATGTATGTATATTGGAATCTTAAAAGGAAGAGAAAGGCGATAAGCGACGTTGTATTGAGATGATATGTAAGTAGAAAAGGAGAGGACTTTATTATGAATTGAGGAGTGCACATCAGGGTGCTGTGAAACACCCACACTTTTTTGGTTAATATTTAAACAAAAAACATAGACAGGTGGCAACCCTTGTAAAGAGCCAGAAGTGGCAATAACCAAGTAAAAAGTATAAAAATGAAGCATTCTATCTACATGTCAAATCTGATAAAAATCGCTTCACCCGTTTCCGAGATAATGGTCAATATATGAAGGAAGTAATAAAATGCCGTTAGGTTGCAACCCTGGTCGGTGTGCGTTAGTTTGATACACATATTGTCATGTCTGCTCAAAACCGAACATTAAATACCCAGCGGTAGTTTTCAGAACGGGATAACAACAATAATATAGGCCCCAGGAGGATTTACCTAAACGTTTACACTATTTTAGCTATTTATCTTGCCGAATTGGGTAATTTTCGATATCGAAAGTGGGCGTGGTCGGAGGTCGATTTTATTCACTTTCATCAGGTATACTCCCAACGATACTAGTATGCTTTGTGCCAAATTTCACAGCGTAATCAGTTTAAAAGTTACGACCAGTCCAATTTTCAAAAATTCCTCCCGAAAAAGGGTGGCCTAGTTATCATCCGATTTCGCCCATTTTCAATACCAACCTACTTTGGCGAGAAAGTAACCTGTGTACCAAATTTCCTGCAAATATCTCAATTTTTACTCAAGCTATGCCAATTTTTGTGATTTTCGAAAATTTCGATATCGAAAAAGGGGCCGTGATTATCATTCGATTTCGCACCTTTTCACTAGCAATCTACCTGCGTCAGAAAGTAGCCTGTATACCAAATTCCATGCAAGTATCTCAATTTTTACTCAAGTTATGTCAATTTACGTGATTTTCGATATAGAAAAAAGGGGGCGTTATTATCATCCGATTTCGCCCGTTTTCAATAGCAACTTACTTTGGCCAGAAAGTAACCTGTATACCAAATTTTATGCAAACATCTCAATTTTTACTCAAGTTATATCAATTTAAGTGGTTTTCGAAATTTTCGATAGCGGAAAAGGGGGCGAGGTTATCATCCGATTTCGCCAATTTTCATGGAAACCTACCTTGGTCAGAAAGTAACCTGTATACAAAATTGCATGCAAATATATCAATTTTATCCATGTTATCTTGTTCACGGACAGACGGATGGACGGACAGACGGACAGACATGCCTTAATGATTTTTTTTCCAACCTAAGAACTTTCATATATAGAACTCTATATCTATCTCAATTATTTTGTGCCGTTACGTATTACCGTTATGTGGACAAAATTATAATTCCCTTGTACTAGTACTACATAGTACGCTAAAAATGATATATGGGGCAACACTCTAAAATGTGATCCAAATCGCTTCACCTGTTCTCGAGATATTGGTCTAAGGAAAAAATAAAATACCGTTCGGTAGCAATCATGCCTGAAAATATTTTCGTTGGTATACAGCAGTATAGACCTTTCCAGAAATATTTAAAATGATTAATCGAAAATGCATTTTACAATCGATATTTAGTTTACACAATCGATTTCCTATTACTGAGTAATCGATTTTTCCCACACGAAGCCACATCCCTACTATGTTGCAATTTCCGCATAATCCGGAACTATTTTATCATCAGCTGTCAAACACACATTGATATGATGAAAAGCGTATGCGCTGTTTAATTGTTTATGCAGCAAAAGCTACGCGTTGCATGTTACGTTAGTTCCCCCTGTTCCGGTGGCACACTTAAGTAAACAAAATGTCCACTTAAATGTACAACTTAATGCCTAATGGTGCATAAACATTAGCAACACCGCTGTCACAGTGATAAAAAAACTAACTTTTGACTTTTCTCATACAGCCACACCACCATGACGTACCCGTAATCGTACTCATACTAAAAATTACTCTCGCTCATACAAAACTGTTTGATGTTTGCTTCATTGCATTTGTGTGATATGTCAAAAATAATTGGGTAGCACGCCTATGTTTATGCTTCTGCTAAGGCTGACTGTTTTTTTTTTTTTTTTGAATACCAACAAAATGCAGTCGTGCGGCGCTTGCTTGTTAATTGTGAGAAATTATGCAACAAAAGCTGTTGCCGTAAGCAAAAAGCCAACAGCTATGAATTGTCCGTGGCATATCTGGCGCCAACTAGCAAAATTAACTTTATTTTTTCTCATTTTCAGCAGGAGTCATGGATTAATTTTTAATTTAATTTAATTTTACAAAATGTTGCTTTTATTAGAGTTGGGAATTTTAGTTCATTAAAGTGGACAGAGATTTCGAACTAGCTCACTAAAATGAATTAGTTCATTTGGTTCGTTTTTAGTCCATTTAGTTCAATTATTTGGATTTGTTTCCCTTAGGAAATAACTGCTAAAACACGTCCAAATATTTTGGGAAAGGTAGCAAAAACTGCCCTTTGGCCTCCTCCTCCTACACATTTTAACGTGTTTTTGCAGTTGACTCTTAAAGGAAACTAATACCACCTTAAGTACGGAAGTACAAACCCTTCTAACGAGCAGCGGATAAAATCTTGGGAAATTACTGGGTCGCGCTTACTAAAAAACAGGATAAAAAAGTGGGCAATATTGCTCAGCTAGGTTCTTGGAGTTGCTAATTTGTGTCGAAAATTATCGAATTATGCGTTGTTATTTCGATGCCTACTCTAACCCACAGTAATTTTTGATATTGCACAGCACTAATTTGTGATTTTGTTTTCACCATGGTTAGCCCTGATTGGCAGGGACTTTACTTTAGCTTTGGTTTCTCGGTATTTTCTCATTCTTAATAAATTCTATAAATTTTACGAAAAATTTTCCATAGTTCAAGTAGATAATTTGAAATTTTGAACAAGTTCCCGCGATCAATTCAATGATCTAGTTCAATGAACTCATTAGTTCATGAACTACCAAAATCTACCTTTTATTTTACCATCGTGTTGACAAGCGCCAAACAAAACTGGGCTTTTATCATAAACAAAAAAAAAAAAAAAAAAAACAAATTAAAAACACTAAAAAATTTTGCAACGGCAATAAAACTGTCTTCATAAATCAAAAACTGTTTGGCACATCAGATTTGATATTTAATATGTTGCTGCTAAAAATGAGTTATTAATTGTTTATTGGCTGAATACTGAATATGCTTTTGCATTTACAAGACTATTAATGCACTTAGCCTCGATTCTTAAATTAGGTCCCATGTGGACCGTCTGAAAATAATCTCACAAAAAATAACGCGAAAAATCCTGCAGATGTATGAGATATTAACAATGAGAGATATTTACTTTAACAGTCACTGTCACGGTACCTGTCACTCCTCTTTAACCATACCTTAGCTAGTCATCATTATCATTATAATTATCATGTTTCTTTTTGCATTATCCCTTCCTATTTCAATTTTAATCTCCGTTTTCTTTTAACTATAATCTTAGTTTTCTCTCAATTTCCATTTCTGCTCTTGTTTGTTCTTTTTCCTTTTTCTCTTAATTTTTCGATATTGGTTGCATCGAATTCCAGGAAGTTGTAGTTCGTCGGTTAAAAATGTAGCACTAATGAGCCTTTGGCACGTTTTTCCTATGTAAAGTGAAAGCTAGTAAAATACCTGAGTGCGAAAGGAACCGACCTTTATATACCCAGTAGTAGGGTTGCCAAGTAGGGATTTTCACTCCAAGATTCAGGGATTTGTGATCCACTCCTAGAGTCTGGGGTCTACCTCTAAAATCCTGGGGATTGGAAAATTTTCAGTGGTTAACCATTGAGTTCATAAATTTTTTTGTTTCTTCATTTTATTTTAGTCCGGTCAATATAGACATTTGAAACAACAATAATTCCCACAGAGCCAAATTTTTGCATACTACTTAGGTTTACTTTCAGATAGAAAATCTCAAAAGTCCTCATCGATCCGATGTGTGCTAAAAAAGTTATTCTGGGCCACGGGTCAAAACTTTAGGTTTTTTCAACTTTTTTCGAAAACGGTAAGTTTTTTTCGATAAACTAGCAAAGATTAAGTTGTAGACCTGGAAATTCTCTACATCTGATGGTTCTACCATTTTTTCTCTAAGAGTTACCACTTCTGAGATATTGCGATTGTAAAATTACTCTGGAAATTATATGAAAATATATGCCACGTATGGGCTTTTCAGGAATTTTCTCGAAAACTTTAATATGCATAGAAAAATTATCTTTTGCCGTTTATTTGTACCGAAATTCCCCAAAGACAATGAAAATTGCTAGTTTTGTAAATCCTATGGTTCTCGAGCTGTAGCCACCTTTTCGTCATGCTTAGTATCAAAAAATACTAGTCTGATAAATTTAGTTTATCTTGTACATCTAAAACTCCGACAGGAACAATTTTTATGGAGAGCTTAGGTTCACTTCAAGGAGGAAAACTGCAAAAGTCCCCATCGATCCCATTTGGGCTAAAGAAGTTATTCGAGATGTATATTGGAACGATTTTTCTTCATCCCTTGTCAATTTTGGTTTTGTAACAAACCGGTTTCGGCGATCCGCCATCTTCAGTGTTTGAATTCGTTCTGATTTATGTCTATCTCTTGTCACGTATTTATAGTCTGGATCAGAACGAAATCAAACACTGAAGATGGCGGATCGCCGAAACCGGTTTGTTACAGAACCAAAATTGACAAGGGATGACGAAAAATGGTTCCAATATACATCTTGTATCCACCCTGTCGGAAAAACACAAAACCAAATTAACTAAGTTATTCGAGGTCAAAAGTCGAGAGAAATAAAAAAAAACCTCAAATTTGAATTTTTCTCGACTTTTGTCCCCGAATAACTTTTTTTCCACAAATGGGATCGATGAGGAATTTTACTTGTTTTCTGAGTTATATAAAATTCCAAAAAAAAAAACTAAATTGAATTTATAAAAAAAATTGAATCCTGTTGTCTGGAGTCTGGGGTTTTGAAAAAGTGACAACCCTACCCATTAGTGTGTTTCATAATAACTTTTAATTTTAGTTGTTTAAGAAAGTGGTGTTATACAAATTTAAAAACCTATTACATATTTAGAAATAAAACCCACCAACCAACATATCTATCTGCTGGCACTACTGGGTATATACAAAAAATTAGCAGCAAGTAAGAACAACACAGAAAACACGAAATTACAAACAACAGCACTGTCGTTCAATTATTTTTCAGTTTCAAAGTATTTGCACTGAACACATTTTCGGTAATTGCATTTCCACTAACAACACCAACCATTGGCCACCATCATTGACTTGTACCTCCTTGCAGTTTTAATGCTCATGTTCATTGCCCATTTTTGGTTTCTGTGAATTTATTCACTTTTAATTGAACGTGCCACAAATTTTTCCGCAAGTTGTCGAACCAAAATGTGGCTAACAAGTGAATTGGACAACAAATCAATGAGTAGCTAGGTAGTACTTGGTGAGTACCATTTTTGGATAAATAGGCGGACGGCTGTTATTGGCCGACAAGAATAACAAAAATTGATTGTCAACATTTTGATTAATTAAGACTTTAAACGAATTAGGCGAAGCAACTTCATAATCAATTAAAGAATTTTGGCGCCACTGGAAGTGTTATTGGCGTGGGCTGATGGGTGGAAGTGAGGCGAGGATAAACTGAGAGTGGGTTACATTTTCGAAATATTTTAATTGGTTGGAGCAATTTACGAAAAAATAGTATTTATAAAAAAAAAAAACTAAATAAAACAAAAAAAAAAAAAAACAAAAAAAAAAAAAAAAATGAAATAAAAGAAATAAAGTAAAATAATTTTAAATGAAACGAAATTAAAAAATAAATAAAATAAAACAATATAAACAAATTAATTAAACTAAAAAAAAAAAAAATAAAAAAAATAAAATAAAAAAAATAAAAAAATACAAAAATAAAATAAAAAGTAAACAAATAAAAAATATAATAAAATTAAATTAAAGTAAATTAAAAAAAAAACTGAAATAAAATAAAAGGAAAAAATTAAGATAAAAAATTATAGTAAAAAGTCAAACAATATAAAGTATAGTAAAAAATAAAATAAAATAAAACGAAAAAATAATATTTATAAAAGAAAAAAGAAAATAAAATAAAGCAAAACAAAATAAAAAAAATAAACGAAACTAAAATAAAACAAAAGAAAATAAAGAAAAAATATAAAACACAATGAATCAAAAAAAAATTAACTAAATAAAACCGAAAAAATAATATTATAACTTTAAACGAGCTAAACTTGTATATTTGTACATTTGTATATATGTATATCCGGTACTATCACGGCAACCGCTTGAGCGATTTGGATGTAATATGGCATATATCTAGATAGTATGATTGATTTTAAGACCATCCACTTCGGGTTTGCCACTTGAGGGGTTTACAGGGTTGCCACCTTCCACAATTTTTTAAATTATGGAGCAAGATTTGCCAATATGTGTATCAAAAGAAAGGTATTTTTGCCGACATACCAACTAAAATATTGTCAAGTAGGGTTGCCGCCCAGGGTTACCATTTTGCCGTGTTATATTTGTATATTTTAGGGCCATTTTGGGATCATTTTGGGATCATATTTTGATTATTTTGGGATTATTCAGGGGTTACTTTGGGATAATTTTGGGGCTATTTTTAGATTATTTTGGTTTCAATTTTGGATCATTTTGGGACAATTTTGGGATTATTTCTGGGTAATTTTGGGATAATTTTTGGGTCATTTTAGGTTAAATTTTGGATCATTTTTGGAACATTGAACGGTCTTTTTGGGGTTATTTCAAGATTATTTTTTGATTATTTTAGGGTCATTTTGGGATAATTTTGGGGTCATTTTCGAAACATTTTGGGTTCAATTGGCGTTTTGGCTTCAATTTCGGAAACATTTAAGTGTCATTTTGGGGTCGTTTTGGGATCATTTTAGGATTGTTTTGGGATTGTTTTGGGATTGTTTTGGATCATTTTGCGTTCATTTTGGGATCATTTTGGGTAAGTAAAGTTTAACGCTTAATTAATAGCACCGACCAAGCTCGGTCACCCAAAAGAAAAATAAATAAAATAAAACAAAACAAACCAAAACAAAATAAAACAAGTAAGGAAGTCTAAGTTCGGGTGAAACCGAACATTACATACCCAGCTGTGCACATAAAATGCTGTTATTCTTTGTTTTGTATAGTTAATGGTGTTAAAATTAATAAAAATTGCTTGACTCATGGCACCGCCCACTTTCCAAAAATTTGAAAACATTATGTAAAGAATATGAAAGTTGATGTATGTACCAAATTATATTATTATAGCGAAATCAGTTAATTAGATATGGACTTTTCAATATTTCCACCTCCTTTCAATATAACTTTTATGAAAAAGTAGGCGTGGTCGCGATGCGATTTCGTTTATTTTCTATAGCTGAATTTACCACAACAATAGTATGTCCTCTACGAAATTTCGTTATACTAGCATAAACTGTTCTGAAGTTATTAAGAGTCAAAATTTTAAAATTTCTTCAAATATACGTGGGCGGTACCACGCCCCCTTTTCAAAAATTTTTATAAAATCGGCCTTAGAACATCTAAATCAATACATATTGCAAATTTTATCATTGTAGCTGCTTCTAATATTGAATTAACCCATTTTATACGTTTTTCGAAATTTTCGATATCGAAAAAGGGGCGTGGTTATGGTCCGATTTTACCCATTTTCAATAGCAATCTATTCTGAACCCAAATAAGTACGCATGCCAAATTTGGTGAAGATATCTCATTATTTGCTCAAGTTATCGTGTTAACGGACAGACGGACGGACGGACGGACGGACGGACGGACATGGCTCAATCAAATTTTTTTTCGATCCTGATCATATTGATATATGGAAGTCTATATCTATCTCGATTCCTTTATACCTGTACAACCAACCGTTATCCTAACAAAGTTATAATACCCTGTGTACAAGTACAGCTGGGTATAAAAATAAAAGAGAGTAAAATTAAACAAAAAAAAAGTTATTAAATAAAACGAAATCATATACATAAAATAGAATAAAATCCATTCAAATTTAATAAAATTGAACTTAAAAATATAAAAATATTAAATAAAACCCCTTAAATGAAATTTAAATAGTTTAATTTAACGGGTAATGTTTGACGGGGTTATGATTGTCATTTTTTAAATCGCCATCACACCAAACACCCATCTCTAATGTATGTATGTTTTTGCGCTGAATTATTCTGCAATAAAATTTACTTAGTCATTTGCCGCCTTTCTAATAATTCAGTTGAAAAATTTACTGCATTTTAATTGCTAAACGGCTAAAGACCTCGGCTACGTACCTCTACATTAGCTATTATTAATACAACTACTCATTTGTTGAATACATTAAGGTGTAGTTACACTTAGAAAAATCGACTTAGACTTTTAAAAATTTGTTAGTTTATAAATTCTTGGTTAAACACCTTTGTGCTTTTGACGTTGCATTTTCTTTCAGTGTAATTTTACTTATTCATGGAGATATACATATACATATAGACTTCGATAGTGTCATTTACAAAACGTTCTCTATTGTCTACATCTCCACTACCTCAATTATTGCTAGACACCACCCAGCAGCAAGCACCTTGAACATATATAAGCTTTCACATTACTAATCTAGCCACACATTGACTACAACACCTTCAATTAACTTCTGACCGGTTCGTCCTTTTCCATTCATCTCAACACAGTGCATTTCCGTAAAATGCTAAATAAGCAACTGGAAAGCTAAAAAAAGTCGCTCTTAAATTCAAAGCGAAATTAAGTGCACACATTTGCGTTATCGCTAACTGCCACATATATTTGTTGTGTGTTGAGGTGCAACTAGGGGTAATCTTATGGACTAGTTAGGTACAAACAAATATACGACAATGCATTCTTGCTAATGTGCTAGAAGCTGTGATCAAATGTGAGGCAGATGAGTTGCGTTGAAGGCTATTATAACCTGTTCATGCTGAGCCAGAATTTTGCATTTTAGCATTAAGCCCTAAATGCAGCATTTATTTTAGCATTTACCATACAAATTCTGACACAAAAACCAACTAAATGCTACTTTAATTTTGCATTAGCATTATTAATGCACAAGCACACCCTGTATTCTGCTAAGAAATAATCGTTTCGAACTTAAAAAAGTTCCATCACTAGTGGATTTTTCTTGAGCTTCTTCTATTCTCTTCCATTCGTAAACAATTTAAAAATTTATTGTTTTGAAAAACTAGAAAATTCGGGCGCGTGTGTTCAAATAAAATTAAAAAAAGTGAAACTAAAATTAAAGTGATGCTTGTGAAACAATATAAATCGACCAAATGTATAAAAAAAAGTTCGACTTTTTGCACACATGCTCATAACCTAAACTAGTTGCAACCGTGAGCTAAATGCATTAGTAAATGCGACAGCATGAACGCATCTTTGAAATATATGTCCGAAAATGGTAAATGCAGCATTTAAAACTTAGCATGAACACTACATTAGGCACAATTGATACACACCAAAAAATGTTGGATTTGTTTTCCTGATATTATTTTAGTTTCATTTATTTAATTATGTTTTTTTTTATTTTGTTTTTGCTTTTATTTTATTATTTTATATGCATATTTTTGATTTTATTTAATTTTATTTAATTTAATTTTTTTTATTTTTTTTTTAGTTAATTCTTGTCCATTTTTTCAGACTTTCTCAAAAACACATATCTCATTTTTTGTTGGGTATGTAGTAAATAGCGGTGCCAACTTACATTCCTAGTGCTACAAATTAAATGACTTTGCTTTTAAGTGCGTTTCATGGACTTAAATGTTGCACTCGATTTTGTTGCACGCCACAGGTATTCCTCAATTCAAATTATACCTTGTTGTTAGAAGGTAACTGATAATTAAACCGGTTACTTAAGTGTACTAACTTTTCAGGATAGGATTTTTATTGTGACACAAATAAACTGTCAGGTATGCATATATGTGCTTGTACAAGAGGAGCAATAAAATGATGTCAACCCAGTGTTGCCAGATAATCTCCGCCAAATTTCCCAATTTTCCCCAAAAAATGTGGTAAAATTTCCACAGTATCCCCCAACTTAATTAAAAAATCTCACGAAATTCCCACAAAATTTAAATTACTTTTTATCGCATTTCCACTGTTGATTGGAAGATCACCCTGTTTCAAAATAATTTTCAAAAATGCTTTATCTCGCTCTGTTTACTTTATTTTTTTTTTTCAAAGACGCCATATTTAAAAATTTGAAGAATGCCCTATCTCAGAATGAGTTTGAAAAACACTCTATCTCATTGAAAATTTAATACATTTTCAGTTGAGATAGGGCGTTTTTCTATCAAACTTTCAAATAGGGCGTTTTTGAAACAAATTCTGAGATAGGGCGTTCTTTTACTGAATTTTTAAATAGATTTTTATCGAAAAAAAATTCTGAAAAATATATTTAAATAGGATGATCTTCCACTCAGCAGTCGATTTGTGATTGTACGTTCAGCAAGACTACTATATAAGATAGACTATGCTTTTCAGTTAAACTCTTATTATTTATACGCAAGCAGTTCTGCAACCAAAATATCCCTTTTTTATATGAAAGACATAAAAATGTCGCCCTTTTTCCCTTTTACACATTTTTTTTTTGCGAAATATCCCTCAAAAAGGCTAATTTCCCACGATCTGGCACCACAGTACCAACCCTCAAAGGTAGGTGTGCATCGTAAAACCTGTATAATCCGGCTGTCGGAAGAGATAGTAAATTTTATATTTTCCGCGAAAGAGGCTAAATTTATTGTATCTTTTCAGTACATACATATATCGCTGGGCAGGTGAGCAACACTTCTACAATGAGTGTGTGACAGCGAATTAAGTGGCTGCCTTGAAGATGACCGCCACCAGCGTGGTGACGTAACTCTCAGTTGATCCTTCAACAAGTTCGAAATTGCAATCATCGTAGTTGGTATTGTATGTAGCATTTTTTAACTTGTTTAGCCAAAAACTCAAAAGAATAATTTGATAAAAATTATTCGACTGGTCAAAAGTCCACAAAATTTACAAAAATTAAAATAAAATACATAAAATAAAAAAAGCTAAAAAAAAATAATAAGAAAAAATAAAATAAAACAAGTGACTACAAAGTCAAATAAGAAATGAAATAAATTAGTTTTTCAGCTCGTCAATCATGACATCGGTCATGTAAAAAAATTCATACAAAACCCTTTTAAGCAAACCTCCTATATCTTGGTAACAATCCATCAGCGCCTACACTACAGCCACTACAATTTAATCTTTTCCGCTTCACGCCAATAACTACTTTTTTCAATTCGTCGCAATTTAAGCCATCGTAAAAAATCAATTTTAATTTTTTTATTACCAGCAATTGAAACCTCAATCAGAAACAATAATTCAAAATCATGCAGTGGCAAAAGACGAGAGGCAATAAATGTGAATACATTAATACTTACCGAACATAAAATCTCCCAACACAAGCCAGACTCGTCCTGGTATTACACCGTCAAATCAAACACTCTCCACCACTCATTGCTACAAAGTCCGTTAGTCATTCATTGAATAATGGTCGTTTGCACAGTTACTCGTAAATGCTACTATTAACTTCATTGCGAATGCAGGCAAGGCAGACAATAAAAATAAGTATCAAATAAAAAACAAAAATGTAGTACAACTGAGTTTAGTGACATACAAAAATCACAGCACAGGTAGTGTAGCCCTCGCTACTAGATTTATGTACCAATGTTTGTTGATTATTTTAACGCGTTTAAATAGTAGGTAACGATTTGGACTTAAATATCTAAACTAGACATCCTGCCATATAAGGCGTCGTGCAAACCAAGTGACAGCACACTGTCTCGAAACCCAGACGTGATGGTGGCTTACTTTGTGTGGCCAATTGGAATAATGAAAGAAAAAAAAAAAAAAAAAATTGCCGGTTCAGTGGCAACTTGAAGGAAATAATATTTTTCATTTTGAAATTATTCATTTTTTTAATTTAATGTTTCTAGAATTATTTAAATTACTTAGCTCATATCTACCCTATTTTTACTTTGTTTATTTAAATAAGTTTTATTTTAATTAAATTTTATTACATTCTATTTTGTTAAATAAAATTTGTTTATTGTTTTTTTTTTTCATTTCATTTTTTTCTTTCTATTTTCCTTTATTTAAAAAAAAAATTTATTTGATCTTTATTTTTTTATTTTTTCTTACTTTATTATATTTAAATTAATTTATCTGCATTCAATTTAACTTTTTTATTTTATTTTGTTTTATTTTATTCTGTTTTATTTTATTTCATTTTATATTATTTTACACATTATATTTTACCTTATTTTATTTTACTTCATTTTATTTTATATTATTTGATTTTATTTTATTTAATTTTGTTTTATTAATTTTTTTATTTATTCAAGTATTTTATTTTTTAGTTTTTTTATTTTTTTTATTTTATTTCATTTCATTTTATTTTATTTTATTTTATTTTATTTTATTTTATTTTATTTTATTTTATTTTATTTTATTTTATTTTATTTTATTTTATTTTATTTTATTTTATTTTATTTTATTTTATTTTATTTTATTTTATTTTATTTTATTTTATTTTATTTTATTTTATTTTATTTTATTTTATTTTATTTTATTTTATTTTATTTTATTTTATTTTATTTTATTTTATTTTATTTTATTTTATTTTATTTTATTTTATTTTATTTTATTTTATTTTATTTTATTTTATTTTTTTTATTTTTTTTTTATTTTATTTTATTTTATTTTATTTTATTTTATTTTATTTTATTTTATTTTATTTTATTTTATTTTATTTTATTTTATTTTATTTTATTTTATTTTATTTTATTTTATTTTATTTTATTTTATTTTATTTTATTTTATTTTATTTTATTTTATTTTATTTTATTTTATTTTATTTTATTTTATTTTATTTTATTTTATTATATTTTATTTTATTTTAGTTTATTTTATGTTAATTTATTTTATTTTATTTTATTTTATTTTATTTTATTTTATTTTATTTTATTTTGTTTTATTTCATTTTATTCAATTTTTTTAGGGTACTTAACTTTTTATTTTTTTTTGTCTTTTTTTTTGTTTCATTTCATTTTATTGCATTTTTTTTAGTTTACTTAATTTTTTTTATTATTTTTATTTTTTCATTTTATTTTGTTTTGGTTTATTTAATTCTACTTGATTTTGCTATCTTTTTATTTTGTTTAATTTTATTTTGTTTTTATTATTATTTTTTTTTATTCTATTTTATTTTTTTGTGTGTTATTTAATTTTTTTATTGTATTTTTTATTTTACTTTATTTTAATTTTTTTATTTTTTTTATTCCATTCTATTTTTATTTTTATATTTTTTTTTATTATATTTTATTTTATTTTATTTTATTTTATTTTATTTTATTTTATTTTATTTTATTTTATTTTATTTTATTTTATTTTATTTTATTTTATTTTATTTTATTTTATTTTATTTTCATTTTATTTATTATTACATTTTATTTTGAATACACTGTACCGTCACGCGTTGGAGTGACATTTTCATGCTTGTCAACACCATATTCAATCGTTCATTCATGCGGATGGATGTTAGTGGGTTCCGCACGACGTTGACTGCCTACTCGTACTTGCCTACTTGATTGGCCATATGTGTCGATACGTCAACAGCAAATCAAACGCTCTTGCCCCCGTTCAACGCGATTAATTTGCTGTTATTTTACGCTATTTTGTTTTGATATCGGTTTTAGTTTTTTTTGTTTGCTATTTTGCGCAGCTTACTATGGCTCCGCGTTGTCTGCCATGCCCGCAAATGTGATCGCACATTATACTTTATGTTCGATTTATTTATTTATTTTTGTTGTTGTAAGTATGCTATTATTTATCTGGGATGAATTTTAACCATGCCATAATATTACTCTATTATGTAATATCGAAATTGTTTAACTTCATATTATGGTTGTTATACATATGTATGTATTTTTAGTTGTTTGTATACTTAGTAGAATATTGCGGAGTATTTTATGTGATCTTATTTGATTTTATTTTATTTTATTTTGTTTTAATTCATTTTGTTTTATTTTTATTTTTCTTTCATATCTCTTTTTTTTTTTGTTTTGTTTCCTTTTTTTCTTGCTTTTTTTATTCATATTGTTTTAGTTTATTTTTTTATTAATTTTTGTGTTTGTACCTATTTATTTTTTTACTTTATTTTACTTTTTTATGGTTTATTTTATGTTATTTTGTTTTATTTTATTTTACTTTTTATTGTAATTCTCATCTTTTTATTTATTTTTTTTATATCATATAATTTGATTTAATTTTAATTTTCTTTATTTTCTATCATTTTACATTATTTTATTCAATATTTTTTATTAAATCTTTTTTATCTAAAATTTTTTTAGTATATTTTGTTTAAGTTTTTTATGGTATTTGTTTTAAGATTTAATAGATTTTTTTAAATTTTTTTTAATTTTTGTTTTTTAATTTTTTGTATTATTATTATTAGAAAGAATTGAGGGGCAAATTTAACACAGCGGAATGGTAATTTACTGACTAGTTTCTATGCAACCAAGTACGTCAACAAAGTGTTTTATCCGGTCTTACTGTTATCGAACCCCAGCAGACTGCATTGGCATTGCGTCAATATAGCGCCTTCAGCCATGTGCCCTGTGTGCAATCTTGCATTTATATGTGCCCTGTGTTCTCTCACTTTATAGACTTCTTGAACACCTTGTGTTTTTAATTCGATTTATAGGAAGCTTGTGAGTTTTTAGGCGCGCTTATCCAAGCTATTTCCTTTTCCTCTTCTATATGGAGAGCAGAACTGTGTGTGTGTATATATGTATGTAAATCTTCTTAAACAAAAAACAAGGTGTTAAAGAAGTCTTTAAAATGATGGACAAGGTGTTCAAGAAGTCTATAAAGTGAGAGAACACATAATATAAATTTCAAGTTCCCTGGTCCTTTTATATAAAAGTAGCCTTAAACAATTTTTTATCATATTTTTATTAGTTATAGTATTGTAGTTACAGTTTTTTATTATCAATATCGAATTTCAAACTATACAGTAGCGCTTTTTACGCTCATTCTGTTATGTTTACATGCACTTTTGTATCTATGTATATGTGTCTGTACGTGTGTTGCATTTCAAATTATTTGCTACTCTGTGGCTATAGCAATTTTCTTAGTTATTTGTTTATGTGTAATTTGTTATTATGCCAAGTTTGATTGTGACTTCACGTTCGACTGGTTGGTTGCATCGTCGGTGCAATTATTCGGTATTTGGGTAGTCGCTAGACAGCGCAGCCGTCGCGCCTGGAGTATTGAATTACCATTAGAGTTAGCTACTGCAATTTGATTTGAATTCAAATTAGTGTTCTACTAATTTGGTCTACTTACTGGTTATTTATACACTCGTACATGCAAATTAAAATGTGGTTTGGAGCGCCTGCAGTGAAACGCCAAGCTATACAGAAAAACGCTGTAGGCATTTTTCCTTTTGAGAACAGGCAAACTAGTCCGAAAAATACCAAATGTGGTTATAGTTCCAACCTCAGTTCTGGAGTGTGCAGCGTTTCGAATCTATGACCTCTCATATTAGCAGAAGTGAGTTAAAGTAGTATTTGTTGGGTCTATTGTAAATCAGTCTTCAGGTTGATTTGTTTTCGAAATTTTACAGCTCAAAGCTGAGTTTGGGATTCATACTAGTTGAGAGTTAGTTCACAACTAGCTATTTTCATAGAAGTGTTGATATATATGTACGAATGTTTGTATATGAGAAACGATTTTTTGAGCTTGGCGTGAACTTACAAATTAATTACGTGACTTTTGCACAATGCGGTTTATAAAAAAAAAAATCGTCCCGACCACATGTATATCAAATTACATGTCATTAATTTTTATGCGCTTATAAAAGGTGTGACGGGGGTTGGGTTAATTTTAAAAATGCTAAGGATGGAAATATTTGCAACTACTTGATCTATTTTCAACCGAAATAAAAAATTTAAAAATAACTTTCAATTTCCGGCTAATGGCATTTTGTTTTGTTGAAGTAGGGTTGCCACCTTACCGCATTATATTTGTACATCCGGTACTATCTCGAGAACCGCTTGACCGATTGGAATGAAATTTGGCATAGAGATAGTATTATTGATTCTAAGACTATCCACTTTTTGGATTATTTTAGGACGATTTCGGGATCATTTTCAGTACTTTTTGGGGTCATTTTCGGATTATTTTTGGGTCAATTTGGGATTATTTTAGGGTCATTTTGTGGTCATTGTGGGATCATTTTAGCATCATTTCTGGGTCTATTTGGGCCCGTTTTGACATTATTTTAGAATTATTTTGGAGCTATTTCGGGGCTGTTTAGAGATCATTTTGGGTTAAATTTTCGGATAATTTTGGGGTCATTTTCGGATCATTTTGGGTGCATTTAAGGGTATTTTGAGGGTAATTTTAGAATTATTTTGGGGTCATTATGAGATAATTTTTGGGTCGTTTTGGGTTCAATGTAAGGGTCTTTTTGGTGTCGTTTTGGGATCATTTCAGCATTTTTATGGAATTATTTTAGGGTCATTTTGGGACCATTTTGGGTAAGTAAAGTTAGCGCTAAATTGATAGCACCGAGCAAGCTCGGTCACCCAGGTACTTTGAATTTATGTATGTTGGCATATCCTGTTTAATATTTAAAAAAAGTTTAAATAGATGGCAAACCTTGAAAACCGACTCAAATGGCAACACCCAAAAAATATTTTCCAGATGACTTCGTAGGTTAAAACCAGGTGCGTATTCAGGGGAGGGGTCCTAGGTGTCCAACACTTTAGATTTTTGGATTTTTTTTTTTCGAAAACGATGAGTTTGTTTCGAAAATTACCTAAAACCAAGTTGGAAACCTGAAAATTCACTACAAAAATGGTCCCAGCACTTTTTTAAGAGTCACTAGTTGTGAGATATCGCAATTGTAAAATTAGCTTTATAAATTACTAGCTGACCCGACAGACGTTGCCTGCCAAACATTTTTTTTTTATTTTTCGTTCGTTTTCCTCTAGGTTTTGATACATTAGGTTTGCGTCTGCACTAGTGCAAAATTAAACTTTAGCTAAGTCATTTCCTTTTCAAGTCAAAATTGTGATTATGAAAAAAAGTTGGACCTCCCTCCTAGAAAATATTTTCTGGATACGCCCCTGGTGGCAACCCTACTTGAAAAAAATTCTCAATAATTCGAAGTGGCTCACCTAAATGAAAAAAGATGTCCAAAAATCGTTTCGAATTTTTTTTTATGATTTTGTTATAGGTATTAAATTGAAACAACTTAAATACTAATTCAATATTTTCATTCTTTTCATTTCAGGTACGTAATCCGCTAAATAAGTTTTCATAGTAAACACAGTAAGTACTCGAGTAATAATCCGTTCGTCGTAGTAGGTTGCCTAACATGGTGTATTCATGTTTAATGAGACTTCAAAACAAAATATCTCCCCCGTGCTAATTAGGAACTCCTTTCAATGAGTACAACATTTGATTAATCGCTCTAAAAACTGTCAGTCGGCTTACAGTTGGAGTGGCCACAGGAATTTTTGGTCATCTCGTGACTAATTAAAAATTGTGTAGGAGCGAGCAACCTTAACAAGTACAAAATACCCAAAAATAGCAAAAAAAAAATGCCAATAACAAACAGACAATTTTGGGCCAAGACAAATGTGAGCTATTTCACGAGCTGACGCCTAATTCAATTAACGGTAAAACGAAGAAAAGGAAATTTAACAAAAACCGAACAAAAATGGCAGCAACATGCAAGCAATGCCAACAACAGCAACAACAACACCAAGCATGGTGTTAGAATGTGGCACAATGCAGTCCGTTCCATGTGCCTTCCTTGCATTGATGTTTGTGGAAGGTGGCATCGCAAACGGACCGCAAAAGTACCTACATGCCACAGGCCATGCGGTTGACTTGTAAAGCACGGTAGCATGCCGCATGCCATCAAATGGCATACCACATTCTTACGCACATATATATCTACACACATGAATGCTTTTGCACAGAAGCTAGAATGCAGTCAATTTTGCAAATTGAGTAAAACCCGAACTCCTTTGGTTGATAGTTTGGTGCGGCAAGTAAACAAGACACGTTATAAATGGACGCATATGCGGAAAACTAATTTGTGAGATATTAGAAAAAAAAAGTGTTGTTTTTAGTGACGATGTGTGTATAACTGAATATTTTTGCTGATACCGTTTTAGACGACATTCAAATTTACCGGATATTGATCCCTTACAAAAGGTACAACCCCTGCATTTGCTGACCTTGCTAATATACCCTCTCTCCGAACAGAGATCACGCTCTATAAGCAGACTATCATTTTTTTTTAATTGCTCGACTTCGGCGCCACCTATCGGGTCTATAACATTGTTATATTCTTACTATACCATACCGATACCTTCATTCCACCAATTCAGGAATCACTACTTTGTAGCTACTCCGTTATTTTGTTCTCATCTCTAATACAAATACGCCCTGCTTATAGATTTGATATTTATACAAAAAGACGATGTTGGACATGAAAATTTGCTATAAATAACCATCGTTCTGCTCCACTGGCATCTCGTGCTCAAGACGTTGCATGCTACAATTTTGGTTCGAATATTTTTTTTTTACTGTAGACTTGCAAGGTGAAGAAACGAGCAGCTCTTTGGCCGTTTCACTATGATTAAGTACAGCTACTTTCGCAATGACAAAAGTCAAGATGTTAACAAATTGCGCTAAGCGAGTTCCATTTGTTTTGGCATGACCACTGCCATAATAATAAAAGCACAAATTATAATAAAGAAATGAACAAAAATGGTGACAAAGGATAAGCTGCTTAATTACTTAAAGGTGATTAGTTAGTGGAGGATGAAGTGTTAAATGTTTATATGTAAGATTGTCGAATGACTTACAGGGATACTCATGCACGTTTTTATAAAAATGTTTAGGGGCAGATCCAAATGGGGGTTTCAACATAGTTAAAATTACACAAAAAATACACCAAAAAATATACACAAAAATACACAAAAAATACAGTAAAAAAATACACCAAAAATACATAAAAAACTAAGCGAAAAATGTAGTAAAAATTACACAAAAAAATAGTCTAATTTACGCCAAAAATATAGTAAAAATCACAGAAAAAAATATAGTAAAAAATTATACAAAAAATATAGTAAAAATTACACAAAAATTACAGCAAAAAACACACACAAAATACACAAAAAATACAATAAAAAATTACACCAAAAATAAAGTAAAAATTACGAAAAAAAAATGTAGTAAAAATTATACAAAACAAAAAGTCAAATTTACGCCAAAAATATAGTAAAAATCACAGAAAAAAAATGTAGTAAAAAATTACACAAAAAAATATAGTAAAAAATTACACAAAAAATACCACCAAAAAATACACACAAAAATACACAAAAAATACAGTAAAAAATTACACCAAAAATACTGTAAAAATTACGCAAAAAATGTAGTAAAAATTACACAAAAAAATAGTCAAATTTACGCCAAAAATATAGTAAAAATCACAGAAAAAAAAAATGTAGTAAAAAATTACACAAAAAAATTTAGTAAAAAAGTACACAAAAAATAATAAAAATTACGCAATAAATCTAGTAAAAAATACACAAAACTAAAGTAAAATGACACAAAAAAGATAGTAAAATTTATGCAAAAAATTACTAGTTTATGCAAAAAATTACTATATTTTAGTTTACAAAAAAAATACAGTAAAAATCAGGCAAAAAATGTAGTAAAAACTACACAAAAAATATAGTAAAAGTCACGCAAAAATATAGTAAAAAATTACACAAAAAATATAATAAAGTTACACCAAAAAATAAAGTTATAAAATTACACAAAATGTAAAGTAAAAATCACACAAAGAAAAGTAAAAATATAGTAAAAACTACACAAAAAATATAGTAAAATTTAAACAAAAAATATTGTAATAACTTTACGCAAAAAAATATAACAAAAAAATTACACAAAAAATATAGTAAATCCGCCCGCAAACTGCTAACTGATATTTTACGTTTGATTGCGATTTTTATTGAGTAAATACGTTGCAAGATAAGACGGTATTGGATATACATAATACACATTCGTTTACTTTTTAAACGATTTACATACATGATACCAGGAATTTGACATTGCCCATACCAAAAATTGTTTTATATTTTTTTTTTTTTCGAAAAACAAGCATAAAAGACCTGTTTTGAGAAATTGTGAATGGAAAAGGTTCCAAAAAAATCCAGTGATCTTTATATACATATGTATATAAAATAACTGTCATATAATGATTTTAAATTGACTGAAATTCATTACCAGAAAAGAAGGTAGGGTAATATAATTGCATCGTGATTAAGATGGAGTATGCCTTCGCAACCAGATTATGCTAAAAAAAAAAGTAATCAAACTTAACCAACCCAAGCACCGTTAAAAAATGATCGTAAAAGAACAGAACTGCAAGCAAATAAAACTAAATAAACATGACACAGGAAGGAAAGCGCTATAAAACCAAGAACAGCAAAGTCAAGCAAAAAGCGACCTTTGAGGGCAAAAAAAAAATGTAAAGATAATAAAATAAATAACAATAAACTTAAGGTTAGGTGCTCAATCTTACCAAACCAACAAGTTATATGGATGTATGTACAAACATTTATCGTGCAGTTAGTGTCGCACAGCACAAGTAGAAGAAGAAGAATCTGTTAAGCACTAATGCAATGCATAAGCTTCCTGTTGACGGTTTACTACGTTTAGCATGTGCTGAAGGAGCACCCACGTCGTCATCAAAGTTGGGCTACGTAGCTATGTACATATGTATAGTAGTACTATATGTAGCTTGCTTGGCCTGGTAGGGGTATTCACAACATATTTATATGCATGTATGTAAATAGTTATATGAAAGTTAGCTTATGTTCGCATATAAGTTAAAAGCTATTATTGTTTGGTAGTAGATAGCAGTCTGTATTTTGGTGTGGTAATATAATGTTTGCCTTCCAACCAGCTCATTTTGACACGTCTAGAACGAGACAGGCATCCTCGAACCAGGATTGACAGGCAGTGTAAAATTTAGACAGACAACCAGACAGCCAGAAAAACACTCCTGTAAAATTAGCCAGAAGAGGTACTTATACATTAAGTTTATAGGTAGTAGGGATGTTGCGGAAATTCGTTTTCCGGAATCGGATTTTACAATTTTTGCTTAACAAAAATTGGATGTCGAAGCAGGGTTCTAGAGACAAATAACAAGTTAAAGGTTAGAAGATATCTCTTATTTAGATAACTCTACCGGTTACGAAATTTTCGACCAAAATGTAGACTAGGGGTCACTAGAGTGATATCAAAAGCGATGTGATCTATTTAAATACCTCAGCTGGGCTCGGATATATCTATCTTCTAAAATGTGTTACGGAAATCCAGAAGGGTGAAAGGGTCCGGCAGGGTCTGCGGGTCTGCTAGTAACTAATAAAATCAATATTAAAAGGCTCTTATGTCAGTACTAGCTGGCGCCCGAGACTTTGTATGCGTATAATTTCTGTTTAATTAAATAGTTTATGACAGCATTCATAAACACCTTTTGTTTGATACCCATAATGTACTAACACATTTTTGTGGGAATATTCGAGTCGATACCTCTGAAACCGGTCGAGCTATCGAAATTTCAAGACCATTTCAGATATTTCAATGAATCACATCGCATATTATAGCACCCATTGACACCTTTCGTTTGACACCTATATTGTACTAAGACATTTTTGGTCACCCCTGGTCCACATATTGGGCGGTAACTCCAAAACCGGTTGAGATATCGAAAAAAGTAATATCTTAAATTTTAAGTTGAGCTTCGAGCAATCCAACGAATCAATTCCATTCAGTACTTTTAGAGTGTTACCACCACAAACATACAGACAGTATGGTCCACATATTGGGCGGTAACTCCAAAACCGGTTGAGATATCAAAAAAAGTAATATCTTAAATTTTAAGTTGAGCTTCGAGCAATCCAACGAAAAAGTTTTATTCAATTCCATTCATTACTTTCACAGTGATACGGCCACAAACATACGATACGGACAGACAGACACACAAAAATTTTTTAAATGGTTGATTTGGATTTGGATTCTACTCGGTTTATAATGCTTCCCCCGATCATTTTTTTGTTGATATCTGCCATGTACAGACATCGACCTGTTACAATTTTATTATATGTAGAGATATGTAGAGATTTAAGGTTCGTAATTTCACATGTGAAGCGAAGTCAACTTTACGAGAGTCGATTTTCTGAACGATTATTAAATACATTTTTCAATCAGCTGTAAAAATTTTAATTTTTGACTTTTGTCATACGATAAAAGGGTATCATGAAGGATAATTTTTTCAGTGGTGGAAATGGTTTTATTGATTGACTTCCGTTATAACTTCGGTTTCAGGCAGTTGAAACTGTCTGTAATCGAGATCACAAGGCCAAATCATTCGGAATTTCCGACTTTTCAAAAACGAAGCCCCGCAACATTCCTATTATATCGAAATAAAAACAATAAGATAAAACACCCACACAATTCCAGGTAAAACAAAACGCCAGAGCACACAAGAAAACATGTTTGCTAAAAAAATATACAAATTCACATTAAAAGTCATGTAAAAGGCGTAACATTAAACAGCAAAACGCGCCCATTTGTGTAAATGTAAATTTTGTTTTTATTTGTATGTCTATATGAAACCTTAATTGTATGTCCTCGCAAATATCTTGTATCTGAATACTCTCTTACAGCTATTGCTTTTTATTATATTGACTGTGTCCATGAAAATATATACTAAAATATAAGCAAATGTGCAAGCTTATCGTAGCCATTAATTCGCACCTTTGGAACAACGCTTCAACGGTGGTCACTTGCAAATTGCTTGAATTTTGTATGTTGGACTTGCTAATGACTTCCGCCCATCCTTTTCGTTAGAATGTTTTATTTAACTATCTTCCGTTTTTTTCTTTGACCTGTAGTCCACTACAGACTAATACACTGCTTGCAGTTTACTTATAGACCAAGATCCCAGACCGTCTAGACGTCACTTATTTTATAATGGATGAAACCGATACCGATCGATAGTCCTCCCCGAATCTAGAAATAATGTGAAAATTTTAAAGCTGTACCTATGACAAGGGCCTAGGAATCGGGGGTCAAAGTCGCCAAAAAATTACCCTAACTTCACTTATTTTATAATGGACGATTTTCAAATATTTGACATAGATTACCACCCGTACCAGTGCCAAGGCTCCAGCCAGACACCCGCATCTCGCGGATTTTCCTATGGAAATTTGTTCTGTTTTAACAAATTCACGCATTTGGGCCACTTTGGCTGTTTTTAATTACCCAATATTTTCCCATTTTTTGTAGAACACTACGCTCAAGTTGAATTAGGCATTTTCAGACTTCGTCCCATGACAAAAACTTCAGCCAGACACCTCAAAGGTCGGGCATTTTCGTAATTCTTACTGCGCTTTCACGTGTTTAAGCGGGGTTGTCCAACGTTGGCTACCTTTAAAATGCCGGATCTTTACACATGTGTCGTAGAACACTACCCCTAAGTGGTATCAGGCATTTTTGGAGATCATCCCATGACAAAAACTTCAGCCAGACCCCTCAAAGCTCGGGAATTTTCTTTCATTCTTACTGCGCTTTCACATGTTTAAGCGGGTTTGTCTAACTTTGGCTCTTTCTAAATTGCGGATCTTTACACATGTGTGGTAGGACACTACCCCTAAGTGGTATCAGGCATTTTTAGAGATCGCCCCATGACAAAAACTTCAGCCAGACACCTCAAAGCTCGGGAACTTTCATAATTCTTATTGCGCTTTCACTTGTTTAAGCGGGTTTGTCCAAATTTGGCTCTTTTTAAATGCTGGATCTTTACACATGTGTCGTAGGACACTACTCCTAAGTGGTATCAGGCATTTTTAGAGATCGCCCCATGACAAAAACGTCAGCCAAACACCCCAAAGCTCGGGAATTTTCTTTTATCCTTACTACGCTTTCGCATGTTTAAGCGGGCTTGTCAAACTTTGGCTCTTTCTAAATGGCGGATCTTTACACATGTATCGTGAAACACTATCCTTAAGTAGTCTAAATCATTTTTAGACATCGTGCCATGGCAAAAACTTCAACAAGACACCTCATAGCTCGAGATTTTCACTAATTCTTAGGGTTTCTCCAAGGAATACATATGTGTAAAGATCCGCCTTGTACAAACCCGCTTAAACATGTGAAAGCGCAGTTAGAATTATGATAATTCCCGAGTTTTGCGGTATCTGGCTGAAGTTTTTGCATTGGTTTCATTCATTATAAAATAAGTGATGCCAGGAGGCTCTGGGATCTCGCTCTTTTAAGCCTAGTCGAGTGGGCTGCTTAAAGTTAACTTAAGCTTAGTATACAGGTCAAAATAATGCCAAATCTGTTGTTTTTCTGAAGCGAAAACTTCATGAGGTGCGTTGGGCATTTTTGAGACAGGGAGAAAATCATCGAACTCGCTGTACTGTTACCATAGCTGATGCTTCTGCTTGTGCTTATTTGAATTTTTTTTAACCTGAAAATTAGCAGCACAGAAAAGCTGAACTTGACAATTGCCAAACACTTCTCGCTGTCAATGTCGTGTCATTCGAAGCACTTTAGTCTCTCATTTATTGATTGTTTTCATTGTTCGTAAGCTTTTGTGTGCGCTTTTCATTAAAACGCCGTAAATTGCCTGAACACGAAATGGTCATAAAAAACTTCGTTTATTCACGTTGACACTGGAGCAAACGTGAATTGTCACAACACACAAGTACTAGTTTGTATCTACATACGTCGATATGTGAATACGTGTGTCCATTACCACGTGCCAATATTCGCATTTGGAGTTTGACCAACGTGTAGACTCAAGTAGCTATTCGTCAACTTTGACTATATTGTTTGCCAATGTCTATAAAGATAGACTATTATTGGTGCTTTAGGTCAACAACAAACAAATCAGCAGCTGTCAAACAGTTCAAGTTTTACACTTCAACGCTGTGTTGTTGAGAGCAAAGATTGACAGCTTAAATATCAAAAAATAATTTTACAGCAACTTCACTTATGATTTGTCTTGACTCGACCCTGTCGCACCTTAACTTTGTTGTGGCACCAAGATTTCTTGTTGATAGCTTCTGCTTCTGTTAAGCAATGTGTAAAACTTGTTTATTTCTATTTAATACATAAAATTCAATCTTGAATAAGCTTTCAAAAATAAATGAAATCAAAACAAAAATTGTAGACTGAAAACGTTTTAATTTTAAACCGAAAAGTTAAAATTTTTAAACCAAAAAGTTTTAAATTTAAACCGAAAAGTTTGAAGAATAAAATACAATAAAAAAAAATTTGGCCCTTGGCAGTAGTCGAACGGAAGCGCTAAGGAGTTACAGCCGACTGCTCTACCTCTGAGCTAAGTCGCACACAAAGTTTTTGTGGGCAAAATGCAATCATTTTCAAAAAACCAAACAAAAATTTTAGATCTCAAATCGAAACCAAAAGAAATTGAAAATCTTTGTAGGTATTTGGAAGGTTTAAAATATTTCAAAAACAAAGTTTAAAAAATCGTTTAAACTTTAGACGGGTTTGAAATTTAGGCTCATTTTTTTAACCGTGTAACATAATTGTCAGCCGTTGAGTCCTTCAGCAACATTTTGAACGGTCGCTCTACATCGCCTCTATTCCTTGCTGCTAGATTCGCGTCCTAACTATCGTTGATTCTGCACCGAAGAAAAGATGCTTAACATATTTTAATTGTTGTTGTTACTGTTAATGTACCCTTAAGGTCAACATGACAATCAGCGTAAATTACCACCTTGGCAACCGATTCCATGTCACTAATTCGAAAGCGAAGATCCTCTGGACAACTGCTAAAAGTCGTTACTTTTACGATCGCGTTATACCCAAGTACCTCCGTTAAGCCACATATGTAGCTGTGTGAAAGTGCGATATAATGTTCTTCTTGGCAAGAATATTGGTTCGTGTCACGACTGTGTAAATCAGTTTGTTTGCCTTTTATGTCGCCACTCCATCCAACTCATGTATTCACTGTTGTTGCAACATGATTCTCATTTATGTGCAACATAGTGTTTTTGGTGCCACCTAAAAGATTATTACATCGATATTTTTGATTTTGTTACGTTTTGTTGTAATTTTTATTCTTAACCAATAAAAAGGTAAAAATTCTTGCAGAACATTTTTTTTGCTGCTACCATCACCAACATTGTACATATGTAGTAGTTTGAGAACGTTGCGCTTCTGTTGTTCAATGATGCTACATGCTTTTACTAATACTTGGTGTCGCTGTGGTTTTTGGCAGCTATTTCAAATTAATGTTTGTCTTGTTACTTTGCGGTTTTCTGGTATTACTATTGTTATTGTTATGTTGCACGCTTCTGTTATTTGATGTGCCTTTTATTGTTATTGTTGCTATTATTGTATAGTCGAATTCTCACACTTAAAGCGTGATTGCTTCTTTGTTCGTTATGCTTTGCTGCACAATTTCTAACAAACATTTGCCTCTTACTAACTTTTGGTTTAGGCCTGCTGCGCTACTTTGATTGGCCGGTAATTGTTATTGTCTATAAATGATGTGGCAAGAACACTTTTGTCTTTTGCCAGCATTGGCTGATCACGACTAACCCCTGCGGGTTAGGGGTTTAGAATATGCCCGAGGTAGGTATGCCGGTCGTAAGAGGCAACTAAAATCTACGAAATCGTTCCCAAGACAGTCGGCCAGTACCGCAAGGGAGTACCGGAACGTACCGGATCCATCCGGCAATGGACTGTCAACACCCGTACAACGCATGTCTGGTCTGTCACGGATCTTCCGACTAGGCAGGGCAAAGTATGGCTACAACAACAACAACAAAAGTTTTTTGGGCTATAACTTTACAGTAGGAGGCGAAGATAAATGACTGAACAGATAGCTTAATTGAACACAGACGAAGGGAAAAATTCTAAAAATTCAAAATGCCTAGAATGAATAAACCCCAAACTAAAACAAGTAAGGAAGTCTAAGTTCGGGTAAACCGAACATAAAATACCCACACGACTAAAAAAATGAACCTAAATTTTAAACCCGTATAAAGTTTAATCAATTTTTCAAACTTTTTTGTACAATATTTCAAACCGTCCAAATACCTACAAAGATTTTCACTTTCTTTTTGTTACGATTTAAAATCTAAATGAAAAAGCAGTCTAAATTTTTTATTTTTGGTTTGTTTGAATGTAATTCAATTTTGCGCACAAAAACTTCATGTGCATGATAGCTCAGCGGTAGAGCAGTCGGCTGTGACTCCTGAGCGTTTTCGTTCGAATCCTGTCAGCTGCCACATATTTTTTTACTTTTATTTTATTTTTAAAACTTTTCGGTTTAAAATTAAAACTTTTTGGTTTGAAAATTTAAATTTATTTTTGAAAGCTTATTCAATATTGAATTTTGCCAACAAAATTTATGTGTGCGATGTAGCTCAGTGGTAGAGCAGACGGGCATGATGCGGGGAGTCTTGGTTCGAATTCCCCCCAACGGACAAAAAATGTATTTTATCTTTAAAAAAATGTTAAAACATTTCTTGCTTATAATTGAAACCCGATTCATTTAGCCAATTCTCATGAAAACTGGTCTAGATTGAATTTGAATCCAAATTTCGAACCCTGCAGCGGTAGTTTTCATATGATTTTTGAAATTTGAAATTTTCAAATTTCATATTCTAGCGTAATCAGTTTAAAAGTTACGACAATGCTTCTCATAAAAATTTATGGAAAAATCATAAGAGAATGACCAGGAGGATTCACCTAAAAAATGATATCATTTAAGCCATTTCAACTACCGAGATATGTCAATTTATGTGATTTTCGATACCGAAATAGGGGCGTGGTTATCATACGATTTCGCCCATTTCCAACAGCAACCTACCTTGGCCAGAAATAACCTGTATACAAAATTTCATGCAAATATCTCAATTTTTACTTAAGTCCGTGTAGACAGACGGACGGACGGACGGACAGACGGACGGACATGCCTTAATGAACTCCTCTTTTCAACCTAAGAACTTTCACATATGGAACTCTATGTCTATCTCGATTATTTTGTGCCGTTACGTAGTACCGTTATGGGACAAAATTATAATACCCTTTTACTAGTGCTAGTACGCTAGGTATAAAAGTCAAGTCAGGCTGTTTAGCTTTTACAAAATTTCGAGTAAGAATTTTTTATATATAGTATAGACGACCGAACCCTGTTACTGGATATCTGGTAAATCCACCAATAGCTAGTTGCTAGAACAAAGGTCGTCCGCCATTGATTATGTTCCCTCAAGTACCTAAGTATGCATGTTTGTACCTAATAAATTGTTTTAATCGATATTACACTTAAGTATAAATATGATTTATTAGTTTTGGACTTGTTAAGCTACAAACTAAATTCTCGTTTCCCTTTGATATTTCCTTATTTGTATGGATTATGATTTCCAATTATTTATTCGCTATCAGAAACATATCAGCATTACTAGAATAAAGGTTGCAACAAACCGCAGTGTTTGGAGTTGATAAAACTCATAAATCTTGTCGCCTTACTAAATATGAACGTGATGGACAAACACTACAATTTGTAAAGTCAAAAAAGTATAGATAGTACTTAAATATTATTAGAGCGCCCCAAAAATGTATGGAAACAAAATTTGATTCAAAATAACATGTTTGCGACGTTTTATTGTTCTAGGATAATGGTAACCCATGCCGATCTTTAGTTATGTTAAGTTTTATCTAGCAGCTTATAGTAAGTTCGAAAAAATATCCATTAAGTCTTCGAAAAACACAAAATTTTAATATTGTGTCCACATATAAAGGACTGTGTAAGAAATCTCTACTTTTGAACTTTTATAAGGACAACAGGATCCTTTACCAGGATATTGAAACAAAAACGTATTCACGAGGAAATGACATTGCAATTTCAAAAGTATTTTAGTAGTTTGCGTAATAATATGTTATCTAGGAAAAATAATTGCGTATGTCGTGAAATTCTGCAATTATAGTGCACTTTTTATAGGACATACACGGCGTATGAGTAACATTTAGTTATTCAAGTAAGAAAAGTTCAGATAAAATTTATTCCGAAACGGATTGAGATATCAAAATAAAACTTACACTACATTCAGGCTCTTATGAACACCTATTATTTGATACCCATATTGCAAAATCAATTTCTACGATTTCTCCTGTCCATCATTATTTGTGTTTACCTTTTCAGGACTTTCATTAGATTGCAACTTTTTTTAACACATCGAGTTTTGAGTTGAAGGATAATAGTTTCAAAGGACATTATTTCCAATATCCTTAAAGGTTAATTAGAAAAAAGTCATATTTGGCCTATACTATTCTATATATTAGTACCCACATATTCACTTTCATTAAAATTTTTCGGGATGCGTTATAGCTTTTTATCCTATGAGGGATATTCTTGAACGGTAAGGATACAATAATATGAATAACACGAGTAAATTATTGATAGAATGATTAAAACGCAGGTAATGCTTTTCTTAGGACTATAAGGGAGTTTGGATGTGCTCAATGCAATAAAATAAAAAATAAAATAAAAGAAAGTATATTAGGATAAAAAATTTATAATAATTATAAAAAAAAAGAAAAAAAAAAAAAGAAAAAAAATAAAAAATAAAAAAAGTCAAATAAAAAATAAAAAAACTGCATTAGAATAAAAAAAAATAGATAAATAAAAAAAGAAAAAAACAAAAAAAAACACACAAAAACAAAAAAAAAAATAAAATAAAAAAAAAAAATAAAATAAAATAAAATAAAGAAACTGCATTAGAATAAAAAAAATTTGAAAAATAAAAAAAGGAAAAAACAAAAAAAAACACACAAAAACAAAAAAAAAACAAAAAAAAAAAAATTAAATAAAATAAAATAAAAAATAAAAAAAGTATATTAGAATAAAAAAAAAATAATAACCAAAAAAAAAATTAAATAAAAAATAAAAAAATAAGATAAAAGAAAATAATAAAGAAAAAGTAATAAATCGTAATAACATAAAATAAAATAAAAGAAAATTTGAACGCTATTGAACCACCCTAAGTTGAGTTATCCTCTAACGTTCGTAGCCTAAACAAATATTTATTATTTGTTCATTGCACAATTGCTTTGCATGTTTTTTCTTCATATTTTATTATTCTTCTTAAGTAAGAGCACGAAGATTTCTTTAAAACGCCGCAAGCGTTCGGCGCTTTTATCTATTTATTTATTTTGTCTTTTAGTATATCCAGTGAAGTTTTTGGTGTGATCGAGGCGTTGCTTGTGGGCCGCCGATTTTTATGTGGGCAAATTTGATGCGACGATGCCCCAGCAAAGAGTTGCGCTGAGTTAATCGCGCTGCAGCACTTCCAACTTTAAGAGTGAATGAGTGAACACTTTGATGGTTAATAAAGCCTCAAGCAAATATTACAGACAACAATAAATGTTAAGTGTCTTCCTACTTGCAACTGGCTAACTACAACATAAAACAATATCAACAACAATAAAAGCTATAACAAGCAAAAGCGGTAAAATAACAATAGCTGCCTGCTAGAGTCATAATAATAGATAATAATAATAGTACAAATGGCAGTCGGAAAAGCGATGAACAGTCAAGCTTTAGCAAAGGAATCAAGCATTTCCACATACAATAAAAACATATGCATGCAACATGCAACACCGCAATGCTAATCTATGTTGCACGATTTACTACCACTTTGGGTTAAATGCTACAAAATGCTACAACAGCAAAAACAATTGAAAACAACAATGGTAACAAGCGTCTGTTTTGGACCGCTGCATGATTTAGCACATTTTGACCGGCAATAAGCGGCTATTAGCGGTGTTAACAGCCTGACTGCTAGTTAAACGCGTGTGTGTGTGTGTATGTGAACATACATGCGGCAGCTTAGATAAGCCATTATGTTTGCATGCTCTGAACCATTATATAGCATTGAGCTTCCTTTCCATCTTTTGGCGCTTTAATGCTTTTGTAGCCGTATTTTATGTTCAGATTTACAACCAACAATTTTTTCACTGGGCAGCAGGCACCCTCCTCCCCAGACCTCTATTGATCTCCATGGTATGTGGTAGCTTCTTTTATTTGCACATCTTTACACTTTAACACTTCAACTTTGAGCTTCGTAACATTGGTATTTGTTTTTTAAGTGACCTCATACATACCTATACACCTCCTTATTCAAGTCTTGGTTGCAACCACGTAGTACTTGCTAATCGGTTTTCATTTTGGTTTTTTTTATTTACTTCGTTTGCAGCTCGAATTTCCTTTTAGCTCTCCTCACAATATCACAAAGATTTGTTTTTCACAGGTCACTGCATCGCTCAAGCTGGAACCTTTGTTTACTTCAATTCCCTTTCGTTTTAGGTTACTCATACGCCCCATCCTTCGAAAAATTTTTTTTGGTAATTCACCGCAAAGTATTGCAGGATAAATGGGAAAACCTTATTTTACTGAAGGAAAGCGACGAATTTTATGAGCGAATTGGATAAAAATAAATCTAAAAGATCCTATCTACAAATGCCTCATGTTGTTCTTGTTGTTGTTGCTGTTATTGTTGTTGTTGGTGTTGATGTTGTTGTTAACGACCAAAATACTCACAGAAGGTTTTGCGGAGTGATGTCGAAATTGACAGTCCTTGGCCGGATATGAAACCGACTGTCCCGACTGTCTCGGGAGCGATTTGGTATGACCAGTGGAACCTTCTAGGTTATGTCATCCCTCCATCCTCAAGGAAGGAGAAGATGGGTAATGAGGGGTGAAAGTCTTCATATCCGAAGATCAACCATCGAGGTAGCACATTATTACTTATGTGCATATTAGAAAGTAGAGGAGAGGAAGAGTAAGAGAAGGAGTTAGAGTAAGAATGTGGTGAAGCTGAAGGGTAAGAGTGAAAGTAAAAAAAGCAAGAGGTAGACTATGAGTAAGATTAAGACAAAAACTAAGAGTAAGAGCAAGAGGAAGAGTAACAGTGGGAGTAAAGGTAAGAGTAAGATCAAGAAAAATTTAATGAGGAAAACAAAAAGAAGGAGAAATAACAAAAGGAAGAATGAGAGTAAGAGTAAGGCTAAGATTATGAGCAAGAGTGAGAATAAGAGTAAGAATGAGAATAAGATCAAGAAAAGAATGAGGAAGACACAAGGAAGTGGAAGAAGGAAAATAATGAGGAAGGAAAAAGAGAAAACGATAGAAAAATATAAAAAAGGAAGGTAGAGGGAAGGGAGAGTGAACCGAGAATTTTGGGAAATAGGTAAACGGTAAAGAGGGGTGGGGAAAGGGAGAGGAAAATTTTAAGAGAAAGAGAAAGGAGAAATCTTGCTCAACTTAAGTATGCTCAGGGCAGATCTGTTTGTATCGCCCTATTTCGGAATATTTTTCAAAAACACCATATTTTAGAATTAAAAAAAGGCGTGAGTACGAAGTACTCGGAATGTTTGATGTGTAAACATCTGTATTCTGCACATAAATTTAATAAAACTAATGTTTACCAAGTGGTTGAGCTTCAGCCACAAAACTTCATTTAATTATATTTTTGGTGTTTTTTTTCTGTCCTTTATTGTATTTATTATTCCTTTTGATATCTCCTATAAGCCAAATATGCCTCATAGAACCGTAATATATGATTCAAAGAAAAGTCATAAATTACTCATAGACGAGTCATACAAGACCCAGAGTCGCTTTATAACTGACTGATACACGAGTCATAAATGACTCACGCACGATTCATAAAAGCCTTATATTGCAGTCATAAGGAACTCACAGGCGAGTCATATCCATATGTCTCACGTTAGGGTTGTATATGACTCACGTAAGACTTTAATATAAATCCTATGAAAGTCGGTCATATATCACTTCCTTTTCTTTCCTTTCCTTGTTTTTCCTTACTTTCTTTTATTTTGCTTTTCCTTTCATTTCCTTTCCCCCCCTTACCTTCCCCCTACTTTTCTTTTCTTTCCTTCCCATTTCCTCTCCTTTCCTTTCCTTTCCTTTCCTTTCCTTTCCTTTCCTTTCCTTTCCTTTCCTTTCCTTTCCTTTCCTTTCCTTTTCTTTTCTTTCCTTTCCTCTCCTTTCCTTTCCTTTCCTTTCCTTTCCTTTCCTTACCTTTCCTTTCCTTTCCTTTCCTTTCCTTTCCTTTCCTTTCCTTTCCTTTCCTTTCCTTTCCTTTCCTTTCCTTTCCTTTCCTTTCCTTTCCTTTCCTTTCCTTTCCTTTCCTTTCCTTTCCTTTCCTTTCCTTTCCTTTCGTTTCCTTTCCTTTCCTTTCCTTTCCTTTCCTTTCCTTTCCTTTCCTTTCATTTCCTTTCCTTTCCTTTCCTTTCCTTTCCTTTCCTTTCCTTTCCTTTCCTTTCCTTTCCTTTCCTTTCCTTTCCTTTCCTTTCCTTTCCTTTCCTTTCCTTTCCTTTCCTTTCCTTTCCTTTCCTTTCCTTTCCTTTCCTTTGCAGACGCCATTATAATATTTAGTTAGTAGTGACAGGCAACCATTAAGGTGAAGTTGTGCTTTAAATTATGAAAATGCTACATTTATAAATTTATCTAGGTCAAAGTGAGATAAAAACTTAAGTGTGAGATGTGCCTTAGCTTACTAAGTTGCCATGAAACAGCAATACTTTTTTCACGTCTTAAATTTTTTTTATTTTGTTAAGTTGAAAGTAAATTTATTGTGACTGCAATGATGGCATAGTTTTCGTTTTCATAATTGTTTAAATTTTCCGCTGAAGGTCAATGTTTTATTTTACCAACGCTCTATTTTCCCTTCAGCTATACATAAGTAGGTATATTTATACTTGAGTGTCACTCACTTTTATTACACAAGCAATAATATCCACTTGGTTGAAAAAAGAGCCATTCCACTCATAAAAGTTAATCACTTAAAAGTCATTAAAAAAATAAAAATAAAAAATAAAACACAGCTGTAAAACGCTTACAGTTTAATTACTTCAACACTCAACTCCCCCTTAAAATTAAAAAGAGAGCACTTTCGCACTTGAACAACGAATTATGCTGATTACCATAAATTCAAAATGCGCCACTCAACAATTTAACATACTGCAGAAACCACAAATGAATGAAGAGTACGCATACTTATACATTTAACACAAGAGAAAGTAAAGGGGCAAACCGACAAAGAAGTGCAGCACATGCATTTATAACACTTTTGTCATTTTCTTCGTCGTAATATTGTCAAGAGATTCCAAAAACAAATTTGTAACGATTGCCATTCATAATTTTTAATTGCCTTTTTCAGCCACTTGAAATCATTAAAATAACAAATTCGTTTATTGAGCGACTGCACTAAATTGGGAAGGGTTGGGAATTGTATCTATCGATGAATTTTTGGTGTATTTTGTGTGGCTGTGTGTGTATGTGTAATATGTAAGTTTGTTTTAGTGCATGTTGTTGCATATTCGTATGCAGTATGAGGTTATTGGCATTCTGCGTACACAAACATTTCTGCCTACTCAAGTGGTTTCGGTAATTGGATTCGTCAAGCAATTGATGTTTTAACGCCAAAAAAATATTTATGAAAAGGTTTTTAAGGTTTTTTTTTTTTTTGTTTTTTTTATTATTTGTATTTTTTCTATTATCTTGTATTTTATTTGTTTTTTTTTTAACTTATTTTAATTTTTTGTTCTATTTTGTTTCACTTCATTTTTTATCTTATTTTATTTTACTTAGTTTTTTTCATATTATTTCATTTTATTTAACTTAATTTTGTTTTATTTTATAATTATTATTTTTTTTTTTTTTTTTTATTTCATCTTATTTTATACTTTTACCGCGTGAACTTCACATGGGTCCCGGGACATAGGGAGATTGAGGGAAATTGTAGGGCAGACGAACTTGCGAGGCAGGGCACGGAGCTGGACATAAAGGATCAAGACATCTAAATGGTTCGAGAAGGAGTAGCGGTGTCGGTTTAGGAGCGTCAGTCCCGGGATTCTGTTATGTGGAGAATCCCGATAATACAGGGATTTTCCATATGGCAGGGTCCCGGAACTGACTTTCCTAGTGTTGGTGGTATCACAACGAGCCTTTTAATACTGGCCTAGGTGTGCCTCTGCGGCAGCCACTTGAACCTAACCTATTCTATTTTACCTTATTCTTTATTTAATTCAATTTTTTATTTAATTTTTTGTTTGTTATTTATTTTATTTTACTTTGTTTTATTTTATTATTTCATTTTCTTTTTTATTTTTTTCTTTCTTTCTTTTATTTTATTTTTATAACTTTAACTATTTTTTTTTTTTTTTTTGTTTATTTTTTATTTTTTTTTTTATTTCTATATATATTTTTTTGTCAAATTTTTTTATTTCCTATATTAAAGTTTTTTATTTTACTTTATTTTTTTTTTTATTTTTTACTTTCTGGATGTTGTCATTTTATTTTACAATTTTTTATTTTAATTTTTTAGTTTTACACAACAGTTTTACAAAAAACTTATAAAACTAAAAAAAAAAGTTTTATAATTTTTTTTTTTGTTTTTATTTTCTTTTTAATTTTTTGTTTTATTTATTTATTATTATTTTTTGTTTTATTTATTATATTTGTTTTATTTGTTTATTTTTTTTTTTTTAATTATATTTTTTAAGTTTACTTAATTTTTTTGTTTTATTATTATTATTTTTATTTTTTTTATTTTTTTTCATTTTCCTTTATTTTATTTGGTTTTTTGTTCTATTTTTTTCACTTAATTTTATTTTATCTTGTTTTTTTTCATATTATTTAATTTTATTTAACTTAATTTTTCTTTATTTTATTTAATTTTTTTATTTTATTTCATCTTATTTTATTTTATTTAATTGTTTTTTTGTTATATTTTTATTTTACTTTATTTTATTTTATTATTTCATTTTTCCATTTCATTGTTTTTTATTTTTTTTTTCTTTTTTTTTTATTTTATTTTATTTTTTTTTTTAATTGAATTTTTTTCCTTTTTTTTTTTAATTTTTTATTATTTTTTATTTTTTTAATTTTTTTTTTTTTATTTTATTATATTACAATTGTTTTCATTTTTTTCTATTACTTTTTCCAATATTATTTTATTTTAATTTGTTAATTCAAGTTTTTTTATTTTACTTTATTTTATTTCTCTTTACTTTATTTTTTTTTATGCTTTACTTTCTTAATTTTTTCATTTTATTTTACTATTTTTTATTTCAATTTTTTTTGTATTTTTTTATTTTATTTTTTTTATTTGGTTTTTATTTCAATTTTTTATTTTTTAGCTATATTTTTTGTTTTATTTACCATGCTTTTTCCTATTTTTTATTTTCTTTTTTTTAATTTATTTTTTTTATATTATGTTTTATTTTGCCACCGATGGACTAGGATTATAGGTTTACTTTCCAGAGTACCTTCTCTGAATATTGTCTTATTTCAAACTTAGATTCCTTTGGCAAGTTATAGTTTTCAACAACCGTTACATGAATTATGCCTCAAAACTTGCTTAGTTACTCAAAACTAACTTGCTTGAAGATACGTTTTTATCATATTTTTAAATACATTTTTTTATTTTGTTGTAACGTAAAATGTTAATTTCTATTACAAACTAAAATTGACGCCTAAACGCAGACACATTAAAACATTTTTATGCCGCCCAGCCTATCGGCCATTGACTGCTGTAATTATAGCGAGTTGTCAGTCAACGGTAGTAACGTGGCTCGTCAAATGGTAGTGTCGAAATTGCTGAGCAGATAATGACAGAGGCGCGTTCATGTTAGGGATGTTACAAATGCAATTTTACGGAAATCCTAGACAGGAGCGACTGAGTGGAATTTACCCTATCTTAGAAATTTGTTAAAGAATAAATTTCAAGTCGCAATATAAAAGTGATTTGAGTACTTCGGCTTAGCCAGAAAGTCAGTTTGAAAACGAAGAAAAAAACGTAGAAATAAATCGAAGTTCCATTTGAAGTCGAAGCCTCGTAACATCTCTAGTTTATACAATGTTACGAATGCATATTTATGTCAGCAACTATTCATAGAATTACCTATACATAACTTACCACTCAGTTTTACCTCATAAAGTGTCACTTTAAATGTAAACCAAAAATTATAACAAAATTTAAATTGACAAATGCAACATAACGCAGGCGGCTTTATCAGCAAACTGGTATCAGTTGCCACATTTGTGCTGCTAGCAGACTCGCCCAATAGAAAAATAACAATTTTACACTTGATTGAGATTGAGCTGATAATGTGCCGCTATGAATATAGTTTACGTTTATGCATGGTTGGTTTTTCTATATCTGAGTATGTGTGTCTCTATATGTGCATAGTGTAAATTTATCTATCACCACTGCTATCAGGTGTCCGCAGTTTTTCTGTTCATTCACCTCACTCTTTGACTGTGTGTGTGTGTTGAACGAAGAAAAAGCAATATAAATTAAAATTTTACACTTCACAACTACAACCATAACTAATATTATCTTAGTTTGTTTACATCAATATCAGCTCTAAAATCAGTGTCAATTTCTTGTTTAATTAAAAAGAAAAGGGAAAAACTTGTTCTCCAGACTTTGGCCATAAATGCTTCAAAACGCTGTTTGGAACTAATTTGATTAGTCACTTTCTAATCATAGGTTCTAAGCTCTATTCAATAAATGTATGTAATTATGCATCTAATTAAATTAACACCACATTAACACGCTGCGGTTAATCCATTCGCTTAGATGAATATCATCAGTGAAAACTGTTCAATTTAATTATAGCCTTGGGATTATCTATTTTGCTTTCTTAATTCATGTTCTTTATAAAGATGTCTTAATGAAGTAATACATACATGCACTCTGATATTATAGGCCGTGTTTGAGTGACTTCAGGCCTAATACTGGCATATATGTATATTTTTCTTGTTCAACTTGTTCTTGGTGTTAATGAACAATTGACTTCGTTACAAAACAAACATGTAAGAAAGTCTAAGTTCGGGTAAACCGAACATTAAATACCTACGCAGTGTAAGTTCTCAGAACGTGATAAACATCATTTCATCTGTTCCTGTTAACGAATTTTTCGAAAGTAGGTGTGCTCGGCGCGCGATTTCTATCAGTTTCATCAGGAATATTTCCTATACCACTAGGAAACCTGCCAAATTTCATCATTCTACTACAGCCATATTGACTCTTTTGACTCGCTGTGTGCTTTACAACAACAACATATGGCTCAGTTGGGGCTCACAACAACAAACCAGATTCGCAAGAAAAATGCAAAAATATCAACTTTTTTTTCTTAGTTGCATAATAATTATTTCGAGTAATTTTTTGTAATTCCAGGAACGGTGTTTTTTGTAGAAAGTGGGACGTTGTTGTTGTATGGCTCAGTAGGTTGAAATCGGTGGTTACCCCTGTTCTACTATAATATTGTAACTTTAAACGAGCTAAACTTGTATATTTGTATCTCGGAAACCGCTTGACCGATTTGCATGAAATTTTGAATACATATAGATGGTATGATTGATTTTAAGATCAACATCAACATCTTAAAATCAATCATACCATCTAATGTATTCAAAATTTCATGCAAATCGGTCAAGCGGTTTCCGAGATATAAGACCTTGGCACAGCTTAGGTCTGGATATAGTGTAAGGTTAAACTCCTAATTATCTAGACTTAATGATACAATCTCAAACACATGCCCTGCATGTTGTAGGACCCCCCATGATACTCTACATCTCTTCAATTGTTCATCTGAACCTACTCTTCTAACCCCTCTGTCCCTCTGGACAAACCCTGTTGAAACTGCACGTTTCCTTGGACTCCCCTTAGAAGAGCTTGATGAAGATCTTCGGAATGATCATACACTCTAGACAGGGCAATGCATTGTTAACAACAACAACAACAACAACAACAACAACAACACTGATTTTAAGACTATCCACTTGGTGGTTGCCACCTGAGATGATTTACAGGATTGTCACCTATCTCAATTTTTATTAATTTTGTAGAAAAATATACCAATATTGGTAACAAATGAAAGGTATTTTCAGCGACATGCCAACTATGATATTTTCAAGTAGGGTTGCCACCTTACCGCAGTTTGTTTGTATATCCGGTACTATTTCGAGAACCGCTTGACCGATATGGATGAAATTTGGCATATAGATAGTATGATTGATTCTAAGACTATCCACTTGGGGGCTGCCGCTTGGGGGGTGTATAGGGTTGCCACCTATCTCAATTTTTTTAAATTATGGATCTAGATATGCCAATATAGGTATCAAAAGAAAGGTATTTTCGCCGACATACCAACTGAAATATTTTCAAGTAGTGTTGCCGACCAGGGTTACCATTTTACCGTATTGTATTTGTATTGTATATATTTGGATCTCATTTGGATTATTTTAGGATCATTTTGAGATCATTTATGGCTCACTTTGGTATAATTGTAGGGCTATTTTGAGAGCATTATGGGTTCAATTTTGGATTAATTTGGGACAATTTTGCGGTCATTTTTGGATAATTTTGGGATAATTTTTGGATCATTCTTGGGTCGTTTTGGGTTCAATTTCGGATCATTTTGGGAACATTCAAGGGTCTTTTTGGGATCATTTAAGGATCATTTTGGGATCACTTTAGGGTCATTTTGGGGTCGTTTTGGATCATTTTGGGATCATTCTTGGGTCGTTTTTGGTTCAATATCGGATCATTTTGGGAACATGCAAGGGTCTTTTTGGCATCATTTTAGGATTATTTTGGGATTATTTTAGGACCATTTTGGGGTCATTTTGGGATCATTCTTGGGTCGTTTTCGGTTCAATTTCGGATCATTTTGGGAACATGCAAGGGTCTTTTTGGGATCATTTTAGGATTGTTTTGGGTTTTTTTTTTTTGGTCATTTAGGGATCATTTTGTGTAAGTAAAGTTAGCGGAAAGTTGATAGCACCGAGCAAGCTCGGTCACCCAGGTACTATTACACTTTGAAAATTTTTTCTGTAAATAAGTTTTTGTTAGGCACGCAATTTTTAAATATTATCTTCTATTTTTATTTCAGGCTTCTTGTTGGTGCTCCTCTAGATAAAAATCTGCAGCCTGGTACAAATCAAACGGGTGCGCTATATCGATGTCCAATCACACAGACGCTTAATGATTGTGAACAGATCATAACCGATGGGCGAAGATGTAAGTTTTTAACAATTTAAAAAAGATTAAATAAATTTTTTTTTTTTTTTTTTCAAAAAAAAAATCTGAAAATCGAAATGATAAATAAGACTTTATGCTTTATAATGTATTTTACCGAAATATTCTGATAGTCGAGTGTGTCTGCAAAATTTTAAATAAATATTGTGTTAAATGTCTTATAAAAAAAATATGGTTTATATCTATTAGTTTAGATTATTTGTGCTTTTGAACAGTTTATTTCATGTTTAGTCCTACATATTATCATTTGGTGAAGGTTTTTGTGCTTCTTTTTAAAGTATGGTCTATTCAAGTATTATTATATGTTTTGTCTGAAAAAAAAAATTTTGTCAATTTAATAAATTTAAAAAAAGTAAGGACTTAAATTTATATTAAATAAACACTAAAAAAATTTGTAAAATATAAAGTAAATGATATACAATTTATTATACAAAATTAACTAAATTTAATACAATTGTAAATAATTATCTTCTATTTTTCTAAAAGCGGTGTACTAAACACTCTCAAAATTTTTTAAAACGAACTTCAAGTAGTTAGCGCCTCTAGTGCTTATTTGCGTGAATAACATTTTTCTTTATAACTTTTCAGTACTTGAGATTTACTATCTATTGAAATCAGAAAAATAAAACTAATTCTTTTAACTTGCTTGTAATAAGGATTAAGTTTGAAACGCGTATGTACAGTGAGAAAAATTGTGACTAAAACTTGTAAAATTAAAAATGAACTAAACAAATTTACGTAAAATACTTTCTAAGTATAAAGATATTAATATGTTACATGCTAAAAAAATAAAAAAAAAAAATAAAAAAAAAAAATAAAAATTAGTTATTGTTATTATTGGTCATTATATTTACGAACTTTGAAAATTTTGTGGACTTTTGACCAGTCGAATAATTTTTATCAAACTATTCTCTTGTGGTTTGGCGAAAACAAGTTGAAAAATGCTACAAACAATACCAACTACGATGATTGCAATTTCGATCTTGTTGAAGGATCTTGTCAAACCGCTTTGTATTGTTGCTTAAAAATTGTTCATCACCTTTACTGGTCATCGAACCAAGGAGAGGAGATTAGGAATTTCTAAACCGCAGGGTGTAACCATTACACCAAAAACTGCTTAGTGTGCCTGCAGGCAAATTGCAACTATATTTTCGCCTATTTGGTGTAATGGTTACACCAAACTAGTATCCTTTTCTTGGTTCGATGACCAGTAAAGCCGATGAAAACTTTTTGAGCAACAATACAAGATCCTTCAACAAGATCGAAATTGGAATCATCGTAGTTGGTATTGTTTGTAGCATTTTTCAACTTGTTTTCGCCAAAACTCAAAAGAATAATTTGATAAAAATTATTCGACTGGTCAAAAGTCCACAAAATTTTCAAAGTTAAAAAAAAGAAGACATAATTCTTAAGAGCTTTATTTATAAGGATGATTCTACATTCTCCCCTCAATTATTTTAACTATGTTTCCACGGCACACGGTAAAATACATAACTTCACTTATTTTAAATGTATCTACAACTCACACCACAAAAAAAAAATTCCATATATATACATTTATATGTTCTACCTACCTTTTAAATATTCATTTATACTATATGTATTTACCTGCAATTTATGAAATTTTTAATTTTCTCTTCTTTATTTTTCCCTTTCCCATTTCCAACAAAAACCAATATAAATATGAAAACTTGTTCCAACGAAAAAAACAAACTCGCTTAATTTGTAGCGCCTGAAGGAGTTTATGAACCTAGTAAGTGGTATGGGTGCTTTATTTGTTTATAAATTTTTTAACCCAGTTTTTCTTTTGTTATTCGCATTATTTTGGTTAACTACACTTTTTAATTATTGCTATTGTTTTTTAACTTACGCAAATTTTGTAATTGGTAAATAACATACAAAGCATTTTTTCGACTGCACTTTTACTTATCTTCGCTACAAAACAAAAAAGATTTTAACAAAAAACACTAAAACTGCACTAACCACAAGTCACGACTTCATAAGCTGCTGAGATGAGCAATAACATTTTATATAAAATAATTAAAATTTTTGTAAATATGTATAGTGCATTTGTTGAAAATTTAGTTGTTACCAGGCTTGCAATATAACTAGCTACACTGTAAAAAATTATGAAGTAAATATTGAAAAATCGATCACGGAACCGAACTTTTTTTCTGGGTATGAGATCTAACCAACTTTTCTGAAGAGATTGAGACAAACATAAAAAAGTAAGTACCCCGTTTTTCGAAGTTAGCCTCAAAAATTTAGTTATGGGCTTTCGAAGTTCGAAATTAGACCCTTTTAACTTTGTGTTTCCAATTGCTTTATTCAAAAAATTGTTCGACTGGTAAACATTTTTTTGTCAAAAAGTTTATGTAACAACGTAAAATGAGGACAAAAGTTACATGTTCGAAAAAATTAAACCCGCATAGGTATTTCAAAATTTTTTCAACCGATTTCGAAAAACTACTCTTGAACAAAAAAGTGTATGCCAATCGAAGAAGGAAGTCAAGCAGACCACGCCCACATTTTTCCTTTTCATAATTTTTCAAATATAGCAATTGGAAGTACAAAATTAAAATGGTCTATTTTCGTACTTCAAAGGCCTACAACTAAATTTTGGAGGCTAACTTCGAAAAACGGGGTACGTATTTTTTTAGGTATGTCTCAATCTCTTCAAAAAAGTTGGCTAGATCTCATACCCTTCCTGATGCTGTACAGTTGTTATTGAAAAAAAAAACATGTTTCAGGGTTAGTTTCAAAACGAAATTAAAAAACAGTAGTCAAATTCGAAAAGTCAAGTTCCAATATATTTCGTGAAGCTGATGGACTATGATCTGGAGTATCACTTTGGCCCAGATGAGTTAAAGAAATCTATCCTATATCCTATAATTATAAAACTACAGGTCAAAAAAGCTTGAGTCTAGATTTCAAGGCATTATTCAATATTTATTTAGAGAATTCAAACGTTTTGAAGATGCATTAGGCGATTTTCATCGTTCGCCCGTACATACTATGTTCCAGTCATTATTATGCTGCATTCACTGATTCTGTGAAATTCATTGAAACATTTGTTCAAATAAATATGTGCATATAATATTTATATGTAACACTTCAAACAGCTCACACATAAATTTCACACTTAATGTATGCGACCATGTGACCTCTAGCACACGCACTGTGGCACTCCTTCGTTGGATGCAGCACCAAACAGAGAGCAAACAGCGGACTCGCAATGCAGTGTATGCTGCTGCAACATAACGCATTTCATTATTCGCTAAAATTTCATAAGGCTGCGAGATACTGTAGTTTTGATTGTTGTATTGAAGAGACAAAATAAAGAAGATGTGGGTCTTAAAGGCGCTGCTAACGTACAGTGTCCCTTAAAAGTTCCACGACACACACAGTTTCCTAGGATAAAATTTTTTCATAAATTGTATATCAAACTATGAAAACTCTGGTGAACACAGAGCAATTTGTACATGTTCGTACAAAGGTAACCAAACTGATTGAAAAGGTCTCTATATCGAAGATATTACATGAACATTTCTCAGAGCATTTTAAGCAGAAATGAGCTCTTTACGAAGCCAAAATTGAATGAAGCGACCCTTTCTCCCTCTCTCTACATATTTATCACCTGTTGATTGGACGATTACCCATTCTCATAATATTTTCAAAAACCTCCTCCCCGTTTCTGTAAGAAATCGACAAAATTGTCGATTTTGTTGTCGTCACACTCGACTCGATTCAAAATTCAAAAAATAAAAAAATTTTGTCACTACGTAAAAAGCAAGTGAGAAAACAAATCTACAAAATTTAATTTCTTACAGAAATAAAAAATATGAGTGCGACAATGCGACTATTTCAGTCGAGACGATCGACGGAAAGAGTTACAGAAACGGGGTACAGAATTTTTTTCAAAAAACGCTCTATATTAGAGCTTTTTTTGACAAGGCCTATTTAAGATTTTCGAATTCAATCATTAAAGAATATCACTTATTTCGATAACACGACCTGTTTCAGAGATACCGAGCAATATGTGGTCAAGAGGTGTCTCAAATACATACCTTAGTAGAATACATATATGTAGATATCAAACGAAAGGTGCTTATGAGTGCTGATAAAGTGCTTTTAGTATAGATAAAGTCAGCATTGAGGTCAACATTAGGATCACCATTTAATCCATAATTAAAAAATATTTCACGAACCAAGGTTCAAAAGCCTATACTTACGGCTACCGCTGTTTTTTTCATAAGAAGAAACTCGTTAAAAGTCAGTCAGCCGCTTGATCATTATTTCTACTGAGTGTCTGTGTGTGTGTGTGTTATGGCTCTGTTTTGTTTTGGAGCGCAAAATGATTCAGCGCCACATCAGACGCATTTTTATGTACTCCAATGCCCATTAGCTGTTTCATTGTTTCCTACTTTTTTTCTTCTCTTCATATTTTTGCCTACTCTGGTCGTCATTGCGCCTTTCATTTTCTTGCGATTTCGCATATCAAGGCGTTTTCGCGCAAATGATCATCTTCTTATTTTAGAAACATCATAACTTATGTTGTCGCTGCATGTCGGCGCGCTTAAGCTCTGCTTCTTTTGCTTGTTCGCCATTTGCGTTGCCCTTCTTTCAGCACCCAACCAAATGCCTTCGGTATCTGTTTGCGCCTTTACATTGCACTGCTGCTCCCTTCAGGCCGCACTATCATTCAACGCATATGGCGCACTCCAGCCGCTGCAGTCACTCAACCACGCAAGTGACAACAACATTTTTGCCACCAAACATTGCTGTGAAACGCAGGCGTTTGGGTACAACGTTTAGTGGCAACCCCATTTCGTTCGTTGTTCTGTTCATTGTCACAAAAGCTTTTGGGATTTTTGTGTCAGCATCTGTTGTTGCAACAACTAGCACGAGTATAAAGGCCTTATCAGTGGCGGATTCAGGATTTTTTTTTCAAAAAAATATATATCTACATTTGTTAGTATGGGCAATGTCACATTCAAGGTAGCACTTGCGTAAATCGTTTAAGAAGTTACCTAATGTGTATTACGTAAACTCGAAAATATGAGTTGACAATTTGCTGGCAGTTTTACTATTTCTTTGTGTAATTTTTACTATATTTTTTGGGTAATTTTTTACTATATTTTTTGCGTACGTTTTATTATTTACTTCTTGTGAAATTTTTACTGTATTTTTTGCGTAATTTTCACTATATTTTTTGTGTAATTTTCACTATATTTTTTTGGGTCGTTTTTACTATATTTTTTGGGTAATTTTTGACTATATTTTTTGCGTAATTTTTACTATATTTTTGGGATAATTTTTACTATATTTTTTGCATAATTTTCACTTTATTTTTTGGATAGTTTTTACTTTGTGTAATTTTTTTTGTGTAATTTTTTACTATATTTTTTTACTTATTTTTACTATATTTTTTGTGTAAGGTTTACAATATTTTTTGCGTGATTTTCACTATATTTTTTGGGTAGTTTTTACTATATTTTTCGGGAAATTTTTTACTATATTTTTTTGCAATTTTTACTCTATTGTTTTCGTCATTTTCACTATATATTTGTGTAATTTTTTTTTATATTTTTACTGTATTTTTGTTGTTTTTTTATTGTATTTTTTGTTTTATTTCTACTATATTTTTATATAATTTTTACTAAGGGTGTGAACCTGAAAGAACAATTTAAGTAGTTTTAAAAAAAATAACCGAAATAATTTTCATTCCAATCACACAATTTTTTTAATTCTTGAACCGAATTGTACTTGTCAGGTTCCATGGATAAATGCGTATGGAAAAATTACTGTTATTAATATGACTTTTTGGATTCCGAAGTGGGGGTTTGAAACTGAAAAACCCTCCCCGTGGATAATCCCGAAGGGGGGCTTGAACCGGAAAACCCCACCCGTGGATCCGCCCCTGGGCCCTATTATACTTTGGTTGTGCTTTAGTTTTTTTATTACGCTTTTTTCAATCGGTCGATTGTTTGTCATTAAGTTGGTGCTGTTTGTTGGTTATTTGTTGTTTGGGATTTTTGCGTGGATTAATGTGGGCTCCATCACTATTTCGCAAACGCACTGCACGGCATGGTTGTTGGTGCCATTTTTATGGGTTGGGTCGGGTTGTGTCTCTTCTTTTTTCAATTTTGGTTCCATTAAATTGCAAAACCTTTCGTCGTGCTTTGTTGTTTTTTTGTCCTTCATGCGTCTTCATACCTAGCACACGTTTATGGTTTGATCTATTTTTTTGTGTGTTCTTCTTCTTCTTCTTTCATATTGGGCGTTTTTGTTGTCGCTTTCAATTTCATTGCGCTTTTGTTATTTCGCTGGGATACGCTCGAGCGATTTTAGATTTCAATTGGGTCTTTTTTTTTGTTTTCCCTTTTCGATTTATTTGCGTTTCATGCATATTTGACGCGCTTAATCCAATTCATGGCTCATTTAATTATAGGCATTCGCTTTTGAATTTCATACAAGTATTTTGGCCAATCCTCTTGAAATTCATGCGCACGCCATTAGGGAGATGTCATCGATGGCAAAATGCTGTTCTACATAAAAAAAGTTCATTTTGGATTAAGACACATAAATCAGACCAACGAAATTGGAATTGGTTCGTGCTCTCTAATTTTAGATCGTTAAGTGGTTGTTGTAGATTGTTGTAATGGGTTTTCAGTATCAGGTCATAAGGTAGTTAAGGACAGCTTACAGTTAGGGAGTTCGTTTTCTACTCAAACAGCCAGCAACGGTTCAGGCCCTAAGCTCATCCACAATAAGGCCGAGGGGGGTTGGCGAACATCTTATCTCGTTTTCGGTTAGATCGAGACTTAGAGTCAAAATCATATCGACTGTCAGGTATAAATCTTTGCACTGCTTTGTTTGTTCATCACACCGAATAATTTAAATTTTTTAGTAACAGGACTCATGTTATATTAACTAAACATAATTTCAAATTAACATGAGATATTGTTTGTAGAGGGAGGCATGTTAATTGAACAGAAAGTCATATTGGTTTAACAGAAAATTATGTTGATTTTAGAAGAAGTTATATTGAATTAACAGAAAGACATGTTAATTTAACAGAAATACATGTCGTCTTGAAAAGAAAGACACGTGAAGTTAACAGGAAGACAAGTGTATTTACGAGAAACTCAAATTATACAGGAAGAATGTTAATTTATATGGAGGTCATCTTAGTTTTACAAGAAATCGCGTTTATTTACTCGGAAGTCATATTAATTTCACCAAAAGCAATGCTAATTTGACAGTAAGCAATGTTAATCTAACAGAAAGTAATGTTAAAATTATCATTGCTTTATGCTAGAATAAGATGAGAGATAGCGAAGAAAATTAATAACTCGAAAGGTCTAAAAAAAATTGACGAAGTTAGGTTAATTTAACAGAAAGTCATGTTCAATTTATCATTACTTCATGCTATAAAAACATGACGGATAGCTTTGAAAAATAATTACCTGAAAAATTGTACCTAAAAATTAAGTTAAGTGGACCTCGGTTTAGATAAACAAGCTCATTGCTTACGCGACCTTATATCAGATGGCGCTATCCTGCTGATGGGTTGTTGGACCTTCGGGTTGTAAATTGTAGTAGTTTTTCTTACCTTTTACCAGAGGGTATATTTTAACCCATTAGGTCCCGATTTTTTTTTATTGCAGTTCCTTACACATTTTCCGTTAGCCTGGTCCAAAATATTTACATAGGAGTCCGATTTTCGCTAAATTATTGTTATTGTGCAAATTACCTACCTAGTGGGTTAAGGACTCTGTGTCACTGGAAGTTTTGTGGGAGAAAAACGTCTACAGGATCTGAAAGATAACTTTAGCAACTAAACTGGTTCAAAATTTGAAAATTGCGTCATTATTATCATCACATTTATGGCTTTTTCACAATTCGGCGTGATCTAAAAGCGCGTTTCTGCAAATGGTTTTTGTCACGATGCAGGCTCACCTTTCACTTAAAGCTACAAAAAGTGCATTAATTTTTGTTTGTCATAATCTAATACCTACATCTGAGCATAAATAAGTATCAGGTCTAAGTAGATATACATCTTGTAATACGAGTGCTCTAATAAGCTCATTGAATGCAATTTAACCTTCATAAATTACCAAAATACTGCAATTCAGCATTTTTAGCAGAATAATCGAATAAGCAAAGCCACCAATTTGAATGCCATAAAAACTTACAAAAAAATCCAAAATGCGCCACAATTATTAGGCAGCGAAAAAACCAACCAAAAAAACAGTGTCGACAAAAATTGTTGAAAAAAAAATTCTTTAAGTGCTGGAGATCAACAGCAAAAAAGCTTGTAATTTGAGTGGAAGGAATGCATGTTTACTGAATTTACAGGACGGTATTCGAGCATATGTATTTCCAATTAAAATAAAGAAATTAGGGATGAGCGAATAAACTTTATTCTTGAAGTTCCAGAACAGGCATCGATAATATTTGTTGAACTTATTGAGATCCTTATTGGATTACTGCTGAACTTTTTCGGGATTGTTTTTGCAGTTTTAATCTTGATCAGCTCGAGCATATTTAGGGGTGCATTTTGGAATTTTATGGATGATCTCCAGATTTTTGGTATTTGTTTTCGGAATCATTTCTGTATTGTTTTCGGTACTGTTTTTGGGAGTTTTCCGGGATAATTTCGGGACTTTTTCGCGATTATATCGGGTTTATTTCGTAACTTTTTTCTTAGGTAAAGATTCCAGCACAGACATCGAAAAGATTTGTTGGTCTTATTGGGATCCTTACTGGATTATCTACTTCTGAACTTTTTCGGGATTGGTTTCGGAATTTTAATGTGGATCAGCTCGAGCATCTTTCGGGGTGCACTTTGGACTTTTATGGACGATTTCACGATTCTTTGTTTTTATTTTCGGAATCATTTCTGTATTCTTTTTGGGACTGTGTTTGGGAATTATCCCAGATCATTTTGAGACTTTTCACAATTGCTTTCGGGTTTATTTTCGTTACTTTTTTGGGATTTTTTTTAAACCACAGATCTACAGCAACTTAAGATATCTACTTTATTTTTCCTTTTTTTTAAGTCCTCGATCAATTTTTCATGACAAAATGTAACTTTTTGAGTCGCCATTCGTGGAAATCAAACCTTATTCCTTTTCAAAAAGTTTTTTATAAAAATCTAAAACTTTTAAATGGCGTCGAACTTTTGTTAGGTACTCCCTCCTCAATTTTTTGTTAAATTTTTGCAAACGTCAAAAATATATCCCCAAAAAATTTTTTTCCAAAAAAAAATTGTTTTTATTTTTTGCTTCAGTTAATTTTTTACGACAACTCTTGCAACTGCAAAATTTCGGTTATTGTTGTTTGCTGATTGAAATTTACTCAAACGCGTGTCTTACATACACTATCTGCGCTGTGGATCTACTTCTGCAGTAAACAAATCCCCTAAAGCAGACAAAAAATCAACATCGAGCAATGACTGGTGTGTTGACCGATACAACTGCTACAAACACCGAACTTTTGTATCGCACGCGTTTTAAATTCAAATTTAAATTTTTCACACAACCACCACGAATATTGCAACAGCTGCTGCAACGACATTTTGAATGTGTGTGGGCAGTTGCAGAGGTGTTTGGTGGCACTTGCCGTTGCGCTGGTTGCTGTTGTATGGATCTACACTTCACTTGGCCGCCAGAGTGTTGTTGAGTGCTGATTGCTGTTGTTTGTTGTAGCAGTTGTTATTGTCGTTTCTGGTTTGGTTGTTGTTGTTGTTGTTGTTGTTGTTGCTGTTATGTTTGACTAAAGGCGACAACTGTTGAATTGCATTTGCATTTTTTTCCATGGCTTCAAAAATGCCATTTTTATTTAATTTCATTAGTTGTTGATGCTTTTGTTTTTGTTGTTGTTGTTACCAATTTAATATGAATGTTATCTTGTTTACCATTTGCGGCAGTTTTCCCAGTTAGCATTTTGTTAACTCGCATGAGCGTAGAGTAAAAGAGTCGGGGGAGGGCGACAATTGACCCCAACAGGTTTATATTGTAATTTAGGCTACTTTACTAAATAGGGTTGCCACCTGTTTAAAAACTGGTTTTCCTTTATAGATTTTTTTTAGTTTTAAAATCAAGGCTTCAAATGAAGGAATATTTTTGTAGATGTGCATGAAAGGGGTTGCCACTTGGTTAAATATAACCTTTTCCGGAACAGTTTATTTTTTAACGCGGAGATTCCAAATGAAAGGGCTTAGCCCACAGCTGCCAGAAAGGAAACTTTTTTTTTTGTGAGCAAGGTTGCTAGCTTTCCTACACGGTGAAAAATGTGTGTCTAAATTTAAACTTTCTTGGACTACATATCGCCGATCCCAACGAAGACTAGCTCGGTTCAGTTAGCATGGAAGACTAACACGCTTCAGTTCTATGCGAACTATGCTAGTTTAAATTTTAAGCCGAAAATTTTAAAGAAAAAAATAAAAAAGTGGTGGCACTTGGCAGGAGTCGAACGGAGGCCCACCGAGTAAAAGTTTTTGTGAGCAAAATTCAATGACTTTCAAAAAACAAAAAAAAAAAAAAAAAAAAAATGGTAGACTGCTTTTTTGGATCTTAAATCGAAACCAAAAGAAAAATAAATTCTCTGTAGGTATGTGGAAGGTTAAAAATATTCCAAAAAATGTTTAAAAATTTGCCGTCTCAAGAGGTTTTAATTTTTTTTAACCATGTAGTGGGTGAGTTGTTTTTTTTTTTTTTTTAATTTATGAAATGGAATGACCTGTACTGCGTTTCTGTAACTCAATTTGATCGATCGTCTCGACTGAAATAGTCGATTTGACGTCATATTGACGTCACATTAATTTTTTTGTTTCTGTAAAAAAATTATATTTTGTCGATTTATTTTCTCACTTGCTTTTGAGGTAGTGACATATTTTTTTTTTTTAATTTTGAATCGAGGCGAGTTTGACGACATTAAAATCGAGAATTTTGTCGATTTTTTACAGAAACGGGGTACTGAAAAAAATTAGTTTATTATCATTTTTATAAAAACTGTAGACAATTTTTTTTTTAAAATAATCTTAAAAAAGATTCTTTTAGCAAGTTAAGCTACGCCCCTGCTAACTGACAGCCATAATGCTCACCTAGTGCATGCTGACAACAAATTTTAATGAATTTTCGCATTGCAGTTGATTATAAGCTCTTTTCAAATCGCACCACCTTCATTACATATTATTATTGTTATTATTATTAAAGTTAGTTTTAAATTTTTCAATAAAACAAATTTGTATTATTTACTCATTCAGATAGTGGAAATGGGCTTGGCGTGTGGTACACAGTTGGCACTTGTTTTTTCAAATGTTCGCTTTGTCGGTGGTCCATTGTCTCTTGGCACTGCATTAGCATACATACTCATCTGAATAAATACATTTGAAAATATTTAACTGTGTGAGAGTGCGCTTATTGAACTTGCAGTCCCCAAACAAATATATGCACAATTTGGGTTAGCTACTGTTTGCGTATTTACATTTATTTAAAAAAACAAAACCCATTTTTTTTATGTTAAAGTTATGGCCGGAGCAAAGTTGACTTACATTCATATGTAAATCAGGAGTTTATAACTCCATTTAATCGGAATATCTCTTTTATAAAAATTATGTAAACTTATGTCGGTAAATCATCGACTTTTTTGGCTTAACATTATTGAGAAATTGAAAGGTTCACTGAAACATTGAAATAATTCTTTAGAAAAGTGTCTCCCCTCTAATTAATGACACTAAATCATAGGCCGGCAATTATTTTCCTGGGCAGAAAAATCTAATACCTTTACATAGTGAATCTTCTCTTCGTGCCGGATGCACTAAATTACTTCCCCTCCTAGATTTTGCCATACGACCAATGTTACTCATACGCCGTGGCTAATATAAGGATCGAAATTAATGATAATTTTTTTTACTCAATAATGGCTTTTTTTTATTCTCCATAATATCGATTCCAAAAGTACTAGCTACTTAATGATAAAAAGTGACGACAGTAGCCGATTCGTAAAAGTATCGATATTGAGTACACAATACTCGAAAATTACTCAGTATCTAACAAGTACCCATATGGAAAATTTACTCAGTATGTGAAAGTACTCAATTGTCAAAAATACTATTACCTACTAAATACTCTATTTCTAGTCGAAATGTTCGCATTCTGTACACTAACTATATACAGATTCCATGAGTTTTATGTGACAATGAGTACCTAGATATTATAAAACGTTTGACCACATTTTGTTGTAAAATGTAAAGCTACCAGGCCCTGGACTCTCAAACTGTGAGTTTTGAAATGTACACTTTTTTCCTATGTATTTTAAATGGTGGAGAAGTGAAAATTTTAAAACTCAATGTTATAGAATACAGGCCCAGGAGAGCTTGGCAGAAATTACCTGATACTTGTAAAAGTAGTCGATGCTTAAAAATATCGATGCCAAAGTAGTAAATACTCAAAAGTACTCGATGCTGCCCAGCACTATCCGGAGCTATGCGAAATTTCAGGTTAAAATTTTAAACTAATAACCTCCTACTATAAGATTCCTTATAATTTATTGAAAATTCTATTTAAAATCTACCCATGTAACCATGATACAAAAAATTTCAAGATATTTGCACTTTGACATAAACTATTTAAGTTGTCAGTGGCATAATTTGTTAAGGAGATTTGTTTTAAACATTTTGGAAATTTTATAAATTTTGTTTGGTAATTTTTTTCACCAAATCAAAAATAAAACTTTTTTCTTTGAGTGTAGGATTCAAAAATAACCTTTTTGGAGTCATCTAACTTTCGAGACATTTGAGACACTTTAGAACAATTTTAAAGCCTGAAAACCAAAAACTAAGAGATTCAGATTTTGACATCGAGCCATGATGTGTAAACAATAAGGCACCGAGCCCGGTGAGTCACTATTCCGAATCCCAGGCCTCTCGCGCTATTTTTCATCCCGAAATCTCCAGAATACCCAAAAGTTGATCACGTGACTATTGGCGCCCCCTTATCGAACAAAAGTTCTACCAAATGAACTAGTTCAATGGTTAGTAATAGAAACCGGACATAATATTGGTTGAGAAAAGCAACTTAAGTTATTTGAAGGAAGTTATTTTTTTTAATACGTGATAACGTTAACAATAGAATAACTTACTGAAAAATTCTCACCTGAAAAGTTGCCCCGGGAAAAGTTTAGCTCACGAACGAACTAGTTCAATTACAAGATCATTACTTATTTAGTTCAAAACAAGTAAGGAAAGCTGTCTTCGGCTGTGCCGAAGGCTATATACCTTTCATGAATAAGCGTCACGATTTTCACTGTTTGATCCCCAGTACAGCCTGTTTCAATTTAACTATATTTACTATACACATTACACATCTTTGTTATAATTTAAAAAAAACTTACAAAATAATAGGATCCGAGTTATCGGAACAATCGATTGTATGGAGGCTATATATTATACGTGTTCAATTATACTGACTTACACTATACACATTACATATGTAGAAAGTACTAAAGGTGCAATATTTTACGTTCCTAACTTTTTAAATGCGGAAGTATTGGCCAAAAAACCTTATATCGGAACAACCGGTTGTATGGGGCTATATGTTATATTTACCCGATCTTCTTGATTTTCCTCTACACACTACATAAATAGAAAGTACTCGAGATGCAAAATTTTACGGTCCTAACTTTTTAATTGCAGAAGTTTTGGCCAAAAAACCTTATATCTGAACAATCGGTTGTATGGGGGCTATATGTTATACTGGTCCGATCTTGTCAGTTCCGACAAATGATTCCTATATTACAAAATGGTGGCCACATACAAAATTTCAGCCAGATATCTCAAAAATTGAGGGACTAGTTTGCGTTCAAACAGACAGACGGACAGACGGACATGGCTAAATCAACTCATCTCGTCATCCTGATCATTTCGGTATACTTATTGATGGGTCTATCTCTTCTTCTTCTCATATTTACAAACATCGGACCAAAGTTATAATACCATTTCATGTTCATGAAAGGTATAAAAATACCCTAGCCTACTATGTATGTATGTATTTACTTCAATAATTTGTGTAGCTCAACGTTAAGCATTTTAAAGGTGATCTCCACTTTCGATTTCTTTGATCCATTTCATCTATACTCAAAGGCTCACAACATGCAATTGTTTAACTTTCAGCGAACGATCAATCACTTTCAGTTTCACAAGCCTCATAAACATACATATGTACTTACTACATACATTTTATAACAATATAAAAAAAATATCTCATTGATCAGCTTACAACCATATTATAACCATTATTTATCGAACGCCTATATCACATCAGTAGTTTGAAACGGTGTGAGAGAAGCAAGGGACGCCAACGTCGGATTTATGCAGCATAAGCTGCAACCAGCAACAATCATTCAAGTCTTCGTAGGAAAAAATAATTTAATTTAGTTTTAAACTATGATGCTTCTCTAGCTAATAAATTTATGGGCGATTTACTTACTAGACGAAGTCACAACACCGACATTGTGTGGGTCTTAAGTTGACAAAGTCATTTCAAAACAAAAATAATAACCAAAAGCTAAGCAAGTAAATGTAGATAAACATTTTATGAAACGCTTTCACTTAACAAGCTTAATGAAAATGCAGCAGCCATCATATCAACGCAGCTGAAGCAAGAAAAGCGCAAACAAAAAAATGATGATCCGGTTGCACCCACATAAATGCATACAAACTGATTAAACTCAACCTGCAAATGTTTACAAATATGATGCTAAATACAAAAATAAACAAAAAACACGTAAACGTGAAAGAAGTTAACTTCTTAAATTCAGAATAACGAAATATGAATAAGGTGTATTCGAGAATGGTTTAGATTCACAATTTCTTACTTCCGTGAAGTGGACCAGGGAACCGATCAATTCGTAAATACATATCTTATACATGATGCGTTTTCCTTCAAATTCGGTACATGGGTAGAGCTATCCCTAAATTAACAGGGGCCAAAACGAATGGGATATAGAGGAAGAGGGGCGTGGTAGAAGAAAATAGGGGAATGAAAAGAAAAAGGGGGGGAGATAGTGTGAAGGCGAAAAAAGATGAGAAGGAGAGATGTAAAAGGGGTTGTAATTGCGGTTAGATGGCAATCCTAAGTGGTAACCCTCCTTGATTATCTTATTTGGAATACGGTCGAAAATACCTTTCATTTGATACCCATATTGGCATACCTATCTCTATATTTAAAAAAAATGGGATAGGTGGCAACCCTGTAAACCACCCTAAGTGGTAACACTCATGTATATAATCTTAGAATGAATCAAATTGTCTCTATGCCAAATTTTATCCAAAGCGGTCAAGCAGTTCTCGAGATATACGAAAAAATAAATAAATTACGGTTAGGTGGCAACCCTAAGTGCCAACCCTGCTTGAAATTATCTTATTTGAAATACCTTTCATTTGATACCCATATTGGCATTCAAAAAAAAATTGCGATATGTGGCAACCCTCTAAACCGCCATATGTGGCAACAACAATGAATTCTGCTCGGCCTAACTATTACAATTTGTGCAATGTTAGCTAGATCCTAGAATTTTACCTCCTATTTGATTTGCACAGCTAAACATCGTTGCGAACATACGCCTGAAAGTCGGCTACAATTTCTATTTCCGTTGCATAATTTCCGTTGCTTCAACAGCCATTCTCTCAAATTTTACTTTCAATCAAAACTTCATATCGCCGCCTAAGAAGTCAACTTCAAAAATAATAATTAACTAACTAGATCCACAAACGATTATTGCACTTTTAAACTAGTTTACTGGGTGCTCTAAAATAAATATCCCACTACAAATGCATAGCTTTTATTTCCCTTTCGTAACTCATAGATCATTTGTAAAGGCGATCGCATATCATTATTTAAGTTTTGTGTCGGCTGCAGCTAGGCAGCTAAGTTATTACTTTTGTGGATACATGATCTATGAATTCACATAAGGTCTTTAATTTTCTTTGGTCATTTATTAGTATTTGATTGTTTTATTAGTTCCGCTGCAACAAATTATCATTTATCATTTTTGGCTTAACCCATTCGCTACGCTTTGGTAGCTTTTAGTGATTTAAATTGTTTACTTTCGTTGTTGGTTTTTTTTTTTTTGATACCCATAAATTTATAGCACTTACTAATGGCTTGATATTCCTACCCCATTCCGCACCATTAACACTTTGACCGCCATTATTGTATAGCTTATCAAGTTTTATTTTTATTGATCTCTTTTCAATGGACCGCTTAAGTTAAGGGATTGATGTTCCATTTTTGTATCTCGGAATAGTTCAAAGTAAAATTGTGGTTTCTACTTATTTCGACTAATTGAACTAGTTTTTTTAGCAACCTAGCTGTCGGTAAATTTTAGAAACGCTACATCTAAACCCAGACGTATTAGACAGGCGGTTCCACAGGGTGGTGTCCTTCCTCCGGCACTGTTTAAGTTATATCTATCGATGATGACCCCACCACCAGAGCGCTTCACCATCGTTTCGCACGCCGACGACTGTACAATATTGGCGACGAGGAATTGCCTCCCTACTGATGAACTCTGTGCGAAAATCAATAGTTACCTCTGCGACCTTTCCAGGTTTTTCACCCAGCGCGATCTGTATCACCGACTAAATCTACGGCGACACTCTTTACGACATGGACGCACCAACTGTCAGCCATCCAAAGTTATTGGGGGTGACATTGGTCATGTGTCTGCAATGGTCTCGAAGGTACGAGGTCGCAACAAGATCCTCAAGTCACTTGCCGGCAGTCCTTGGGGAAAAGAAAAAGAAACGTTGCTGACTACATATAAGGCCACTGACCGACCAGTCTTTGACTATGCTGCGGCCATATGGTCGCAAAAATACTGTCTCCTCACGTCTCCCAAGTCTCTCCTCCATCAAGAAGCAAAACTGCAAACGTCCAATCCCCGACTATGAACTATAAATACGAGACAATGCAGATGGATCGGATTGAAAAAGATGCTGTAGCGGATTTGTCTCCGACGTCAGAACCGGATTGCCCCCAAATCAAATTTGGAAAGGGTATGTCGGAAAATTGTTCCATATATCAACTCTTTCTAAATTTTCATTGCACCTCGTCACTTTCCATCATTTAAATTGATCGACTGACTACTGAAATTCGATAGATTACAATTGATTAATGCCAGCAGCAATGCGATGGTAAATGTTTTGTAGCAAAATTCAATTAGTGGTCTTTGAATTTTTTCATGGTAATACTCAAACACTTGTCGGCATATTTACAAACAAACAAAGACTGAAGCAAAACATTGCACAGAATAGCTACTTTCCAAGCGTGCTTTCACGCCTTTGCTCCATAACTCCAAACTTCATTGGCTATTAGTAAGAAATTTCCATGTTGCATACATTCTAACGCTCACTTAGATACGAGTTTGGCTATAACTGTTGCAATCACTTTTTTAAGGGGGGGTAGACAGACGGAAGAACTAATCCGGATTAAATGTGGAATTACTTCGGTTGTATACTGCCACTTTTGACGTAAAATTAAATTGATATGAAATAATTTTTCTCAAAAATGTTGTTAATCATATTCTGTGGCCCTTTCAAAGCCTTTTATATTGAAGTGGGCGTGGTCTTTAATCCTATTTAACCCAGTTTTCACCGGCATATTTTTTTTAGTAAAAGTTGTACTGTAGTTTGTTACAAAATTTACAACAATTTGTGATGGGTCATTAGCACTATAGTATAGTATATATAGTACAGTATATATACTCGACAAATTTTGATCACCTTCAGTCTACAGGAATAAAATAGACCTTTCCTAAAGTAAAATTTTCTCCTGATTCCGAGATATCGGTGAAAATATGAAAATTCCCAGTTTAGCAAGAATTACTCATTATACTAATTCCCATAAACATTTTTTGCCTTTATCTCTATAAGTATCTTCAGTAGTTTGGCCCTATGCCAAAAAAACGTTCAAAAAATGTTCAAAAATAAACGAAATTTTTTACCAAATTTCAGATTTAACCACTTTAAAATCAGTAAAATTCTATCGACCAAAAAAAGTTAGCCCTCCTATGCTGTAGGTAATATAATTACAAAAATTTTAAACACGCCAGTACAACATTGTCATTTGCCCTTGACTTCATAAGCCACGATTTATTGAAGGTCCTCAATCAAAAATTTTCAATTATTACCCGACAAGTTTTCGAAAATTTCCATAAGCTATGTAGAATTTTCTGCTGATTCCGAATATGTAATCATTCGGTTTAAAAGTGGAACGGTTTTCAAGATATCTAGAAAATTTCAGTTTTTGAGATAAGGGAAAATTGGGATTACTGATCTGTTTGTATTTTCGCTATTACCTTTTCGATTTTTATGAAATTTTATTTTGTTTTGAGGAGATGAAATACAATTTTAACCAATGCAAAAATAATTAAAATCGACATTAAGGTAATTGAGTTATTACGAAAAAAAAGTTTTCCTTTATCCAAATTTTCAATCCTTTTGCGACCAACTGATATACCAAGGACTTCGGGGATAAGCATGGGAAGCATAAAATGTAACAAAAGGGTGAAAACTATCAACTTTTAAAAACTTTTTATATATGTACATAATATACACTTATCTCAAAAACCGAAATTTCAAAATATCTCGAAAATATTTCTACTTTTATACCAAATGATAACATTTTTGGAATCAACAGAAATTATGTATCAAATGTGAAGGATATGGAAATTTCGGAAAACTTCTTGGTTAAAAACAGAAAATTTTTGATTGAGTACTTTCAATATAACAGAACTTATGAAGTCAAGACCACATCATGAATTTCCCACAACATAGGATGGCTAACTTTTTTTCGTCCATGGACTTTTTCTGATTTTGAAGTGTTTATATCTCAAATTTTGTAAAAAATCTCGTTTTTTCAACATTTTTTGAACGTTTTTTGCAATGGTGGTCAAATTACTGGAGATACTTATAGAGATGATGGCAAAAAGTGTTTATGGGAATTATTATAATGTATAACAGTTTAAACCGAAAAATTAAAAGTACAAATTTTTTACGTACCTATATGAAGTACTGTTTGGAAATTGGGAATTTTCATATATTCACCGATATCTCGGAAACTAGATTTGCCACAGAAAAAATGATGTGATATTCGGAATCAGGAGAACATTTTATATTACGAAGATGTACTTTCATTCTTGGAGATTTTTTTTGTCGAGTAGTGCAATACTTGTAAAAATAACTTAATCAAATTGCGCCGTGCCACGCCCATTTTCGAAACTTTATTGTATGTAAAGCTTCAATTTACTAAAAAAATTTGGACATTGTGGGTGTGCTATGTGCTGGATAATCACTTTATTGGTGTTTTACAAAATACATAAAAGTAGGCGTGGCTATTTCTCGACTTGGCTTATTTTAAATAGCGATTTGAGACGAGTTACAGGGCGCTAAGTTCAGCCGAGTTGAAAATAGTATTTTTTATGTTTTTAATAGTTGGTTCTTACATCAAAACTTAATCAGAATTACCTATTTAAGTTAATTCACATCAGCTAAAGCTTTATCTAGATTAACGCATACTCTATCTCGACCATAACGCATGATTGCACCAATTTTTCTGTCTCAGCTACTGCTGCCCTACATTTCATCAAATTGTATTGTAAATATGTATGTTTCCACATCAACGCTAAATAGAATGTATCTAATGGCCATCAACCGTGATGACTGTTGTCAGTGTTGCCGTCAACACTTTCGAATTTCAGTCACCGTTCACAGTTCCATTTATAATTTATAACAATTCTTTTATTTTATGTTTTCTATGCAGTTGATTTTAATTTTCTCTTGTTTTTATTGTTGTAATCAAGTACATTATTTAATTGTGAGTAAACTAGTCATTATTTATTTTTTTTTATTGTTTATTTTATGGCATTTTTGAGTAAAATTTGATAATTGTTTTAACTGCACCACTCTACAAAAAGTTTTCATTTTGCATTGAGTTTATGCATTTTGTAATCATTATCATAGTAGTGGTATTCATGTAACCATATAACTTTACCAACTAAATTTACGCACTTTTTTACACACCGAAATCGTCGCGGAAATGAACCAAATTTGTGTAAACTTCTTTTCATACAAATTTTGACAGTTCATTTACGCATTTGGCAAATTTATACGTTTACGAGCTTTACGCGCTGTTTCTACGATTACATGAGTACCCTAAGTAAATCAGTAATAATAATGCATTTCCTCTTCAATTAATATGCATTGTGTTGCATAAATAATCATTTTTATTTGCTATTTCATTCTTCACAACTCCTGTTTTTTGTTCTATTTTCAAGTTTTTTTTTTTTTAATTTATCTATTTCTGTCTATGCGAGTTTTATCAGCACTCTGTTGTTATAGTTTATCGTTATTGTTATATTAGTTACGAAGTTCTTCGTTTTTTTCATATTGTTGTTGTTAAATAATTCATCACCGTGCAACCAAATTATTAAAAATGAAATTTGTTTACTAAATTTTATTAAATAAATATTTACGTGCATTCATATTTTGTTAACTAATTTTTTATTTTTTGCCTATTCTCTTTTTTTCTTCTACTCCAATTCTTTTTATGCTTTTTTGATCAAAAAATAGCTTACGACAGCGATGATATCGAAGAACTGCAAGAACCATCGGATGACGAAATCAAAGAGGGTCAATGGCTGGGCGTGACGGTGCGATCGCAAGGATTAGGTGGAAAGGTAAATATTTATTTTGTCATTAATCTTATAAACCCAAAACAGCATTCAATTACCAGATTGCTTGGTGCTATCAATTTAGCGCTAATTTTACTTATCCAAAATGTTGCCAAAATGACCCAAAAATAATCCCAAAATAATCCTAAAATTATCCCAAAAAGACGCTTAAATGTTCCCAAAATGATACGAAATTGGACCCAAAAGGACACAAAAATTATCCGAAAATGATCCCAAAATGACCCTAAAATGATCGCAAAATGATCCAAAAATGATTCCCAAGTGATCCCAAAAACATCCTTAAATGTACCCAAATTGATCCAAAAATGTTCCCAAAGTAGTCCTAAAATAATCCCAAAGCGACCCCAAAAAAACCCTCAAATGTTCCAGAAATGACCCAAAAATTATCCCAAAATGATCCAAAAATTATCCCAAAATGACTCCAAAATGATCCGAAAATTGTCCCAAAATAATCTCAAAAAATTATCCCATAGTGACCCCTAAACGATCTCAAAATGATCCTAAAATAAACCAAATATGATCGCAAAAGTATACAATACAAATACAATACGGTAAAATGGTAACCCTAATTAATGAAGCCAAAACAGCATTCAATTACCAGTACATGGGTGACCGTTGCTCGGTGCTATCAATTTAGCGCTAACTTTACTTATCCAAAATGATCCAAAAATAATTTCAAAATAATCCTAAAATGATCCTAAAAAGGCCCTTAAATGTTCCCAAAATGATACGAAATTGAACCCAAAACGACACAAAAATTATCCGAAAATGATCCCAAAATGACCTTAAAACAATCGCAAAATGATCCAAAAACGATTCCCAAGTGACCCCAAAAACATCTTTAAATGTACCCTAAAAAAATGTTCCCAAAATAGTCCTAAAATAATCCAAAAACAATCCCCAAAAGACCCTCAAATGTTCCAGAAATTACCCAAAAATTATCCCAAAATGATTCAAAACTGATCCCAAAATGACTCCAAAATGATCCGAAAATTACCTAAAATTGTCCCAAATTAATCCAAAATTTAACCCAAAATGATCTCACAATAGCCCCAAAATTATTCCAAAGTGACCCCTATTCTACTTGAAAATATTTTAGTTGGTATGTCGGCGAAAATACCTTTCATTTTATATCGATATTGGCATATCTAACTCCATAATATAAAAAAATTCTGTGTTAAAACAACAACTTCCTCTTGTTAACTGAAAAGCGAAGGAACTTTCACTTTAAATACGGAGTTTTTGTGATTTAACAAAATTTTGTGTTGAAAAAGCAAACTCCTGCTCTTAATCCAACAGCGAAGATACTGTCATTACTGTCATAGAACAAAGCTGTAATTAGAGGCCGGCAAGCATAAGAACACGATGGCATCATGGTAGATACGTGGGTTGAGCGTTCAAGACAGCTGAGTTCGACGCTCGGTGAACTCTAAAAAAAATGTTTACTTTGACTCCGTTTAGCAGTCAAATATCATGAACTCGATTCTTGGTGAAGGCAACAAAGCAACCTGAGAAAGCGGGGTGTCATATATAACAAAGCTGTAATCAGACGCTGGCAAGCATAAGTATACGATAGCATCATGGCAGACACCTGGGTTGAGTGTTTAACACACCTGAGTTCGATTTTTTACTTTGACTTCTTTTGGTGTTAAAATAACACTAATTTTAGTTTATATATAGAGCAACACTTTAAATAACTGTTAAAACAACAGTTATGTTAAGGTTTACAGTTTCAATGAGGACTAGAGTTTTTGGCCGACTCCGAACGGCAGATGAAATTTTACTGAGAAGCGTTTTATGGCAGAAATATACACACGGAGAGTTTGCAAAACCACTGCCGAGGGGTGACCCACATTTAGAAAAAAAAGTTTCTAAATAATTTTTATGTTGCTTTTGCCGGCCATCGATACCCAGATTAGAAAAGATTTTGGTTGAATCAATCCATATTTTGGTTGGTTGATATGTGTAACATACCATTACCTTACATACCATGAACCAAAATGTATAATTACAAAGTGAAATAAAATAATATCAAATGTCCAATAAAAAAATCCACCAAAATAATATAATACAAACCAATATTTATATCCCCAACATTAAAACGAGTTTTCATTTTCACACACATCTATATAGCATTGAACCCACCATTGAACACCAAGAAATAAAAATGCTTAACCTTTTGACCGTACAATTGAAACCCCAAATAAAGAACGTAAAGCAACAAAACCAATGAAAACATTTGTCTTAAGTCATAAATATTTTCATTGTATTCGTTTTGAACGTAAACACTGTTAATTACTTAATTAATACAAACATTATTTTCTACGACCACATTTTGAGCTAGCCCATAAATCTGGTCTTACTTAGAAGTTTTTCGAATTCTTTCTCAACAAACGTGGTAGTTAACTGAGTGTGTATTCCAAAAATTTCCAGTGATTTTTCTTTTTATGAAATTTTTTGAACCTAAACAACACTACGTAAATCTTTGTTGTACCGCACTTTTATTTCCTTTTTCAAATTTATTATAAATCGTTATTGTTATTTATTTTTCTTAAATTTCTTTTGTTCTAAAGGTACTCGTATGCGCTCATCGTTACATCACGAAAGTGTTGGAAAATCGTTATGGTCAAGGGTTATGTTATGTGCTGACCAATGAGTTGAGTTATGATGAAGTGTATGAGCCATGCAAAGGTCGCACTGTTCAAAGGTGAGTATTTACTAACTTTTATTGTTTATTTTACCAATGTTATAATTTATTATATTTTTTATTATTGTCTATAGTTTTATTATGAGTGTGTTTCTATATAGTGGGGCATTATCATCGCGTTATTGTTGTTAATAACTTGTTTTGCTTCCATACAATTTTATTTGCCCTTGAGTTTTTATTTATTACCTACGATTGCTGGATCCCATTTTCATTTTATGTTCACAATTAAGGAATGAAATTATGGCTATCCCTTAAATAATAGCCGTTTTGTTCACCTAAATGAAATTGTTAGAACGGATATATGAATGAAACAAGTAGTACTCGAGCAATAACTATCGCTGCTGGAAATTTTGATAGTGCTATATTGGATATTCACCTCTATTCTGATTGTCAGTACGAGAGTCGTTTGACGAAATTTACAACAAACGGCATTAACTTTGTAGTTACGAGGCAACCGTCGACTTACTCTACAAAAAAATCGGAATTTTAGTAGGCGTTATACAATTTCAAACGTCTCTATGAATGTGAACTGTTGTCGTATAGAATTTACTGCCCGACACATATAAAATTTTACTGAGTGTTTATTTTAAGTTATTTACAACTAATTAGGTGAATTCCCTTTTTTCCTTCTCCTCTTTACCGTTCCTTTCTTTTCCTCCTTTTTCCTTTTATCTTTCCTTCCCTCCTTCTCTTTCTGTTCTTATTTCCTTTCTTCGTTCCCATTCTCCTTATTTTCCTGTTTCACTTTCGATTATTCTTTCTTTTTCCCTCTCTTCCCCCCTCCTTATTCTACGTTTTCTCCTTTTTTACTTCTTTTTCGTTCTTTTACTCCCTTCTCTCATCCTCCTTCTCACTTCTTTCTCTTCATCCATCTTTTTCTCTTTCCCCTTCTCTTTCTAGTTTTTATCTTTCTTTTGCTCTTTGCTTTCTTTACTTCCTTCTCATATTTTCCCTCTTTTCTTAGTTTTCTTCCTTCTTCTCTCTTTCTTACTCTTTTCTTTCTCTTCGTCCTTCTCTTTTTGTCTCCTTTTGTTTCTTTTTCCTTCTTTTCGTTTCTTACTTCTTTCCTTTTCTTGTCCAATTTTCCTTCTTTATTTCTCTTTTTATTTTCTACCCGTTCTTTCTTTTTTTCTTTCTCTTATTCCCTCCTACACTTTCTTTTCTTCTTTCCGTTTTTTCTTTTCCCTTTCTCCTTTCTCCTTCCTTCTTATCTTTCTCTCTTTCTTTCCCTTCTTTTCATTCTTTACCTACTTCTCTACTCTTTCTTATCTTCCTAGTTCTATTTCTCTTGGTCCTTCCCTTTCCCTTTCTCTTTTATTTTTTCCCCTTTTATAAAAAACTGTAATCAAGTATTGAGGCGGCCTACTAGATTTTGAAATAAATAAGAGTTTAACGTGTAGAAGCGTGTATCTAGAGTCTAAACAACCGATTTCTAAAAATATCGTTTTGAATCTAATGAGTAAGAAATATTTCAAGAGGGCACAATATATATCACCGGTTGAGTAGAAGGTCACCCTATTCCAAAATGTTATGGAAAAACGCCCTATTTCAAACTTGAAGTTTAAATAAATCCCTATTCAAGAACTTGGTTCATGAATGATTAGATAGCTTTTTTTTTTTCAAAAACGCCTTATCTCGACGAAAATTCAATACTTTTTATCTGATAAAAGATTTTACTGAATCAAATGCTTAACAAATGTTTTGAAATAAGGCGATCTTCCACTCTGCCGTCGATATGTGATGGGATAAAATTTTAAGGAATCTGTTGACTCAGTAGAATAGAGCCTCCAGTATCATCTGGGGGCGGTTTCAGGAAAGTCTTAAAGGTCTTACTGTCGTGATAGGATAATAATTAAGTAAAAAAACGTTTAACTTTCCCAACACTGTTCCATACATACACAGTACCTACTTAGCATCACGAAAAAGGAGAGGGTATTGTTGAAGAAAACTTCTTGATCACAGTTCGTTCGACCTATGCACCAGTGGATTATGTAGGTACACGTATTTTTATTATTAGAGAAGAAAATCGTGTAGCAAAGTAAGAATGGAGGGTCTATAAGATTTATATCACAGTATTTTAATCGTTAAGCCCATACCAATTAACCTTGAACATAATATTCCCTTCAGCGCACCCATTAAAGAGTAAATTACTGTGCCATAATTTACATAATGTGACAAATAATGTTCAATTTGACCTTCCTTCATGCAGAATACGCTTAAATACATTTTTCAACTGACTTGATTAAGCAACGAAGAAGAAAGTTTAAAAGGACTAAGCAAACTTTAGCATACAACATTTAGAGCTTCTCCTTTTGCATAATTAAAATCACATTTATAAACACAAACGTCACAAAGCTGACGGCAATAATCTATTGTAAATATGGGTAAATGTACCCTATACATTAGAGTGTCTGACTCAACCAAAACAAATTATACTTCTTCATAGGAATCTTGAAATTTATTTTATTGATATCGTTACAAAACGGTTTTCGAAAAACTCTCAGGAATCATTTTCAAAGAACACCCCATAACAGAACTGTTTCAAAAACACACTATATCATGTTTGGTTGAAGACTAACAGCTGATCCCCACTCATCCCGCTTTTAGCCCGTTTTGACAATATAGGTTAATCTTTCAGCAGATAATACCAAATAGAAGTGATGCGAGGCATCCTAATGTGTTTATTAACCCAAGAAATAAATTGAATATTTTAATTGAAAAAAATTATAACCACATAAAAGAGCATAAATAACACACAAGAACCGTAAGCAAAAATATGTCAAGGTAACACATAGGATTACTGCGTGTTAAGTTTTTCATAGCAACAAAGACAAATGAATGAAGTGTCACAGTGTTGAGGGTGTGTTACCAACTTTGTTGTCTGAGATAAGAAAAAAACTAATTTGTCAGTGCTTTGTTTTGCTTTTCCTTTCGATTTCTGTGGACGATTTTTATCGATAGTCGTATTGTCTATTCGCTAACATTTTGTCTACAACATTATTTCAACCGCTATGTCTACTTAGGCTTCGTTGTCCTTTTCTAATGATCTACAAATAAACGACATGACATGCCATCACATATTTCGTATATATCAAATGGCATGTCAAATTTACATTTAAGCACTTAAGCATAAAGGCATCACACATACGAGTAGATATAATTGTTTGTTTCTGAGAGTCCTTCAACAGCTGACATTTACGCATATATTTTCAGATAAAAAATGTTTTTATGCTTTGTTATATTTGACTGAGGTCAACTAGTTAATGACCTCATAACGGTTAGTTCATTCAATATTCTTGCCACATCATAAACTTCATTTAGTGACGTCACGCATTACAACTGGAATAATGCTACTTCTAAATGATGATTGAGTAACTTCATTGTCAAATGTCACAAATTTGAAATTTTTTATTAGATATATTTTGACAGACGTTGATGGATGTATGAGTCAGGTGAGGTTAGATTAGTAGAAGATCTGTTTTTGAAGTTAGTAAAGAGGTTCACAAATGATATTACCACCTTTGGCTAGCAGTATTTTCTGAGCAACCCCAAATTCCTGTCTGATCAACTTTCAGTCAATAAAATTAGAATATTATGTTTTACATAATTAGGCCTTATAGGTCCTATCATGGTCTCATTTTTGGAGCTTATTCTGTTTATTTTGGCGCGTCCACCTCTTTAGATGAAGTTGTGGGTCTTATGCGTGGAACCCCTTGATATACCCTGCTAACCATCTTCGGGTAATTTCTTGGGGAAATTACTAGATCGCGCTTCACAAAAAAGAGCATAAAAAATGGATAATTTTGTCCAGCGGGGTTTCTTTTCTATCCATATTAAAGCTGCTAATTAGAGTTGGAAATTATGGAGCTATCGGGTTATATCGAATTTTGGGTTGGCATTTCGATGCCGACTTTTACCCACAGTCATTTTTGGTATTGCACAGCACTAATTTGTGATTTTGTTTTCACCATGTAGAATCTCAAATCAGAATAAACAATTTTCTGGACTGAGCCCGATCCATTGACATGCTTTGTTGACAATGGACTGCTTTGTTCAAAAACTGTGAAAGAATGTGAACCCCCGTCAAGTTCTCTACGACTAGAAAAGTCGTTGAAATACATATTCAATATCTTGAAAAAACGTTTCCAAGATTTTATCAAGTCAATGTTTTAAGTATCGCCCCTCACAAGTTCTATATTCTGGAATATGCTACCAGGACCAGACTTGGAGACAGATTTTCCTAGATTTACATCCGGGAAAAAGGCTAATCATACTTTTTTACATCAGCGACATGCAACGAATTAGAAATAAGAAATACACGAGTTGACCAAACCTGACTTCGTGAACGATGTGTTTATTCTTTAGAAAGGCAATGCAAGGCTCTTCATGGTATTTTTTTATGCGTAGAAGACCCCCTAAACCCTTTTTAGAAATTTCTGGACAATCGCAAAGTGGGTGCACAACAGTATTTTTCGCCCCTAGAAGATTACCGGTGCAGCAGGAGTTATTGTGTTCCCGACTCATCACTGTCGCATATGCCCCAACAATCCAGTTTCCAGTGAACACTTAATCTAAAAAGGTAATTTCTATTCATCCTAAAACGGTCCGAAATCGTGTATCATTGAGGAAAAGGAGGTCCACAGGCCCCTAGACACTCTTCAGGACTGCAACAGTACGTAATGATAAATAATGCAACACTACTGAGAAAGAAATAAGTCCCAGGGGAAGGACCTCTTTTGCCTCTGAGACAGCAAGATCTACGCCAAGCCAGCGATTTCGTTCGCCCGTATGTTACCCAAATTAGAATGATACGTCGACTGCCAAGCTCATTGTCGAATCCTTGCACAGACCAACTAAGCTCGATGTTATCGTCGCTGCTCCGAAATTCCGGGGAGCCACCTGACTGTCAGAGAAGATTGCCGGGTAGACGGATTGATCAGGGTATGCCCAGGAGTGCTGCAAAAAAACCCGCTCCAACTCCACGAACCGTTTTGGAACCGTCTGTGAAAACTGAGATGTCGAATTGTTTGTAAATTTCTCCTTTTTCCGATCCTTCTGTTCTGTTTCTCGCCCTCTATTCATGTATCCTTTCAGTCCCGGGAACTCTCGAACACGATTTACATAGCTACTTAATAGACATACCACTGTCAACCCTCAACATTTTAATATCTTGAGCTGTTGACACTTTAGCGTGACAACATGCGCTGTGGCGCCACATTGAAGGTCGCGTCATGTCCCTTTAGTACATTCGCGCGGTATCCTTTGTTGTTGTTAAAACTTTAAAAATAAGTTACACACATTAAAGTGAGTGCAATAAATGAATTGTGGGCATTTCGCATTAGAAAATATATCTGTCGGCTCACTTTGATATCCCATTGAGGCCATGTAAAAAATAAAAAAATAAAAATAAAAATTGTAAATCGAGTGTGTAATTTGTGAAAATTAATTTTATCACCTTGCCGCTAAGACCGCTCGAACAGTGACAATATGCCACATAAATCATTTTATTTGCAGCGCGCTTACACATTTACTACCTGAAAGCCTGTAGCTGTCCAGAAGTGGTGTAGCTGCGACAAATTTGGAGCATTCGATTTAATTTGCAATAAAGTCATTTGAAAACTATTTGTACCCAACACAGCAAAAAAAGTGCAAAAACCGACTTTTGCCTTCAACTCCAAGCCGTGGCTGACCGCAAATGCCAGCCCACAGCAGACTGATATAAAATACTCCTTTAGTTTTAAATGGTGTTGAAGCCATTAAGCATTTTGGTTGTCTAAATTTATTATCCAAAAAAAAGTACCATAAACCATTGATTATGTGAGCTGCTGCAACACCCCTTTGTTGGGAAACATTTTTGAAGTGAATACTTTTAAACTCTCGTTGGGAGACAAATTCGTTAAAATCAAACGGAATTCCTTTTTTAGGAAGTAAAACCCATGGGCGTTATATGATCACCTGTTTCTTCTTGCCTACAGTCATTGTTGATATCGATGACTGAGTGGAAGATCGCCCTCTTTCAAAATATTAAAAAACGCCCTATCTCAGAAATGTTTTCAACACCGCTTTGCTTTTAAGAGTTTTATTCAAAAACAACCTATCTTAGAATTTGTATAACAACACCTACATAACTATTTCAAAATTTTCTTAAAAAACTCCTATTTCGCCACAAAATATATTGAGTTTTCGTTCAGATCGTGATAACCACGCCCCCTTCTTCGATATCGAAAAGGTAGGTTGCTACTGAAAATGGGCTCTTTTTTGATATCGAAAATTTCGAAAATCGCATAAATTTGCATATCTTGGTAGCTGAAATGGCTAAAATTTTATAGGTGAATTCCCCTGGTCATCCTATTATGATTTTTTGATAAATTTTTTAAAGTGGGCGTGGCACCGTGACATAATTGGGTAAGGTTAATAGCTAAAATAGTATAATTTGGTAGGTAAATCCTCCTAGCCATTCTATTGTGATTTTCTGTTACGGTTTACCCGAACTTAGACTTCCTTACTTGTTAAATATGTATTAGTCAACTTATGGGCCAAGGTTTCCCTAAAATGGGTTTTTTAAGATATCTACGGGTATCAAATGATAGGCGTTGATTAGGGTATTAGCAGGGAGTGATTTTTAAGGACCATATGAGAACCGTTTTTCGAAAAATCGTAGGGAGAGGAGTAGGGATAGTGATAGGGATGGGGATGTTTCAAATGTAAAGTTTTGACGATTTAAGTTCAGGAGCTTCTCATTGGGCCCTAGATAAAACGCTCTTGTTCTTTTTTATTTCGAATATTTTTAAGTAAACCGATTTGAAAATGGAGAAAAAGGCATGCCGGTGCGAAAAAAAGGAGTTTCACTTCTACAATTATTGGTTTTAATTTTTTTTGTTTGGTTTTACAATTCCGCATAACCAATTACGCCTCTACGATTAAAATTCTGCATCTATTAAATTTTTTATTTTTTCAATTTAAAATTTATAAAGCATTTCAATGTATATATGTATTTTCATAGGTACTCCGCTGTTTATTATGACCACTCCAACAATTTCCTATTGTCTATTATGACTTAAATAACTCGTAAAACTTTTGTAATCCCAAAATGGCATTGTCGTGTAAATAATTTCGTGCACACAAACTAGTGTGGGAGTGTTGGCTAGTGGCTTGACCTCCAACCTGTGACATGTGCATGAGTACTCGCATATATAACTACTTTTAGAAATTCCGGTATATTGTTAGTGTTTGTAATGAATTAATTCATTCACTTGAATTTTTCACCTCAAGCTCCCTGACCTGACTCAGTTTTAACTACGTTTAAATTTTTTACATATTTTTTAAATATTTTTCTTTGTTTATTTTTCCTTACAGAGAACATGAGGACTATGGCTTTTGTCAGGTGGGCACTTCAGGCGCACTGTTGGATGACAACACCATGGTGCTTGGCTCTCCGGGTCCCTTCACATGGCGCGGCACTGTGTTTGTCACAGAAATTGGTGGTGAATATTTAGAGCGCGATAAAACGATGTATTATGGCGATCATTTGGAGAATACGTCACCGGTGGACAAGTATAGTTATTTGGGTAAGTAGAAAATTGGATGTGACAAAGATAATGAAAACTCGATCTTAGTCGGGGGTATTAACTAGCGCTTAACTAAAATTGAGTGGAGTTTTTGAGTTTACTGAAAAAATTAGTTCGCCTACACGTCGTTAAAACCGTTGATCTAGGTCTTTAGGATATTGGTTATTTAACTATAGTTAGACTAGTTGAACTAATAGCAACCTAACCTCAAAACCGTATAAAAAAAATGCCTTGTACCTATAAAAACTAAAATATATTCTTAGTCAGAATGCAATAATGCATTAGGAAAGCTTGTGATGTTCTGAAGTGGTCTCTTCCCTGAGTTATATCAACTACTTCTAAAAAGTCTATAACTCATTCCACATTTTTTTTCAGGCATGGCCGTCACTGGTGGTCGTTACTTCGGTGATCGTATGTCTTATGCTTCCGGTGCGCCACGCTCCAATGGCCATGGACAAGTAGTGATTTTCAACAAAGCCAATACCAATCCAATACCCGTTAAAATGATACTCGAAGGAGAACAGTTCGGCTCAAGCTTCGGCTATGAACTTACCACCGCCGATATCAATGGCGATCAAAAACCAGATCTCATCGTTGCTGCGCCATTTTATTTTAATAAATCCGAAGGTGGCGCTGTATACATCTACCAAAACGACAAAGATATGCTGCCAGAGAAAGCAACGCTGAAGCTCACAGGTACAGTGGAAAGTCACTTCGGACTGGCGCTCGCAAATATTGGTGATATCAATAAGGACAATTGTGAAGACTTGGCGGTGGGAGCACCCTACGAGGCAGGCGGTGTGGTTTATATATATTTGGGTTCACGCACTGGTTTGGTTGCAAAGCCTGCGCAACGCATACAAGCCTCTGATCTCGGTTTACTGCCACATCCGCTGCTCACATTCGGCAGTTCGATAAGTGGTGGCACTGATTTAGATGGTAATTCATATCCTGATGTAGTGGTGGGCGCCTATAACTCTTCGGTGGTGGTAGCGTTACTCTCACGACCCATCATAAATATACAAACTACAGCGCGTGGTCGTGAATTGAGAAATATTGATCCAGCAAAGTCGGGCTGCTTACATGACGCTTCGACGAATCTAACTTGCTTCACATTTGAAGCTTGCTGTTCGATTGATCCCTATGAACCTGCCTCGGCGAATAAGGATTTACGACTGTTGTACACAGTTGAAGCAGAGACGTTTGGTGGTAATAAAAAATTCTCACGCGTCCTCTTTGATCGCGAGAATAAGCGCAGCAATGTGGTGAAGCGAGAGGTGACTGTGCGCACCAATGGACGAATGACTTGCGAACAGGTGACTGGTTACATCAAGGAGAATACGAAAGATATACAGAGTCCGATTAAATTCCGCTTGAATTATACAATTGTGGAGCCCAAGTTGCCGAGATCTGGGTTGGAAATTTTAAATCCCATTTTAGATCAAACGCAGGCGCTTGTTGAATTCGAAGGTACATTCCAAAAAGATTGTGGTGAGGATGATATTTGTGAGAGTAATTTAATTTTGAATGCGGAAATGGACTTGAATATGGAAGGTGAGTAGCCGCCTGGCGGTGACAGGGTTAATATAGAAAGTATATTCATACAACATACTCGTTTCTTTCTCAGATGAAAACTATTCATTGGTCTTGGGTGAGAAGGATGAAATGCGCGTCAATGTGAATGTGCTCAACAAAGCTGATTCGGCTTATGAGACGCAACTGTTTGTGGTCCATCAGAAGAGTGTCTCGTATATTGCAGCTAAACGAACGGTGAGTCATATTTGACTCATTAAATATTATTCGTAAACGTGAACTTTTTTCTCTTCTAGAACTCTGTTATCTGCAATCGTTTCAACGACACTGTGGTATCTTGCACACTCGGCAATCCGATGAGCCGCAACTCGGCTGTTTATGTCTCGTTGCGCTTTGATCCCAGCGGCTTGGAAAATGATGAGCGCACGCTTAGTTTTCATGTCTTCGTTAATACAACTTCGCGTTTAGTCGGAGATGCAAAACCCGACGCGCAGCTGGAGGTACGCGTGGTAAAACGTGCTGAATTGAGTTTGCAGGGCTGGGCCAAACCGGAACAAAGTTTCTACAGTGGCGAAGTGAAAAAGGACAGCAAGGTCATGCAAATGGAAGATGTGGGATCTCCATTGATGCATACTTATCAGGTGAGTGAAGTTTAAATAGGTCAGAAATATTTAGTAAGTGCCTAGGGCTGAACCTAAGCCCAGCAGTGAGTTTTTCAAGTTAAGATTGGAAAGGCGATAGACACGCATCCCCGAGCACAGGACCAGTTAGGTCCTTCCGGGAGGGATCCATAGGGGGGACCCTTGCCTACGAAAGACGTCAACGAGCTTGTGCAATTAGTTCCAAAAAACAAAGTTACTCGAAGGAGTTATTTAGAGGAAACCGGACTTAATTATATACGAAGTGCCAAGGGCTGGAAATACCCATGTTGACTGCAAGGGTGAACGGATAGAAAGTTGCTAGTGAATGGACCCAGGTCTATACACGAGAAAAGGAACATTGTGCCGCCAACACACGAGTTTTTGTATCTCTTGAGAAGCGCTGGCTCTTGTTAGTGTTAGGTTACTTAGGTTAGGTTAGAGGATTTACTTTCCATAACGACTGGACTTTGTCTTAAAGTTACAATAGTATTCGCGGAAACCTATTTTACGTGGCACATCAGTACGACCCCTCCATTAAACACCTTAAAAACTGGATGCTTAATGCAGTGGACCTAAAATGACGGCGACGCAAACTCCCATAAAGAAGATTAGGGCTCCTTCAACAAACTCAGAAGGTCCTCGGAGACTTAACCACCATATTCACTCTAGCGGAATTCAAGCGGACTACGTGTACTGTAAATGAGATCTAGGATTGGATGGTACGGTTGTCTCTCTCGGAAGCGTAGATTTATTTTTATTGGTGCTGTTTCAGATATGCCGAATATTCCATTTTTTTATGTTGGGATGGTTCTTAATTCATACTGCCTTCCAACGGAACCCCTAGGGAACTAGACGCTTCAATCGGGGCTTAGTCTTTTCGTTATCCAGATCAAAGTTGAGCAAGAGGGACTTGGGAGGACTTGTTGGAGTTGAAGAGAAATAGGCCGACTCTGGGTGGATGAGGAGTTCTTTAAAAGTCCCTTAAATGTCTAAAAAGGATCGAAAGCCGGAGTGCTCTGGTATTTCCATCAGAGAGGTGGTCTATCTCTTTTCTGCTTTCACCGACGGGTGCAGGTTAAAATTTCTTCCGGGCCGGATCATCTTCATTAACTTGTCCAACATGGCCTAGCCTGCAAATCCACTGGAATACCTAGAATTATCTAAAAAAAAAATGATAAGCCAAGCGGATCTTCGTCGAATCGGCCCACGCGGCTTGGATGCCATCGCAGTTCATTGAGATAGGGCGTTTTTTAAAAACTTTCTAAGATAGGTCGTTTTGAGAAATATGTAGAGATAGGCCGATCAGCTAAAACAACTGGGCATAAATCACTTTTTGAAATTAATTTCAATACTTCTTCTCTTCCCACAGATCTACAACGATGGACCATGGAAAGCGCCAAAGGTCGTGCTAACCATTTATTGGCCACATCAACTAACCAGCGAGAAGAGCAAAAAAGACAAATGGTTACTCTACATAGAAGCAATGCCGATTGTGGAAAACGTAGAGCTCAGCGAATGTTTCGTCTCACCCGAATATGTAAATCCACTCAAGCTGGCATCAAAAACGAAGTCCAACGAACTATTCGATAGTCTACTTATGGCACCAGCGCCTTATATGATGAGACCCACAAACAAATCGCAATACTACTCGAGTCACTATAGCACATATAGCGAAAAAAGTGCCTATTCGAAGCAAAGGCCCACGCAGCGTTCAGGTTTACACGATGAGGACGATGACGACGAAGAGGATCGTTATCTAAATCGTGTGCGCCGTAACACATTCGAACGTATCATACGACCCGAACGTTTTATGGACAGTAGAGGAGAGCATGCGAATCGCAAACGTGATATAGTCGAATTGGATTGTAATAAGGCGACAGCGTCTTGTGTCAAAATTCAATGTGACATCTACGATATGCCAGCAAAAACCGAAGCTTACGTGCATATAAGAGCGCGACTGTGGAATTCGACGCTGGTCTCGGAATATCCACGCGCCGATTTAGTGCGTATAATGTCGCGTGCGCAAATCAAAATACCGCTCGAGTATTCGGTGGAACAAACCGATGCGAATATTTTGGTAAGATACATCTTTTTCCAAATTTATTTATATTATTCCTAAAAATTTGTCTTGTCTTTTCTCAGGTGGAAACACGCGCCTATCCCGAACTACTCGATCAACAACGCGAGCAACCCACATCCATATGGATATATATTGTTGCGATTATTTGTGGTCTTATCGTTTTGGCGCTTGTTGTTATTGTACTGTGGCGTCTCGGTTTCTTCAAACGACGACGACCCGATCCGACGCTGAGCGGTAATTTGGTTAAGAAAAGTGAAGAGAAACCATTCCTAAATGATACAACGAGTAATGGGCGTGGCTTCTAACAACAGGGGACAGTAGGGTGGGATCTTGCACAAAGGGCGCCGCCGAAACCGCAACGGACATGTTGTTTAAAAGTGGAAAAAAGTACAGCACTTGCGATCAACAATAATAGCTTTTACTTGAACAACAACAACAATAACAATAATAGCTACAACAACAACAATAACAGCAACTACAACGCCAATGGCTACGGCTACGGCTTCGGTAATGGCAGCTACTATCGATATCCTTGGTCTAGTAATGAGAAGTCAGATGGCGCTGTTATTGATTGGGGTTCACATTGGTAGGCGAGTGCTGCCCTAAAACATTTGGGGAGTATTTTTACCCTTAAACGCTACAACAGTGCTGCCGAAGCATTAGGGTTGTTCTTCCGTTGGATATAAACTAGGTATAGGTGTGGCGTTTTATAAATAGAACACAACTTTTTTTTGTTTTGGGTGGTAATTGTCTGTGCCATTTTACTTAATTTAGGCATACAATTTATTTAAGTAAAGTAAAATTTGGGGCCGAGTTGAATATCTCACTATTTTAAAATATTTAAAAAAAAAAACAACCTGTCTCAGAATTTATTCGCAGAAAGCTCTAGCTAGGATTTTTTCAATAACGCCCTATTTCAATTTGTTTGAAACTCGCCCTATCTTTGGTCATCTCTCTTGATGAAAATTTATTTAATACATTTTCAGCTGATATTTCGGGTGTTTGGTTGAAATTTTTGAAAAATAATTTTGAGATAGAGCGTTTTTGAAGAAAATTCCGAAATAGAGAATTATTTGAAAAAAAAAAAAAAAAAAAAATTCTGCGAAAGAGCATGTTTTAAAATATTTTCTAATAGGGTGATCTTCCACTCAGCCGTAGAAATACGAGCCTCTTATATAGTGTTCAAGCTGAGTTTTAAAAACAACATTTTCCATTTTCGGTCATACATTTCGAAGATGGGTTCATGCTGCCGCATTTTGAAAATACGCATTTAGCTAATTTTCGAATATTTTTTGTTCGTACTGTATGTTCGAAGATGCTAAAGCTAATGCAGAAATAAAGTAGCATTTAGCTGCGTTTAGTTTTCAAAATTGTATGAAAAAAATGCTGCTTTTTGGGCCAAATGCTAAAATGCAGGCTCAGCATGAAAAGCACATTAGGCAGGTTCGGCAAAAACATTTAGTTCGTGAAAAAAAAATTAGCATAAAATGCACAGAAACTTGTTTATATTGTATTTAGAATTATAATTTTGTAAGAACTTATTTAAGTAAGATAAAATTTAAAATAAGAATAAAACAAAATGTTAAAGGTTATTGAAGGTATCGACGGCTGAATGGAGGATTATACTGAAGCATACTTTTTATACCCGGCGTACTAGTATTAGTATTATAATTTTTTCCACATAACGGTGCTACGTAACGGCACAAAGTAATCGCGATAGATATTGAGAAAGTTCATTACGGCATGTCCGTCTGTCCGTCCGGTCTGTCGACGATAACTTGAGTAAAAATTGAGATATTTGCATGCAATTTTGTATACAGGTTACTTTCTGGCCAAGGTAGATTGCTTTTTCAAATGGGCGAAATCGTATGATAACCACGCCCCTTTTTCGATATTGATAATTTCGAAAAACTCATAAATTTTCATATCTCGGTAGCTGAAATGTCTAAAAATGATATAATTTTATAGGCGAGTCCCTATTATGATTTTTTGATAATTTTTGTTAAGTAGGCATAGCACCGCCCACTTTTAAGGGAAGCATTTTTGAATATTTGACTAGTCGTAACTTTTAAACTGATCACGATAGAACGATTAAATTTGACACAAAGCATACTACTATCGTTGGGAGTATACCTGATGAAATTGGACAAAATCGCCCTCCAACTACGCCCACTTTCGATATCGAAAATTTCGAAAATCACATAAATTGACATAATTCGGTAACGGAAATGGCTTAAATGATTTAGTTTGGTAGGATGATCCTCCTAGGCATTCTATTATGAGTTTTTGATAAATTTTTTTAAATGGGCGTGGCACCGTTCACTTTTCAGGGAGGCATACATATCTGAAAATTTCACGCGTCATAACTTTTAAACTGTTTACGGTAGAACGATGAAATTGGTACAAGGGTATACTAGCATAATAGGAAGTATACCTTATGTAATTGGACGAAATCGCTTCCCAACCACACCCACTTCCGAAAAGGAAGATTTCGAAAATCATATGAAAACTACCGCTGGGTATTTAATGTTTGGCTTACCCGAACCTAGACTTCCTTACTTGTTTTTACTATGAATATACTCTAATATTTTTAATAGTGTTCAATGTAAAGTACAAGTAATATAAAAGCATTTAATTGACCAAGGGGCCACACATCCCTTCCTCCATTCGGCTACGCCGTTTCTTTCTTACATATTTCTTATCAAAATTTGTTTACACCTATTATAGCACACCCTCTTAACCCTTTTCGGCAAAAAAAAAATTACGATAGAGTATGTCAGCAATATCCTTAACTCCTATTGGAGCATAGGGTCTCATAATCGAGTATATAGACGGTGCTACTTTTAAATATTACTTGGGGTATTCATCAAACCTTATAAGGCTTGTAAACGTATACAGTTATCAAGTGTGTAAATGAACTGTCAAAATTTGTATGGAACGAAGTTTTAAAAAAAAAAAAATGTGTAGGAAAGTTCGTAAATTTTACAAATCGATGACGCTTTTCGACTTGTAATTTTTTTAATGCATTCAATGTACTTTACGCAAAAATAGAAGAAAATGCTTGGAAATAGGTTAAAAATTACTTTTTTAATGGAAATTTCGAAATAAAAAGTTTTTGTTTCACATCAAGTAGGTACCTACACATAAATTGATCTAGCGCGTTCATCTAGCTGAGCTGGTAAATTTATAAATTTACGCATTTCGTGAACTTATATGGTTTGATGAATACCCCCACTGCTTTTTTTCAGTATTTCAAGGCACTTGTTTTAAATCATATAAAGTTATTTGTTTAATTCTATTAAAAAAGTAGGCAATATTAGTAGGCAGAATAATTCAGGGACCGCAAATAACAGTTACTTTTATTATATAAGTTGGTTATAAGAGTTATTTTTCAATTTTTAAATTTCGATCGGAAAATAAGAGTTATCTATGATTTTCATTCATTTAAATGAAAAAAAAAATTTAGAGATAACTCTTATTTTCGAATCGAAGTAAAATAGTTTAAAAAAAAATTTTTTTTGCGATCAAAATTTAAAAATTGAAAAAAAAAAAATTTAACTTACGGAAAAAATACAAAAAAAAAAATCGTTTCACCAATCGATAACGATAGTAATAAAAAATGTTTCTATGTACCCCTTATGACAGTAGCACTACCCCTTCATAATGATTTGTTTGGTTAAAGTTTCTGCCTGACAACAGTTATTTGTGGTCCCTGGAATAATTGCTTCGAATTTTAGTTTTATACAAAAAAAACTTACTTAAAATACAATACAATAGGTAGGTACGAAGAATGTGCACAATTTTGAAAAAAAAAAAGAACAAAAAAAAATGTAACAACTAAAAAAATTGTTAACAAAAAAATACGTAAGAAGCTACACACTTGATGCATAAATAAAAAAATTTATAATTACAAAAAATTTTGAATAAACTAACTAATCAAATTTTGTAAATAAGTAACGTACTTATATAGTGTGTACATTAGGGTGATTCAAATAAAAAAAAATATTTTCGGTCTTACCCCCTAAAAAGTTAGGTATGGCTGAGAAAATAAAACTTGCAAAAAATTAGCACTCTAACTTAACCCTTAGGGGTGGCTGTTTGTGATTTTTCTCATAATTTTTTTAATTTTTTTTTTAAACCTGGCTGTAATTATTTTCATAGTCAAGATAATCGCACACGACTTACCGTTTTGGAAACTTCAAAGCCTTCACTTTAAGAATATGTAAAAGTTTTTTTTTTTTTAAATTTCAAAAATTATGAGAAAAATCACTTTGAATAAAGATCCCATTTCTTCCCATACATTTCCCATACAAAAGGGGGCAAAACTAGCCACCCCCAAGGGTTAATTTTTTGCATGGCTTATTTACTCACCAGCACCTAATTTTTTACGGGGTAAGACCAAGTCGACATTGTTTTTGAATCACCATAATATGCATATGTATGTATGTATGTTAAAAATTGTAAATTTATATGTACATTTTTGTTTAGTATTAATTCCCTTTTAATTAAAAATTATTTTAGTAGTTAAGTTGCAGAGCTCGAACTTCTTTTTTTTAATATTGGAGCAGCAAAAGTGTACGTGTGTAAAGTTGGTTAATAATATGATGTAGCCATATAGATAAATGCATAAGTATATATGTAGGTATGTATGTGTGCACTATGGGGCATTTTGACCAAAATTGTGTCATAGTGAAAAATTTCTACGAAAACAAATCAAGTCAACGTTTGTTTTATTACAGCTTTCATTTTAGCATCAAAAATACTTTACAAAAAATGGAAGAATTACTTTTAAAATTTTACAAATTTCAGTAGTTTTTTTAATATTCCTTTTTTCTCTTTAGCAACAATTTACAATGGTTTTCTCAAGAGACATGACTAACTTATTTTTATTATGACCCGTTTTCGTCAAATTAACCCATAGTGCGCTGCTGAGTTTAATATAAAATTACAAAAAACAAAAACAAGTTTTTATTTAAAAATTAATTTTAAATTTTTACTTTTAAGATATTTTTAATTTATTCGCATTATGTTAAGTTTTTGTGTAATAAATTTTTTAAAAAGCCAATATTTTTAAAAATAGCTGTTAAAAATTATGACAAGAGTTGTGAAATGTGTTTGTCTAAAATAAACATACATGAAGATGTAAATATTTGATATTAAAAAAGTGTTTTATTTGACTGGGATTATGGAATGATTTTTTCCTACTTTTGAAGCTTTTCTTAGATAATTTCTGAATTTTTCCGATTCATTGCTTTCGGGACCACTTTTTTGATTTTTACAGATCGTTTCGGGACTTTTTCGGAGATTTTTAGAAAATGTGGGGAATGTTTTTGGAACCACGCCGAAATATTAACGAAATCATCTCAAAAAAGAAAATCACCGAAACAATAATCACGAGATTCGTAGCAGACCTGTTAAATAATGATGACTAATCGTAATGACTACCCGTTTAATTGATTACACTGCACAACAACAGTCAAAAAATCACAGAGGGTTTCTTATGTTTGTTGTTGTTTCTTATCGGGTACTAAAGCTTTTGGGTATGCCGCATCTGAAGCCGAGTCACTCTAGGTTTCGGAGGTCGGTAGTTGTTTTTTTTTTTTTTATTGTTTTCTTAGAAACTTAACCCCAGTTTTTTGCACTATGGAACATCTCTCCCGTGACACAACAAAACCAAGTAAGTAGCTCTCCCATAACAAATGTAAAGAGGAAGAGAGATGTTCCAACAAAACCAAGTAAGAGGCTCTTCCTCTTTACATTTGTTATGGGAGAGCTACTTACTTGGTTTTGTTTTGACACGGGAGATCTGTATGTATAAAAACCAAAATTTAATTATGTTTCCTTGATCCCAGGAAAGTTGTTAAATTACATTGTACAACAAAATTCAAGATTTTGAAAATCCCATGGGGTTTCTGAACCTTTTGGCTTTTGGGTGTGCTGAATATGAATCTGATGTGAGATGCTTCGGACCAACTTAGGTTTTCTGTATTCTACACTTAAGCCAAATGCCCTGAAAACTCGTAGTACCAGAAGGCGCTACAAAGGATTCATGCAATGTCTTTATCCCCTTAAAATAACATTTAATTTTTTGTAAAATTCAATTTTTTTTTATTTACCATTGGTTGTTTTCTGTCTTATTTTATATAAATATTATGCCTGTTCATATGTTTCTTGTTTGGATAATGGAAAATGATGCTGTAGCAAAAAAACACAAAAATATTACAATCAAAAGATGTATGTGGAACTTGCCAATGTTTTAAAGTCATATTTTGCAATTTCAAATGACTAATTTTAAGCATTTTGAATTAGGTATAAATTGTTTGAAGAATGGATTTTTGATGCTTTCTACAGTAGTCTTTGCATGCGTCTTTGCTGCTTGTTTCAAATGTATTTTATGAATAAAGCTCTGTGAAGCATTCTTAAATCAATCTGCCACCGTTTAACTATTACGCATGCATCCATGCTTTCTTCTTTTTTTGTGGTTGTTGTTTTAATACGTGGGTTGTTTTATTTTCTCCATTTTAATATAAACTATCAGCATTGGATGAACGTGGTTTCTTCAGTTTTTCCAAATTTTTAACAACAATATCGTGCAATGAAGAATAACGATTTCGCACCTCGCACACCACCAACCATAAGCTTAAGTATTCCTTTTCATCCAATTCAACTACTGCGCGGCGGTAATCTTCAATATGAGGATATTTGGCTACTTTGGAAACGACTTTAGCGCGCGAAAGGAAATAACGTGAAATCTGATCAAAGAATGCAGCAGCTTCCGATTCGACAGCTTGAATTTCGGCAAGTGTATCCTCCTGAACAGATACACCAAAATTATTACCATCCTCTATTTTTGGAATCAAAAATGATATCCACATTTTTAACAAATTAGCTGTAAATTAAAATAATTAGTTTCTTTGATTTCACAATCTACCGCATGTACTCACAGTCTTCTACTAGTTTTCGTATAATTGGTTTCACAATTTTAATCATTTCACAAAGTGGCTCATTGCATGGTACCGTACCAGTGGGCAGGCACATTACTTTGGTGCCCGGCACAAAAGGATCGACGCGTGGCCTTTTTGCCGCCGGCTGTCTGTCAGCATCGCCACCATCTTCAGCCGATTCGGCTGCGTGATTGTTCACCAACACTGGATCCGGCTTTGGAATGTTGAGGTCTTGATGTACTTCATTGAAGTTACGCTCACTAAACATAGATGTTGCTAGTAGTTCATTTAGTTCAACGATTGTTTCTGGAAACCCTTGAATGATAAGTTGCTCGGCTTTTTTGATGAGCGAGTCTTTGTAATCCTGTACTTGCTAGGCACCGCACCAAAAAACGTGGAAGAAAAACATGTGAAAATGGTTTGTTTTCGAATTTATTCAACGCTTACCTTTGTGGTAGTGTCGGCTGGCATCTTTAATTGTTAATTCTTATTGTATTTAGTTGCTAATTTGTTATTAATAAACGGTCCTCGTGGAAAATTCTTCCAATCAGTTTTTAGATTTGCCAAAAAAGATGGAAAAGCTGTTTGTCATTTGTTGAGGGAAACAATCAAAAGCGAAATGCCACAGGGTGACACGAGCGAATAATTAAAAATTAAAAGAATCGCCCAGTGCTGCCATATTAGTAATTTCAAGATAGTACTCCGAGATGGAAACTTGACAAATGAAATTGCGAATCATCCATTTTTTTACCTTTCATCAGAGAACGTAGAATGTAGAGAAGTTGAACAGAACGTACGTTCTCTGGACCCCCATAAAACTTTTTAAGCGAAAGTTAGCACCGCATACCTATTTTGGTATGACTTTTGGTGGTGGGGGATATTTGGTAAGAAAAGTTTCGAATTTTTAACTTTTTTAATGCCGGCCGTTTATAGGCGTTTTTTGATAGTTAAGATATGCGTATTTGTAGAGCTTGTAATTTTTGGAAAAAATGGAAGACCATTTTTACTTTCGAATCTGAAAATAAATTTAGTGAGATGATTCTAATAGTACATTTACACCGCACCAAATTTGCCGACTTTAAATGGCCAGTTTGACACCGTTTACACCGGAAATTTTGCATTTAGCTTCGTCTTCCCCACAAGAATCTGCTACCAAGACAAAGAGCCACCGAGAGAAAATGTATTACCGTGACGATTTAAACACCTGTAGGGTAATAATAAAAGAAGAGTCAAGAAGGTTTCTTTCATTTCCTGGTAGAATTGGCCCGTTTGCTTAAAAAAAACTAATTCAAGTGGTTATTTACAGCTGTGCCTAGTGCAAAAGTTATCACACGTCAATTACCCATTAAGTTTCTTGCTGGGCAATTCTTAATGTGGAACACAGGCAGGGTTGCTATTTTGAGGAACTGTAGATTGTATTGTTCGCCAAATGAAGTCAAATGTGATGGAATTCCAAATTTGGAAAATGAGATTTGTATGGAAGGAATCCTTGCGGGCTAGCCATGGTGAAAACAAAATCAAAAATTAGTTGTGCGCAATACCTAAAATCACTGTGGATAAAAGTAGGCATCCCAATACCAACGCATAATTCGACAAAATTCGAGAATTTCTCAAACGAATTAGAAACTTCTTTATGGGTAGAGAATGTACCTCGCTGAACAAAATTGCTCCCTTTCTTATCATCTTTTTTGGTAGCGTGACCCAGTTATTTACCAAGATTTTATCCGGTTTCGGCAAACTTACTTCCGTAACATCCCTGATTTGAAGTTTCCTTATGATCTTTTGTGTGCGATAATATTGAATGGATGGTACTGCAGGACGAGTGTCTTTGCTAAATTGATATAAAAAAATGTCGATAAAGCAGTGTGCAGTGCAGTGCAACATTTCCAACACTAGTAAGGTGATCCTGGCAAGATCATTATGTGTTGAAACAAGTAAGGAAGTCTAAGTTCGAGTGAACCGAACATACCCAGCGGTAATTTTCATAACGGGATAACAATGATATAGGCCTTAGGAGGATTTACCTAAACTTTTTACTATCTTAGCTATTTACCTTACCGAATTATGTCAATTTATGTGATTTCGAAATTTTCCATATCGAAAGTGGGCGTGGTCGGGAAGCGATTTCGTCCAATTACATCAGGTTTGCTCCCTATTATGCTAGTTTACCTAGTACCAATTTCATCGTTCTATCGTAATCAGTTTAAAAGTTATGACCCGTGAAATTTTAAAATATGCCCCCCTGAAAAGTGGGCGATGCCACGCCTGCTTTTAAAAATTTATCAAAAAATCATAATAGAATAACTAGGGGGCTCATCCTACCAAACTATATAATTTTAGCCATTTCCGTTACCGAATGATATCAATGTAGGTGACCTTCGAAGCTTTCGATATCGAGAGAGGGCGTGGTTGGAGAGTGACTTTTTCAAATTTCAGATACTAGTATGCTTTGTGCCAAATTTCATCGTTCTATCGTGATCAGTTTAAAAGTTACGACCAGTCAAGTTTTCAAAAATGCGGCCTTAAAAGTGGGCGGTATCACGCCCACTATAAAAAATTTATGGAAAAATCATAAGAGAATGACCAGGGGGATTCATTCTATCCTTTTAGTCATTTCAGCTACCGAGATATCGCCGGTTCCTAAGTAATCAGATATATTTACTTTTTAAAACTTTTGGGAAAACAGCATTTCAAACTTCTATTTTTTCAAAGAACTCCGTTGTAAAAATGAAATTTTTAATGCCGTTTCAAAAACAATTTAAATTTTCTGTTTACTTTGGAACCGGCGATATGTTAATTTGTGTGATTTTCGAAATTTTCGATATCGAAAGAGGAAGCGTGGTTATTATCCGATTTCGCCCATTTTCAATAGCAACCTACCTTGGCTAGAAAGTAACCTGTATACAAAATTCCATGCAAATATCTAAATTTTTACTCAAGTTATCGTGTACACAGACGGACGGACGGACAGACGGACGGGCATGCCTTAATGGACTCCTCCTTTCAACCCAAGAACTTTCATATGTGGAACTCTATATCTATCTCGATTATTTTGTGCCGTTACGTACTACCGTTATGTGAACAAAATTATAATACCCTTGTACTAGAACTAGTACGCTGGATATAATAAAAACTGGTGAGAGTTTGTAAATAGTTTCCAAACCACTATAAACAAGTAAGGAAGTCTAAGTTCGGGTGAAACCGAACATTACATACCCAGCTGTGCACATAAAGTGGGCGTGATAGTTCACCGATTTTTCTTATTTTCTGTGGTAGTACTCTACATAAACATAACATGCCTGGTACCTAGTTTCGTAAATCTATCTCACACCGTTCTGAAGTTGTTAGCAGTCGAATTTAAAAATTGCTTGACTCATAAGTGGGCGGTGCCACGCCCACTTTCCAAAATTTTGAAAAAAATTATGTAAAGAATACGAAAGTTGATGTATGTACCAAATTATATTATTATAGCGAAATCAGTTAATTAGATATGGACTTTTCAATATTTCCACCTCCTTTCAATATAACTTTTATGAAAAAGTAGGCGTGGTCGCGACGCGATTTCGTTTATTTTCTATAGCTGAATTTACCACAACAATAGTATGTCCTCTACGAAATTTCGTTATACTAGCATAAACTGTTCTGAAGTTATTAAGAGTCAAAATTTTAAAATTTCTTCAAATATACGTGGGCGGTACCACGCCCCCTTTTAAAAAATTTTTATAAAATCGGCCTTAGAACATCTAAATCAATACATATTGCAAATTTTATCATTGTAGCTGCTTCTAATATTGAATTAACCCATTTTATACGTTTTTCGAAATTTTCGATATCGAAAAAGGGGCGTGGTTATGGTCCGATTTTACCCATTTTCAATAGCAATCTATTCTGAACCCAAATAAGTACGCATGCCAAATTTGGTGAAGATATCTCATTATTTGCTCAAGTTATCGTGTTAACGGACAGACGGACGGACGGACGGACATGGCTCAATCAAATTTTTTTTCGATCCTGATCATATTGATATATGGAAGTCTATATCTATCTCGATTCCTTTATACCTGTACAACCAACCGTTATCCTAACAAAGTTATAATACCCTGTGTACAAGTACAGCTGGGTATAAAAAAGGGGCGATGGCTAAATCCCTCAAACGTTTTCAATACACAAATTTTAAAATTTTTATCACAAAATAGATAATGAAAAAAATACTAACACTGTTCAGTAGCCGGGTGGATATGGGACCGAACCAACTTTTTTGAAGAGATTAAGACATAAGTAAAAAACTGGCCTTCCCCGTTTTTCAAATTTGGATGTTCGAAGTTGGATATTCGAAAGTGGTTTTCTAATAGTTTTGTTTAAAAAATTCAAAAACACAATATGTGGGCGTGGCCTGCTTGCCTTTCTTGATTGATTGGTGTAATTTTCCTATTTAAAAAAGTGTATGTGGAAGTGCCTTACAGGGGCAAAGTGAGATCTTCGAAAAAATCAAATTAAAAACAAGTAAACTTATCAAGTAAGAGAAGCCCACATTTAACCTTTTTAAATTTTTTAAACCAAACATCTAGAAAACCAAATCTTCGAAGGGCCCAACTTCGAATGCCCGAAACTAATTTTTGGAGGCTAACTTCGAAAAACGGGGAATGTCATTTTTTAACTAATGTAATGAAATACCCAGAAAAAAAAAGTTGATTTTGTCACATAGTTGAATTGAATAAAAAAACGAAAATTGATTGATTTGTCATGCAATTTAATTACGGAAAATTCTTAATCTCTATACAAGAAACGAAAGGTTCGAATTGACCATTAAAAATAAACGTATAGATACTTATAAATAGTAATAATCTTTTCTTATATCATAACGATTGTTCATATTTTGAATTTCTTCAAAAATCTCATCAATTATTTCATCACTTGGATTACACTGATCCTTCAAGCTAACCGAATTAACGCTGCTCAAAATTTCTGTCGACCATAGATCCTCTAGACTATCTTCCTCCATTACGCTGTTGCGTTGCAGGAGTTCTGACATAACTGACTTCATTTTAATGGCATGTTCCTTGGCTGAAAGATATGATTGTTGAGCTTCTCTATTTTCAGCTGCATATTTGGCACGTAGTTGAGTGTGATCATGATTACAGTCTAGATCATCATTGCTTTCGTTTTCGCTGATCACAACAGTTGGCGCTATTTTTGAAATCATTTTTTCCTGCTTTGGCTTACTTTTGTCACAATACGAATGACGCCGCTTGGGCAACTTAAATGTGACACTACGACGATTCACATCAAATTCTAGTTTTTCGTGGTAATTTTCATAAATGTTGTTTTGCGAGCAGCTTTCGTAGTCATTGTAAAACTTGAGTTCCTTTACGACGCCCTTAGGCACTATGTTACGAGCCATATTCATGAAGGTATTTTCCTTTTCTAGCTTTTTTGACTGGCCTTCCGTTTCTTTGTTGCGCTGCTTCTTCTCAGTTGCATTGTCCTTTGTTATTTTTTCATCTCCGCGCTTCGAACGTTTACAAACTGAAAACGGCGTATTTCCAGCATTGAAAACTAGCGTGGAAGCTGCGAGGCCAGCTGGTGATGCTGAGGCTGGCCTCATATGTGGTGTAGAAATTGTATGACGTCGCAATGTGTAGGTTCCTTTAACCAGATAACTTTCAACGAAATGTGCATTGGTTTCTTCGTTAACCACTTGTTGTTTTGTATTGAAAGCGCCCATCTTTACTAGGAATGTATTTTTCAGTTTATTGAATAGCTTCTTTTGAGATGTGTGTTTAACAAATGTCAAGACTAGACTGTTGATGTTTTGCAAAATTTCTACTACTTTAAGCGCAAATTTTAAAAGTCCGAAATCTTAAGTGTGTGCTGCTAGCTCAGGTATTAACAAGACACAACTCCATTTTTCACCTAAATTGTATTGTTGTCACAAAAGGTTCGTTCCTGGCATCGCTGTCCTGAGACTTTTTAACGAGCTTGGATTTTATTGTGTTTAGGTAGGTAATGTTTCAAGCATTGGCATTACTATGAAGGCCAATGTATGTGTGTATCTAAAGAAAAAATATTTTCCTTCGGAAGTAAAACGACTTTGACATTTTAAAGATTGTCGAATTTCAGCCTCTCGATTTTTCATCAGGCCATTTTAAATATTCTCCCGGTATTTTTTGACACCGATTTTTTTATTCCCTCTTAAAAATGCCTACAACTTTTGACCCTTACGAGGGAGTGTCATGACATTCGGAATTTGTAATTCTTTAATAGGGCAATTCCAAATAAAATTCCGCACGGATTTTGTTCCCTATCCCAAAAATTATCCACTTATTAAATATATGGGGCTCAATTCGTCAACCGGACCACCTAAACATTTCATAGCTTCGATTTTAATAAAATTTGGTGAAAGTGATCTATATAGCAGATTTCGCAATTTCTTTGTGCAAGCCTTTTTTCTTTAAATTAGAAGTCCTTATTTGACGTGCTAAGAAGGAACGTGGATATCGTTTTCTAAAGCATTTTTTCCGTTCTTTAAAAAAAAAAATAAAAAAATAAAATTAAAATAAAATTATTGAACAATTCTAGTAAAAATTTGATAAAAATAATAATAGGCTAACAAATTTTTCATATAAAGAATTGCCAAGCTAAAACCCATACTAAATATCAAGGAATGAAACCGATTGAAATAAAGTTCCGGTTTCGGTTACGGTTTTGTAACGTGTTTCGGTTTCGGTTCCGGTTTCGTTCTTCAACATTTATTTCGGTTTCGGTTACGGGTTCGGTTTCGGTTTCCAAATAAAAACACCAAGACAAAAAAATTGTGCTACTACAAAACTCAAATATGTAACTAAATGCAAAATAAGTCTGAATTTTCTCCAATATATAGTAATAAATATTACTTCCGCTATTTATGGATACAAAATTACTTCAAATTAAGTTTAAAAAATTAACTCTACTTTTTCTAAACCTAAACCTAAACTAAACCTTTTTTTCGAATATCGTAAATTTATTTCGATGGCTTCATTCTTTCGGAATTTTGATATTGAGGTCAAAAAGTGTCTTGCTTAACCATCTTCCATGAAAATTATTCAGGGTAGCCTCTTTTAAAATAAAATATGTCCACAAAAAAATTCAAAACCGTTTGGAACCGGTTCCGCCTTTTGAAACGGTTTCGGTTTCGGTTTCGTTCTTTTACAGAAAAAATAGCGGTTACGGTTTCGGTTTTGAAAAATGAATCGGTTTTAATCGGTTACGGTTTCGGTGGAAGTCTTGCTAAATATGCATAAATTTTTATAAAATGAAATGCTGCGAAGATTACTTCTATAAATTTTAGTGATTTCTACCTTTTGAGACAAAGTTGCTGATTGACTCCCTATTTAAAATATATCGACAACATATTTAATATGTACTTAAATTTTGAACTAAACCAAGTGGTTAGCGGTCGTCTTAAATTTTACTGAAGGAAACAACTGATTTCTTTTCATATGTATATATGTAATAATTTTTAAAAGGGCAGATTTACAACCAGAACCCCCATTAAGTCCAGACAAAATTCAATAGATTTTTTTAATCAATATATATTTTTTTTTAATCAAATAAAAAAGTCAAGCGAGCGAGCGGATGGAGGTTCGAGAACAGCTCCGGGCAACAATTTTTTTTTTCATTGAAAATTGTTTTTTCTTTTTTTAAAACATCTGTAGGTATATGAATGTTTTTTTATCCTGAATTTTTAGAAGCTCATTAAATTTTCATAAGACATATTTTTATATTTGTGATACTTTTTTCGAGAAAAAAAATTTGCTCCGAATATTTTTAGTTAACGGACAGCCATGAAACTTGAGTTTCTTCACGACGTCCTTAGGCACTATGTTACGAGTCATATTTATGAAGGTTTTCTCCTTTTCTCGCTTGGTTGACTGGCCTCCCGTATATTTGTTGTGCTGCTTCTTCTTTTTACTTGCATTGTCTTTTGTTATTTTTTCATCTCCGCGCTTCGAACGTTTACAAACTGAAAACGGCGTATTTCTAGCATTGAAAACTAGCGTGGAAGCTGCGAGTCCAGCTGGTGATGCTGAGGCTGGCCTCATATGTGGTGTAGAAATTGTATGACGTCGCAATGTGTAGGTTCCTTTAACCAAATAACTCTCAACGAAATGTGCATTGGTATCTTCGTTAACCACTTGTTGTTTTGTATTCAAAGCGCCCATCTTTACTTGAAATGTATTTTTCAATTTATTGAATAGCTTCTTTTGAGATGTGTGTTTAACAAATGTCAAGACTAGACTGTGAAGTTTTGCAAAATTTCTACACATTTTATACTAGTTTCAGCGCAATTTTTAAAAGTCCGAAATCTTAAGTGTGTGCTGCTAGCTCAGGTATTAACAAGACACGCCTCCATTTTTCACCTAAATTGTATTGTTCTCACAAAAGGTTCGTTCCTGGCATCGCTGTCCTGAGATTTTATTGTGTTTAGGTAGGTAATGTTTCAAGCATTGGCATTACTATGAAGGCAAATGTATGTGTGTATCTAAAGAAAAAAATATTTTTCTTTGGAAGAAAAACGACGTTGACATTTTTAAAGAGTGTCGAATTTTAGCCTCTCGATTTTTCATCAGGCCATTCTAAATATTCTCCCGGTATTTTTTGACACGAATTTTTTTATTCCCTCGTAAAAATGCCTACAACTTTTTCGCCTTACGAGGGAGTGTCATGACATTCGGAATTTGTAATTCTTTAATAGGGCAATTCAAAATAAAATTCCGCACGGATTTTGTTCCCTATCCCAAAAATTATCCACTTATTAAATATATGGGGCTCAATTCGTCAACCGGACCACATAAACATTTCATAGCTTCGATTTTAATAAAATTTGGTGAAAGTGATCTGCTATATAAGAAGAAAATATCGACAAAGGTCGCGTTTAAATATTGGATGGTTACCAGGTTTGAATTCGCAATTTTTTTGTGTAAATTTTAAAAAAAATCGGTAGTTTTTAATATGATTTTTTTTTTTTAATTTTTTTAAAAGCTTGGTCTTTTTCTTTTCAAAATCATACCTGTTTTGTAATAAAATATATTAAAAGTGTACAAATTTGAAAAAAAAAAACAAATTGATAACATTTTTCAATAATTTTTTTTTTTTTAATTATATTCGAAAATAACGGAAAAAACTTTGGAAAACGATTTCCATGTTCCTTCTTGGCACGTCAATTACAAGACTTATAATTAAAGAAAAAACTTACACAAAAAAAAAAAAAATTGCGAATTCAAACCCGTATATCTCGGTAAACATCCAATCCAGTAGGGTTAATAGCGAACAACCCGTTTCATAGCATTGTTTAAAGTTACTGAATTCCACTACAGATAACTTTCACCAAATTTCATTCAAAGCGAAGTTTTAGGTACTTAGTCCAATACTTGAAATTCTCCCTATAGAAAGCAATTGAAGGAATTTTTCCAATCTTATAACTTTAAACGAGCTAAAATTTTTTTAATTTTGTAGCAAGATATGTCAATATGGATATCAAATGAAAGGTATTTTCAGCGACATGCCAACTAAAATATTTTCTAGTAGGGTTGCCACCATACCGCAGTATCCGGTACTATTTCGAGAACTGCTTGACCGATTGGGATGAAATTTGGCATAGAGATATTATGATTGATTCTAAAACCCACTTGGGGTTGCCACTTGGGGGTGTACGGGTTTGCCACCTATGTCAATTTTTTTTAAATTATGGACCGAGATATGCCAATATGGGTATCAATTGAGAGGTATTTTCGCCGACATACCAACTAAAATATTTTCAAGTAGGGTTGCCGCCAGGTGTTAGCATTTTACCATATTGTATTTGTATTGTATATTTTTGGGATCATATTTGAATTATTTTAGGATCATTTAGGGGTCACTTTGGGATAATTTTGGGGATATTTTGGGTTCAATTTTGGATTAATTTTGGACAATTTTGAGGTCAATTGGAGTCATTTTTGGATCATTTTCGGGACATTTTGGGAACATTTCAGGGTCTTTTTGGGATTATTTTAGGATAATTTTTGGATCATTTTGGGATAATTTTTGGATGTTTTACGGATGATTTTGGGTACATTTAAGGGTGTTTTGTGGTCATTTGGGAATCATTTTTGGATCATTTCAGAATAGCTCCAACTCCCAAATTAAAAAAAAAAATGGTGAGGATTGATAGATATCATTGGGGTGAGTATAAATATATAATTTTTTTTTGGGCAAACAACAACAACAAGAGTTATTAAGGGTCAAAATTCATTTGAAGTGTTTTTTGAAATCAAAATTTCTCAAAAACTAATAACCCGATTTTAAATTTTTTTTCCATTGGGTAGGTAATTGAATTACCTTTCATTTGATGTATTATTGTTTTGGGTGCAAAACCGCGTAAGTGCAAACTTTAAAGAAATTTTTAAAATCAGAAGGCCGACTACGCAGAAGGTTGTACTACACAGAAGGACTTGGCTTTACATTAGTTTCGTACCGTGGCATGTTGCCACGATTCAGGCAACCACCCGGACTTGGCATGGCGTAGCCCAAGGTTATTTATCATAAGCGCGGCCAAAGGCCGCCTACGCAGAAGGGCTTACTCAGGTGATAACGCAGACCGCAATGTCCCGTAAAATACCCAGTGAGGGTTCTTAGATCCACCCTCCTTAGATTAATGAGCCTGGCTGATGCTCTTTGTGAGGGTTCTATAAAGAATTTTGCCTGCCTCTGCCCTAGGCTGCTAAGCGAATGCTGCCTAATCTGTTTATTTTCCCAGTTGCTTATGGTCTCCTTTACGTGGGCCTTGTTGGCGTCATGCCCTTCATGCCCTGGGACCCAACCTAACAAAACTTTGTTTTTGGCTCCCAGATCATTAAGGACTGCGACGCACTCATCGACAAGTTTCGAGGTTATAGTGTAAGACTGCAAGGCACGTAGGGCGGCCTGACTACATAATGTAGATTCGCCTAGAGGATAGTCTTCTCCGGAGGCATTCTCTGCCACATAATTCTATTGCAAGGATTTCCGCTTGAAAGATAGTGGTGTAGTTACCCATCGGTACAGATTTTTTGTAATTTGGTCCATAGATACCAGCTCCCGTTTGCGTCGCATTTGGCGAAGTTATTTCGAGAATATTTGTCCACAGAATGAATTTGTTTGCCAAATTAGACGAATTTAATTTAGTTTGACCTAATTCAATCTGCGAATGAACGGTCTCGAAAAAACTTGGCCAAAATTGAGGCATTTGGTGCAGTGTAAATGTAGCTTTAGTTGCCGCTGTTCTTTGAGCAGTCTTAGGCCACCAGACTAGAGAAGCGTTCCGATTTTTGGCTTCACAACCGTAAACCATAAAGTCTAGTGCAGGCGAAAAAGGCCCTCGTTGCTTTATTTATGGTGGCCTTCAAATGAGCATTCCATGTGAGGGTTTTTTCCAATGTTACCCCTAGGCATGCCTTAATGAACTCCTCTTTTCAACCCAAGAACTTTCATATGTGGAACTCTATATCTATCTCGATTATTTTGTGACCTTACGTACTACCGTTATGTGAACAAAATTATAATACCCTTGTACTAGAACTAGTACGCTGGGTATAATAAAAACTGGTGAGAGTTTGTAGTTAGTTTCCAAACCACTATATAAAGGGGCGATGGATAAATCCCTCAAACGTTTTCAATACACAAATTTTAAAATTTTTACCACAAAATAGATAATGAAACAAGTAAGGAAGTCTAAGTTCGGGTAAGCCGAACATTAAATACCCAGTGTATGGAAACAATAGTAGTACCTATAAGGTATATATTTTCTATATATATTATAATTTGGGAAAAACGAACATAAATTTATTAGTTAGTTTATAAAATTAATATTTTTTTATGCTACGGTATAACATATATGTACATTGTTCGTGTGCCCTCAAAATCTTACTTATAGTTGAATACATTTCTTACTTCTAATATACTTACGCCCAATTTGTGACAAATTTTTAAATTGAAAAAAAAAAATACGTTTGGGCCAGTTTTTCGAAATTCGAATTATTTTCAAAGTTATAGCTATCACCACTTTTCGAAATTCCTTACTTTTTGATGATTTTCTCACGATTGGTCAAACCGATGGTATCTTCTACGAAACGACGATTTTTTTTTGAAAACATTATTCGCAATTTTTAACTTCTCCATCGTGGTCAGATGGCGATTTTGTATGATGTTGTTGGGCATTCCATTAGTAACTATTAGCAAAAAAAATTTTTTTGGCACTTTAAGGGAGCGGAAGTTATTTACATTTTTTTACAGACTAGTAAATTTTTTATGAAATTTTGATTTTCTCTACGTACTGTGGACTATGAAGACAAAAAATGTAAATAACTTCCGCTCTCTTAAAGTGCCAAAAAAATTTTTTTTTTGCTAACAGTTACTAATGCAATGCCCAACAACATCATACAAAAGCGCCATCTCGCCACGATGGAGAAGTTAAAAATTGCGAATAATGTTTGCCCATTTTCAATAGCAACCTACCTTGGCCAAAAGGTAACCTGTATACAAAATTTCATGCAAATTTCTCAGTTTTTACTCAAGTTATCGTGTACGCAGACGGACGGACGGACGGACAGATATGTCTTAATGGACTCCGCTTTTCAACCTAAGATCTTTCATATATGGAACTCTATATCTATCTCGATTATTTTGTGCCGTTACGTACTACCGTTATGTGAACAAAATTAATATACCCTTGACTAACACTGTTCAGTAGCCGGGTGGATACGGGACCGAACCAACTTTTTTGAAGAGATTAGATTTGTTTACTGACCAAAAAGAAGTTCAGAGCAGAGCAGGGCAGCTGTCAAAATAGAAATAGAGCAACTCAGAGCAGAAATGCCATGAAACACTTGAATCTCGATAGTTTCTTTTTATTTGGCTTTTTAGTTGAAATCTTCAAAATTAATGCAAATTCACGTATACAAAAACTTTGATTTTCTTGCAAGCTAATTTTTTTGAAGTTTTCAAAAATTTATTTTTTCCTGACTGACAATTGCTTCTCTGCTCTAACTTACTCCATAAAAAAAGCTAGAGCAGAAATTTGTGATCTGGATTACTCTAGTTTTGTTTTGAGCGTACTCATGAGCAACGTAGAGTAAGAAAAGTGTTCGTTAAACACAATTTTGTGAAATATCTCAATCTGGCGTAAGCTAGAGCAGCCCAATAAACAAACCTATTAAGGCATAAGTAAAAAACTGGCCTTCCCCGTTTTTCAAATTTGGGTGTTCGAAAGTGGTTTTCTAATAGTTTTGTTTAAAAAATTCAAAAAGACAATATGTGGGCGTGGCCTGCTTGCCTTTCTTGATTGATTGGTGTAATTTTCCTATTTAAAAGTGTATGTGGAAGTGCTGTACAGGGGCAAAGTGAGATCTTCGAAAAAATCAAATTAAAAACAAGTAAACTTATTAAGTAAGAGAAGCAAGAAGGACATGCCCACATTTAACCTTTTTAAATTTTTTAAACCAAACATCTAGAAAACCAAATCTTCGAAGGGCCCAACTTCGAACGCCCGTAACTAATTTATGTAGGCTAACTTCGAAAAACGGGGAATGTCATTTTTTAACTAATGTAATGAAATACCCAGAAAAAAAGTTGATTTTGTCACATAGTTGAATTGAATAAAAAAAACGAAAATTAATGGATTTGTCATGCAATTTAATTACGGAAAATTCTTTATCTCTATACAAGAAACGAAAGGTTCGAATTGACCATTTAAAATAAACTTATAGATACTTATAAATAGTAATAATCTTTTCTTATATCATAACGATTATTCATAGTCATTGTAAAACTTGAATTCCTTTACGAAGCCCTTAGGCACTATGTTACGAGTCATATTTATGAAGGTATTCTCGTTCTCTAGCTTGGTTGACTGGCCTCCCGTATCTTTGTTGTGCTGCTTCTTCTCAGTTGCATTGTCCTTTGTTATTTTTTCATCTAGCGTGAAAGCTGCGTGGCCAGCTGGTGCCGCTGAGGCTGGCAATGTGTAGGTTCCTTTAACCAGATAACTTTCAGTCAAATGTGCATTGGTTTCTTGGTTGACCACTTGTTGTTTTGTATTGAAAGCGCCCATATTTACTTGGAATGTATTTTTCTGTTTATTGAGGAGCTTCTTTTGCGATGTTTGTTTAACAAATGTCAAGAATAGACTGTTGAAGTTTTGCAAAAATTCTATACATTTTATACTAGTTTCAGCGCAAATTTTAAAGTCCGAAGTGTGTGCCGCTAGCTCAGGTATTAACAAGACACGCCTCCCATTTTTCACCTAAATTGTATTGTTCTTACAAAAGTTGCGTTAGTTTTAATCCGTTGGAACTGGTTTCATTTCACCTAGCATCACTGTCTACCTGAGACATTTTAACGAGCTTAGATTTTATTGTGTGTAGGTAATGTCTCAAGCAGTAATGCTATGAAGGCCAATGTATGTATGTATCTAAAAAAAGGAATATTTTTCTTAGGAAGTAAAACGACGTTGACATTTTTAAAGAGTGTCGAATTTTAGTCACATGTTTTTTCATCAGGCCATTCTAAATATTCTACCGGTATTTTTGACACGGATAAATTAAAAAAAAAATTCGGTAATTTTTTTAAAAACTTGATCTTTTTCCTTTCAAAATTATACCTTTTTTGTAATAAAATATATTAAAAATGTACAAATTTGAAAAAAAAAATGATAACATTTATTTTTATAAAATTTTTACTAAAATTTTTCAATAAATTTTTTTTTTAATCATATTCGAAAATAACGGAAAAAAACTTTAGAAAACGATTTCCATGTACCTTCTTAGCCCTCAATTACAAGACTTATAATTAAAGAAAAAAGGCTTACACAAAAAAAATTGCGACTTCAAACCCGTATATCTCGGTAAACATCCAATCCAGATCACTTTCACCAAATTTCATTCAAATCGAATTTTTATGTAGTCCAATACTAGAAATTCTCCCTATAGAAAGGAATTCAAGGAATTTTTCAAATCTTATAACTTTAAACGAGCTAAACTTGTATATTTGTATATCCGGACTATCTCGGGAACCGCTTGACCGATTCGGATGAAATTTTGAATATAGATAGTATGATTGATTCTAAGACTATCCACTTAGGAGTTGCCATCTGGGGCGGTTTACAGGGTTACCACCTATCTCAATTTTTTTTAATTTTGTAGCAAGATATTAGGGCATGTACCGGGAATGTCCGGACCCTTTCAAGGGACGGTACCGCTGCCCCACTGGTTGATGTCCTCGCAGGCGCAAAGGCCGACATCACCGCCCTGCAGGAAATGCCATGGACGGGGCAAGGAAAGACGACCATCGGCCCTTGTGACGTATACTAAAGTGGCCAGGCACGCGGCAAAGCGCGTGGTGTAGGATTCCTGGTGGGAAAGAGACTTCGCCGCCAAGTATTAGCATTCACTCGCTGCGATCCGAATCAAGGCGAGGTTTTTCAACATAACATTTATCTGCGCCTATGCGCTGACTAAGGAGACGGACGAAGCAGAGAAGGACTCCTTCTACGATAAACTTGAACAGACTTATGATCGCTGCCGTTGAGACGTTAATAGCAAAATTGGAATTAATAAGGGATCTTTTAAAAATAAATAGTTTTTCTTTTCAATAAATTCAATATGAATCTAGTGAAAATAAGAGGACGTTCTCATTAATTTACTTTATACAAGTTTTCTCATAAAAACAACTTCTAACTTTTGACAAAAGTACATAAAAAATTCATAAATAAGAAGCTAACTCCTTCTTTTTGGCCGATTTCCTTTTCAATAAATTTTAACCGTTCTGGACGTGCGTACCCTATGTGGTCCCAATATCGACTCGGACCATTATCTTGTTGCAGCCAAGATACGCACACGCCTCTGTGCAGCGAAGAAAGTGCGCACAGTAACGGAAGGAAAGTTTGTCGTCGAGAAGCTGCGCGCACGACACAGACAGCTGATAATATCTCTAACTCATTACGTACCGCCGCTGAGGGCACTATAGGGTTTCAGGGAGCTCGCAAGAACAACTGGTACGATGACGAATGTAGCACTGCCTCGGACAAAAAGGACGCTGCATACAGGGAGACGTTGCGAATGGGCGCAACCCGCAGTGTATGGCAACGCTATAGTGAGGCGAGGAAGGAAGAGCCGAAAGTCGTGAGTGTGAGGAGCTTGAGATGCTGGCTGACAGAAATGATGCCCGAAAATTCTATGAAAAGATCCGGCGGATGACGGAAGATTTAAAGACCGGGGGAAGTTCCTGTAAGGACAATAATGGCGACCTGGTAACCGACGTACCGAATGTACTTAAATTATGGAGGGAGCATTTCTCCTCACTGCTAAATTGTGAGGGAGGCGTCGAACCCGATACCCCAATCCCTGACGATGGAAAAGTCGTCCCACCACCTGACTATGATGAAGTGAGGATAGCTATATCCCGCCTCAAAAACAACAAATCGCCTGGGAAAGACGGACTACCCGCCGAGCTGTTCAAACACGGAGGCGAAGAGCTGGTAAAAAGCATGCATCAGCTCTTATGCAGAATATGGCCAGATGAGTGCATGTCTCCAGATTGGAATTTAGGTGAGCTCTGCTCAATCCAAAAGAAAGGCGATCCCGCTAACCCCACCAACTACCGCGGAATCAGTCTTCTTAATATCGCATATAAGGTTCTTTCTAGCGTATTGTGTGAAAGGCTGAAGCCCATCGTAGACAAACTGATTGGACCTTATCAGTGTGGCTTCAGACCTGGTAAGTCTACCATCGATCAGATTTTCACGATACGCCAAATCCTGGAGAAGACCCATGATAAAAGAATCGACACTCACCATCTCTTTGTCGATTTTAAAGCCGCTTTTGACAGCGCAAAAAGGAGTTGCCTGTATGCCGCCATGTCTGAATTTAACTTCCCTGCAAAGCTTATACGGCTTTGCCAAATGACGTTGAGCACAACCAACAGCTCCGTCAGAATCGGGAAGGACCTCTGTGAGCCATTTGAAACCAAACGAGACCATCCACTTGAGGGTTGCCACCTGGGGCTGTTTACAGGGTTGCCACCCATCTAATTTTTTTTAAGCAAAATATGCCAATATGGGTATCAAAAGAAAGGTGTTTTCAGTGACATGACAACTAAGACATTTTCAAGTGGGGTTGCTACTTTACCGCAGTATATTTGTATATACGGACTATTTCGGAACTGCTTGACCGAATTGGATGAAATTTGGCATATAGATAGTATGATTGATTCTAAGACTATCCGCTTGGGGGTTGCCGCCTGGGGCGGTTTACAGGGTTGCCACCTATCTCAATTTTTATTAATTTTGTGACAAAATATGTCAATATCGGTATCAAATGAAAGGTATTTTCGCCGACATACCAACTAAAATATTTTCAAGTAGGGTAGCCGCCCAGGGTTACCATTTTACCATATTGTATTTGTTTTGTATATTTTTGGGATATTTTGAGATCATTTTTGGTTCAATTTTGGATTAATTTGGGGCATTTTTGGGGTAATTATCGGATCATTTTGGGAACATTTGAGGGTCTTTTTGGGGTCGTTTTGGAATTAGTTTAGGGTTATTTTGGGAACATTTTTGGATCATTTTGGGATAATTTTGGGATCATTTTAGAGTACATTTAAGACTGCTTTTGGGATCATGCGGGAAACATGTTTGGGTCATTTTAGATTCATTTTGGGGTCATTTTGGATCATTTTCGGATCAGTTTTGGGTCGTTTTGGGTTCAATTTCGTATAAATTTGAGAACATTTAAGGGTCTTTTTAAGATCATTTTAGGATTATTTTTAAATTATATTTGGGTCATTTTGGGATCATTTTGGGTAAATAAAGTTAGCGCTAAATTGATAGCACCGGCAAATCGGTCATTCAGGTACTGAAAACTAAAATGCTCTTAACACTCCAAACTGTTATCCAGCACCTGTCCTTGAATTCGTTAAGTATTATGTAGTTAGTAACGGCTTATGAAAAATATTGTTACCTGCTTTACGGTATAAAAGGGCTTACTTTTAAAAACAAAGCAGTAGTCAAGTTTTTGGTTTATTATGGGTATTCCACAATCTAAGAAACACGCCGAAAAATGTGAGTTTTGCTCACACATCAAAAATAACAATCGAAGTAAAATGGTCGAAGTTAACGAAGCAGTACAGTCTGAAAAGCAATGCAGCAAATCAAATCCAAAGGCGAAACGACGAAATGCTAAGAATGATAAGGAAAATAAAGAAAACGTAAAGTCAGCCACCCAGCCTTTGACGTCAGATCAACAATCTCCCGGATTAGATACAATTATCATTAGTATGGTTTCTATATATTTAGCTATTTTTATGTCTTTATATCTATCTATGTAACAATATATTATTTATTTAGAATACTGAATATATGTATTGATATCAGATCGTTAAAAGTCGCATGTTTTTATTGGTGGACCCGAGTGACAATGACAATATACATATACATGAGAGCGTCTCGCCCTACAGGCAAAAAAAAAGTCTCCCTCCCCTTATATGAAGTGTTTTTGAAAAATATTAAAAAAAAAAAATTTTCTGGCAACCCGGCATTTATTGTCAGATTTTAAAGTGTGATGCACCAATTTTTTTGTCTCAAGGAGTGGGTTTTTCCTAAAAAAGCATAAGCTCACTGGACTTTCTTGAGAAAAACCTCCTTAATGAGACAAAAAAATTAATATGTCACTCTTTAAATTCCGACAACAAATGCCAAAGATATGAAGAAAAGTGTAATAGGGCGACATCTAGGGTCGATAGAAAAAAAAATTTTTTAAATGTTTTTCAAAAACACTTCATATGAGGGGAGGTACGGCTGACTTTTTTTTGGTTATACGCTCTAATACTACTCTACATATATGTGTTCGAGGTTTTAGCTAATATCAATGGCTCTTTTATTTTTTTCATATAGGTGGCCACTCTGTAAAAGCCTCTTATCTTATGGATACACACACGGAGATTATCTCCAATAAATCTTCTTTAATCAGATCCAAATTTTACCCTGACACACACAAAATTGAAGATTAACAATCGGCGCCATCTAGTGTTTTGGTTGTATTTCTTGCGGCTTAAAACTAGATGTCGCTGAGGATTGTTTATTTTTTGGTGACATCTAGTGTCCAGTAGCGGCACTAATTTTTAATTTCGTTTTCTGAAATCTGCTCAAATCTTTTTCTTTATGGGAGTTTATAATGAAGATTATGCTCAAGTTAACTCCCAAAAGCGGAGTTAATTCGGAATTTGCGCTAATGTATCAGCTCTAGCCTACCGAAATGTCGCATAAGTGACAGTATGGACGTCACGTATACGGGGCACAGTATTTCCCGAATCAATATGAGAAAATGATGAATAACTCATGCGATGAAATTTAACCTCTTGAAGTAACTTTGTCGACACTTTATCGCGATAGAAAATGTTGGCTGGGATTAAATTCTTGATGTAGCTTTATCCGCAATTCGATTCGATCGATCGTCTCACATCAATTTTTTTTTGCTTCTGTAAAAAATTTTAATTTTGTCGATTTATTCTTTAGAGGTGATGACAAAAAAATTTATTTTTTTCAATTTTGAATCGAGTCGAGTGTAACGACATTAAAATCGAGAATTGATGAAGCTAGAAAGTTTAGCGAAACGTTGTGTTAGAAAAGTGGAATAAAGTCTTTTATTTTGCACTTTCCTAGCAATGGTCAAAAGAGCCTAACTCCAAAATCTAGACAATTTTGTCGATTCTTTACAGAAACGGGGTACTGGAAAGGAGGTTTCAACCCTGTAAAAACTTAGTGGCAACGTTTAAATAGATTCAAACGTTGATCCAAATAGGTCAATCGTTTTCGAGATAATTGCTATGCGAAATCTCTACATATAAAGAAATTGTAACAGGTCGATGTCTGTACATGGCAGATGTCAACAAAAAGTTGATTGGGGTAGCATTATTAAACGTGCAGAATCCAAATCAATCATTTTTAAAATTTTTGTGTGTCTGTCTGTGCGTATGTTTGTGTCCGTTTCACTTTGAAAGTAATGAATGGAATTGAATGAAACTTTTTTCGTTGGACTGCTCGACGATCAACTTAAAATTTAAGATATTATTTTTTCCGATATCTCAAACGGTTTTGGGGTTATCGCCCCATATGTGGACCAGGGGTGACCAAAAATGTCTTAGTACAGTGTGGGTGTCAAACGAAAGGTGTCAATGAGTGCTATAATATGCGATGATGATTCATTGAAATATCTGAAATGGTTTGGGAAATATCTTGAAATTTCGATATCTCGACCGGTTTCGGAGGTATCGACGAATATTTCCACAAAAATGTGTTAGTACATTATGGGCATTATGTGCTGAACTCCAGTCTTTTTGTTGGATTTTATTCTTTGCTAACCCAGCTGCAAGAAATTATACGCATACGAAGTTGCGGGCACCAGCTAGTAAAAAATATAAAAGGTTTAATAAGCTCCTATAATTCAAAATTTGTATAGAAATATCACTTTAAAAAGCTTTATAAACCTTTTTTAATTTTTATGAATAGGGGGGTAAGTTTTTACAGAACTTTGAAAGGCGAAAAACGTCGAATTTGTCGCTTTTTCGAGTGATACTCTTAATTTTCTTTTTGGTATTTGTTCCATAAAATTTTGAGGTATCAATGTATCGCTCTGAAATTTTACCAGGGTGTAGTTTTTGAGACGGAGGTTCTAAAAATGTAAGCGAGGTTAATGTGCTCCTCCAATATTAAATGATATCATCAAAGAAAGTAGCGATACTCTGTTTTTGGCCTTTTTCAATATTTGTGATTTTGTGCTTATAACTTTCTGAGGCAACGGAGTATTCAAATTTTGGTTGTACGCAATGATAGCCTAATATATAGCAAAACTTTCAGTGCTTTTGAATTTGATGTGCTCCCTTTAGTTTTCAAGGTAGAGGCATAAATGTCGAGCTACTTTGGTGCGTAACTTTTTTACGGTAGCATGTTTTTTTGTAGGCACAGCCACAGTGTTACTTTTATTACGTGTTACACTTTTGTAATATGTTGTCCTACACTACAGTAGTATAAAACCAAATGTCTCATTTTGAAAGATTAACATAACGAAAGTTATTGAAATTTGTACAAGGGGCAAATATGGGCAATTTCCGAGAGATATCAGAAACCGTAAAAAAAATTGGCAAACATGTATTTAACGGTGACAGGTAACAAGGTCAATGGAAATAGTGTCAATTGACATTATTTCGCACCCCAAATGGAAATAGTGTCATTTGACCCAGAAGTATTTCAAAATTTAAATTTTTACAACGGAGTTCTATGAAAAAATAAAAGTTTGAAATGCTGTTTTCCCAAAAATTTTGAAAGGTAAATACATCTGTTTACTTTGGAACCGGCGATATTACGTTGCCCAAATCAATAAAATAGTGTTTTTTTGTTTGTTGTCTAAGACATTATTATTTATTCATTTCGATAAGATTTATTAAATACATTTCCCTTTTCTTGTGTTAAAAATACTGTGTGGCTTGGTGCATTGAGCTTCTGCTGTTGTCGGTGTAGCTTTGAGGGATTACCTTCGATAACCAATATTGTAGGTGTGCTGGAATTGTATTCACTGCCGCTGAGATTACTCTCGATTCCTGCTAGAGAATGCGTGTAGCAACATTCTTTGATAGTATGGCAGGGTTTTGATTGAAAAGCGCCCATGATGATGTTTAAATGTGAGTTCGAGAATAGAAATTTTAGTTGAACTTAGAAGTTGTTTGCACTAAACTGAGTTGTTGAATGCTTAATAAATGCAAATTTTAGATGCTTTTATAGTGAAAATAGTCACATAGCGCAGGTACAACAATTAAAAAAAAAAGGTTAGTATGTAGATAACAGAACTTAAGTAGAACGTATGATCACATGTATACCAGATACACATAACAATGCTGTCTTAACGAAGGGACCTTTAAAGAATTGTCAAGGACAACATATGCCTGTCGTTTTTTTGTTTTTCAAGGTAGGGGCGTGTCGCTTGTTTATTTAAGGTACACATATGTATGTATACAAATTATTTAAAACTCCACAGTTTTAAAAGGATTTGTATTTTAAAGTATATCATCAGTCTAGTGAAACATTTGTCAATCCTATCACCAACTATTTCCCTAAAACACTATTATGGGTGCCTTACAATCGAAGAAACAACGTTACAACGCCAAGCTCGATAAAACATCACGACGGAAACCAAGTGCATACAAGCCCGTCTCTGCATCACCAGCTGGTGCATCGGCAGCAGCGCGCATATTATGTGGAGAATCATCACCGCTTCGCAAACGTGCAAAGTATGCGCAGACGTGTTTTTATTAGCTCCGGGTGATTTATTACTAAAAAGTGCTTAAAGGAAGACCATGTAATTTGTAACTTCTGCCGATCTAAAATACATATTAAATGTGCTAAATTAAATAGCAAAAATGTTAATCTTATCAACATTATCAATAATATTAAATTTTTTTGTTACAACTGCACTTACGGGAAGCTGATATTGCGGATGTGTTCAAGAGTATAAACACTCTCGGTGGTTTTTTGCCATCACTCGCTCTTTTAAAATCTACCTCAGCAGAGGATTCAGCTGTGGCTAGCAATCGCTAGTCGCTAAAGCGGAATGCTTAATGTTTGCTGATAATGTGAAGCTCTTTATGAAAATACGGAATATTTCGGATTGCCTCGATCTCTTTGGTGCTCTTTGAACAACCTGCATCTTAACATCCAAAAGTGTTGCGTCCCTCTAACTTGGCCTACTCATTGAATAATAATTTATTGGGAAGGAATACGCTGTTTAAGGACTTAGATGTTATTTTTGACTCAAAATTAACATTTACATTTATATAAACCGGACAGCATGCCTAATTATTTGGGCAGGCGCAAACTGTTAGGATTGACAACCTTATCAGACAGATGAAGCTACTTTTCTATATTATTTATATACATATAACCTTATCAATGGTAGAGTTAATTGTACGCATATCCATGAGTCAATTAATTTTACTCATCCAGCTCGCGATCTGAGACAAGTTCGACTTTTCACTGTTCCTACGTACGGATATGATATCAAGATGCAATCGGTTATGCAATACTTATTCTGAGGCTATTAATTTTAATTTAAGTTTGGAAACCTTTAAGTTAAATCTCTTCAAATTGTTTAATTAATCGAGTAGTCTGTAAGATTTTCTGTAGACGAATAATAGTAATAAATAAATAAGTAAATACAAAGATGCCAGCAGTAATAAAATCCATGATATATTCAACACTCTGCCTTCAAAGAAGGATGAATCCCTAGACGTGGCGAGCATATTAGCTGACCAAACGCTTTCAAAAGTTGACAATACTTCCAGTGATATACAAAACGTTTCGAAAAGCGGAAAAAATTGTAAAATAGGAAAGCTGCAAGAAACAATCAAATACAAATTATCACGTCGTATATATCTTCGTTTGTCGAAACGTCGTCGTTCGTCTAGCAAGGAAACAGAATCATTTTAGGGCTATTTGGAGCAATACACTCGGGGTGACCCTGTCTGACATTTAGGCAGGGCTACACCTCGCTACAACAACAACAACAGGGCTATTTGGAGATCATTTTGGGTTCAATTTTCGATTAATTTGGGACAATTTTGGAGTAATTTTCGGATAATTTTGGAGATATTTTTGGATCATTTTTGAGTCATTTTGGGAACATTTGAAGGTCTTTTTGGGGTCGTTTTGGGTTTATTTTGGAATTACTTTTTGATCATTTGAGGGTCTTTTTGGGATTATTTTCGGATAATTTTTGGGTCGTTTTGGGTTTAATTTCGTATCATTTTGGGAACATTTAAGGGTCTTTTTGGTATCATATTAGGATTATTTTGGGATTATTTTTGGGTCATTTTGGGTAAGTAAAGTTAGCGCTAAATTGATAGCACCGAGCAAGCTCGGTCGCCCAGGTAATTTAACTAAAATGCTAAATATTCCAAACTGTTGACGAGCACCTGTCCTTGAACAGTTTATGAAAAATATTGTTACCTGTTTTACGGTATAAAAGGGTTTACTTTTAAGCTAAGAATGATAAGGAAAATAAAGCAAACCTATAGTCTTTGACGCCAGATCAACAATCTCCCGGATTAGATACCATTATTATTAGTATGGCTTCTATAGGGATTTTTATGTCTTTATATCTATCTATGTAACAATATATTATTTATGTAGAATGCTAAATAGAGTGACAATGACAATATACATATACATTAGGGTGATTAAAAAAACAAAGACGACTTGGTCTTACCCCCTAAAAAGTTAGGTATTGATGAGAAAATAAGCCTTGCAAAAAATTAGCACTACAACTTAGCCCTTTCCCATACATTTTGTATGGGGAAAAATGGTATTTTTTACATACTCTTAAAGTTGAAGCTTCCAAAATGGTAAGCCATGTGCGGTTATCTTAACTATTAAGATAATTACAGCCATTTGAAAATGGTTGAGTTTTGTACTATTGCACACACATACACAGTAACACGTATAAAATTTAGTAAATTTCAAACGGCTGTAATTATTTTAATAGATATGATACTCGCACACGGCTTCCCATTTAGGAAGCTTCAACTTTAAGAGTATATAAAATTATTTTCAAAAAAGTTTGAAAAATTGGAAGAAAATTCACTTTCATTTTCCCCATACAAAATGTATGGGAAAGGGCGAAAAAAATAGCCACCCCTAAGGGCTAAGTTAAAGCGCTAATTTTTTGCAACGCTTATTTTCTCGTCAATAGGGGGTAAGACCGAAAAAAAAACAATTTTTTTTTATTTGAATCACCCTAATATACATATATGTGTTCGAGTTTTTAGCTAATATATATTTATTTATATATTTACAGCCTCTTAGTTAGCAACACCTCCATATGTTAGAGAGCTAAGATAACCTACCCTGCTAGCATATTGAAGATCGTTTTCTCTTCCATACCTCATAAGTTAAATTCGCACAGGCTGTACTGGGATCAAAGAGTGAAAATCGTGACGCTTATTCATGAAAGGTATATAGCCTCCAGCATAGCCGAAGACAGCTTTTGTTACTTGTTTTTAATGAAAATCGCTTGTATGATGGAAATATTTCTGCAGGGTAATATGTGGAAGTGCTATACATGGGTAAAGTGAGATCTTCGAAAAAATCAAATTAAAAACAAGTTAACTTATCAAGTAAGAGAAGCAAGAAGGACACGCCCACATTTTACCTTTTTAAATTTTTTAAACAATACATCTAGAAAACCAAATCTTCGAAGAGCCCAACTTCGAACGCCCGTAACTAATTTTTGGAGGCTAACTTCGAAAAACGGGGAATGTCATTTTTTAACTAATATTATGTAATACGCTGAAAAAAAAGTTGATTTTGTCACATAGTTGAATTGAATAAAAAAACGAAAATTAATTGATTTGTCATGCAATTTAATTACGGAAAATTCTTAATCTCTATACAAGAAACGAAAGGTTCGAATTGACCATTAAAAATAAACTTATGGATACTTATAAATAGTAATAATCTTTTCTTATATCATAACGATTGTTCATATTTTGAATTTCTTCAAAAATCTCATCAATTATTTCATCACTTGGATTACACTGATCCTTCAAGCTAACCGAATTAACGCTGCTCAAAATTTCTGTCGACCATAGATCCTCTAGACTATCTTCCTCCATTACGCTGTTGCGTTGCAGGAGTTCTGACATAACTGACTTCATTTTAATGGCATGTTCCTTGGCTGAAAGATATGATCGTTGAGCTTCTCTATTTTCAGCTGCATATTTGGCACGTAGTTGAGTGTGATCATGATTACAGTCTAGATCATCATTGCTTTCGTTTTCGCTGATCACAACAGTTGGCGCTATTTTTGAAATCATTTTTTCCTGCTTTGGCTTACTTTTGTCACAATACGAATGACGCCGCTTGGGCAACTTAAATGTGACACTACGACGATTCACATCAAATTTTAGTTTTTCGTGGTAATTTTCATAGATGTTGTTTTGCGAGCAGCTTTCGTAGTCATTGTAAAACTTGAGTTCCTTTACGACGCCCTTAAGCACTATGTTACGAGCCATATTCATGAAGGTATTTTCCTTTTCTAGCTTTTTTGACTGGCCTTCCGTTTCTTTGATGTGCTTCTTCCTCTCAGTTGCACTGTCCTTTGTTATTTTTTCATCTCCGCGCTTCGAACGTTTACAAACTGAAAACGGCCTATTTCCAGCATTGAAAACTAGCGTGGAAGCTGCGAGGCCAGCTGGTGATGCTGAGGCTGGCCTCATATGTGGTGAAGAAATTGTATGACGTCGCAATGTGTAGGTTCCTTTAACCAGATAACTTTCAACGAAATGTGCATTGGTATCTTCGTTAACCACTTGCTGTTTTGTATTGAAAGCGCCCATCTTTACTAGGAATGTATTTTTCAGTTTATTGAATAGCTTCTTTTGAGATGTGTGTTTAACAAATGTGAAGACTAGACTGTTGATGTTTTGCAAAATTTCTACTACTTTAAGCGCAAGTTTTAAAAGTCCGAAATCTTAAGTGTGTGCTGCTAGCTCAGGTATTAACAAGACACGCCTCCCATTTTTCACCTAAATTGTATTGTTCTTACAAAAGGTGCGTTGGTTTTTATCCGTTGGAACTGGTTTTATTTCACCTAGCATCACGGTCTACCTGATACCATTTTAACGAGCTTAGATTTTATTGTGTGTAGGTAATGTCTCAAGCAGTAATGCTGTGAAGGCCAATGTATGTATGTATTTAAAAAAGGAATATTTTTCTTAGGAAGTAAAACGACGTTGACATTTTTCAAGAGTGTCGAATTTTAGTCTCATCTTTTTTCATCAGGCCATTCTAAATATTCTCCCGGTATTTTTTTACACGGATAAATTTAAAAAAAAATCGGTAATTTTTTTTTTTTTTTTAATTTTTTTAAAAGCTTGACCTTTTTCCTTTCAAAATCATACCTGTTTTGTAATAAAATATATTAAAAATGTACAAATTTGATTTTGATAATATTTTTCAATACATTTTTTTTTTTAATTATATTCGAAAATAATGGAAAAGACTTTAGAAAACGATTTCCATGTTCCTCTTAGCACGTCAATTACAAGACTTATAATTGAAGAAAAAAGGCCTACACAAAACAACAAAAAAAAAAAAAAAATGAGAATTCAAACCCGTATATCTCGGTAAACGTCCAATCCAGTAGTGTTAATAGCGAACAACCCGTTTCATAGTATTGTTTTAAAGTTACTGAATTCCACTACAGGTCACTTTCACCAAATTTCATTCAAAGCGAAGTTTTAGGTAGTCCAATACTTGAAATTATCCCTAGAGAAAGGGATTGAAGGAATTTTTCCAATCTTATAACTTTAAACGAGCTAAACTTGAATATTTGTATATCCGGACTATCTCGGGAACCGATTGACCGATTCGGATGAAATTTTGAATATAGATAGTATGATTGATTCTAAGACTATCCACTTAGGAGTTGCCATCTGGGGCGGTTTACAGGGTTAATTTTGTAGCAAGATATGCCAATATGGATATCAAATGAAAGGTATTTTCAGATACATGCCAACTAAAATATTTTCAAGTAGGGTTGCCACCTTACCGAAGTATATTTGTATATTTCATTATCCGGTACTATCTCGGGAACAGCTTGTCCGATTTGGATGACATTTTGAATATAGATATTATGATTGATTCTAAAACTACCCACTTGGGGTTGCCACTTGGGGGTGTACGGGTTTGCCACCTATGTAATTTTTTTTAAATTATGGACCGAGATATGCCAATATGGGTACCAATTGAGAGGTATTTTCGCCGACATACCAACTAAAATATTTTCAAGTAGGGTTGCCGCCCAGTGTTACCATTTTACCATATTGTATTTGTATTGTATATTTTTGGGATCATATTTGAATTATTTTAGGATCATTTTGGGATCATTTAGGGGTCACTTTGGGATAAGTGGGCGTGGTCGGGTAGCGATTTCGTCCAATTACATCAGGTTTGCTCCCTATTATGCTAGTTTACCTTGTACCAATTTCATCGTTCTACCGTAATCAGTTTAAAAGTTATGACCCGTGAAATTTTAAAATATGCCTCCAGGAAAAGTGGGCAATGCCATGCCTGCTTTTAAAAATTTATCAAAAAATCATAATAGAATAACTAGGGGGCTCATCCTACCAAACTATATCATTTTAGCCATTTCCGTTACCGAATGATATCAATTTAGGTGACTTTCGAAGCTTTCGATATCGAAAGTGGGCGTGGTTGGAGAGCGATTTTTTCAAATTTCATCAGGTATACTCCCAACGATACTAGTATGCTTTGTGTTCATCGTTCTATCGTGATCAGTTTAAATGTTACGACCAGTCAAGTTTTCAAAAATGCGCCCATAAAAGTGGGCGGTGTCACGCCCACTATAAAAAATGTATGGAAAAATCATAAGAGAATGACCAGGGGGATTCATCTATAACATTATATCCTTTTAGCCATTTCAGCTACCTAGATATTGCCGGTTCCTAAGTCTTTACTTTTTAAAATTTTTGGTAAAACAGCATTTCAAAATTTTTTTTTTCATAGTACTTCATTGTAAAAATGAAATTTTGAATGCCCTTTCAAAAACAATTTAATTTTGAAATACTTCTGTTTACTTTAGAACCGGCAATATGTTAATTTGTGTGATTTTCGAAACTTTCGATATCGAAAAAGGAAGCGTGGTTATTATCCGATTTCGCCCATTTTCAATAGCAACCTACCTTGGCTAGAAAGTAACCTGTATACAAAATTTCATACAAATATCTCAATTTTTACTCAAGTTATCGTGTGCACAGACGGCCGGACGGACAGACGGACGGGCATGCCTTAATGGACTCCTCTTTTCAACCCAAGAACTTTCATATGTGGAACTCTATATCTATCTCGATATTTTTGTGCCGTTACGTACTACCGTTATGTGAACAGAATTATAATACCCTTGTACTAGAACTAGTACGCTGGATATAATAAAAACTGGTGAGAGTTTGTAGATAGTTTCCAAACCACTATATAAAGGGGCGATGGATAAATCCCTCAAACATTTTCAATACACAAATTTGCAAATTTTTACCACAAAATAGATAATGGAAAAAAACTAACACTATTCAGTAGCCGGGTGGGCATGGGACCGAACCAACTTTTTTGAAGAGATTAAGACATAAGTAAAAAAATGGCCTTCCCCGTTTTTCAAAGTTGGATGTTCGAAGTTGGATGTTCGAAAGCGGTTTTCTAATAGTTTTGTTTAAAAAATTCAAAAAGACAATATATGGGCGTGGCCTGCTTGCCTTTCTTGATTTATTGGTGTAATTTTCCTATTTAAAAGTGTATGTGGAAGTGCTATACAGGGGCAAAGTGAGATCTTCGAAAAAATCAACAAGTTAACTTATCAAGTAAGAGAAGCAAGAAGGACACGCCCACATTTTACCTTTTTAAATTTTTTAAACAATACATCTAGAAAACCAAATCTTCGAAGGGCCCAACTTCGAACGCCCGTAACTAATTTTTGGAGGCTAACTTCGAAAAACGGGGAATGTCACTTTTTAAATAATGTAATGTAATACCCAGAAAAAAATTGATTTTGTCGCATAGTTGAAATGATTAATTGAATAAAAAACGAAAATTAATTGATTTGTCATGCAATTTAATTACGGAAAATTCTTAATTTCTATACAAGAAACGAAAGGTTCGAATTGACCATTAAAAATAAACTTATATATACTTATAAATAGTAATAATCTTTTCTTATATCATAACGATTGTTCATATTTTGAATTTCTTCAAAAATCTCATCAATTATTTCATCACTTGGATTACACTGATCCTTCAAGCTAACCGAATTAACTCTGCTCAAAACTTCTGTCGACCATAGATCCTCTAGACTATCTTCCTCCATTACGCTGTTGCGTTGCAGGAGTTCTGACATAACTGACTTCATTTTAATGGCATGTTCCTTGGCTGAAAGATATGATCGTTGAGCTTCTCTATTTTCAGCTGCATATTTGGCACGTAGTTGAGTGTGATCATGATTACAGTCTAGATCATCATTGCTTTCGTTTTCGCTGATCACAACAGTTGGCGCTATTTTTGAAATCATTTTTTTCTGCTTTGGCTTACTTTTGTCACAATACGAATGACGCCGCTTGGGCAACTTAAATGTGACACTACGACGATTCACATCAAATTCTAGTTTTTCGTGGTCATGGATGTTGTTCTGGGCGCCGCTTTCATTGTAAAACTTGAGTTCCTTTACGACGCCCTTAGGCACTATGTTACGAGTCTTATTTATGAAGGTATTCTCCTTTTCTAGCTTGGTTGACTGGCCTTCCGTTTCTTTGTTGTGCTGTTTCTTCTCAGTTGCATTGTCCTTGGCTATTTTTTCATCTCCGCGCTTCGAACGTTTACAAACTGAAAACGGCGTATTTCCAGCATTGAAAACTGCGAGGCCAGCTGGTGATGCTGAGGCTGGCCTCATATGTGGTGTAGAAATTGTATGACGTCGCAATGTGTAGGTTCCTTTAACCAGGTAACTTTCAACGAAATGTGCATTGGTATCTTCGTTAACCACTTGTTGTTTTGTATTGAAAGCGCCCATCTTTACTAGGAATGTATTTTTCAATTTATTGAATAGCTTCTTTTGAGATGTGTGTTTAACAAATGTCAAGACTAGACTGTTGAAGTTTTGCAAAATTTATACTAGTTTCAGCGCAAATTTTAAAAGTCCAAAATCTTAAGTGTGTGCTGCTAGCTCAGGTATTAACAAGACACGCCTCTATTTTTCACCTAAATTGTATTGTTCTAACAAAAGGTTCGTTCCTGGCATCACTGTCCTTAGACTTTTTAACGAGCTTAGATTTTATTGTGTTTAGGTAGGTAATGTTTCAAGCATTGGCATTACTATGAAGGCCAATGTATGTGTGTATCTAAAGAAAAAAATATTTTTCTTTGTAAGTAAAACGACGTTGACATTTTTAAAGAGTGTAAAATTTTAGCCTCTCGGTTTTTCATCAAGCCATTCTAAATATTCTCCCGGTATTTTTTCACACGGATTTTTTTATTCCCTCGTAAAAATACCTACAACATTTTCCCCTTACGAGGGAGTGTCATGACATTCGGAATTTGTAATTCTTTAAAAGGGCAATTCCAAATAAAATTCCGCACTGATTTTGTTCCCTATCTCAAAAATTATCCACTTATTAAATATATGGGGCTCAATTCGTCAACCGGACCACCTAAACATTTCATAGCTTCGATTTTAATAAAATTTGGTGAAAGTGATCTGCTATATATGAAGAATTCTTTGTGTAAGCCTTTTTTCTTTATATTAGAAGTCCTTAATTGACGTGCTAAGAAGGAACATGGGGTACCACGAAATAAATCCCAAATGAAATAAGTCCCATGAAATAAGTCCCAATGAAATAAATCCCACCAAAAAATGAAATAAGTCCCAACTTTAAGAAATGAAACAACTCCCAAAGAAGGAAATGAAATAAGTCCCAATATTTGGTAGTTATTTCATAATGAGGCCCCAGTTTCCAAAAAAAATGAAATAACTCCCAAATGAAATAAGTCCCAAGAAAAATGAAATAACTCCCGAGCCTCGCCGCGCTCACTACCCCCTCCAACTTTTTTTTTCCTGCCTGCCTTTTCATAATCTACATATCGCTCATTTGCTGCAACGTCGTCATAACTCGAAAAACCCAAATTTTGAGTTAACATCACTAATATATCGGAAACAATATTTTTGATCAACTGACAAAGTTTTATATCCGAGGTTTTAACATTTCACGCAGCATCGCCTTTGCTTTAATTACATATCCCATATAAATATACATTAATTCAAAAACTAAAAATGCGTTTTCTCTGATATCAAATTTTTTGAGTTATGACGACGTTGCAGCAAATGAGCGATATAATAAAATTGTAAATTTCTGTCTGTCTGTCGGTCTGTATGTATCTCTAAGTTAACGGCCAATTTTTGGACCAGTCCTTTTCTACCTTTTGGCGATCAAAATCAACTGTATAAAACACCCCAGCGGTAAAATTGAAAATGTGTAATCGATCAAAATCTTTTTTTGGAAAATATTGACACGACAATATCAGTTTCGATGTAATAAGACTGTTGGTTGTTTTGCTAAAATCTTACCTTACAACAGTTATAGAAACAGTTACAAAAACGTGAAAGCTAGTTAAATTGCAATTTTAAGAGAAATGAAATAAGTCCCAATGAAAATGAAATAACTCCCAACGAAATCCCGTTGTTATTTCATTACGAAATAAGTCCCAATTTGTATGGAAAATATTTGGGACTTATTTCATATTTTTTTGGGACTTATTTCATTTGGGATTTATTTCGTGGTACCGGAACATGGATATCGTTTTCTGAAGTATTTTTTCCGTTCTTTAAAAAAAAAATAAAATACCTAAAAAATTGTTGAACAATTCTAGTAAAAATTTGATAAAAATAAAATTTTTTTTAATCTATTATATTAATAGGCTAACAAATTTTTCATATAAAGAATTTCCAAGCTAAACCCATATTAAATATCAAGGTGTGAAACCGATTGAAATAAAGTTCCGGTTTCGGTTACGATTTCGTTCTTCAACATTTATTTCGGTTTCGGTTACGGTTTCGTTCCGGTTTCGGTTTCCAAATAAAAACACCAAGACAAAAAAATTGTGCTACTACAAAACTCAAATATGTAACTAAATGCAAAATTAGTCTGAATTTTCTCCAATATATAGTAATAAATTAAGACGGCGGCCGCCGTGGTGTAGCGGTTAAGTGTTCGGCCTTCTACACCAAGTCGTGGCGGTTCGATGCCCGGCAAAGTAACATCAAAAATTAATTAGAAAAACAAACTCTCCGGGTGTATTTCTGCCATGAGAAGCTTCTCAGCAAAAAATTAATTTGCTTTGCAAGTGCCGTTCGGAGTCGGCAAAAAACTGTAGGTCCCGCCAACTT
>CAXKVI010000005.1:94704805-94886264 GCA_964058755.1 Campiglossa producta | reverse complement strand
GTTACACCTTATATTTATTATTTGGTGGTGAGCACTTGGGCTCTGAGGCATTGGCGGCTATTGGCTTACCCCATTTTACTTATGAAAAACCACCTGTGTTTTGTTACACCTTATATTTATTATTTGGTGGTGAGCACTTGGGCTCTGAGGCATTGGCGGCTATTGGCTTACCCCATTTTGCTTGTGAAAAACCACCTGTGTTTTGTTACACCTTATATTTATTATTTGGTGGTGAGCACTTGGGCTCTGAGGCATTGGCGGCTATTGGCTTACCCCATTTTGCTTGTGAAAAACCACGTTTTATGACTGCGACTATAAGCTATGTATTCCGAATATTCCATAAATTATCTGCGAATTACAATAATATGTAATGCAGATGAAATAAACGAAACCATGTTATGTCGCTTAAACAGCATGGATTCCTGCCATCTCTGCAGAGCCTGAGAGGATTCTCACGATGCTGCGAATAATGAATCCGTCCCTCCCGACGCAGGACTGGAGTGTCACTCTGGTCGGGGATGCGGTAGGGCCTGAGAGAAAAGTGGTATTCACCATGAATAAGGAGGCAATCGAGCCCCTTATAAGTTATAATGGACTAGTGCATTAGAGTGTAGTCAGATCGTTATCCACGTAAACCGTGGCTAGGCAGAGCGCGCTGCCATCTCCACTGCAAGGGGGGACTCGGATATCAAAGAACTGCAAGAGGAAACGGAGGAGTCCGACGAGAAAAGCATGTTATCTGCCACAACACTTTCGCAAAGTGACGTGAACAGCTCGGAGATGGAAGACAGCTTGCTGGACGGGGAGCAACCAATCCTGAGCGCATTATCTCTGATGCTTCTGTCAGCAGGGCTCCTGTTACGCCAACTCGTCGTTGAGAGACAACCTCCGGGATGGGGCAGACCTCGACGATATGGGTACGTCAGGGAAGTCTGAGCGCTCTCATGTTGGTGGTGCGTCAGATAAATCTGCACAAATCTAAAGTATCCTCGGCTTTCTAAATGCATTTTGGTGAAATGTGAGCTTCTTGTAAGAATGCACACAAGCTTCTTCCTTGATTTAAATTCAGCTTCAAACGATGAGGTAACGTATTTGTATGCTGACAAAAGGCTGCAAAACAGGAAAAACTGCTGTTATTTAGTTAAAATAATAAATTTTCATAAAAATCTTACCACATAGACAATTAATTTTTCAAAATAAAAATAAAACGAACTTCAAAAGCTTTCAGTGTTGCTGCAATTTTGTTCGTATCAAGAATATCGGTTTTTACTACCATTTTCATACGATTTTGAAAAGAAGTAGCACTGTCAATCAGATAGGGAAGCATGAAGCCGAGAAGTGTCAAAAACGTCTCGGACTGCTTAACCTTATATTATTAAACAATGGGTAAGATAATCAAACATGGCTTACCATTTTGGAAGCTTCAAAGCTTCAACTTTAAGAGTATGTAAAAATATTTTGAAAAAAGTTTGAAAAATTAGAAGAAAATTCACTTTGAAAAAAAAGCCATTTTTCCCCATACAAAATGTATGTGTAAATTTTTTGCAAGGCTCGTTTTCTCATCAAGGGGTAAGACGGAAAAAAAACAATTTTTTTTTAATTTGAATCACCCTAAAGTAGGGTCTCCTCAGCTTTTTCAGGTTTCGGGAAACAATTGACGGGGTAGCCCATCCTTTTATCCAACTCAGAGCATATTGTTCCCAAAAAATTAGAGATTTACATGATGGAAGCTTTTCTCACCCACGTACATATATACATTAGACCGGAATGAAAAAAAATTTTTTTTGGAAATTGTTTGTTTTTCCAGAATGTCGACAAAAATACTGTGAAAGTTGTAGACCTTAATATAAATTTTTAGAAGCCTCTCATTCAGAAGCGTAGCATGCCTTGCCGGGGACCTGTATATATTTTTGTTTGGGGTCCTTAGGAAGGGTAAAGATTTCTCACAAAAGAAGGAAACTGCATAAATAAGGAGAAATACCAATCATCTGGTTCTTTTTCAAAAAAATGTTTACAAACATTTTAAATTAAATATACACTCTGCTTGCCTTTTCGGCAAAATGATTTATTAAAAAATTGGGTTTAAAAATGCCTTATCAAAGTTTTTTTTTCCAGTAACACTCGATTGCAGAATTTGATTCAAAACGCTCTGTTTCAGATGTTATTTACAACAGATTTTATTCCAAAACTTGATTCGAAAACGCCCTAACTCAGCTGAAAATGTATTGAATTTTCGTGTTGATGGAGTGTTTGGGAAAATAATACTGAGGCAGGGATTTGTTGATCCAAATTTTCAAACAGACCGTTATTGAAAAATAGTGGGTGATGTTACATCAAAAATTTTTAAAACCTGTACCCCGTTTCTGTAAAAATCGACAAAATTCCCGATTTTAATGTCGTCACAGTCGACTCGATTCAAAATTGAAAAAAAAATTTTGTCACTACCTCAAAAGTGAGTGAGAAAATAAATCGACAAAATAAATTTTTTTTGTACAGAAACAAAACAAATGAGTGTGACGTCAATATGACGTCAAATCGACAATTTCAGTCGAGACGATCAGACAGAAACGCAGTACTGATTGGTTGAGAACGGCAGTTATTGGTGGGCAGTTTTGAAGACAAACTGAGATCTGTCTTCAAAAATCGAATGAGGAGCGACCTATAAAAATTAATATTAACTATTTAAGGTCTAAAACTTTTACAATATTTTTTCGTCTTTCTGGAAACTAGCGCCAATATAATTAAAAAAAAAAAAATAGCCCTGTTTAATGTAGACGCACTTTAATCATTTACACTTCAGTGCATGCAAGCTGCAGTCAGTCTTAGTGCAACTGTGATGATTCATTGCAAATTTTAAACTATCAGACTTGATACCTTAACCACTTTTTGTTTTAAAAATAGTTACACCTAGTACAAAGTTTTATGGAATACCCGATGACTAGTGCCAACGTTGTAAGTCGTAGGCCGTCAAACTTACAATCGTGTAAATCATAAATAACTGACTCATGGCTAGACATACATTTTTTGTTTACCTAAACATTAAGGTGGAATCAGGAAGGTGTTTGTAATAATCACGTAAATAATTGCTTAGATATTCCAAATGTGTGTAGGTGCCTACATGCCTCTAGAATTCTACTCGCTTATTTGAGGTGGAAACTTGGTGCTAAGAAGATGGATAAATATGAAACTATGTCTCCTTGAATCCCTCACTCAAAGCATAATTTTTAATACATATCTCAATTAGTTATAAGTTTATTAAAAATATTTATTTCTTATCAACATTTTAGCAAAACAAAAGTACATTTTAAATATGAGTAATTTGTTGTTGATAAAACCAATAATAAAATTGTAGTACATTACAATTTAATGTGTATTTTTTGTATGAATGGAGGAGGTTCATAGCTTTATAGCTCTCATGGGAGAGCGCGGTCTTCTCGTGACTGCTGAGCTCGTTTGATTTATTTGTTATTAAAGTTAACTTCCTTAGAATTATTACATTTCAAACTCGCGACTGGTACGGAGAGTATTGATATTATTTGTTGCCTTTTGTTGCTTTCTACACTTGCGTATGCTTTCATTGGACTTTGGTGTTGAATGTTTTTATGAGTTTGTAGTGAGTCATTTCCATAAGCCATGGGGACCCAATTGAATTTGTATGTGCATTGAAGACGCCAATTTAACACTTAAGTATAGCCTAGCTACTTGGGACCAACTCGCAAATTTGTTTTAATTTTAGCAGGAATTCGCTTAGTCCTGATTTGGATGGATACTTCCCAGATATGTATGGAAGATACCTATAGTCTAGGGATGTCTTCTCTCCCGATTAGAGGCATTTATGGCAGGTTGAATCTGATATCAGGGTCAAGTATTTGACTACATACTTCTCTACCATACCATGTTGTGTTGTTGTTGTAACTGTACTTCGCCCTGTCTAGTCGGAAGATACACTTATAAAAAGTTGCGTGACGGACCAGACAGAGTTGTACCGATGTTGAAAGTCCTTTGCCGGATATGAATCCGGTATGTTCCGGTGAATAGCACCTTGTGACACTAGCCCGACCGTCTTCGGAACGATTTCGTTGACGCCTCTTACGACCGATACCTACCTCGGGCATATTCTAACCCCCTAACCTGCTGGGGTCACATATTGGGGTTCTTAATAACTACCTCAAAATAGGACTCTGACCTACGCTTGTTAAAAGAGTCAAGAAAAAAGTCTAATCATGTTCGAGCTGGTTTCTGAACTCCTGTCGCTGTGGTGGCAGTACTTCCTGCGGGCTTTACGTATTGAAAGGGACCGGCTCAAGACATGTCCTATGTGAATCAGTGAATGAGTTTCCAATGTTGATCTAATTTTAATATGAAGGTGTCGCCAATATTTTTATGGATGCTGCTGAAGTGACAGTCCTTCCATCATCTTAGATTAGACCGTTTCTATCTGCCGAGTCAGGAGGTTAAGAAGACATCAACGGGCGCTTGTCCACTCATAAATGCAAACATGCTGACAAGTAGCCACACTAGAACCTAATAACAAAACTTAGCGCCAAATAAAAGAAAAATTCAAGCACAACTAAGGCAATTTAAGCTTAGAAGAGCTTGATGAAGATCTTCGGAATGATCATACACTCTAGACAGGGCAATGCATTGTTAACAACAACAACAACAACAAGGCAATTTAAATGTGAAAAGCTAATAAAACAACTTGTTTGCCCATAGCCATGTACAGATAAGATTAATTCTGGCTAAACATACAAACGTGTGCACGTATGTATAATATCCAGTATAATATTTGATGATCATCATGATGATGCCAACGAACACAAGTACTTAATTTGTTGACGCTGGTGCGCAAATGAGTTATGCAAATCAAAATAATTCAGCGACAAACAACAAGCGGTCGACGACAAGCACAATGACGACGATGAGCGAGAGAGTGCAGCAGACGTACATGGGTTTTAAATAAAGATTTAAAATAATCTTAAAATTTAATGTGTTTGTATATGTATATACATTTATGCATGTAAGTAAGAATATAAAATTTATGCATGTACTTTAGAGTGGGCCAACATTTTTTAAATTTATATTTAAAAAATTTCAACATCTTTTGGATGATTAGACTAAATTAAATTTCCAGCAAACATTATTAATAATACATATTGACTGTATGATCTTCAAGTGATAAGATATATATTTACTTTCATAGAAGGCTAAAGCGAGTATGAAAACTGAAAAGTATGAAGCATGTGTTGTTTTGCCAGCTAAGAATCCTGCAAGTTGCGGTTCCATTTCTTTTATGAGGTGTTTAATTTTTACCATTTTTCAGTATTCAACCAATATTACTTCCAGAGATATGAAGTACGACATATCGAATGTATATGGGAGGTTTCACGCCACCTCCCTTCCCCGTCTGTTAGTATCGTTCAATTCTACAACCTTTTTTAGAGAGATATTCAATAGGGAAGTCCCATTTGTATGGGATGTTCCACGCACAAATCATTCTATGGTCCGGGTTGTGAAGCTAAACCATTCTCGATATTACTTGAGTGCACATTAGAAATTTGAAATTTTTTGACAAGGGAAGCATTGATAAAGTTTTTATAAAGGCCACCCTAATATACCTACATTTGTGCAAAACTATAGGCGCGTGTATTTGATTTATTAATCTCACCATTTTTAAGTAGAAATAATTTCGTTAGTCCTTTTCGTTGCCAAACAAAATGCCACACCTTCTTTATATGCTGATGATCATCCTGTTGCTGCTCTACCGGTTGTTGTTGTTTAGGCTCAGTTTGTTTTTGTTGTTGCTTAATATTATGATTTTTTATATGTTTATTACGCTGATTATTGTCACACCCAACTTTGCTTTTGACCGTGTGACGGCATGAAATCCCTTGCGCGCTGCAAGCATTACCACCGCCACCGCCCCCACCTCCCTTATCCAACAAACCCACCTTCGCCTCACCCGCCCTCACCTTTGACTGTACGCATCAGTTATTGGTACTGGCTGTATGACTCGAATTAAGCGCCGCTGATGATGCTGTCGATTCATCAGCTGACAAAGTGGTATCACCGTAGAAACGTGGCTCATCATGCATTTCATTACCCACACCAGTGCCTTCCTCATCAGAATCATCATCACCAGAACTATCAGCTAACTTGCCAACAGCGCCTGCGCCATTACCTCCATCCATAGACGCTGTGGATGGTGTAGCTTGATTGCCACCGCCAGCAGCGGCTAGTGCTGCTTTATTAGATTCTGTTTTGACTGCTTTCGAAAGACGTTCATAACATGGCGTACACACGCGCACTGGCTTGGAGCTTTGTTGTGGCAGTAGGAATTTTTTCGATGAGCAAGGACCACATACAACAGCACCACAATTACGACAATGGTGACGACGTACGAGCATAGTAAATTGTGTCTTCTTACAGTTCATACAGTGAGTGGCCTCCGCATCTGGCACCCAAACAGCCGCATGATTTGCAACAGGTTTCTTGCCACTCTTGCGCAGCAAATCCTCGACGCATTTATTGATATGTGCCATCCATTCTTGTTTCTCAGTGCTTGTAGCGGCATAAACTACAAATGATTTGGTTGTTGTGCGTATTAGCCAACCATTACGATATTGTCCATTATCCTCCAGCGATTCAAGTGATACCTCTTCCAACGGCATTATGTGCTGTTTATTATATTTCTTTTTTCCAATTACAATATTTCCATAGACCAAGATGTCGTTGAATAGAAAGAATTGTCTCGACTTTGGGCGTTTGCGACACATTTTCGTGAGTACGCCCTCACCAACGAGCACGCGTCCGGGTATTGCCAGTGGTACACCTGAGCTACCAAAACAACTTTCAACCATGGCAATACGTCGGGAGTTGGCCTCCGAGTTAACTAAACGATCGACCATGTTGCAAACCCAAAAACAGTAAAAAAAATAGCAAGCAGGTGTAGTTTTTTGTGTGTTCGGAGAGGTGTGCCGTAAGCAGTGATTAAAATGTTAAATAGCAAGGGCTAGAAGGTATGGTGTTGATCTTTATTACGTAGGCGGTGCACTCGTTGGAACGGCGCTACGGCTGCAGTTCGCTAATTCCGAAGCAGTTTATACGACTTCTTCAAGTTTCGGCAAATTTTCACACATTTAACAAATCATAATTTTTTACTTTTTAGTCTTTCACTTTCTTTTTTTTTTATTATATCAAATTTGCTACAAAACTGGAACCGTAAAAATCATGTAAAAACCACGAAAATCACTGCTTCCTCACTGCGAAAAGTTTCACGTATTATTTTCTATAAAATAATTTTTTGTTTTTAAAATGTTCGTCGTAGTTGAATACAAAATTAATTATGCTCGAAAATGAATAAAAATGAAATTACTCAATTATTTTTCTGTCTCCACAATTTATCATTCACACTTGTCAACGAATTCTTCTTCTGTCACTTGACAGTCTTGACGTTGCCAGATCATTAATGTTAAGGTCCAGTTATCACGGTGAGTTGACGTAGCGCAATCAGCTGCGTTTGTGAAGCGAAATCATCGTAATGATACATTTACACGGCACCAAATGCGTCGCATTTGGCCAAGATGAATTTAATTTAATTTGGTGATCAGCGGATGAAGGGTCTCGAGAAAACTTGGCCAAAAGTGCCGCATTTGATGCAGTGTAAACGTTACTTAATAGTACATTTACACTGCACCAAATTTGGCGCATTCAAATGAGCCAGTTCGACACCGTTTACACTGGCAAATTTGCATTTGGCTTCACCTTCCCTGCAAGAATTTTCTACCGGCACAAGAAGCCTACGCAAAAGCTTTACCGTGATGATTTAAACAACTGTTATTGTTATTTACGGCTATGCATGAAAAAAAGCGCCTAATTTGCAATTTTTCGGCAAATTTGCCCAATTTGGTGCGGTAGCGAAATCATCGTAAACGAGCTCCTAAATTCATTTTTTCTCGAAGAAAGCTCTAATAAAACATATATGAAAGCTGTTTACGATTCGCCTACGAATACTGTTTCGCTTTAAAATCTTTATACATCCGTTTTTTGGTTGCAAATGTAGGTACTTCGTACTTTAAAAATTCTGAAATTTCTTATTTCATTTTTTTTTTGTAACAAAATACTTTCAGAAATGTTTTTTTGGGTGATTCGAGAATAGGTCGCAAAACGCCATGTTAGTAAAATGTAAGGTACCTTTCTGGCTAGGAAGGCACAGATGTAAAAACATGGAAACAACACAAATTAGCTCTTATTATGAGATAAACCCTGTAAAAAAAGGTGCTCCAATTAAAAAAGGTGCTCCAATTAACGTGGCAAAGTCCTAGGATTGGACTACTCCACCCCGTATTCCATGGAACACCCACAAAAGATTATTTTCCAAAAAAGGTCCAACTAGATTACTCCAGTAATGTACCGTAGCGAGAGAAATACCTACTTCAACTCTCGCTTTACATTGGAGCACTCGTTGGAGTACTAATTGTATATAGGTGGTCCAATCCTAGGGCATCCATGTTAATTGGACCACCTTTTTGTGTGAAATTGAACTCTACGGAGTATTGAAAAGAGCATTTTACCGTTTTTGCAGGGAAATCGATTTTCGACTGCTGTCGAAAGAGTTGATAGAAAAAAATGTAGGTATTTGGAATTATGACTAACATTGTCATAGTTTACACTAGCCGTCAGCTGGTAAAAATCCGTAAAAAATTGTAACAAAAGTCGCTTTTCGGCCCCACAAACCTTTACGATGATGATTGAGGATCAGATTATGTAATTTGACAAAATTTTCACTCTTCTTGGTGAGTTCTTTATTATCCAGTTTTCTGTCAAGTTTTTAGTCTTTGTCGTGAGTCAAGGGGGAAATAATTTTTGAATGTGTTTTAAATCTTATGCGATTCTTTCTAGAAGCATTTCGGAGCTTTTTGTAGTCATTTACTGGTCGTTTGTATTATCGAAAATAGTCGATGTATCCGATTTCTCCCATTTTAAATAACGATAAGAGATAAGTGTGGGGTGTAAGAGTAGGTCGCCGCCCCGTTGGTACACCCTGGGTAACGTTAAATGACCTAGATGGCCTACACGGCTAGTTTATCGTATTGCCGGTTCTACGAGAACCGTACCTGTACTTGCGTTGTACCCATCGTGCCGAAACGACCCGGGCCGTTTTTTTTTTATATCGACCCGGCCAAGAGAAATACACGCGGGATGACCCTGTCTGACATTTGGGCAGGGCTACACCTCGTTACAACAACATAAGTGTCAACACCTGACTTTCAATTATTTCAAAAACGTATTATCTCAAATTTCGAAAGAGGGCGTTATTGGCAACAAATTTAGCTAGGGCGTTCTTCTAAAAATTCTCAGATAGAGCGTTTTTGAAAATTATTTTGTAACGGGATGATCTTGAACTCATTCGCCGATTTTGAATGTAAAATAACAAACATCTGATAGTAGACGCCGTTTGGGGGCCTATAGGGGGATTTTGCCTGTTTTTAAAGGGATAAAATTTAAAATTTTCGTACATAAACAAACAATATAACTAAAAACACATTTGAGTAACACACACGCACATCAATTATATCGTTTGTTTCGCTTACAATTTCTACCTGTCTTTGTTTTTCCTCGATGGCACGTTGCACATTTGCATCATATTGCTTACGCTCTTGTCCCCTGCGTTCGGAACGTAGATTAAATGGACATAACACCGATGTGGTTTGCAACTTTTTGGGCACAAAAGGTTCTTCATACACTGCAGTTGGTGGCCGCGGTTCCAAACGCAATGGATGCATTTTCTTCAATTCCTCTAACTGCAAATAGTGTGAAATTTGTATTTTATAAACACGCTCAATTGAGAAGATTAATATAATTTACCTTCTGCTTGCGTTTCTCTTCGCCGTCACGGTGGTGCTTTAAAACAACAGGCGTTACTGGTACTGTAACCGCATGCTTAACCATTTTTGCTTGTAGCGATTTGTGATGAGCATTAAAATTTGGAACTGGTCTACTATGAAATTGGCGCATTTTACGCTCTTCATCTTCACGCTTACGTAGTAGTTCCGCTTTTCTACGTTTGTACACCTCGCTGCATTGATAGGCATGCGGTGTTGTTGGTGCGGCCGGCGCCGGAGCTGTCACAGATTTGGCCATTGCGCCTGTTTGGCAGCTACCATTAGCAGCGGCAGTGTTCGCTGTCGTCGCCGTATTATCAACTTTTTCCTTTTTTACACCAGGATTAATGCGTGCTTTGGCACGTGTAATTAAAGATTCGGATAGTACAATAGCATTTGATTGGGCGGGTTCAGGGTCCGCAGCCAAAGACGAATCTGGTGGTGAAGTCTTTATTTGTTTGCCGGGGTTAATGCGTGCACGATTTCGTGCAATAAGAGAATCTGTAAAATTTACAGGATTTGTTGTAGTCGGTTGTAGTTCTTCTTCTTTCGTTGGCGAATATCTTGTCGACTTGCATTTTGTCACCGCCTCCTCATTTTCAATCTTTATACCAGGATTTATACGTGCACGGCCTTTAGGCTTTGCTTCTTCAGCTTTGTTGCCTTCGTTAGATATTGTTTGTGCTGTTATTTCCTTGAGTGGAGACTTTCTGAATGACTTTGGCGTGCTAAGAATGTTTGCATTCTCTTTATCGCCTTGGCTTGGTTTGAATGTATCATCTAAAGTTAAAGCGTCTGTAAGATAAATATATATAATATAGTGAATTTTAACAAATTCATATAATTTTTATTAGAGAACCCACCGATTTCGGTCAACAAATCCATTCCTTCTTCTGACTCGTCCAAACGTTCGTGTTTTATATGTTTGTTTGCTGTCATTCAAAAATTGACAAAAGGATAGAGGCAAACACAAAATAGCTTAATAACAATTTTTTTTTAACATAAAGCTTACCAAAAAATTTTTGCGAATGATCCAAAGCGTGATTTCCAACATCAATGTCGTCCCAATTGAAGTTATCTTTGTTTGCTCCTGGCATATTCAAATAATCCATTTGTAATATGCGAAATTTTATGGTTAAATAATAAAATATTGTAACAATACTTTCATAAATTAATACACACAATTTCACAGCAAAAAAACAAACAAAAATTTAGCGCGAGCGACGTTTGAAAATTTGATTGCAGTTTGTTTGAAGGCGAGAAAGAAAATGACAAATGACATATAAATTGTAATAGAGGCACAGGGTGTAATGTGTTGCTAAAATTAATTTACAGGGCTCACCAGATGCAGGCATATCTAAATAACATTGGGAGTATGCATATTCCACATAAACAGCCCAATTCTAAACAAATTTTCAGTGGTGAATCGGTGTAAACCGTGAAAAATTGTTTACAATCGGCGTGAATGTTAAATGAGCTGTTAAATGAGCTGTTCCAAACACCCTTTGGAAATCAATGCAAAGCTGTCATCTACTTTATTTCGACGATGAATATGCGCCATAAATTTTCACGTAGCAGATTTTCTTTCTCTCATATAATTTGTGAGGAAAAATGTATGAAGAGGTGAAAGGGTTCGTTGAACAATTTTTTCAGAATTGCTCTGTATAAATTCGACAATTTTTGAGCAAAAGCCATGAAAATTTGTGTAATTATCAGGGCTGAAAACCACTCCAAAAACCTGTGTGGTTCGGTTCAGTGGTTCGAACCACCTAAAGAGAACTTGAACCGGTAAATTTTCCTAAATATTGAAATTAAGTAGGCTACTTGACCTATATAGTTTTCAGTTGAACGGTTGTTGTTGTTGTAGCGAGGTGTAGCCGTTTATTTGCTTGTGTTTGGTTGAAAGAACAGAATTAAGACTACAAATCGAAATAATTACACTGTACAACAGCTAAAAAATTCCACAGGGTTTCTCATCGGTTTCTAATGCTTTTGAATGTGCTTCAGAAGCCCTTAAGAACCCCGGTAGGGATTCCACAAACTTCAATTTTCTTGTACAGTGTTATTACTGCATGTATTTGGGAAGGTCAACCGGCATGCTGCCTGAGATCTACAGTGCGCTACGGAGAGTAACGTACTCTACAAATCACGCCACTAATTTCCTGGGACGTCCATTAGAAAAAGTTGATGACAATTCCAGACTGTTACAACAACAAAAATAGATCATGATTATGTTTTCAACGCTCACATATAACCGTTAAACCGTGTATAAAATTCCTGCATGAAAAATGAAAATACTTTTCAATTGCACTCGTCACGGATGAGCGACCGACGAACAGCCCTCTACTTCTTTGACATGACAAATGTAAATGGACATATCCGGCGCAGCGGGGAGTACTAAATAAATTTGCAACCACCGAACAGTTATTATTTTAACTCGAATAACAACAGGTGCCTACGCGGTCCCACATCAATAACAAGAACAGGTTAGAGTTGTTGTATCTATATTTCACTAATAAAAAGTTGCGTGACAGACCAGACAGGGGTTGTACGGATGTTGACGGTCCTTTGCCGGATGTATCCGGTACGTTCCGGTACTACCTTGCGGTACTGCCCGACTGCCTTGGTAGCAATTTCGTGGATTTTATTGGCCTTTTACCACCGGCATACCTACCTCGGGCATATTCTAAACCCCTTACCAGCAGGGGTTAGAGTCTTCTGCCATGGCTTAAGCTAAAGCGTTATTTTACGGGACGTAAAGTTCAAAATATTTTGAAGTCCCAAAACGAGAACAATTTAAGATACCTTAGTGTCCAAGCCCAGGCGTTTTAAGCTTCTGAGTACGTAACTGTCTATGCATTTTTGTCCTAGCCCAACAATGCACAGCACTCTAATAACTGAAGCTAATTGGAAACATCAACAAAGCCAGTCAGCTATCCCTAATCAGAAAATGGTGAAAGTAAGCAAACAGCGTTGACATGACGGATGTGGTGAAATAATTTTGCGGTTACCATTTCATCGGCTAACCCATAATGCATCCACATGACAAAAATGGAATGGCTACAACATTAAAAAACATCTAATAAGGAAACATTTCGATGACTGAGAATGGTTGAAGGACATAAAACCGCAAAAAGGATCGCAGCTAAAACAAAAATGAAAGGCTGTTGATATGAGATAACAACGATGCGCTGAAAATGTCCACATACATACATACATATCAACATACATACATACATATATGTATACAATTTTATACTTTAAACCAGCATGACTTTTGAATTTGTAGTTATATACATATGTACATATAAATAACCTTGTGGAGAGAACGAGGCCATCTCCAAACTCATATAAACAAACCAACCCTACAAAAAAATGGCATAATAATCTCTAAAGAGAGTGGCCTACTTAATATAAAATAAAAATAAAATAAAATAAAAAAAGTAAACTAAAAAGAAATAAAATGAAGTAAAATAAAAAAGAAAAAAATAAAATGAAATAAATTAAAATAAATGGAAATGAAATAAAAAAAAATTATGAAAAATAAAAAACGAAATAAAATGGAATAAAATAAAAGAAAATAAAATTAAATTAAATAAAATGAGGTAAAATAAAATGAGATAAAATAAAATGAAATAAAAACATAAAATAAAATAATATAAAAAATAAAATAAAAAAATATAAAAAATAGAATAAAATAATATAAAAAAAAAATAAAATAAGTTAAAATAAATTAAAATAAAATAAAATAAATTAAAATAAAATAAAATAAAATAAAAACATAAAATAAAATAATATAAAAAATAAAATAAAATAAGGTAAAATAAAATAAAATAAAATAACATAAAATAAAATAAAATAAAATAAAACAAAATAAAATAAAATAAAATAAAATAAAATTTAAAAAATAAAATGAAAAAAAAAAATATAATAACAAAATAAAAAAATCTAAAGAAAAAAAAAATAAAACGAAATTAAATGGAATAAAAAAAAATAAAATAGAATAAAAATGAAGTAAAATAAAACAAAATAAAATTAAAAAAGTAAAAAAAAAAAAAAAATTAAAAAAAATAAAAATTAAAAAAAAAATAAAATTAAATAAAAAATACAAAATAAAAAAAACCAAATGAAGTGGAATAAAATAAAATAAAATAAAATCAAATCAAATCAAATAACATAAAAAAATTGAATGAAATAAAATAAAATAAAATTCAATAAAATAAAAAAAGAAATAAAATAAAAATCAATAAAATAAAGTAAAATTAAAAACAATAAAATAAAGTGAAATAAAAAGGAAAAAAAATAAAAATATATAATGAAATGTATGAAAAAATAAAAATAAAAAATAAATAAAATAAAATAATACAAAATAAAATATAGCAAAATAAACTTATATAAAATAAATTAAAAAGTTGAATAAAAAACTAAACAAAATAATATAAAATAAAATTAGATGAAATGAAATGAAATAAAATTAAACAGAATTAAATAAAATAAAGTAAAATAAAGTTATATGAAATAAAATAAAACAAAATAAAATAAAAAAGTAAACAAATAAAATATCAGGATTTTTCTAAATAATTAAGCATAACCTTTAACCGCCTAGGCGATTTTGGCCGTCCAAATAAAACTAAATAAAAAATAAGACAAAAAAAAAAAACAATATAAAGTTAAATAAAAAGAATACAAACAAAAAAGTAATAAACAAAATAAAAAAATAAAATGAGTTGAAAAGAAATGAAAAAAAAAATAAAATAAGAAGAGATAAGATAAAATAAAATAAAATAAAACAATATAAAACAATATATAAGCAAATTAAACAAAAGAAAATTAAATAAAGGCAGCTGAAAAATCTGACCTTGTTGGCTATCTATAGCTTGTTACAGAAAGCTGTTTTTCGTTTGTGTGTTAAAAAAGGTAAGCCTTGAAATTTACATCCAAGGACTTTAAAGCCGGCTTCCGGGAAATTTTTTCCCTCTATACAATATACACATATTTACTTTTTTGCATGCATTGCATTACCACGTTGTTGTTGGTGACAACCAGTTTATTTTAGTGATAAGCGTACATAAAGGTCTACATACAATATATTCAATTCATGAAAGCTTTTACCGCAGACTAACATAAAAGCTCACAATACAACACAACTGTTGCTTATTCGTCACACAATTTTCAGTTTATAGCTACGTTCATGCTTTCACGCGTCTCAGTTGACTGATAACAGTGGCAGGATTCAAACAGGTTGTCGGAAAGTGTTCATGTAGTTTAAGGATACTTTTTTTCATACGAGAGAAGTAAATATATTTGTAAATACAAACACTACGACAGCTAAAAAGCGCGGCAAAACTAGTTGGTGTTGTTTAATAATGAAGCAGTGTCATTTAAAAACAAGAAAAAAGAACGATAAAATAAAAAATTATTAAAAAAATCAAACCAAAGTATCTAAATATCGAAGCAGTGATAAGAATTTGTAAGTTAGTTATGCAGACAAATGAAATGCATTGTGATGAGCTTTTATGTATAGGAAGTTGTGAGTGTTATTGTGTCTGTGTGTTTTTGTAGCAAATTATTGAAGGATAAACAACAACCTCGGTCAGCACAGCAAGCTAGATATTAATACACGCTCCATAGGAACAGGGACAGTTACGACGAGCACACATACATACATACATACATACTTACACGGAGTGACCAGTATTGATTGGGTGCTAAGGTAGCGTGCTGTTATCATAATCCTGTGTAACTGACAAAAGAGGAAGCATTAAAAAAAGAGACTTGAAAAAATGCTCACAGATTCATAATCTCTGACAAGTGGTGTGTGTTTGTATTTGGGTTAGTATTTGTGTGTGGCATGCTCGTTAAATCGTTATACAGTTTTTTTTTAGTCTACTTTTAGGCGTATGACCACTGCACTGGCTGTGTCCGGGTTGTTTAGACATGTTGATAATGAAATTAATTAAGTGCTGTGAAGAAAGGAAATTTTTATGGATGCATTTTTAAACTAAATCAAAGTAAAAATGCTAATAAAATCCTAAAAAACGGGTGATATTAATTAAGTATGCGTGTAAGTATAAAATCTGCTTTAAACACTTTGCCGTTGTTGACCCTGAAATTTGATAAGCCGGAGTTACGAGCAAGGTTGTAGCCAGGAATGTATATTTGAAGGAAAACTGGGAGGTGCTTTGCCTAATTAATACTGGGAAAATGGGAAGTGAAAAGGAAGGCGTTGCCGCGTTCTCCCGTTTGACCTTTGGAACGGCTTCACAGTTTTTAGATATTTTCTACCGACGTCTTAACCTTATTCAATTTATTTTATTAATTTTATTTAATTTTAATTTATATTAATTTATTTTATTTTTGAATAAATTATTATTTTTTGGCATATTTTTTTAAATTGATTTTTTATTTTAATTTATTTTATTTTATTTTATTTATTTTATTTTTTTTATTTATATAGTTTATTTTAATTCAATTTTAGTTTACTTTATTTTATTTTATTTTATTTTATTTTTTTTAAGTATGTTATGAGTTTGTGGTCATTAATTTGAGAATCTTTGAAACTAAGGTAGTATAAAAAAACAAAAAACGAATAAAATGAATACATACTAAGTGAACATGATGGATATAAGCTGGCAATAATTTCAACGCAGCTTGGTGTAAGAGGTACACACTGCGGGCTTAGAAATTCGTAATCCCCTTGGTTCTTGGTTCGATGACCAACAAAAGGTGATGAAAAATTTCTAAACACAAATCCATTTGATAAGTGCCCTTGAGCAAGGCCGAAATTACGTTATCATGGTAGCTTGTAATTGTTGTTGCTTTTCCATCTTGTTCACTAAAAATAAAAACACAGAATAATTTAAGAAAAATTATTCCCAAACGGTCAAAAGTCCACCAAAGTTTTAAAAATTTATTTTTTTTATTTATATAGTTTATTTTAATTCAATTTTAGTTTACTTTATTTTATTTTATTTTATTTTATTTTATTTTATTTTATTTTATTTTATTTATTTTTTTTATTTATATAGTTTATTTTAATTCAATTTTAGTTTACTTTATTTTATTTTATTATATTATATTTTATTTTATTTTATTTTATTTTATTTTATTTTATTTTATTTTATTTTATTTTATTTTATTTTATTTTATTTTATTTTATTTTATTTTATTTTATTTTATTTTATTTTAATTTAATTTTATTTTTTTGTTTTTTTTAGTTTTCTTTACTTTTTTATTTTATTTTATTTTATTTTATTTTATTTTATTTTATTTTATTTTATTTTATTTTATTATATTATATTTTATTTTATTTTATTTTATTTTATTTTATTTTATTTTATTTTATTTTATTTTATTATATTATATTTTATTTTATTTTATTTTATTTTATTTATTTTTATTTTATTTTATTTTATTTTATTTTATTTTATTTTATTTTATTTTATTTTAGTTTATGTTATTTTATTTTATTTTATTTTATTTTATTTTACTTTATTTTATTTTATTTTATTTTATTTTATTTTATTTTATTTTATTTTATTTTATTTTATTTTATTTTATTTTATTTTATTTTATTTTATTTTATTTTATTTTATTTTATTTTATTTTATTTTATTTTATTTTATTTTATTTTATTTTATTTTATTTTATTTTATTTTATTTTATTTTATTTTATTTTATTTTATTTTATTTTATTTTATTTTATTTTATTTTATTTTATTTTATTTTATTTTATTTTATTTTATTTTATTTTATTTTATTTTATTTTATTTTATTTTATTTTATTTTATTTTATTTTATTTTATTTTATTTTATTTTATTTTATTTTATTTTATTTTATTTTATTTTATTTTATTTTATTTTATTTTATTTTACTTTAATTTAATTAGTTTTTTTTTGTTTTTTTTTTTAGTTTTCTTTTCTTTTTTATTTTATTTAATTTTTTTCATTATATTTTATTTTATTCAATGTAATTTAATTTAGCTTAGTTTAATTTAATTAATTTACACTTTTTTTTGTTTAATTAAATTTTTTTTTTAATTTTTTTTACCGTTTTTTCTGTTTTTTATCACGGTTTCAAAATTATTTATTGTAGCCTATTAGAGCCCATACACTGGAATCATAAACGAAATTCAAATTTAAGAACATATTTACTCTCAAAATCAGAAGAAAATTTAATTAACGGCAACGCTTCGGGCTAATTGTTTGCGTTTCTAAAATTTAATTTCGATTTTTATTAAAACACAAAACTTCGCATGCCTAAGGGAAAAGCAAAAATTAAGTTTGCTGATTTGTACATTCATACGTATTCAGATATTTTACCATGGTACATACCACATTTGCCGGCATGCATATTTACATTAGACTATGTATATCGAAAAAGCAAAAGTTTCCCAAACAAAGAATGAATGAATGCATGAATGAAGACTCTATGGTCCGGTTTTCATTGTATGAGATAATCTCTAGTCAGTTTTGTCTGTGGTTTAAACTTGCACTGTAAAACCAGGCCTAAGTAACATTTTAAGTTGAGAGAGAGCTCTAAGTCATTTTGGACATTTTAGTGCCAGAAATAACATGGAATTTGCAATATGTAGCCAAACTCCTTACATCCCTTTTTTCAGGCTGTTTTTTCATATAATAATAATAACTATATGCAGGACGGTTGAAAGTAAAAAAAAAATCCTAAATTACTCAGCCCATGACTTGAAAAAATACAAACAACTTCAAGTGGTTCAAACCTCAAAAATACCCTAATCACCCTAATATACATACATAAATTCAAATTTCTGTGCTGCCCAAATGGATAGACCGATCATATCTAAATTTGAAATACTAACTGGAAGTTTTCTATACAAAGTTTTCTATCAAAAACTTAAATAAAGTGCCACTGTAATTTGCAAACAAAAGAACCCTAATGTTAAATAATGTATTGATTTTTCGAACACAGTCAACTTTTAAACATGATTTCCCCACATTTTGTTTTTAACGTGGTGTAGTTATTAGTCCCATATGAGACCCCGTTTTCGAGACATTCACCAAAATATGGACCAGGTGCGGCCGTGGACGGGTGTCCCACAATATGGGTGTCAAATGTAAGATGTTGACGAGTGCTTTAACTACACCATGTTATTAGTTCGATATGAGACCCCGTTTTCTAAATATTCATCAAAATGTGGACCATGTAAGGATCTAGAACATGTTTGTATGCGAAACCATTCTAATAACACTTCTGATTAGGTATTAGAAGGCAATGGTTTTTAGGTCACATTTTTCGAAATATCATCCTAAATGTGGACCTGGGATAGAAATAGGGTCTCTTCAAGTCAGCACCTTAGTTTTGCAAGAATCGGTGTTACAATATCTATAAAATTTTGCAAGGGGATATGTGACATACGTGCCTACATACACAGACAAAAAATAGTAAAATCAACAGTCTCGAACTGTTACCCTGAAATTGACCAAATTCTGTTGAATTGAATTTTTTCTTGAAATAACTGTTGATTCAACAATAATAGAACTGTTAATTTTTAATCAACAAAATTTGGTAAAACTGACAGAATTTTGGGTTAATCCAACAGCGAAGGAAGTGTCATTTTAAAAACAACAAATTTCTGCGGTTAATCCAAAAGCGGAGATACTGGCATTTAGACTTCGACCAGCATAAGTACGCGATGGCCTGATGGTAGTCATCTCCGTTCAGCAGTCAAACAACGTGCCATTTCGAGCAAAGCTGTAATAATAAGTATGCGATACCTGGGTTGAGCGTTGGAGAGACCTGAGTCCGATTCGCGGTGAAGTCAAAAAGTCTGAAAAATATTTTATTTCGGTGTTAAAATAAGACTTATTTAAAAAAAAAAAAATTATATTGACTTCACCAAAAATTGAACCAGCAACCCCTAGAACAACAAAATAATAGCTTAACTGTTAACCTTTTTGCTAAAAATTTTGTTTGCATATCATAATATATTCTAACCTTCTTTCTATTAACAATGCTAAAATGTTGCTATTAAAATACATGTTTACATGCTTACTTTGAGCCACGTTAAAAAATACATTAGTTGATAATGTTGAGTATTATAAAGAGATTATGCAATCTTAATGCAGGCACATAATACGGATGTAGCGGGAGTGAGTTTAATGAACCCGGAATCGGTTTTTTTTAATTGGCTGATTTGGAATTAGCCACTATAAGAAGTTAAATATAAGTAGAAGATTGAATACACAGAGAAAAATGAGCTGGGAATGGGTAAGAATTGACCGTGATTTTGGTTGAATCAACCCATATTTTGGTTGAATCAACAGATATTTTTGTTGATATAACTATATTTTGGTTTATATAACCAAATCACTGTCAATTCTTATCCATCACCAGCTCAATTTTCTCTGTGTGTAGAACAATGTTAAACGGTTAGGAGAATAGGTTTTTTTTTGGTGATTTTTGAACTAAATAAATATGTAGTGAACTTAATATTTTAATTGAACTATGTATTTCGTTAGTGAAGTGAACTAAACTTTTTTGGAGAAACTTTTCACTAAGGGCGGATTTCTCGACTGCCCGTTAACGTCAAAGTTCACTGTCAATTCACTGTCAGTTTAACAGCCAGTTCATTTGTCCTTTATTTAACAGGAGGATGAACTGCCCGATAAAATTTAAAGTGAGCGTTAAGTTGACGGCTAGTTGAGAAATCCGCCCTAAGACCAAAAATAGATATGTAGTTCAATGGTTTGAACGAACTAGAAGCGCACTAATCCTTTTATTTAACTAAAAAGCTAAACTCTACACCTTTTCAAGTTTATAATGAGAAAATGTAAATTTATATTGAGAAAACAAAAGTTGATAATGAGAAATGTAAGTTCATAAATATATGGGTTCATTTCTCATTACTTACATTTTCTCATTATAAACCTGAAAAGGTGTAGTTCCGAGCTTTCGGAAACGCAATCCAATCTCCGTAACATCCCTAGTACAAAGTAAGTACATTCACATTCTTGCATACATTTTATGATTTTGATTAGGTTTAGCCTGGAAATCAAAGCAAGATCCAAGCTTAGCAATGAAGGTAAATTCAGGTTTTAAAAATTAGGTTATTTTTTAAAAGAGCATTGAACAGCTGAATCATCTGTAACCGAATCATCCGGTATAGATTAGTGGTAATGCCTTATGGCTCTGTTAGGCCTATAGACAGTATACTTGACCGTGCAACACCGATACATACTCTCTCATCAAAAAAGGAATGTTAATTACTTTACCTATGGGTGGGGAGGCATTCTAACGTACTTGACATTCTTTATTGTGATAATAAGGAAGGTATATAAATTACTTTTCCTGCTCAAGTCACTCTATTATTGACGCTAATGTATTCTAGTATTTTTATCTTGGTCGCGAGTAATTTACTTATGCAAATATGCAAAGGTTGTTTTGTACGTAATACATAATCAAATACACGCCAAATTATAGTGCACTTAAAGATATGCATTAGAGCGTCCCAAAAATGTATGAAACAAATTTTTTTTTGGCTCAATAACGGTAACTCGTGCAGACTTTTGGTTAAAGTTTTATCTAGCAGCTTATCTATGTTCGCAAAAGAGTCCACCAATGCTTCGAAAAACACAAACTTTTATTTTGTGTCCATATATAAAGGACTGTGCAGCAAATCTCTACCTTTAAATTTTTACAAGGACAACAGGTTCTTTTACCAGGATATTGAAAAAACCTATTCACTAGAAAAGGGCATTGGAATTTCAAAAGTAGTTTAGTAGATTGCGTCGCAATATGTTGAAATTTCGGAATTATAGTGCACTTTATAAGTCATACACTGCGTATTAGTAACATTTAGTTATTCATGTTTTTGTTGATATCTCTGAAACTGATTGAGATATCGAAATAAGACTTACACTACGTTGAGGCTCTCATAAACACCTTTTCTTTGATACCCATATTGTAAAATCAGTTTCTAGGATATCTCCTAACTTTTTATGGAGGATAGTAATTTTTTAAGGACATTACTTCCATATCCTTAGAGGATAGTTAAAAAAGTTATATTTAGCCTATATTCCTATTATTCTATACACTAGTACCAACATATCCAATTTTTTTTTTGTAATTTTTCGGGATGTGTTAAAATTTTTGATCCCTTAAGGATGATTTTACACGGGTCCATTTACTTCGTTCCACTGCGTTCTACCTTCAAATACAAGGTGTGAATCGACTAGAAAAATCGACCCGTGTAAATGAGCCATTAAGGAATGTCTAATACTAATTACACACAAAAAAATTTTGGTGTCAAAACAGCACTTTAAGGTGCTTAGGTATATATAAACTAAAATAAGTGTTATTTTAACACCAAAAAGTAGTCAAAGTAACAAAAAATATAAAAAAAACTATTTACACCACTTTTACTAAGGTTACTTCACCACACTTGCCATATGGCCTTCACTGCGAATCAACTAACAATTATTAACTACTGAACGGAGATGTCTATCACCGCTTTTGAGGATTTACACCACACTTTTTCACTTTACACCATTTAACTGTAGCAAAAGAACGTTGACACCAAAATAGTGTTAGTTTTACTCCAAAAAAGTATAGACTTTGCATTTTTTTTGGCGTGTATGAAGTGCTTAAACGGTAAGGATACAACAGTATGAGTAACACCAGTACATCAATCATTAAATTAGCAAAATGCAGTGAAATGCAGATGGATTTAACTAAACACTTTAAATGTAAGTCGACACGGGTTGCCCTGTTCCAAATTGCATAATACTTTGTTAGGTTAGGTAGGTAGGTTCAAGTGGCTGCCGCAGAGGCACACTTAGGCCAGTTTTGAAGGCCCGTTGTGATACCACCAACACAAGGAAAGTCAGCCCCGGGACCCAGCCATATGGAAAATCCCTGAGTTGTTGGGATTTTCCACATAGCAGAATCCCGGGACTGACACTCCTAAACCGACACCGTTACTCCTCCTCGAACCACTTAGATGACTTTATGAAGCCCATCAAGTCCTTTATGTCCAGTTCCGCGATCTGGTTTAGACTATCTAGGAACGGAACTCCCAAAAAGCGCGTTCTCACGCCGCTTAAAGCCGGACAGTTGCAGATGAGGTGCTCCACTGTTTCCTCCTCCTCATCATCTTTGCAACTCCTGCAGCATCGTCGGTAGGGCACACTTAGCCTTTCTGCATGCCTACCAATCAGGCAGTGACCGGTTAATACCCCTATCAATATGCAGATTTCCCTCCTAGTTAGGGCATAAATGCGTCTAGACCTTTTAAGATCCCATTTTGGCCAGGTTTGTTTCGATATCCGACACCCTGGGGATTGCAGCCATCTTTCGTTGGCTTGACGGAGTGTGTGCTCCTTCAGCATTAGTTTGCATGTGGCAAACGGCATACCTAAGCGCTCTTTATCCCGAAGAACCTGCTTGGTCGTGCCCTGCCTGGCAAGCTCGTCTGCCTTACAGTTTCCCTCAATGTCCCTATGTCCCGGGACCCATATGAGGTTTACGCGGTTCTGTTGGGCCATCTCCTGAAGAGATCGACGACAGCTGAGCGTCAGTTCAGAGTTGAACGTGTATGAGCCAAGGGATTTGATTGCCGCCTGGCTATCGCTGAAAATAGTGATATCTCCTCCGATAACACGTTTGCTTAACCAGGCCGTGGCGTCCCGGATTGCCGAGACTTCCGCCTGGAAGACGCTACAATGATCAGGTAGTCTGAAGGAGAGTTCAAGGTCCAAATCCCTTGAATAAACCCCTCCTCCAACTCTGCCGTCCAACTTCGAGCCGTCGGTGTATATGGAAGTGCCACCATTTGTTTCGGGACACCAATCCGTCCTCTCCCAGTCTTCTCTGCTGGGAATGTTTATTTTGAAGCAGCTATCCCCGACTGTAGTGGTCGCACAACGATCTGTGCTTAGAGGGAGAAAGCTGTAAGATTCCAGAATACTGGAGTGTCCAATAGTACCCGCACCCCAACTGGAGGTTTCTCTTAGGCGCAGAGCTGATGCCGCCGCTGACCGAAACCCTTCCAGATCAAGTGGCAAAATGCCCAGAATGGCCTGGAGGGCTTCGTTGGGCGTTGTCCTTAGCGCACCGCTTATACAGATCATATTGGATCTATGGACTTTCCGCAACAGATTCAGGTATGTTGTCTTGCTCAGTGCCGGCCACCATACGACGACTCCATACAGCATGATTGGGCGAATGATGGCCGTGTAGATCCAACTGCATACTCTAGGGCTGAGCCCCCATTTTTTGCCAATGGCTCTTTTGCATGTGTAAAGAGCGATGCAAGCTTTCTTCTGGCGCTGAAGAACATTCTCCTTCCAATTCAGTTTCCTGTCCAGAACTATGCCTAGAAACTTGGCCTTATCCGACAAGCCCAGGCGCGTGCCATCTAGTTCTGGTAGGCTTAGTGGCGGTATTTTGTACCGGTTGGTGAAGAGGACAAGTTCCACTTTCCCCGGGTTGATACTAAGTCCGCAGCGAGAGGACCACCTCGAAACCTCTCGCAGTGCTACTTGCATCAGGTCACTCAGAGTTTGTGGGAACTTGCCTCTGAATGCAATAGCTAAATCGTCTGCGTATGCCACTATCTTCCCGCCCCCCCAGCTTGTGTCACGTAGCAACGAGTTGACTGTGAGGTTCCATAAAAGCGGGGAAAGAACACCACCCTGGGGCGTTCCCCTTGTGACATAGCGTGATAACTCGACCGTACCAAGTGAAGAAGCTATTTTCCTTCCTCTTAGAAGTTGGTCAATTAAACCAGTTAGAGGTCTATCTACGCCCAGATTAGTTAGAGCGGAGTTGATCGCCTCCGGGCTTATATTGTTGAAAGCCCCCTCAATATCTAAGAAGGCCACGAGACAGTAGTCCTTTTCACACAGCGATTTCTCAATGACAGATACTAGGCTGTGCAGAGCAGTTTCTGTTGATTTACTCTTGGTGTATGCATGCTGATAGCTAGAGATAAGGTTGCTATCAATAGTCGTTGAAAGGTAGTCGCTTAGTATCCTCTCAAAGGTTTTGAGTACAAAGGACGAGAGACTGATCGGTCTGTAATCTTTTGGCTCGTAGTGGGATGCCTTCCCAGCCTTAGGGATAAACACTACCGTGGCGCTTCTCCAGGAGCCCGGAATGTGGTTGAGAGCCAGGCAGGTTAGGTTAGTTTTTGGTGAATAATGGTCAAAATTAGAGATTATGCGTACAGCTTTGATTTTATTTTTTTGGGACTGCCTAATATGCTTGGATGAGAGTGGTATGACGTACCTTTAAATTTTCGACATTTTATGAATGGATGGATTGTTTTTGTTGTGTAAATAAAGATTTATTAGCCATGAAATAGACACTTTCTTGAAAATTTCCGGAAAAAGCTTCTCTCTGTGGTGTTAACGTCCTTGCCTTTTTAAGTAAATTTGAAATTAAAAAGTCAATTCGAAGGAAATTTAAATTTTTCAACACATGTAATACCGACATTCATCCATACATATCTACATTTATGTGCCTAAAACAGGATCCTGGATTTTTTTTTGTATGTTGCAGCATTTCTTTAAGCATGTTGGTATTCTGCTTTCCTTAACTGATTGATATGCTCATCATGCTCGACAAACGGTTGGCAATAAATTCTTAAATCGGTGCCTGTTATCACTGGGAATTTTTAGAATCATGCAAAGAATAATTTTTCAATGCTAAAAAAAATTTAAGTTGTATTTTTTAAGCGAGCCCGATAGCTAATAAACGAAATTTTGAAATTAAACTAGTTCGTTCGGTAAATGAACTAAACTTTTCAGCGTCAAATTTTTAGATGAAAAAGTTATTGTAGAAACTAACCACATTATCATATATCGAAACCGCGGTAGCAGCAAACAAATTTTGAACTGGATTTTACTTTGGCTGTTAATACAAACCAAATGGATTTCCTTATAAATAATTTTAGTTGCTGTTTTCACAAAGTATTACCTATATTGCTGTTACAAAGAACTAGTTCAATGGTTTGAGTTAACTAGTTTCCATTGAACTTAAAACCACGGTTGCCACTTGCAAAAAAAAAAACTACCAAAATTGGAAAAAAATACCAAAATCTGAAAAAAAAAATACCAAATGAAAGAAAAACTACCAAATTTAATTTTTAGGTACTTATTATAAAGGAACAATAATGTATCAAACAATTGTTTTAATACCAAATAGTCTTACATACATGTAAGATTTAAGATTAACAAAAATATTTTGGAGTTCCATCGGTTCGATATGACATCTAAGTAAAAAAAAACTACCACATTCGTAAATGTAAAAAAAACGATCAAGTTTGTTAGAAAACTACCAACTGTGGGAACCCTGCTTAAAACCGACCTCTATTTAGGAAAATTGGTTTTTAGAGCAAATAACATTAAAATTTGTGTGATTAATAAATTTCATCCTATCTTAACTTGAGATTTTTTTGCTTGTTGCCACATATATTATGATTAAATCTGAGCAGTTGCTTTTTGTCTCAAAATAAAAAATATGTCTCAGAAATAAATTAGCAACGATCCTAAACTAAATGTATGAAATTAAATCGTTTAGCGTTTTTCCAAGCTCGCTTAAAAAAACGCTCCTTGACTTGAGACTTTGTTGTGTAACGAAATGTGGTACACAACCTTTTTGATAACAAATGAGTTAATTCATCAAAAAAATTGTAATAAATCATTTGTTGTGTGGTGGTACTGGAAATATATGAAATTTTGTTTGATTGACTGTCTCTTAGAAATTGACTTTTCACAAGAAACTCGTTTGGGATTTCTTTTGCATGTGTACCACATAATTTCTAATTAAATTTCTCATCAGTCATACGCAGTGTAACACAATTTTAATGACTAAACTTATTGCGTGAAGAAGTTTGATGGTCTTTACATGAGTTTGAAAGAACTATGAAAGGAATTTATTTGATTCAATGAACTTATTGGGCAAAGTACTATAACAAATAATGACTGGCAATATACACCCGCTATACATTTTCACAAACAAATTTTCTTAGTATATTAGACTGTGCCAAAAAAAAATGATTCAAAAATGCATGAGTCCAAAATGACTCAAAGACGGGTCATAATTGACTCTTGGATGATTCAAATACTACTCACCCATTAGTCATTTGAAACACGTCCATGAGTCTTTTATGACCCGTCTATGAGTCATATCATCATCATCATTTATTGGCGCTTAACCGCCTAAGCGATTTTGGCCGTCGCCTATCAAAGCACGCCAGTCATTCCTTTTTAGCGATAACTGACGCCAATTGGAAACCCCAAGGGAGTTCAAGTCATCCTCCACCTGTTGTTTCCATCTCAGTCGAGGCCTCCCCCTTCCTCTGCTGCCGAATTCGGGTGACGATTGGAAAACCTTCTGGGCTGGAGCTTCTTTGTCCATTCGCATGACGTGACCCAGCCAGCGGAGCCTTTGGGCTTTAATTCGCTGGACTATGGTCAGATCTGCGTAAAGCTCGTACAGCTCATCGTTAAATCTCCTTCGATACTCGCCGTCGGCATCACGGGAAGGACCATAAATCTTCCGGAGAACTTTTCTCTCAAATACTCCAAGGGCCATCACATCTTCTCTTGACATTGTCCATGAATCTGAGCCATACATCAGGACAGGTATGATGAGAGACTTATAGAGCGCGATCTTTGTTCTTCGAGAGAGGACTTTACTTCTCAATTGCCTACTCAGTCCAAAGTAGCACTTGTTCGCAAGAGTGATTCTCCGTTGGATTTCTAGACTGATATTATTTTCGGTGTTAATGCTGGTTCCCAAATAGACGAAGTCCCTCACAGTTTCAAATTTGTAACTATCAACAGTGACGTGGCTGCCAAGGCGCAGGTGCGCCGATTCTTTCTTTGATGACAGCAAATACTTCGTCTTGTCCTCGTTGACCGCAAGACCCACTTTTTTCGCTTCTTTATCCAGTCCAGAGAAGGCAGCGCTTACGGCGCGGTTGTTAAGGCCAATGATATCAATATCATCGGCATACGCCAGCAATTGCACGCTCTTGTAAAAGATTGTACCATTGCGGTTTAGCTCTGCTGCTCGAATTATCTTCTCCAGCATCAGGTTGAAGAAATCGCACGAAAGGGAGTCGCCCTGTCTGAAGCCTCGTTTGGTTTCAAATGGCTCAGAGAGGTCCTTCCCGACTCTGACGGAGCTGTTAGTATTGCTCAACGTCATTTGGCAAAGCCGTATAAGCTTTGCAGGGAAGTCAAATTCAGACATGGCGGCATACAGGCAACTCCTTTTTGCGCTGTCAAAAGCGGCTTTGAAATCGACAAAGAGATGGTGTGTGTCGATTCTCTTATCATGGGTCTTCTCCAGGATTTGGCGTATCGTGAAAATCTGGTCGATGGTAGACTTACCAGGTCTAAAGCCACACTGATAAGGTCCAATCAGCTTGTCTACGATGGGCTTCAGTCTTTCACACAATACGCTAGAAAGAACCTTATACGCGATATTAAGAAGGCTGATTCCGCGGTAGTTGGTGCGGTTAGCGGGATCGCCTTTCTTGTGGATTGGGCAGAGCACACTTAAATTCCAATCTGGAGGCATGCACTCGTCTGACCATATTCTGCATAAGAGCTGATGCATGCTTTTTACCAGCTCTTCGCCTCCGTGTTTGAACAGCTCGGCGGGCAGTCCGTCTTTTCCAGGCGCTTTGTTGTTTTTCAGCCGGGATATAGCTATCCTCACTTCATCATAGTCAGGTGGTGGGACGACTTTTCCATCGTCAGGGATTGGGGTATCGGGTTCGACGTCTCCCTCGCAATTTAGCAGTGAGGAGAAGTGCTCCCTCCATAATTTAAGTACACTCTGTACGTCGGTTACCAGGTCGCCATTATTGTCCTTACAGGAACTTGCCCCGGTCTTAAAACCTTCCGTCATCCGCCGGATCTTTTCATAGAATTTTCGGGCATCATTCCTGTCAGCCAGCATCTCAAGCTCCTCACACTCACGCCTTTCGGCCTCACGTTTCTTTTTTCTGAAAAGGCGTCTCTCTTCCTTCTTTGCCTCACGATAGCGTTGCCATACACTGCGGGTTGCGCCCGTTCGCAACGTCTCCCTGTAGGCAGCGTCCTTTTTGTCCGAGGCAGTGCTGCATTCCTCATCGTACCAGTTGTTTTTGCGGGCTCGCTGGAACCCTATAGTGGCCTCAGCGGCGGTACGTAATGAGTGAGAGATATGCTTCCATTGCTCGGTTGCATCGTTAGGTCGAGGATTGCTCTCCGATAGCAGGTGTGAGAGTCGAGTGGAGAAATTGTCAGCTGTCTGTGTCGTGCGCAGCTTCTCGACGTCAAACTTTCCTTCCGTTACTGTGCGCACTTTCTTTGCTACACAGAGGCGTGTGCGTATCTTGGCTGCAACAAGATAATGGTCCGAGTCGATATTGGGACCACGAAGGGTACGCACGTCCAGAACGGTGGAGCTATGTCTGCCGTCGATCATGACATGATCAATCTGGTTTCTTGTTCTTTGATCAGGAGACAGCCATGTGGCTTGGTGTATTCGTTTATGCTGGAACCTGGTACTACTGATGACCATATTGCGAGCAGCAGCGAAATCAATCAACCTAGTGCCGTTGGGGGATGTTATATCATGGAGACTAAATTTTCCAACTGTTGGACCAAAGACTCCTTCCTTGCCCACCTTCGCATTAAAGTCGCCGAGCACGATTTTGATATCATGTTGGGGGCAGCGATCATAAGTCTGTTCAAGTTTTTCGTAGAAGGAGTCCTTCTCTGCGTCGTCCGTCTCCTCAGTCGGCGCATAGGCGCAGATAAATGTTATGTTGAAAAATTTCGCTTTGATGCGGATCGCAGCGAGACGCTCGTCCACGGGGGTGAACGCTAGTACTTGGCGGCGAAGTCTCTTTCCCACCACGAATCCTACACCACGCGCTTTGCCGCGTGTCTGGCCACTGTAGTATACGTCACAAGGTCCGATGGTCGTCTTTCCTTGTCCCGTCCATCGCATTTCCTGCAGGGCGGTGATGTCAGCCTTTGCGTTAACGAGGACATCAACCAGTCGGGCAGCGGTACCGTCCCTTGAAAGGGTCCGGACATTCCCGGTACATGCCCTAATATCCAAATCATTATGCCTTATTCGTTTTGCCGGGTCGTCAACATTAAAGGGGGTTCTCATCCGAGGCTTTAATTTATTTTTCATTGGACTAAATTTTTTACGTGGCGGGTCCCAAACCCAGCGCACAACCCGTTTCGGGGTAACTATGAGTCATATATACTGATCAAAATAGAAATTTTGTAGTATGTTTGGACAAGTTTTACTTAAAAAATTCGTTTTTTATTATTTTTTATAACAATCAACTTTTATATGAATTCAGCGCCACCTAGTGGGAGAGTAACAGAGTTTTGATTACACATGAAATATACGTGCCAAAAATGAACAGAAAAGAATCATGAACACGGCTTTTCTAATATCTCCACTCCAGAGCCATCTATCGGGAAAATATAACCTATGTCGAGAAAACATACCCAGAGAATACACTGTCAAAACTTGGCCTAAGTTCGTTCAGTACCATACCGCTTTCAGTTTGTATTAGAAAAAACATTGGGCCTTTTTTGTTTTAAGTGCAAAAATCAAATATCTTGCATTTACTAAAAAAAATCGAGTCTGAGCAAGTGCTCGCCGTTTATGCATGAGTCCCATTATCTAACTCATTTCTTGAATCTTGCTAGGAAAACGTAGGAACGTACTCTCGAGTCTTTTCCTTCAAACATCATAGATCCCTTCAATAAACAATAGAATACAAGGATCATTTACTACATTTGTGAAATAATCGCATCAAGGATAACAATAGCCATGCCTCAAACAATAAAGTTGTAAATGAAGTCAAAACAAATAAATTCACTATATTAAGTAGTAAAATAAACAATACAACATTTGTGTGTTTATATACTTAGATACTTTGTAAAACAAATAAAAGGATAAATGCAGGCACTTACGTACAAACATATAAACAAACATCCATATATATATATATACGAAGTGCATTGGAAAACAGCAACAATTTAAGTGCTTCCGTAGCCATCGAACGCTGCTGGAAATAAACTTAAAGGAATTAAATTAGCACCAATAAAGAATGCAAAGAAACAGACCATGACAGTTAAAGGCAAGCAGCTGTCATTTGTGGGTTTAGTTGAGTAGGGTGTCCCATACTTGGTATAGTTGTTTCACAATTACCCTTGGCAGGATTTTTATTTGATTGAAGGCATCTATGCTGTTTTAAAGAAAAATTTGAAAATATTTTTAAACGTATTCCTTTAAAGGTCAAAGAAAGGCTCTAGAAAAACTTCCGACACACAGAAAATTTTTCATGTAAAATCAATACTTTTTTAACACTTTTTCAGGCGACTATTTTTCAATACAATCGCTCATGTTATTTTTTTAACATAAAGTTCATGTTGAATAACTTCAGTTCGTGTTAAATTAACATGACTTCTTGTAAAATTTACATGAAGCTCATGTTGAAAAACTTGAATTCGTGTTAAATTAACATGCCACTCTGTTAAAATAACATGACTTCCTTCCTACACTGTCTACCTCATTATCTCATGTAAATTTAACAGGATCTTTCTTGTTTGTTTAACATCGTTCATGTTGAAGACAATTACACTGTATAACAGCCAAAAAAAATACCACCGGGTTTCTCATGGGTTTCTAAAGCTTTTGGGTGTGCTAAATTCGAACCGGAACTCAGTTTTTTCGTGCCACCCTAAGTTTTCTCTCCAGAGGGTAGTTTTTTGTAATTTTTTTAAATTTTTTGCTCTGGATATTATAAAATATTTGGGATTTTTTACTTTCATGACCATGAAATGGTATTATAACTTTGGTTTGTAAGTATGAGAATAAGAAGAGATAGACCTACCAATAAGCATACCGATATGATTAGGACAATGAGCTGAGATGTTTGAGCCATGTTCGTCTGTTTGAACGCAAACTAGTCCCTCAGTTTTTGAGATATCAGGCTGAAATTTGCTTTAATTTTATGTACGATTAGACATTTGTCGGAACCAGCAAGATCGGATCGATATTACATTTAGCCCCCATACAATCGATTGTTCCGATAAACGGATTTTGGAAAATAACTCTTGTAATTAGATAGGTAGGAACGTCAAATTTCGTCACTATGGCTCGATGTTAAAAATCAATGAGATTGTACCAATATTTCACATAGCCCCCATATAATCGATAGTCTCGATAATTTTGGTAGGATCTAAAGTTAAATTCACACAGGCTGTACTGGGGATCGAACAGTGAAAATAGTGACGTTTATTCATGAATGATATATAGCCTTTGGCACAGTCGAAGACAGCTTTCCTTACTTGTCTTCGGTAACTTTCAACCTCTATATCTATGTTGCGTACCGAAATAGCTCAAAAACTACTTAACGCACTTATGCCAGATCTTGGGAGTATTTTTTTCGGACGCAGGCTATTTTTTTTGCCGGTAGATGGCGCTGGCATAGTCGGTATAAGGATCTGATGTTCTTCTGTTCCAAAAAAATAAAACCGCTAGGTGGCGTTGGAGTCGTATACAAGTGCAATGCACTTAAAATTAGGTACATAATTCTTTTCATAGTTTTGTCAAGAGACTGAATAACATGATTATTTTTTTTAAACTCAAAAATGACGAAAAATATTATATTTTTCATAACTTTCTGAAGTATGCGGAATTTCATATAAAGAGCATTAAGCTTCCCCACGCAATAAATTCACTCATGGAAGTTGTGCTACACTGCGTATGAGTGATAAGCATTTTTATTAGAAATTATTGTACTACAAAAATTTTCTATATGCAAATCTAATTTCCATTCCACCGCCACATATCACATTATTTATTGCATTTTTTTTTGATGAATTAAAGTTTTCAGCATCTCATTTGTTATCAAAAATTTGATGTACCATATTTCATAACCCACCAAAGTCATGTTAAAGTTCGTTTTTTTCTAGCGAGCTCGGAAAAGCGATTCTACTTGTTAAACAAATTCGTTTCACATACATATTTAAACTAGGCAAACGCGCGGAGACCTCGTTGCTGCATACACACACATACGCATTCTAAGGGCCGCTTGCATAAAAGCCGATTACGACTAATCGGTAATTAGTTTGACAGCTAACCGGGCGATTAGTCGTTATCGGCTTTTATGCAAGCGGCCCTAAGTGTTTTGCGTTTACTTTGGCGGCTTCCCATTTCAGATTGCATAGAAATTTTTATTTTGACAGAAGAAGACAATGCTCAGATGGTCCTATGTTAGTTAGACTGCTTTTTTGTGTTGTTGTTTTTGATGTCATTCGCTAAACTAACTATCTTTTTGTCCGAATTCGCTTGAAAAAAAACGCACCTTCAAAGTAATTTTTTGTATGGTCTCACTGCGATAAGAAGAAATAAGTTCGAAATTTTTTGAGTTAAAATGAACAAGAAGAAAAGTTTTGGTTGCATGAATCTGAAAAAATTCCTATACAAAAAACTCGTTTGCTGGTTGCAATTATAGGTCGAAGAGTAGGTAAAGAACGATCATTAAATAGCTGGCTAAGGTTTGGAAAAATGATTCAAATATGGTTCCAAAGCGGCTACACACACGACTCAGAAATGATTAAAATATGACTCCAAAGCGACTCGTAGAAGCTTATTCATACGACTCAGAAATATCTTGAATTAAAGCTTGAAAACAAACTTAAAAATGATTCCCATAACACTCAGAAATGATCATAAATAAGACTCGAAAAAGACTAAATACAGATTAGAAAAATGGGTGATAAAGGCTTTCTTTTCTTTTCTGATCAGAAAATGAGCTCATATATGCTTATTTTAATCATCCAGCAGACTATAAAGACCCCAATATGATAAAAAATACGCAATGGAGTTTGATTAAGCAGCATAAAAGCCTGTTGCTACAACAACATTTCGTCTCTTTTAACTCACCCTACAAATAAGTGTAATGTTACATGCAAATTGCTTATCAAGGTGCCATCTTTCCTGCAGGGTTTTTTCATTTTATTGATTAAATTCAAAAAGTTGTCTTCCCTTTTAATGTGTTTTTGTTTTGTTATCAACACAAACAACATCAACAGTCTGAGCTAGAGATGAGCGTCGTGCGTGTTTTTGAACGTGTCACAAAACACGCAAGCGTGTGCCCATGTGCTCGTGTGCGATGCGAAATGCGATTTCGTGTCGTGTTCGAGTGTGCTCGTGTTGATCTGACATCATATGATATGACATCATATGACATGACATCATATGATATGACATCATATGATATGACATCATATGATATGATATCATATGACATGACATAATATGCTATGACATCACATGATATGACATCATATGATATGACATCACATGATATGAAATCACATGATATGTTATCATATGATATGACGTCACATGATATAACATCATATGATATGACGTCACATGATATAACATCATATGATATGACATCATATGATATGACTTACTTCTCACATCTTACATCTTACATCTTACACCCCCATCCGTACATCTTACATCTTACATTTTACACCCCCACCCATACCTCTTCCATCTTACATATTACAAACCTTCGACCTCCCCCCCACCCATACCCCTTACATCTTAGATCTTACACCCCCACACCCATACCTCTTACATCTTACATCTCACTCTTACTCTTACTCTTACATCTTACATCTTACATCTTACATCTTACATCTTACATCTTACTCTTACGCGTAACTTTTTCTTTATTGCCCCCAGCGCAAAGATGTTTACACATCAATAAATAGATCTAATTTTATGTATTCGGCTTTTCGAACCTTTTCAAACCTTTTCAAACCTTTTCGAGCCTTTTCGAACCTTTTTATCCGTTCCGGTTTTTTTTTAGGTGCCAAGTTCGCGATAAAATCTATGCAATAGCTTAAAAAAACAAGCACGAAAAATCAACTTTTTTCAGTTACTAAATTTTTTTCAATTAAAGATATGTATGTAGGCATGTATAAATAGCCAATATTCCTTATACGTCTTAGAAAGAAAAGGATTTTCTTTCGGGGTTTCGGTCATTTCGAAATAAATATGTTACTCATTCGATTAGCAAAAATGTGGAAAAGAAAGAAGACGAGAGCTGAAATATCACATGAGTCGAAACAAAAATTTAGCAGCTGTCGAATTCACAAAAATAAAGAAAACAAAATTACAGAGACCCTTGGTACAAGTACATATGTACCATGCACAAAGTGCATGCCATGTATACAAATATACTTATACAAAAATATTTTATTTCATACATACATATATTTTTTTTCGTGCGTGTTAGTGCGTGTCGTGTTTTAATTAATTTTCCCCGTGCATGTTAGCGCATATTTTCGAAAATCTGTTTTGCGAACGTCTCGTGTCGTGTTGCAAAAATCATGCATGCACCCATCTCTAGTCTGAGCATTGACATTGGCAGTCCTATTGCAGCTGCCGTCAAGTAATAGAAATCTTATCAATAACAAAGACAACAAACTTTCACCCCACCAAGGGCTCACAATAATAACAATAGAAATAGATATAATAGGCAAGGGGGCAACAATTGTGTGTGATGTTTCCTAGGATACATTGGCACGTGGGTTCATTGAGTTCAAAGGATTTAACATTAATTTTATAGGACGCCTTCTAGCATTGAAAGTTCAAATTAGTTTTACTTATATTTGTTAATTACTTTTCTTAATAGTTTGTATAATTTAGAAAATACAAATTAAAATGAAATGAACTCCTGCGGGTTAGGGGTTTAGAATATGCCCGAGGTAGGCATACCGGTCGTATGAGGCGACTAATATGCACATAGGTAATGACGTGCTAACTCGATGGTTGATCTACGGATATGGTGCCTCACACCTCTTATTACCCATCTTCTACTTCCTCATGGATGGAGGGATGACATGACCTAGAAGGTTCCACTGGTCATATCAAATCGCTAGCAAGACAATCGGGCAGTGCCGCAAGGTAGGAACGCAGCATACCGGGTTCATATCCGACCAAGGACTGTCAATTTCGGCATCACTCCCCAAAACCTTCGGGTAGTGTTTTTGCTGTTAAACAAAAACAACAACAATAACAACAAAAATAAGGAAAAATAAAATAAAAAAGAAATCAAAAAATATAATAAAATAAAATTAATAAAAACAAAATGATACAAAATAATATAAAGTGAAATAAAATAAAATGACGTTGAGCAATATCAACAGCTCGTCAGATTCGGGAAGGACCTGTCTCTGAGCCTTTTGAAACCAAACAAGGCTTCAGACAGGATGACTCCCTTTCATGCGATTTCGTCAACCTGATGCTGGATAAAATAATTCGAGCAGCAGAGCTACACCGCAATGGCGTAATCTTTTACAAGAGCGTGCAATTGCTGGCGTATGCCGATGATATTGATAATAATATTAGTCTAGAAATCCAACGGAGAATCACTCTTGCCAACAAGTGCTACTTAGGGCTAAGTAGGCAATTGAAAAGTAAAGTCCTCTCTCGACAAACAACGATCACGCTCTATAAGTCTCTCATCATACCTGTCCTGATGTATGGCTCAGATTCATGGACAATGTCAAGAGAAGACGAGATGGCCCTTGGAGTATTTGAGAGAAAAGTTCTGCGGAGGATTTATGGTCCTTCCCGTGACGCCAACGGCGAGTATCGAAGGAAATTTAACGATGAGCTGTACAAGCTGTACGCAGATCTGACCATAGTCCAGCGAACTAAAGCCCAAAGGCTCCCCTGGCTGGATCATGTTATGCGAATGGACAAAGAAGCTCCAGCACGGAATTCGGCAGCAGAGGAAGGGGGGGCCTCGACTGAGATGGAAACGACAAGTGGAGGATGACTTGATCTCCCTTGGGGTTTCCAATTGGCGTATTTTATTTTATATTATTTGATTTGAATTTATCTTTTTATACCCAGCGTACTAGTACAAGGGTGTAACGGCGCAAAATAATCGAGATAGATATAAAGTTCTAGATATGAAAGTTCTTAGGTTGAATAGAGGAGCTGATTAAGGCATGTTCGTCCCTCCGTCTGTCCGTCTGTCCGTATACATGATAACTTGAGTAAAAAATTAAGATATTTGCATGAAATACATGGTATACAGGTTACTTTCTGGTCAAGGTAGGTTGCTTTTGAAAATGGGAGAAATCGAAAGATTTTTCGATATCGAAAATTTCGAAAATCATAAAAATTGACATAACTCGGTAGCTGAAATGGCTAAAATGATAAAATTTTATAGGTGAATCTCCCTGCTAATTCTATTAAGATTTTATGATAAATTTTTTAAAGTGGGCTCTTTTAAGAGGGATTCTACTGGTCGTACCTTTTAAACTAACTACGGTAGAACGATGGAATGAACAAATAGTCCTGTTATATAAACAACATTGGAGAAAAGTTGAGAAAAGATGTTTTCTCAAAAGTTTGAGTTTTTGGTGCTCGGTGTTTGTTGGGATGCATCATGACCGGATACATTAGTATTGGTATTTTTTCACTTTTTGACTATCGTAAAAGGAACATACATTTTAAGCTCCAATCATCTGTAATCTCCCAAAAAATACTTTCACATAAATATTCTAACATAAAGATATGTAAGTAATTTATTAGGACTTAAATATCCATTCAAAGCAATCAAAAAAATATCAGAATCCTGTCAAATAGCGAGAGGAAAGGCAATGAGTGCGATGGCCTTTCTTCATGCTTGCACCTACATAAATAATAAAAAATAAAAATTACTTTCCATAGAAGTTACATAAAAAGGCGATTCTAGTGGCATTAAAGATGTAAAAGGTATTTCACTTGAAGTAGATGAGCTTCATATACTTATGTATAAAACGTTTACTCGCAATAGGATGTAGTCCAGGCGTTTTAGGCTAGAAAATTAAATTAAGCATTTTTCACGGACTCAACCGTGTAATCGGTAGTACAAAAGACAAAGATTAAAGAAAAAAAAATTATAAAAACATCGGGTAAACAAGTAAGGAAGTCTAATGCTATGAATACACACACGGAGACTATCTCCAATAAATCTTCGTTAATCAGATCCCAATTTTACCCTGACACGCACAAAATTGAACAATCGGCGCCATCTAGAGCTTTGGTTCTATTACTTGAGGTTTAAAACTAGGCGTCGCTGATGATCGTTTACTTTTTAGTTTTACTCTAGTGTCCAGTAGCGGTAAAATCGTAATTTTTATAGTTCTCCTTGCTAGTTTTGTTTATTTATCGGTGACTATTAAGTTAACTAGCCAAAAGCGGAGTTAATCCGGAATTAGCGCTAATGTATCAGCCCTATAAGTTCGAGTAAACCGAACATTAAATACCCAGCGGTAGTTTTCATATGATTTTCGAAATATTCCATTTCGGAAGTGGGCGTGGTTGGGAAGCGAAAAATCCTAATAGAATGACTAGGGGGTTCATCCTACCAAACTATATTATTTTAGCCATTTCTGTTACCAAATTATGTCAATTTAGGTGATTTTCGAATTTTTCGATATCGAAAGTTGGCGTGGTTGGAGGGCGATTTTATCCAATTGCATCAGGTATACTCTTAACGATAGTAGTATGCTTTGTGCTAAATATCATCTTTCTATCGTAATCAGTTTAAAAGTTACGACCAGTCAAATTTTCAAAAATGTCTCCCTTAAAAGCAGGCAGTGCCACGGTCATGAACTTTTTTTTTTGCAATCCAAAAACTTTCATATATGGAACCCTATATCTATCTCGATAGTAGCGTTATATAGACAAAATTATAACACCCTTGTACTAGTACTAGTACGCTGGGTATAAAAATACAGGTAACGAGTTCAAACAGCATCGGTCATCAAACAACCCCAATTGGAATACCCTTTTAAACTCGTAATCCTCTCTTATATTTATTCCATGTACTCGTATATATGTTTGTATGCCTTTGCTAAGCATCGTTATACGTTTCATTTGAAAGTGTAACAAACACATGCAGAATATGAATTAGGAGTGATTTAAAGCTTTTTATGGGTCATATTCACGACACGGCGCTGCTTAATGTCGATAAAGTTCAAACTGATTTTATTTATTAAAAAGTGAAATAAAACAAGGAAATTTAATAAATCACTCTCACTCGGTAAACTTTTACTGTTTTGCACATTATTATAGCATTTTTAATGGAAAGCAGTGACGCAGCTTTTCAAGAAATGTTTATGTTTTTTCTTAATGCTGGCATAACGCAATTTCTTCAAGTACAACGTTTTTAGGTCCAATCAGCGTAAAAGACGCCGATAAAACTGTAAAAAACCTGTTTAGTTAAAAAGGCTTCAGAACTTCAGTGTGCCACAACAAGCTATGTGCGTATAGGTACTTTTGAGTCAAGAGTAAACAAGCAAAAGTAATGGCCCGCGGTAAACTCAAGATACCAACATTAAACTTTATTAAAGAATATTCAAATGAACCATTCAACATTTGTTGAACTAGCAAGACGACAAACATGAGACTAACAAACTTTTTAGAGAAATTGCGATTTTGTGATTTAGTATGCTGTTATTCAGACGAGATGTTTTCTCTTTATACACGCAAATAGCTAGAACAACTTTGCTTTCAATCATTAAACTATGAGTGGGTCACCTAATCCAGGCGTAGCCACTGTGTGAGTTAGAATAAGCCATACGTAACTCGACAGCTTATCTACGGATATGACAACAACTTCCTAATACATTTTTTTTATGTAAGCAAAAAAGAAATTCCGTTTACATTTTTCAAAAAAATTACTGAAAAATTTTATTTTTGTCGGTGAAGTCTTTTTGGCGGCTTGGGCTTGATCTTCATTAAGATTGACACCTAATATGTGTGCACGTTATAACACTAGGAGGAGAGTAGCACTCTCCCACTATAACTACGATGACATCACAAGATTGTTCTAACACTCTTAATTCAAATAAAATAAACCCTAAATTCTGCTTCATTCTGATCAAGGCGAATTCATTACAGGTGGCATCCTCCCACCATATGGTTTCTTCTTCTTCCTTGAAAATCAAATCGTAGCTGTCAAATTGCTTAGTTGTTGCTTTGGCTGACATTTGCAGCCACAAGGAGTGTGTGCGTGCGTGTAGATCTGAATTCGCTCGAACACACCTGTATGAATTCGCCTTGATTCTGATTTATTTCGGTTTGGCATGTTTGGCAGTGGAAAAATTTCTTTCTAGATATTTCACTGTCAACCTTGGCTTATGTGCTCTTGAAAGACTTTAGTTCACTTTGCTATGCTCAGTGGGTGGTTTTCAGCTTTGGCTTTACATGAAAATTATATGAGCAAACATGTAATTAGTTCATTAGGGTGGCCCAAAAAAAAAACTAACTTCGAATTATTTACCCTGGGCACCCATAATTTTTTTTTTAATAACGTGTTCAATATACCTCTGTAATTTTTTGGTTGGGAAAATGGTTAATCGTGTGTACCAAAAAGTCCGTGGACTAAACATTCATTGAAATTTAAAATTCTACCGAAATCCTGAAAAAAAGTTATTTTGCAGAACAATTTTTTGTTTTGCCAAATACAAAATGCATGTTTTTCAAATTTTGCAAAATTATTATTGCTGCAGAAAAGTATGCTCTACATATTTTAGGATTTTTTGTTTACCCCTTTCGTGAAATTGATGCCATATGGCACCAGTCAACTTTGAGATGCTGCGGAACGAAGATCGAACCAAATATTAAATAATGATGATAACGACCAATATACCATTATTCATGACCATGACATTCCAAAATATTTTCTCGCCCACGCATCCACACTATCTTACACACACACACACAAAGCATGCATGCATGTGTACAGTTACGTTCATATTAATAGAAATGACCTTCTAGAAGCGAAATACATGTTATCTATGGCCCACCGTCTGCCGATGAAATGAGATTTATTTAGTCGTGTGAAAACTAACCATTTGTTACAAAAGTATTACTTCTAGGATATGTCCCTAATGTAGCGTAGAGGGCGTATAATGATTGAACAGATTGGTATCCGAAACCCTCTTATATATGTTGGAGTTCAAGGAGGGGCTTCCATTAATAAAAACAATGCTGTTTATAGCAAAAATTCTTAAAAAATTAATAGGAAAACAGAAGAAAAGCTTCCACTTCAATGTATGACATGGCGTATACGCAACGCCGCAACATATCGCATTAATAAATCGATAATTTGTGGTTTTTACGTAGCCAATAAAAATTTTAGCGGGTGGTAATTTGAAGCGCGCGCAATAATTTGGTTGTATAACACCGCTAATCATATAGGTTTTATATATGTACATTAGAGTGGGCCAAAAAAAAAACGATTTTCGTTTATTTCGATGGACATGGCGAAATTCGAGTTCTTGACCATAACCAATAACATTTTTAAGCTATTGCATAGATTTTATCGCAGGCCTTGGCAGTGGGAGTGAAATGAAAAAAAAAAAATGTTAATGTTAAAAAAGTCCGTAACGGAATTTTTTCAATGTTAAAAGTTTCGGCATTGACAACATAACTTGACAAAAATAAATATAAGCGTTGACTACATTTAGGCGTATGACGTTGTACTAATGTTAGCAGCAGGCCGATTACATAAAATTGGATCTGTAAGCGTTGCCTACATTTAGGCTATACTACTAACAGTATGACGTTGTACTGATGTTAGCAACAGGCCGATTACATAAAATTGGAGCTGTACACTACATAGAATAGGTTGTTGACTATTTTTAGGCTATACTGTTAACAGGTTAAGGCTGTACTGCTCTAAAGTCTAAAGTAAATATGCTCATTGAGTTTTCATAAATATTATAATTGCATAAGTTGATAAAAAGTGATATGCAATAGCTTTTTTGTTTTTGTGAATGAAGCTTTCCATTTATTTTTTATAAATTATAAGAAGTTTTGAAGTACTTAACAAATTTCCAAACTAAAAACTTACTGTCTGTCTCCTTTTTTTCAGAATGTCAATTCGTACCAAATAATCTTCCACGCCCCACGGCTGTTTTTAATAATCTGCAGACTTTTTTCATAGATAATACAATAGCTATATGTATCGCACAAATACTCGCAGTGCAAGGATTTCATGCCCATCCATAATACAACCACACATTCAAACATACCACGGACAATAGAAATTGTTACATTGTTATTGGTGGCGTTAGAAAGTTGGCAACGAATTTAATACTGCTGCACTGAGGAGGTAAAAATAGAATGGCGCTGGCAAATATCGATTACGATTTTTTGATGAAATTCTTAGCACTTGGCGATTCTGGTGTGGGCAAGACAAGTTTCCTATATCAATATACAGATGGTCAATTTCATTCACAATTCATATCTACAGTGGGGATTGATTTCCGAGAAAAACGTTTGGTGAGTAAATAAGCAACAAAAAAAATTTGAATTTCTGAAAGTACATATATGTATGTACTTAAGTGAGAATTTTATTTAGATTTCCGGCATTTATAGAAAGTTTGTTTGAACGAGGGTTGGAAAATGTAATTTAAAGTTTAAGTTATGCTGCTTTAGGAAATTCTAGCCAATGGGTATGACTTTGTTCGCGAATTTTACAAAAATGGATAAAAAATACGGGTTTTTGAATATTTCAACTGCAGCGCCACCTAGCGGGGGTCTTTTGTAAAACATAGTTTTGGATTACATATCAACTTTTTATGCCAAAAAAGAACATAATTAGCTCATAAAGATGGATTTTGAGGGATTTGAGTTAATAGGCACACGTGATTAACCTCTTGTTTCACTACGATTCGCCCGAAAATTTGCAATGCCATTTTTACGAATGTGTAGTTCAATCTCTGGAAATTGTGCCAGAAAAAAAATTTAAAAAATCAAATTTTTGAATTTTTAAAAATTTTCGTTTTGCCAGAAACATGAATGTGGGGCAAAATTGTTACGATAATTTTAGAAACTTTTTTTGGAAAATTTCAAGGACTGAAACCGGAACCAAACCCGTAACCGTAACCGATTAAAACCGATTCATTTTTCAAAACCGAAACCGAAACCGTAACCGTTATTTTGATCTGAAAAGGAAAGAAACTGAAACAGTTTCAAAAGCCGGAACCGATTCCAAACGGTTTTGATATTTTTTTAGTGTCTTACTTCTTTTAGGGGGCACATATGTACATACATACATACTTGAGTTTTTTGTGTTCGTGTTTTTATTTGGAAACCGAAACAGGAACGAAACCGTACCCGAAACCGAAATAAATGTTTAGGAACGAACCGAAACCGAAACATGTAACAAAACCGTACCCGAAACCGAAATAAATGTTGAGGAACGAAACCGGAACCGAAACCGAAACATGTAACAAAACCGTAACCGAAACCGAAATAAATGTTGAGGAACGAAACCGGAACCGGAACCGAAATAAATGTTGAGGAACGACACCGAAACATGTAATAAAACCGTAACCGAAACCGAAGCATGTTACAAAACCGTAACCGAAACCGAAATAAATGTTGGGGAACGAAACCGGAACCAAAACCGAAACAGGCAACAAAACCGTAACCGAAACCGAAATAAATATTGAGGAACGAAACAGGAACCGAAACCGAAACATGTAACAAAACCGTAACCGAAACCGAAATAAATGTTGAGGGACGAAACCGGAATCGAAACCGAAACATGTAACAAAACCGTAAGCGAAACCGAAACATGTAACAAAACCGGTACCGAAACCGAAATAAATGTCGAGGAACGAAACCGAAGCATGTTACAAAACCGTAACCGAAACCGAAATAAATGTTGAGGAACGAAACCGGAACCGAAACCTAAACATTTAACAAAACCGTAACCGAAACCGAAATAAATGTTCAGGAACGAAACCGGAACCGCAACCGAAACATGTAACAAAACCGTAACCGAAACCGAAATAAATGTTGAGGAACGACACCGAAACATGTAACAAAACCGTAACCGCATCCGAAATAAATGTCGAGGAACGAAACCGAAGCATGTTACAAAACCGTAACCGAAACCGAAATAAATGTTGAGGAACGAAACCGGAACCGAAACCTAAACATGTAACAAAACCGTAAGCGAAACCGGAACTTTATTTTAAACGGTTTATAGCTTGACCAATTGAAGGAATATTAACGTAAAAACTATATCAGTGGAAAGAGTATAAGGAGAATATATCCCGCAAAAACATATTTATGTCAAAATCTTAAATTTTTAATATTGCGAGAGAAATAAAATTTCAAATACGATTTCCCAAAATTTTAATTTTGGCACATTCATGCTTCTGACAAGCGAGCGACGATATGTAGAGAGGACTTATCCAAATAATAAAAGCTTTGTTTCTTGAAATCTCCAGCAAAGAACTGTCAGCAGAAGAGAGTCTTGTAAAAAGCTGTCAAAATCTCATTTCTGCTAATTTTTCGTCGAACAGGGTTCAGCAGAAACTTGCAGACAAAACAGCGGTTACGTTTCTGATTGGCTAACAATTTGAATTTACATTTTTTGTTGTTGTTTTGCTATGTCATCGATCAGCTGTTCCTGCTTGCTGGTTTCTGCTGGACGAAAAATCTCCAGCAATAACTTGCAGCGAATTGGCGCTCTCTCTCTCTCAATTAGATGTCAAAAAGCTGCTGAATTCGATGCTAATTTTTTCAAAGAACACTTTTTTAGGAATAATTATTCATATATAGCTTTGTTTCTTTCCTGCTAATTATGAATAATTATGAATAATTATTCCTAAAAAAGTGTTCTTTGAAAAAATTAGCAGCGAATTCAGCAGCTTTTTGACATTTAGTTGAGAGAGAGAGCGCCAATTCGCTGCAAGTTATTGCTGGAGATTTATCGTCCAGCAGAAACCAGCAAGCAATAACAGCTGATCGGTGGCATAGCAAAACAACAACAACAAATTTAAATTCAAATTGTTAGCCAATCAGAAACGTAACAGCTGTTTTATCTGCTAGTTTCTGCTGAACCCTGTTCGACGAAAAATTAGCAGAAATGAGATTTTGACAGCTTTTTACAAGACTCTCTTCTGCTGACAGTTCTTTGCTGGAGATTTCAAGAAACAAAGCTATTATTCATAATTAGCAGGAAAGAAACAAAGCTAAACTGTAACAAAATTTTATTGAGGCTTAAAATGGACTACAGATTGCAAAGTCATCCCTTGGTGCATTTTTGAACAGAGAGGGCGCATTCTTCAATGATTGGAAGCAATGAATTCCGGAGGACGCTTGTTAGAATAAAAAAAAACATTCTTCTTTCAACATAGAGAACAGAAAATTGTTCCGCAATCTTTTTAAATTTTGTCTTTCTTCTACTCTCTTCTTACACTCTCCCTATCTCTTTTGTTTCATTCTCTCTTATAGATTTACACATTTCGCGGTCGCAATCATCGCATTCATCTTCAACTGTGGGACACTGCCGGTCAGGAACGTTTTCGTTCACTAACAACTGCCTTCTATCGTGATGCTATGGGCTTTCTACTCATTTTCGATTTGACCAACGAGAAATCCTTCCTCGAAATAACCAATTGGTTGGAACAATTACGCATGCATGCCTACTCTGAAGATCCGGATGTAGTGTTGTGTGGTAATAAATGTGATTTGGATGCTACGCGTGCGGTTAGTCATGAACAAGTACGAGCATTAGCGGATCGTTATGCTCTACCATATATTGAGACAAGCGCTTGTACCGGCTTCAATATAAGACAAGCTGTGGAATTGTTGGTGGATCGTGTTATGTTACGAATGGAGAATGTAGCAACTAATGCCGAACTATCACGACTGATGACCCAAACACGTTGTATGCCAAATATAGGCTTTCCAGGAGGTGGTGGTGGGGGTACAGTACGACTGGGTATTAACGATATGGAATTGACGGAAGAGCAAAAAGAGCAGCGAAATTGTAGGTGTTAGGGAAATAGAGAGAGCGTGAAGCAGAGCTGGATAATTACATTACTCAGTTATTATTAACTAAATTCCTCTATTAGAAGGGAATTGATTACATTGGGGTCTATCAGCTATTCCGACGGAGCTTTCCGTTGCGAGTGAGTCGTGAGAGTCGATACATATTTCATCGACTTAATCGAAAATCCTCTACCAAATTTCGATAAAGTCGATGAATTAACTATCGACTCTCCCGAATCTCTTCCCACGGCAACCTACGTAGGAATAACTGAAAACTCGCATTTTCATTGATGGTAATTTCGATACCTAAAGTAATGATATTACCCAGCTCTGAGCGTGGGATGTTAATCTGTGTGCTTTTAGCTTAATACTCTCAAGTATTATTCAAATATAAATAATTGCTGTTCAATACAATAATTTTTGAATAATTGTGTATGTATGTATGTAACTATTTAGCTGTGCAAATTTATAAAAAATTTATGAGGTGCCAAAGTTAAACAATTAAAAAAAAAACTAAAAATGAAATGTTCAATTCAATGTAAAGTTCGCTCAAATGTACTGTTTAAAGATAAACAAACAACTATATTATATTTGTAAAGGTTTTAAAAGCTATATATATATATATATATATATATATTTACAGTTACTGCAAAAATACAAAATCTTAACAATAATAAATAAAAATTATCAGACTCGATTTAAATTATTTAATTTTTTTTTATTTTATTGATTTACTAGCAGATAATATAACCGGACCATTATTACTGCTTTTTTGAATATCTCGACTCCAGCGACACCTAGCGGTTACTTTTTATGTAAAAGAGTTGTTGATTATATATGAAATTTACGTGCCAAATATGAAAAAATTAGATCATAAATTCGAATTTTGTATATATAGCGACTCCAGCGCCATCTAGCGGAAAAAATATATATCCTATGTTGAAAACACGTTTCCAAGAAATTAACTATCAAAATTTTCGTTTCGGTATCTATCACCTCGAAACCAGTTGGGGGGGTATTCCTAGATTGTTTAAGGGACCTTTTCAAGAAATATTTCGGGATAATTTTAAGACTTTTTAGGGTCATTTCGGTGTAGTTTACGGGTTTATTTTGAGACATTTTCGAAGTAGTTTGGGGATTATTTTCAGGATTATTTTGGTTCTTCGGAAGACAGAAAAAGTGCTAACGCAGTTTAAACTTATACCAAAATCACACGAAATGTCATGAAATAATAGCAACAACAGGGCCGGCATGGTTCTGAAGTGTTCTCACAATGATAAAAACACGTACTTTGTTGTTGCATGAAAAAATTTCCCAGATGGTTTGTCAGCTTTTTCTAAAGCTTTTTGGTGTGCTGAATCCGAATCTGTATCACTTTTGAAAATCGAACGTAAAATAGCGTTGTTTCAGCAGAAACTTGCAGACAAAACAGCGGTTACGTTTCTGATTGGCTAAAAATTTGAATTTACCTTTTTTGTTGTTGTTTTGCTATGCCACCGATCAGCTGTTCCTGCTTGCTAGTTTCTGCTGGACGAAAAATCTCCAGCAATAACTTGTAGAGAATTGCCGCTCTCTCTCTCAATTAAATGTCAAAAAGCTGCTTTATTCGCTGCTATTTTTGATCAAGAAACGCTTTTTCAGGAATAATTATTCGTAATTATTCATAATTAGCAGGAAAGAAACGAAGCTAATATAGAAATTCTAAAAAAAACAAATTTCGCTGTTTTTACAGGGTGACACAAAAAATTAAAAAAATATTTTTTGAAAGCCTCATCAGTAAGTGTTCAAACTGGGGGGAACATTTTTAACTCTTTTTTCCTCCTTACACCGTGATACGCTCTACTGTCCAACAAAATTTATTCGAATCGGAATAAGTCGATTTGGCAATTTGACATGAAATTGCCCAAGTCTAAACTAGCAGTGAAAGACCTCTATTCTAAAAAATTATATCAATAAAGTTTATTTGGTGCAGTCTAATGTATACAATTATAATACTTATGCAAGTTGTGAACTTTCATTTGTGAGTTTTCATTTCACTTTATTTTAGTAAAACTATGAGCGCTAATGATATGGTAATTATTGTTCTTAGCCCGTTCTTCAGCGTCACCATCGTCATCCCGCTATTTCGACTATCAATCCACTGGCGATAATAGCTCACATTTGAGTAAACACCCGGGAACCCGGGCAGAGCACAACCCGTACCCCAGGATACAATACCGACGAGTTCGTTGTTACAAACAAGTGGGCCACCTGAATCACCTTGACAAGAATCGGTACCACCGAGTAGTTCACCGGCACATAACATACCGTTAAATAGCCCATTGTGATATGAGATTCGACAAATATTCTCTCCAATAATGCTCACATTAGCTATTTGCAAGGTGTTGGAGAGCGTACCATTCTGAAAGGGAAAATATATAAATGCATTTTTTTAAATCGAGTTTAAATAGGCAGTGGGCCTCATGCATAAAAGTCGAGCATTTGCTCAGACTCAATTTTTTTGAGTTAAAGCTAAGTGTTTTTTTTTAATAAAAAGAGAATTTACCTTTTAATCACCTGAGCAAATGCTCGACTTTTATAAATGAGGCCCAATATCCTTATATCGTTTAAAATCATACCTGCCTAGTTTTACCCCAACCCGACACTTGACACTGAGTTTTTGCCGGTGTGGAGGAGTTACTCAGCATAATGGGTTCTACCGTCAAATGAGTTTTGTTTAGTGGTAAACCAGTCTTGAGGAACATTAAACCAACATCATCTCGCATTGTATCAGGAGTGAATGTGTTCATATAGGCAATGGCACTCACTTCCGAAACGATAGTGCCATTAGTACGTTGATAACGATTCTGTGTACCCATGGCGACAACAAATTCATAAGGTCTGCGATATCGTTTTTTGTCCAAACTAAAAGAGGTAAAGGTAGGAAAAAGCTTCAAGAGTAAGAACACAGAACAGATTTTAACACAGTTGGTGCTGATTTCAGCTTGCCTGTCGATATTTAGATATACTCACTTGTAGAGACAATGTGCTGCTGTCAAGACTTTATTGTGCCCAATGAGCGTACCTCCGCAGATATGCCCACTTCCAAATTGGCGTTCGTCATATTTCCTTAGTCTTATTGAAACTTGATATTTTGTACGCGCCACTGGAGCGGCTGTACCATTTATGATTCGTGACTCCAACTTCGTCTCATTTTGTGCTCCTCGAGCTGCTGTAAGAAACAATCATCGTTTCAGCTAATTTTAACAACGTAACAGGCCGCTCTTTGTAAATTATTGATATCAAAGAAATAGGACCTTCATTAAGACTCATTTACACGGGTTGATTTCCTGGTAGATTTTTGGTCGTTTCACAGTGTAAACAGCAATTCGATCGTTAAAAAAAACTCTTGGTGGCGATATACCAACAGGTTATCATTATAACCTCTAAAGAGATTTTTGTGCTGAGCTTCTATTCCAACTTGTGGTGTGCTGTTTTTGAATTTTTTCCTATAAATTGGCGGTACCTACAGTTTTTTTGGTGACTCCGAACGGTACGGTATCTGCAAATCAGATGAATTTTTGCTGAGAAGCTTTTCATGGCAGAAAAACACTCGGAGAGTTTGCCAAATGACTGCCGACGGGCGACCCCGTTTAGAAAAACTTTTTTCTGTTGTTGTTGTTGTTGTTAACAACAAAACACTCCCCGAAGGTTTTGGGAAGTGATGCCGAAGTTGACAGTCCTTGGCCGGATATGACCCCGGTACGCTACGGTACTCCCTTGCGGTACTGCCCGACTGTCGTGGTAGCGATTTGGTATGACCAGTGGAACCTTCTAGGTCATGTCATCCCTCCATCCGTGAGGAAGAAGAAGATGGGTAATGAGAGGTGAGAGGCATCATATCCGTAGATCAACCATCGAGTTAGCACGTCAATTACCTATGTGCATATTAGTCGCCTCTTACGACCGGTATGCCTACCTCGGGCATATTCTAAACCCCTAACCCGCAGGGTAATAAAAATTCTTGCATCTAAAAACTTTTTTCTAAAGAATTTTTGATGTGGCTTTTACTGGGTTGCAATATCCCAATACTTGGTGTAGTAGGCCGACGTCCTCCTGTATTTGATGGTTGAACTCAGTCGAACATCAAACAATCGATCCAGAAGAAGTTTTGAAATTATCCCAAAAAGTAAAGAAATGATCCAAAAAGACCCGACATGAAACCGAAAAAATCCAGAAATGGTCCGAAGTGATCCTAAAAATCATCGCGGGGTAATCTCGAATTGTTTCTGAAATTTTCCCAAAAAGGTCCAGGAAATGGTCTCATAAAGTCAAGAAATTCCAAGAAACTCCCGAAAAGTTCCCGAATTCCCCACCCTAATGTATATACATTAGAGCGTATTACCAAAAAAAAGTCGGCCGACTCCCCTCATATAAAGTGTTTTTGAAAAACATTTTGAAATTTTTTTTTTATTTTTTTCTAGCAACCCTAGATGTCTCCAAATTACATTTTTCTTCATATCTTCGCCATTTATTGTCGGATTTTAAAGTGTGATACACCAATTTTTTGTCTCAGGGAGTGGGTTTTTCCTAAAAAAAGCTCATGCTCAGTTTCTACCACCCTAATGTAACGACCTAATGTTTACGGTTTTTACGGTCTTTAATTTGCTGTTATTAGATCGGTACATTGGGGTGGTATCAATTGAGATATGGTGGGTAGGAACCACAACGGAGCGCCTGAGACCAAGAAGCTTTTTTAGGAAAAACCCACTCCTTGAGACAAAAAAAATGGGTGTATCACACTTTAAAATCCGACAATAAATGCCGAAGATATGAAGAAAAATGCAATTGGACGACATCTAGGGTTGCCAGAAAAAAATAAAAATATATTTTTTTAAATGTTTTTCAAAAACACTTCATATGAGGGGAGGTACGGCGGACTTTTTTTGCCTGTAAGGCGAGACGCTCTAATATACATACATTCATTCCTTACACGTCTTACACAAAACTCCCTACCCTACCTAACCTTCAAAATTTTATCGTGATTTTTATAGATACTGACAACACTTAAGTTTGTCATAAAAAGTGAACGTTAGAAATTTTTCAATTGCAACAGAAATCGACCTTCGGGATGTCATGTTATTCACCTTGTCAACACAATGAATAGAAATAATTCTGTTTGATTTACATGAGTCAAAAATGAATTACTCATCAAAAGATGGACATTAAAGGTTGAAGACCAAAGGCGAGGCAAATTTTAACAATAGGGCTATTCTCTCTGAAAAATTTAGAGAGATGAGCCCTAAAATTATTTTTTTGTTAAGTATTTTGGTGTCTTAGTCTTGCCGACAGGACTTTTGCTGCTGTAATATCTTTTTCCCCAGTCAATTTTTTTCAACCAGTGTTGCCAGAATCGGGGATTTCTCCCTTTTTAGGGATTTTTTGACCAGCTTATTAAAAGCAAACCGGAAAATAGCACGCTCTTCTGGGATACGGCGTCTTTGGAAACAATTTTCAAATATTCTCTATCTAAGAATTTGTTTTCGAAAACGACCCCAGTCTTATGTACCTATAAGGTCGAGAATAAACCGTTGGTGGACTAAGAGTGTAGATGTAATTTTATCGAAAATTTTCAAGTATCTGTTTATCACTTCATTGTTATTATTTTTTTACATCTTAATTAATTTCACTGATGGTCTTCACTTATCAACATCACAAGCATTTTGATTGCCTCTTGAAATTCAATTTTTTTCAATCGGAAATTATTATTAGCGTTTGTTTTAATGTTGCGCACTGTTATCGTAGCTTTTCAGTTACACTGTACAACAGCTAAAATTTCGCAGAGTTTCGCGGTGTGCTGAATCCGTATCTGAAGTCAAGCTCTTCGTGTCACCCTAGGTTTTCTCTCCAGGGAGTAGTTTGTTCAGAAATCGGTAGTAGTAAAAAATTTTTTTTTAATTTGTAGAATTTTTTTTCTTCAACTTATAAAAACTAAATAAAGTTATGGTTCCTTGACCCCAGAAAACTGTTAAATTAATAAAAAAAAAAAATGTTTACAACTATAGATCTCTTTACAAACCTTCCTCTAGAGAGAATTCAGCACACCCAAAAGCTTCAGAAACCGCTGAGAAACCCAGTGGGGTTTTCAAAAACTTCAATTTTGTTGTAAAGTGTTATTATTGGATGAGTCAGTTTGTTAAAAAAAGGAGAGAGGTTGTCTCATCATCACTTTCATTGCTTATATATGTACTTTACAAGCAAATTCCTGCCTATTACGGTATCCGACGGATGCTTTGTGAGGGGCTTGCGAAACGATTCGAGGCATGTTTTTTCAAAAAACTTTTGTATATTTGCACTTGCTTACATTTTTTTAAAAGAATCAAAAACACAAAAATATAAAAACTGCTAATCTTCATTATCAAACTGCCGATTAAATTTTGCGCGAAATTTTTTTTTTCTAGTATCAAAGTGCCGTTTGAACCGTCAAACAAGGTATGAGTTGTACGAGCAGTTTACTTTGAATAAACAACGATTTTTTGTAAATTCACATATTTTGCCAATAAATAGTGATAAATGAATAAAACAACAACAAAAAGAAGTGGCGTTAAATATTATCAGAACAATATAAGATATGATAACAACAGCACAACATGGTATTTATGAATGAGTTGATTCACAGACGACCGTGAATGTTGGTAAAAGATTAGAAAGATTGACATAGATGGCAGTGGAAAGAACTTATCAATTTTAACATTTCTAGCTTAAATAATAACTATTCAATGTCAAAGATACAAATTGTTATATTATATATGTATGTCTTTATTGTAAAAAAAGATTTATTATTTAATATTCGTGCATTAAAAAAATTTCGCTTTATTGTTGCATTGCACTACAAACTAACAAAAAGTAGATATTTTTGTTTTAAAATTTAATGCTAAATTTGTGATTGTATGTATGTATGTGTAAAATTTTGGACGGATTCTTATTACCATGATTTGGTGTTTACTGATAATGTTCGTTTTGATTTTTTTTTTTTTTTTTGTAAATATTTGAGGTACAAAGATATGATTTATACATAAATATGTATGTGTGTATACAACTTTTTATCCTGCAGTAATTAGCTACATATCGACCCCTGAGTGGAAGATCAGCCTATCAAAGTATTTTTGAGAACGCCATGGCTCAAATTTTTTTTCACTACGCTCTAGTTCAATATTTTTGTTGGAAAACGGCATATTTTAGAATTTTTGTTTATAAAACGCCCTAAATCAACTGAAAATGTTCGGATAGTAAAGCTCTTCTTATTTAATATTTAGTTCGAATATTCCAAGCTCTTCGATTGCCGATTTTTACTATCCGAATAATGCTTTTTCGAACATTCGAATGTGCGAACATAAAGAGCTCAATAAGACAGGTCATATTTGAAACTGATTCAAAGATAGAACATTTTTAAAAATAATTTTGAAATGACGTGCAAATAAAACAAATTTTGAGCTAGGCTGCACTTCTAACAAATTTTGAGATACATATAACGTTTTCGAAAAATATTTTTTAATAGGATGATCTTCAACTCAACCGTCGATACGAAAAAGAATTCAACTATAAATCTAAGGCACTTAATTGTCGAACATGTCGCTAAGGACCACGCTTCAATAATAATTAAAAAAATGTGTAAAAAATTGCTACTGCCGAACGATTAGTACAGTGCACTAAAAAAGTTTACATAATTCGAAAACAAATTCAGACAGATTACTACAAATAGTATGATTTACAATTTGTGAACATGCGCTTAAAACTAAACGGAAATTTGTTAAACTGGATATAGTCTTATTACAATATTTAAAAGTTATTACAAATTTTAGCAAACATACGCATACTTTTAAAAGTCTAAAAGATAAAAGCTTTGTAAAAGACAAAGTAATAAATTTAATGTACGTATGCTTGCTTTTCTTGACACCTCTCTTATATGTAACCATGTAGACTACGTGATGTGCTATGATGATGTCTAGGTGGTTGATAGCCGGGCTCTTGCATTTCCATTTGCATAACCAAATTTTTCTGTTCGCCACGTAAATCGTAAGCAAAACGTGCTTCACGATGTAAAATCAAAGCGCCCAAGCCAAGTGTAATGAAGGAGACAACAGCTACTGCATACGACCAACCGAGTACATTAAATTTGGGATACATAAGCCAATCGCGACGGTAAGCGCAACCTCCAAAGATGCATACGGCGAGAAAGAGGAATAATGCTGTAAAATAAAATTGAAAAGAAAATTATTAAAGGCAGGTATAATAATACTGTGAGGAACTTGGTCTATGTGACCGAGGGTTAACTGGGAAAATCATGAGCCTCATGCATAAAAGTTAAGCATTTGCGCAGGTGAGTTTTTATTACCTGGCTTTTACTCAAAAAATCAAGTCGGATCAAATGCTCAACTTATTATGCATGAGGCCCACAGTGCTACTTTTGAAATGAGTAGGTGATCGCGAAGTGAAGTCGTCTCTTAAAAAATAAAGATCACTCTCTTTCTTTCGTCATATCTCATACCTAGGAGCCTAGGTACATGTGCAGGCCCTTAAGCACATCCATGATACGTCTGTTGAGGAACGTCATCTTTCTCGAGAGCCAAGGGTTACTCTGGCTCAATTATGTTTTGGATATTGTGGCAGGTTAAACTCCTACTTATCCAGGCAGAACTTCGACGTGCCGAATGAATGTCGGCATGCGGCCTCAGCAATGGCCGGATACCATCCCTTATTATTTTGTTCGACATACTGAGATATTACATCAATGCATACATTTTCATACCGTACCTAGCTTCTGTAGGCAAAGTTATTAAAACTACCAAATACCTATGTCTAGTACAGCTGGGTACAGCATTATATTAGTTGATTGCTACTATATTAAACACTCCCCAAAATGAAATGGGGAGTGGAAATGGTTTTACGATTATTATAGTGCCACTTACATGAACACGCTGTACAAAGGTAGGAGATGCGTATCAACAACCATTCATATTGCAACACACCCTTCAGTGGTAAACGAATAACAACAAGCGCTAACAGCGTTAAGGCGGTGAATGTCAACAGAAAAGCCAAAGTAACAAAAGTTTGAACAGACATCAACCAGCCAGGCAGCAAATACTCGCGTATAACATAGTATTCCTGTAAAAGAAATGGGATGTTATCAATATGCTTTTAATTTCATAAACACTTGCATTTAGTACTTACATGACTGAAAATATTATGGCATCCATTAAATTGCCTTGGAAACTGATAATAGGGATAGACGAAATTCTTAAAACAATACTCCCATAAGCCCATATTCTTGAAGCTGCTATGTGTTTCCTCGTACGACTCTATCCAATATGGAGAGCAGAATGCCATCATGAGAAAGAAATAGGCCACAAAAGTGACAATGCCGCCCAGCACAACGCCATCTAAATAAAATAAATGTAGTTTAATGCACTTTATAAGTATTTCCCAAGCGTTGTAGGTCACATTTGTTTATTAACAATGCAGTGAATCAGTATTTAGGGCTGTGGCTGTTGCTGCTGGTTCCAAAAATGCCAGCACTTTCCTTTTGTACTCACTTGATGCGCGTGGATAATCGCCCTTCTCAACGCTGGTATCCGTCGTATCTTGTGACTGTTGCTTCGAGAAGTTGCGCATTTTAATTTTAAGGCTATTTTTCTTTTTTTATTGGCTAAAATAATTTATTTAAATACAATTGGTAGAAAAAATGCAACAGAATGAAATGTTAATACACACAAACGAACACCACCCTAAAAAAGGTATGAGCACAATGACAGCTACGCTGGCTGTCAGAAATAAAAATTGTAATAAATCTACTTTCAATTATTGTAATAGAATCGTTTTGAATGTTTGGAGAATTGTTCTCAGGTGGGCGTTGATAAAATAAAAACATTTTAAAAATAAGTGTGAAGTACAAGGTGTTTTAAAAATTTACGAAACTAATTCATAAAAGCCGATTTTTAAAACATAAAAAAAATAAGATAAAATAAAAAAATAGAAAATAAAAAAAAAAAAAATAAAAATAAAAAAAAAAACAAATAAAGAAAAAAAAAATAAAAAAAAAACAAATAAAGAAAAAAAATAAAATAAAAAAAAAAACAAATAAAGAAAAATAAAAAAGTAATACAAAATAAAAGGCCGAAAACAAAAAAATAATCAAAACAAAATAGTAATAAAATGAAAAAACAAAGTATTGCAAAGTAAAACAAACTAAATTAAAAATGAATACGATAATAAAAATTGAAATAAAAAAAAATTAAAATACGGAAGAAAAAATTAAATAAAGTGAAAAAAATTAAATAAAAAAATTATATAAAATTAAATAAAATGAAATAAAATAAAAAAATAAAAAAAATTTAAATAAAAAAGGTAAAATAAAATAAGATAAAAAACAAAAATAAAATAAAATAAAGTAAAATGAATCAAAATAAAATAATTTAAAATGAAATAAGCTAAAAAAGAATTAAATTGAACCAAAAACTAAAATAAAGAATGTAATAAAATTAAGTAAAATAAACAAAGAGAGTTCAAATTGAAATTAAAAAAATAATAAAATAATTTAAATGAAAAAAAGTAAGAAAAATTTAAATTAACTAAAAAAAATAAAATAATTAAAAAATAAAAAAAATTGAAGATAAGAAAAAAATAATAATAAAGTCAACTTCTTAAATTCAGAAATAACGAAATAGGCGTATTCGAGAATGGTTGAGATTCACAATTTCTACTTCCGGGAAGTGAACCAGGGAACCAATCCATTCGAAAATATCTTATGCATGTTGCATTTTCCTTCAAATTCGGTACCTGGGTAGAATTATGCCTAAATTAACAGGGGCCAATACGAATGGCATATAGAGGAAGAGGGGCATTGTAGAAGGAAAAAGGGGAATGAAGAGAAAAAGGAAGGGAGATAGTGTGAAGGCGCAGAAAGATAGGAAGGAGACTTGTAAAAGGGGTTGTGAATTGCGGTTAGTTGGCAACCCTAAGTGGCGACCCTGCGTGAAATTGACATATTTGGAAAACCGCCGAAAATGCCTTTCATTTGATAACCATATTGGCATATCTAGCCTTATATAAACAATGGGGATAGCTGGCAACCCTGTAAACCGCCAGAAGTGGCAACACCCATGCATATAACCTTAAAATGAATCAAATTGTCTATGTGCCAAATTTTGTCCAAATCGGCCCAGAGGTTCCCGAGATATACGAAAAAATAAATAATTACGGTTAGGTGGCAACCCTAAGTGGTAACCCTGCTTCAAATTATCTTATTTGGAATACGGTCGAAAATACCTTTCATTTGATGCCCATATTGGCATATCTAGCTGTATATTAAAAAAAAAAAAATGGGATAGGTGGCAACCCTGTAAACCGCCCTAAATGGCAACATCCATGAATTCTGCTCGGCTTAACTATTACAATCTGTGCAATGTTAGTTAGATCCTACAATTTCACCTCCTATTTGATTTGCACAGTTCAACATCGTTGTGAAAATCGCCTATGCCTTTAAGCCTGCAACGTACGCCTGAAAGTCTGCTACAATTTCTATTTCCGTTGCATCATCAGCCATTTTCTCAAAATTTACTCTCAATCAAAACTTTATATCGCCGCCTAAGAAGTTAAGTGCAAAAAGATATACTACTCGTCAACGCCTCCTCCCCCTAACTTTACTACTTAATACTTATTGCATAGTTTTAGGGGCATTTTTTGTCAAACAGAAATGCCAAAGTGTTGAGCATAGTTTTAAGTGCAGTGTGTTATCAAACTGTTTCGCATTCGAAACAAAACTGTTGAGTTGCGTGCAACGTGGGACTGATTGCGCAATTTTTTCCTAAAATAGAAATGAAAGCGCTGTACTTCAGAAATTTGTTTGAATAAAATAAGTAAAATAAGTAAAAATAATAAATAAGAGAAAACTTGAATTTTCATTTTCGAATTATTCAAATCGATTTCATACTTATCTCGAAAATTTTGGACGTGTCGTTGTATACACCAGCAATAGCACCTTTTTTGCTTACCATAAAGAGATCCCGGAAATCCTTATTCATATCCCGGGATTTCGTGATTAAAATAGCGCCCTACTTCAGAATTTAGTTCGAAAACGCGAGAACTAGTTTCAAAAACGACCCAGGAGATGTAATACAGCGTATCGTTGAATTTTCTTCCACACTCGCGATTAGTATCACGGAAAGCATGATAATTCTTTCGAATAACTTTTCTCTCGAATATTGCAATTGCATCTCCTCTTCTTTCGAAGCCGTACACACACAAAGAAAATTGAGCTGGTGATTGATAAGAATTGACAGTGATTTGCGGATTTTTCTCTATGCCTTACATAAATTATAAGAGACTTATAAAGCGTGATCTTTGTTCGTCTAGAGAGGATTTCACTTTTCATTTTCCTATTCCTATTCAGCACGAAAAATAATGGTTTCGCGTTTCGCAATACCACACTTTTTTAAGTGTCATAATTCAATTATTACAAGGTTAGCTCTTCCCTGACAGATTTTGTCAATTGCGGCTATCTTGCTCCCCGTAAAGTTGCCATTCACATTCTGGGTAGCCTTTTAGCAAAATCATGTAAAAAAAGTAATTAGAAAAGTATATAGTATAAAATAGTAGTAGTTAGAAAAATAGTAGAGGTTGGCTTTTGGAAAATTGATGAATTTATCATTTATAACTGACTTTAAAGCTTTTCCTTCTGTGATTCGAGTATGTTATTTTCATTTTTAATCATCAGCCAAGTGTGCATGAAGGAGTTGGAGATAAATTTATTTGGCAGACTTTTTCCGATAGTCTTTATGGCCTGAAAAGCTTCCAGGAAACTTTTAGTAAAAATTTAGGTTAAGACTGATTTATATGGGTCGATGTCCTATTCGATTTGACGTTCGATTATATTCAACCATAAAATGCAAGTTGTCGATCGGTCGAATTACTATTAACACGGTTGAACGACAAAAAAATCGATCATTAAAACGACACTTATTTTGAGGCTGGAATATTACACCATTTCAAGTTGGATTTTAGAAAGCGTCAGTTGAATTTTAGAAATGTCAATTGGATTTTAGAAAGCGTCAATTGGATTTTTGATGGCGTTATTTGGATTTCAGAAAGCGTCAGTTGGATTTTAGAAAAGTTGATTGGATGTTAGAAAGCGTCAATAGGATTTTGGATGGCGTTATTTGGATTTTAGAAAGCGTCAATTGTATTTTTGAAAACCGAAAAAATTTAAATTCTGGCTTTCTGAAATCCAATTGACGCTTTCTAAAATCCAGCTGACTGTAAATTTATACTTTCCAAATGGCGTAAATTGGATTTCAGAAGGCGTCAATTGGATTTCAGAAAACATAAATTGAAATTTTTTTTAAGTTTTCTAAAATCCAATGGACGCTTTCTAAAATCCAATTGACGCTTTCTGAAATCCAATTGACAATTCTAAAATACATTTAACGCTCTCTGAAAGCCAATTGACAATTCTAAAATCCAACTAACGCTTTCTAACTGCAACTTGAAATGGTGTAGAAAACGGCTAGTCGGAGAAAATTTTAGGCTATGCAGCTTTAGTAGGGAATCCGAGTTCTTACTCTTAATATGAGGTAAAGTCTGTGAAATCTAAACTAGCGATGATAGACCTCTAGAATTTAATATTAAGATCTGTAATTTTTACAGTAATATTTTTTCACCTTTCTGAAAAATAAAATCAATACGCTTGTTTACTGACCAAAAAAAAGTTCAGAGCAGGTTCGAGCAGAGCAGAGAAGGGTATCTGTCAAAATAGAAAAAGAACAACTTAGAGCAACTCAGAGCAGAAATTGAATGAAACACTTGAATCTCGGTAGTTTCTTTTTATTTGTTTTTTTTGTTTAAATCTTCAAAATTAATGCAAATGCACGTATACTAAAACATTGCTTTTCTTGCAAGGTAATTTCTATAAAGTTTTCATAAATTTATTTTTTCCTGTCTGACAATTGCTTCTCTGCTCTAACTTACTCCATAAAAAAAGCTAGAGCAGAAATTTGTGATCTGTATAGAGCAAGATAGAGCAAGAAACGTTTTCGTTAAACACAATTTTGTGAAATATCTCAATCTGGCGTAAGCTAGAGCAGCCCAATAAACAAACCTAATACAATTTTTGAAAAAAAAACGAAATTTTTTTTTTGGTCTAGTCGAAGGTGTTAGTTTGCTTTGCAATTTTTTATTTTCGTTACAATTTATGTCCTCCTTTTTCGATTTTTCTACTACCATTTTTTTGACGAAAGAAAAAAACATAACTAACTAACCCGTACACATTTTCATATTGGGAGTGTCAGTAATAAACGTCAAGGGAAGAGCAAACCTTCTTATAATGGAATCATTAACATTACCTATGTATTTCAAAATATTTATTAAAACCGGTCTATCTGAAAATGTGTAGCTGTTTTGAAACAGATTCTGAGATATTGTGATAAATTAATAAAAAACTCAATTGCGTTTTCGCAAATTTTCACAAATTTGACATCAATTTGTATGAAGAAACTTTCAAAATTTGACAAAAGCCTTAGAAAAAACAATTGCTTTTTTTATTAATTTATCCCATTGCCTTACTGAAAAACAGAGCGTTCTTAAAAACAAATTTGAGATAGGGCGTTTTTGAAAAATATTTTGGAATATATAGGTTGATTTACTAATCGGTAGTCGATTGTTTACAAAATAAAAAAAAAAATCATTATCTCTATAATATACATATGTATTAATTTATTTTTCCTTATTTTTATCTACATAAATTGTGACTAGAATTGTGCTAAAACTTAATTAAAATTATTACTTCTCAGGATTTTTCTTTTTTAGTTTCTTTTGCGATGAATAAATTATCGATTTCATCGACATGTTCATGTTCCAAATGCTTCATGTAGGCTAGAAAGCACGTCCACAATAAGCTACAAACACTAATAAAAGGCACACGATTCTTCTCTGGTACGACAGAAAAATTAATTAGACCAACAATGGGCCAAATTGACATTGCCACCTGTCGAAGGTAAAAAAAAAAACATTAGCATAAATTATAAATAATATTTGTATTATTATTTTGTCTGGCCTTACCTTATATGTGGGTATAAACTTTTTGCTCACTTCTGCTGCCGCCTCACCCATGGTTTTCATTTCCAACAAGCTCATTATGAAATAGAAACATGTCATGGCAGCAGGTGTATAGGAAATTTGTTCGACAGCTGTTTTGAAAACTGCCGTTTGAAGTGAAGTTTTCGGCCACATGGCGCTCGAAACCTTGATCCAACTGTAGAGCGTGGGAGCAACAAATAAACCGCCATAGAGACTGAAACGGAGTGTGCGCCACCAATCGTAATCATCTGAAAAAATAAAATCAAAAAACAATATTAATAACATGGTACAACAAAATTGAAGTTTTTGAAATTCCCACTGGGTTTCTCAACGGATTTGGGTGTGGTGAATCCGAATCTGAAGTCAGATTTTTCGGGTCACCTTGGTGTTTCTCTTCAGAGGGTGGTTTGTATTAAGAAAAGAAATTAAAAAAAAACAAAAAATGTTTTTTTTCTACTACCAATTTCTGAACAAACCACCCTTTGGAAAAAATCCTACGGTGACCCGAAAAATCTGACTTCAGTTTAGAATTCAGCACACCCAATAATTCGAGAAACTATTAAGAAACACAAAGGGATTTTCAAAAACTTCAATTTTATTGTACACTGTTATTAAATTATAAATATAGAAAACTTTTATAATAATTTTTAAGGGTATTCCCAAAGTTTGTCAAAAATTAATGAACAATTCCTTACGCCATCTTCTGCCTTCGAAAGTTTGTTGTATGAGCGAACTTGTTGGCCAAATAAGACTGTACGAGACCATGCCCCGCGTCACGGGATACCGCTGAAGTATTGCCTTAAAACTTTGTAAAATGGCAGTCATGATTGTATAGATTTTTATAAATTATTTTACATAAATTTTTTATAAATTATTTTAATACCTTATGTGGTTTCACTTTTTCCTATTAAAATAATAACATTAAAAAATTAAGGGTCTCATTATGTATGGCGAACGATAGCTCAGACGAACGAATCGTCTGCTCACAATAGCGCGTAGCCGTCGTATTATCTATTATTTTCGTTCGCTCATAGCTTTTTTAAATATTTTGACTTTTCTTTGACATAAAACCCAAATATGAAAGAAAATGCGATTTTGTGAACAGACGAATCGTTCGTCTGAACTATCGTTCGCCATACATAATAAAGCCCTAAATCTTCTTCGATTTATATTTATTTTTGTAAAGGATGATTTACACGGATCAATTTTATAGTCGATTTTCTGATCGATTTTTTATTTAACCTTTAAATACAAAGTGTGAAACGATCGAATTGCTATTTACACAGTGGAACGCTAAAATTCGACCCGTTTAACTTAGTCTTAAGTTCACAAAAAATTTGTTTTCTTCACCTTGTATCTACATATAAATAGTAGCATGGCCAATATCGTTTTTATGGGCCATTTAGAGTTAAATCGATGAATATATAGGGCAGCATTTTCTCTATGTGAGCAATCTTCGATCTTACCTAAAATCGAGCAGTGGAAGTATATATATTTCTCATTCATTAAGTGTCGTTGCAATGATATACATGCATATATCAAATAAGGTGACGCCTGGAAAGCCTGATATGCCCAGGAGACCACCTTAAGTGAGTGCAATCGTGAGACGAAGTAAAAAAAATAGACACCTTTTTGGTCTTCACAGAGATCCTATAAAAGACCCATGAGAAAAGCTCGATTGCGATCGGGAAGAACTTATACGAGATATTCGAAACCAAAGCGACAACATCATCTTTCGATTTCCTTAATCTGTTGCTGGGGAAGAAATATCGAGACAGTATCATATCGAGTACACCTGCGGGTTAGGGGTTTAGAATATGCCCGAGGTAGGCATACCGGTCGTAAGAGGCGACTAATATGCACATAGGTAATGACATGCTAACTCGATGGTTAATCTACGGATATGATGCCTGTCACATGACATGACCTAGAAGGTTCCACTGGTCATACCAAATCGCTAACATTACAGTCGGGCAGTACAGCAGCATACCCTGTTCATATACGGCCAAGGACTGTCAATTTCGGCATCACTCCCCAAAACCTTCGGGGATTTTTTTTGCTTTAACAACAACACCAACAACAACAACAACAACAACTACAAATATGGAGCACTACAGATAAATCGCACTGGTGCAACTTATTACAAGAGCTTGCATTTGACACTTTGAAATTAGTAGGCAACTAAGAAGTGAAGTCAGAATTTAAGTATTCCATCATACTGCCAAGATGTATGGCTCGGAACCATACAAGGTGCCGAAAGAATAGCCTTTGGAGTATTTTAGACGAAAGATCTCTTATAAATGTATGGTGCTTGATGATGTCGACGGTAGGTATCGATGCAAATTTGACGACAACCTGTAGAAGCGCGAGGAGTCGGTTGAGGTAGAAAAACAGATAGACTTGGGTAAAAACTTATTGATCGATTTAACATGGAATGGCCCATAAACAACTTTAGTTCTTTTTGCTTAAAATACTAGCCTTGATTTTGAAAAAATTTCAAGTGCAGACCCCTATTACAATGGGTTTACACACCATGTACCTCTATACTAATTACCTTTAAGCCTTTTTTTTGTCTAGATTTAGGTTTTTTTTTTTGAATTGTAGTTCTAACGAATAAAACACCTGCGTTTTTTGCTTGCAAAAACAAATATTTAGTTGTATAGTAAAATAACAGAACACATGTCTGTATGTATGTATGTTTTCTTATCAATGTTTTATGCAATTTAGGCAAAGGTCGAGTGTATTTGCAACTCCCCCAACTCCGGGCCCCATGTTGTTCGCAATTAACCCAAATTCACTGCATTGCAACTTAAGTGACAATTTTTTTTCTAGTTGCAATATAAACAAATTCAAAATGCAAAAAGCTTTCATATTCGATATTCAGTCATAGAAACGAGTGCAACAAAGATGTTTCGTATCGGAGGATTGTTAGTTTTTATATTTACATTGAGCATTTTGAGTGAAGTTTACAAATGTGAAGCCGCTTTTTATACGAGAATCGTGAATGGAACACTGGCGAACGAGGGAGAATTTCCATTTATGGTGAGTTAAAGGAAGAGTATAAGGTGGTTAAAGTGTAGTTAGGAAACAAAAAAATAATAAAATTGTGTTAGTTTATGCAGAGACTGTGAAAATGTTTTATCAAAAAAAAAAAAATACGCTGAAAGAAACAAGACCATGAGCAACAAAGGAAGTGCAAAGATCTATAAGTTCTCCGAAGAAATAGTTTCTCAAACAGAGATTGCATTTTGTTTGTCGAGGGAAGACTTCACAGAATTTTTTTTCTAATTTTAAATTTAGTTATTGTAATTTTTGGTATATGTATTACGAACTTTGAAAATTTTTGTGGAATTTTTACCAGTCGAATAATTTTTACCAATTTATTCTTTGGAGTTTTCGGCGAAAACAAATTGAAAAATGCTACAAACAATACCAACTACAATGATTGCAATTCGATCTTGTTGAAGGATCTTGTCAAACCGCTTTGTATTGTTGCTTAGAAAGCAGTGTTTGGTGTAATGATTACACACTGAGGTTTAGAAATTCCTAAATCCCCTTGGATTCGATGACCAGTAGGTAAAGGTGATGGAAAATTTCTAAGCAACAATACAAAGCGGTTTGACAAGATCCTTCAACAAGATCGAAATCGCAATGTTTTTGTTGTTAACAACAAAACACTCCCCGAAGGTTTTGGGGAGTGATGCCGAAGTTGACAGTCCTTGGCCGGATATGACCCCGGTACGCTGCGCTACTCCCTTGCGGTACTGCCCGACTGTCGTGGTAGCGATTTGGTATGACCAGTGGAACCTTCTAGGTCATGGCATCCCTCCATCCATGAGGAAGGAGAAGATGGGTGTGAGAGGCATCATATCCGTAGATCAACCATCGAGTAGCACGTCAATTACCTATGTGCATATTAGTCGCCTCTTACGACTAACCCGCAGGGGGTATCGAAATCGCAATCATCGGAGTTGGTATTGTTTGTTGCATTTTTTAATTAATTTATATTTTTCTTGTTTTTTCTCAGTTTAATAAAGTAGGTGGCTTCTCTCTAAATTTTTTTACATTGAACGCATGCAAATATTACTTTGTAAATTTGGAAAATCTCCGTTATTACCGCTAGTAACTCCTTAAAATTTGTTGTGAGTATGTATTTACTAAATCATACTTGAATATATGAAAAATTCGTGTTCGAAAAATGGGCCTTTGTGAATTAAGGCAAGGATAGGCAATATTTTATTTTTGGGTGACGCGTGACGAACAAATAAAAAATACAAATATATTCATTATTTAAAAAAATTTGAGTAATCAATAACAATTTATTTTATTCAAGAAACGCTTGAAATAAAAAAAAATTGTTATTCATCATTTTGATTTTTTTGAATAAAAATAGCCGGTCACTCATCACTCAAATTTTTTCGAATAATGAATAAAAATTTATTTTTAATTTTTTCGTCACTCGTCACACAAAAATAAAATTTTACCCTTATCTTTGAGGGATAAGTGACGAAAAAATAAGAAATAAATTTTTATTTATTATTCAAAAAAAAATTGAGCGATGAGTGACCGGCTATTTTTGTTCAAAAAAATGAATGTCTTGAATAAAATAAATTTTTATTCATCATTAAATTTTTTTTTTTAATAAAAATAGCCGGTCACTCAAAATTTTTAAAAGAATGAATAATTTTTTATTTTATTTTTGAATAATTTTTTATTCAAAATTGCCCAACCCTGAATTAAGTTAGTTAACGATTTGTATTATTTCATTTCCTTTTATTCTATTCGACTATTTTATTACGACTTATTTAATTTTATTTAGTTCATTTTATTTGACTTTTTATTTTAATTTCACTTTATTTTAGTTTAATTTAATAAATTTTTTTTTCAAGTTATTTTATTCATTTTTATTTGACTCTATTTTATTTTAATATAATATTTTGTTTAAATTGTCAACTTTTAAATTTATTTGTATTTTACTTATTTTTCCCAGTTCAATATAGTTAAGTTTGGTTTCATTTCATTTCATATTATTTTATTTTATTTTATTTTATTTTATTTTATTTTATTTTATTTTATTTTATTTTATTTTATTTTATTTTATTTTATTTTATTTTATTTTATTTTTTTATTTTATTTTATTTTATTTCATTTCATTCCACTTCATTTTATTTTATTGTTATATTATTTTTTTTTGTTTAATTGAATTTAATTAATTTTTAAAATTTTTTTTATTTCATTCCATTTCATTTTATTTTATGTTTTATTATTTTATTTTATTGTGTTTTATTTCATTTCATTCCGCTTCATTTTATTTTTATATTATTTATTTTATTTTTTTTTTTATTAATTTAATTTTAGTTAATTTTTTTTATTTAATTTTTTCATTTTATTTTCTTTTATTTATTTATTTCTTTTATTTTATTTTATTTTATTTAATTTTTTATTTTTTTCATGTCTAAAAATAATTTTTACCCCATAATTTTTTGCTAATTGTCAAAGTTGAGATGTCAAAGGAAAGGACTCATACCATTCGCTGGAAGGTTACACTTTTTTTGTAAAGGGGCTGCCACCCGTAACTGATTTGGCATTTGTAGTGGTGGTTCTTTTAGGATGTTTTTTAATATTGAATACTTTTTTTTAAGTTTTGTTTACTATATGCTTTCCGATTTTTCTCTATCTCTCCTCCGACAAAAGGTTTCGCTTCGACGCGCTTCTGATGGTCGTCACAAGTGCGGTGCTTCGCTGATAAATCGTGCTTGGGCACTCACAGCTGCGCACTGTGTGCTAAAAGTTCCACCCGAACAACTAAATCTTCAGTACGGAAGTACCGAGTTAAATGTGACTGGTGCCAAACTGATGAATATAAGTAGAGTAGTTGTGCATGAAAATTATCAACCCGGAGATTTGCATGTGAACGATATTGCGCTGCTGCGCCTACAAAAACCCATACGATTTGATGCAAAAGTGCGTGCGGTGCACTTACCTGCGGCGCAACAGCATACAGCAGAGGCGTTGCCTGCGGTGTTGCTTGGTTGGGGTTTGAATGCGGTGAGTTCAAGTGGCTATATCTATTTTAAGCTAATAACGATTTTTTTCACATCCCCTTCTAGAGCGGTGGCAGCATACAAAAACAACTACAAAAAGTGCATTTACAAATCTTTAGCGATGAGGAATGTAGTCAACGTCATGAAACGCAAATTCATGCAACAACAATTTGTGCCGGTGTGCCAGAGGGTGGGCGTGGTCAATGTAGTGGCGACTCGGGTGGTCCATTACTTGTTGGTGGACGACAAGTGGGTATTGTTTCGTGGAGTCGTAAGCCATGTGCTGTGGCTCCCTATCCGGGTGTCTTTACGGAAGTGTCGGCATATGTGGATTGGATGGGCCAAGTGATAAGCAAAGATCGTGGTGATGGTAATTGGAGTGAAAGTGAAGAATCGTGGGAGGAGCTAACAACGGGAAATTTGATTATAGCTCGAGTTAAGAATGTAGTAGACAACAACAAGGAGAAGACAAGTTAATGTGATTGGAATATTTTATATTAAATTTATTATACTTATTTACTATTTTAAAATTGCGACTTTGATTCATTCGGATTAGCTGGCAACTCTAGACAAAATCAAGTAGGTGGCAGCCCTTATATATAAACGTTTTATTCGGAATAAAATGTCAGGTGCCCTTTGTTTGGCACCCAGATGGGCATATCTCATTTCATTCAAATAATTTCGAAAAGGTGGCAACTCTGTAAAATATTCTTAATGGCAGCACTTTATTATGAGTCGAGACCTTATCTCATGGCCTCGTGATTCTTTATAAAAGTAAATATAAACTTATTTTTATTTAAAAACTTGTCACAGGTCTCATTGCGTCATCGTTCTAAGTTACAACACTTTTGCGCAGGCACCATCATACATCCTCAATGGATTCTCACTGCTGCCCATTGTTTTAGGTACATCAAAAATGCCCAAGATGTGCTAGTTCAACATGGTTCAAACAAACTTAAACCTACGAGATCGAAATGGATGAATGTCAGTGAAATTCGAAAGCATGAGGGGTACAGTCACACTATCGCGATACATGATATAGCGCTACTAAAGTTGGGTGAGCGACTTTCGCTTAACAACATTACTGATCTGGTGAAGCTCCACAAAGAAGAGAATACTATTGAGGTGGCAAGATCGGCACAACCAGTGGTACTTGTCGGTTGGGGCATCAATGCAGTTCGTCTTCAAAGTTACAGCAAATGTTTTCAAATGATTAATACTTTCCATTCTTAGACAAATGGTGTTTTGCAGCAAGATCTACAGAAAGTGAAGCTCAATCTACTTGGTTTGGAGGAGTGCCGCAAGCAAACTCAATCTTTGATTTATGATAGCAATCTTTGTGCCGTCTCAGTTAGGTCGGGTGACAATCACGGCCAATGCAATGGCGATTCTGGTGGACCACTTTTATTGAACAATTTACAAATTGGCGTAGTTTCTTGGAGCCTAAAGCCATGTGGCGCCTATCCTGGTGTTTTTACTAATATTGGGTATTATGACAAGTGGATAGAGGGGATTATGGAAAATAAATAAAAGTTATAGAAAATAAGTAAAAGTTTTTATAGTGAAAGTACAAAAAATTCTGTGAAGAAAAAGTCTTCTAAAACTTTTTTACTGGAATATTTTAACAAGGTTGCCACCTATTTGAAGATTTTAAAAATTGGTTGACAGCCAAACGTATTTTACGTCGTATTTCAAAACGAATATTTCTAAGTAGATTAACCACTATTAACCACAGGGTTGCCACCTAATCTTATTATGTTTATGCTTTCCTTCTTAAATGTTGCCGCTTAGGATATTTTTGCAGGGATGCTACCAATTTCAATTTTTTTATCTGTAATCAGATATGCCAGTAGTAATTTATCTCGCATTCCAAGAAATATATTGTTTGAGTAGTTTTTTTTTAGGGTGCTGCCACTCAGTCTTGTCAGTACTTGGGTGACCGAGCTTGCTCGGTGCTATCAATTTGCGCTTACTTTACTTACCTAAAGTGATCCCAAAATGACCCTAAAATAATCCCAAAATAATCTTAAAATGATCCCAAAACGACCCCCAAAAAGACCCCCAAATGTTCCCAAAATGATCCGAAATTTAACCCAAAACGACCAAAAAATTATTCCAAAATGCCCCCAAAATGACCCCAAAAAGACCCTTAAATGTACCCAAAATGATGCGAAAATGACTCCAAAATTATCCCAAAATGTTCCTAAAATAATACAAAAATAACCCTAAAATGATCCCAAAACGACCCCAAAAATACATTTGAATGTTCCCAAAATGATCCAAAATTGAACCCAAAATGACCCAAAAATTATCGCAAAATGACCCCAAATGATCCGAAAATGTCCCCATAATTGTCCAAAATAATCCAAAATTGAACCCAAAATGATCTCAAAACAGCCCCAAAATTATCCCAAAGTGACCCCAAAATGATCCGAAAATAATCCAAATATGATCCCAAAACGACCCCAAAATATACAAATACAATATTGTATAATGGTTACCCTGGGCGGCAACCCTACTTAAAAATATTTTAGTTGGTATTTCGGCAAGAATACCTTTCATTTGATACCCATATTGACACATCTTGATCCATAATTCAAAAAAATTGAGATAGGTGGCAACCCTGTAAACCCCCCAAGTGGCTAGCCTCAAGTGGATAGTCTTTGAATTAATAATACTATCTCTATGCCAAATTTCATCCCAATCGGTCAAGCGGTTCTCGAGATAATAACGGATATACAAATATATTGCGTGGGAACACTATTTGAAAATATACCATACCCACATTACGAACCTTCCCGGTTCTACCTAATTTTTTTGAAACAAATTTACAAATTTTGCTTATTTTAAGGCGCTTGATTTGACATATTTTTCCGAACTCTGGTTATAATATGATATACTTCAAGCTCTCCTTTTTAAATGTTGTCCCTTAGGATGTTTTTACTGGGATGCCACCTATTTGAATTCTTCTACTCCTACTTCGGAATTTATTCAATTAAAGTCAAAAGTATTTTATTTTTAAATAATTTTTATTTTAAATAATCGTAAAAACTAAATAACAGGCCTGTTTTTATATAACAACAACAATTAGTATACATGGTATATATGGAATGTCCTTAAATTGAACTTAAATTTATGTATATGAATGTATATAAGTGGAATAAATAGCATATTATATAGGTATTAACAAATAATTTCAGTCACTATAGTGCAAGTGAATTTTTCACTTTTGACACTAAACTCTCGTTTGTAATTACTGGTAAAAGAGGCATTTGAGTTAACAGAGGTAGATTGGGCATTTGTTGCGTTTCCTTTAAATGCAATCTAGGCGGCTGTGCCTCAATCTCTTTCGAACCATTCTTCTGCATATGAGCCAAAAATGTAATCCAAAACAGGCTACAAAAACTCACAAATAATATGCGATTGGGCTCTGGGACCAAACCAAAATTGATAGTTTGCAGAAAAGGAATGATACAAATAGCAATCTGAAAAAAAGTAAAAATAAATAAATAGTTAATTGTACATGTTGTAAAAGTGGACTTAAACTTACTCTTAATGTTTTTGGAAATTTGTCTTTGACCTCAGCTATGGCTGCATCAATTCCCTTGCCCTCCAATAAAGTCATGCCAAAGTAAAAACTAATGCTGGCAAATGGTGCATATGACATTTGTTCGACAATTGCCTGAAATTTGAAGAAAATTCATGTTAGTTAAAACAAAAATGTTTAGGTAGTGTTAAGGTTTTCCTCTACGATTACTGTAGCGACTTTGTATTATAAAAAAATTGTCTGAAGGTTTTCATATCTGAAAACGGAACTTCACCTCTTTTCGCTACAATAACAAAAACAATGAATCATAATTTCCCGCTCTCCTTTCCAGTCTTAAAACCTTTGCAATATCAATTTTTGGCTACCTTTTTTCAAACAAATTCTTCCTGCCGGCTTGAGGACAACTAATGTCAAGCGCGAACCACGTGTAAATAACTGTACCCTGAAGACGGTTACTGTGGGCAACCGAAATATATTGGTGAAAAACGAAACTTTTTTTCATTTGGAAAAAAACCCTTGACCCCAAGACGGCAGGAAGAATAATCTTTCCTTACTCTTTCCCTTATCATTTTCATTCTCATGCTCTTCCTCCTTCTTTTTCCCTTTTATTTTCTCCTCCTTTCTCTCTTTCCCTTTCCTTTTCCATTTTTCTTTCCTGAATTCACCGAATTTTTCCATACCGGCCCCTGTTTCCTTTAACTTCACTTTACATTCCTTTACGGTTATTCCTTTCTTTTTTCCTTTCCTGGTGCTTTCTACTTCGTCTTCAATCTTTACCTTTCTCCTCCCTCTTTTCCCTTTTTTCCCATTCCCTTCGTATTATATTTTGAATTTTCATTATAATTATAATTTTATATTGCCTAAGAGCGTAACAATGATGAAAAAATTTTCCTAAGAAAAGTCATAGAAGTTTGGGTTCGATTTCGCTTATATTAAAAAAAAGCCCATAGAATATAAAACGGTAATAACCTTACCTTAAGTGCTCCAACTCGTAAATTTGTTTGTGGCCACATAGTTGATGCCAAACGTAACCATGCATATAAGGTGGGCGCCACATAACAGCCACCGAAGAAGCTGAAACGCGCAATACGCCACCAATCATAGTCTCCTGTTTAGCAAATAAAACAAAAGTTATGATATGATGTTTTCAAGACTTATGCAGAATTGACTTACTCAATGGTTTGTTCTCCAACGATTGTTGTATGAAACTACTCGTTGGCCATACTATCGAATAGGCAATAACACCTTTATGTAAAGGGTGAGCAGTAATAAATACACGCCACTTAGATTTTAAAAAGTTGATAGTTGCTGGACCCACCATTTTGTAAAGTTATTTTCTTTTTTGGTTTTGAAGTGTAATTTCTTTTTTTTTTTTCTTTTTGTATGAAAAAACACACTGAAATAGGAAATTAATAAAGAATAAGCACATTTTACGTATATAACACTTAATATCTATATACATACATACATACGTATTTCGTAGAAAAATGGAAACGGAAATGCCGAAATTCGAAAACAGAACTTGAAAGGAATCACTTGAATCAAGAAACACTCTCAAAATTTTTCAATTAAGTAGGTATGTAATGCATCTGCTTTGTAAAATTGTATGAACAAATGTGTAGAACAGCTGCGAGGAACGTAGACAACTTGGCGCCCAAAGAAGACGTAAGCGTTTATAGCAAAAATATTCACAAATCTTACTAGGATGGTGTGTTTGTCTTATGTAGATTAGAGTTACCGCGTTCAATCTCAATAAAATTAGAAATTGACTTTGCTTCTAATAGCATTGGACCTTAAACTATGATACATAAGTTCTCGATGCTAATGAAAAAGCTTTTCGTACCTATTTGCTCCTCAAATGACATTTTCAGTTCATCTTCATCGAGATTTCTGTAGAGCTTGGCCCGAAATTAGACAATGTCGAATTTATGTTGAATGTATAATAAAAAAACCCTTATCGCGAAGCAAATTGTTTATATTCAAGCATATATGTATGTACGCCTATTAATGTATACTTTACTATCCAGAGATTCCCAGAAATACAGGGTGTGACAATTAAGTTTTGTAATTGAAATTGTAAATCTTACTGTAAAATTTGGGCTTAACTGTAAAATTGTGAGCTTGAGGCCAAGAAATAATGAATTTTGTTTTTCTTCAAATTTCACTATTGCTGTTGGGTTTTTTTAATTTTTAATGATTTATGTTAATAGTTAAAATTTTTTGTTAGAATATTATTTTATTTTACACTTCTTTCTTCAATTATCTTAATTATTTTATCTTAATTTTTTTATTTCATTTCAATTTACTTGACTTTATTTAATTTAATTAAATTTTTTTTTACTTTATTTTTATTTTTTTATTTCATTTCATTTTATTTTATTTTACCTTAATTTGTTTTAGTTTATCTTATTTCACCTCATATTATTTTATTATGTTTTATTTTATTATGTTTTATTTTATTATGTTTTGTTACATTTTAGAAAGAGAAATCGTATCGTATATAACTTTTTGTTCTAAGACAAATATTCCTTAACCTTGCAAAAAAATTAATAATTTAACGAATACTTAGTGTGAATAATTGTCTATTGCTACTTTTAGCACTCTTCTGGTTAATCATAGTGCGAGTACATAGTGTGATCAAGGCATAGTATTTTAAGCATCTATTTTTAAATTTTTTGCATTGCACATAATTTTCAATGACTCGAAAATTTTAATAGTTTTTTTTTCACTATTATGCATATTTTTCACAATAAACCATTTTTCTAAAACTCCTGAATATAATTATTGTTTGTTACGTTAACTTTTACTTTCATAGGCTGTATTTTTTTTTTATAAAAAATGCCATTATTTTTAATTTAATTTCACTTTTGATCTCACTACGTTGAATTCTAGCGAATGTTTCTCGAAAACTACTGTTTGAGAAAGTTGCAAAAATTTACACTTGCGAATTGCAAAAATAATTGAGATGTAGCTTTTGAGAAATTTTTGGTTTTGAAAAGCTCTTAGTTGCAACGTTGAGTGACTGTTTCATGCAATGTTGATATTTATGGTGAATGGATGCCACACAGAGAAACTTTTAGGAACAAAATTAGTTGAAAAAAATCCAAAGCTTTCAACAGACCACAACAAGGCTGGACATTGATAGAACGATCTGTGATCTGATCTGTGAAATCATAAAATTAAGTACTTGTATATTAAGATTCATATGCTCTCGTAGAAGAAAAGAGATCTGCATAGATGTCGGGTTCAATAAGTTTTTTTCGAAAAAAAAAATGTTTGAATCATAGTTTTAACGCGTTCAAAACGGACTTTTTTACACCCAATTGGCCAAGAGTGGCAACATTGGTTTAGTCTTCTCAGATACAAAACATTACATCTTGAGGCAAGAGAAGATATATAATGCATTCCAATAAATGAGTCTGTCTAGTATCTATATATATGAATATCTAATATAAGAACCTTCAGATTAGAAGAGAACAAAGTTAATGGTTAGTGGCTAGCATTATTTGAGAGACAAAATTTCATAGTCAAGGAAACAATAAGAGAAAAAGCTTAGTTTTTTTTCGAGTCCCCAAAAATGTAAACAAACATTGAATAAATTTCCGAATAAAAGTATAGAAGAAGAAGAGAAAGAGCGAGAAAGAAATGGAAAGAGAGAAGAACATAGAGTGAGATTATCAAGTGCAACATTGTTTCGCTGCGTGAGCAACTTTGAACTTGAACCTGACACGAAAAAAGCTTATATAAACCGTTAGCGGCCATGAAGAACTAAAGGATTTTCTGATTCTTAAAAAGGATAAAGTAAGCTTATTTCCGAGATACTGATACGGGTAGACCAATAACAGTAGTTTCATAATCAGTAGAAACAGTTCATAGATCACCGGGAAATTTTCAAGAACTAACACTTGATAAATGTCTACAGCAGATAACATTATCACGCACTGCTGACCCCTTCCAACTATGCAAATTAATGCGGGTCGCGGGATGTTCGCAGCTATGAAATATTTTCTGCAAAAAGCTTAATAAATATGAAAGCTACTAGCGGGTGTTGAGCCTAGATTTTTTTTGTAAGTGATTAAAGCTTTCTACCACACGCTTCATATTAATACAAAATGTTTAATGAATTTGAACTTTGGACCTCATGCAACAGACTCACCCACGCTTACTGATAAGGGATCTTTCACTCCTGATCATTCTATGAAACGTGTTCTTCTTAATTAACGATACGGATTTATTGCTGTCTCATGCCAAAAATGGTGCGACATGATTTTTTAGTGAACAAAATTACTTCGACTTTCTAAGTTTTCATTGACAATGACCATGGTTTATGGTAGTGAATTTTTATCAATTTTTGATGGTACTATTTTTTTTTTTTAATATTAATTAGTACATTAGACTGGGACAATATATTTTAATTTTTTTTTTTTAATTTAAATTTTTTTCAGAAAAAATACTTTTTTGGGGTTAATTCCGAATTTTGACCTTTTATTAAATTAAGATTTAGGATTCGGATTTCGCGATCAGTTTCCTTTAAGATTTTGTATCTATATATCTTTTTTCTATATTAATTTTTGGGTGTTTGACAACTTCTCAAAATAAAATCTTTTAATCAGAAAACCTCATTCAACTTTTTTGTGGTGAATTAAATTTTTTACAAAACTATGTCCAGCTTATTTATTTTAGTTCATAGGCTTGGCTGTTTTAATGATATAAAATGATAGACCTCAAAAAAGGTAATATTTTTTTGCAGTTATTTTTTTATTTGGCCCAGTCTAATGTTCATATTTAAATATGTAGCGCAAATGTCTTAATGTGTCGGAATATTTAATTACCTTTCTTTTATGAAGGGTGTTTCGATAGGGATCATTAAATTTCATTAACTTTAAAAAGTACATTTTTTTAGAATTTTTGTTAGTCTGTCACTGTGTTTGTTCGCGCATCACTCAAAAACCGCTGTAGAGAATTCAATGCAATTTTCACTGAAATGTAGCTAGATGTCGATTTTATGGTTTAGGACCCATTTAAACGTAAAGAAGTATTTGATTCTCTCTGTTTACAGTGTTGGCAATAAAAGTTGGCTACAAATATTTTTATACACATACTGAAATTGGAACAGGCCGATGTCTGTGTTACCTCCGATTTTATATGTAGCACCTACTCGCACAAACTTGACTGAACAGTCCAAATCGACCGACCCTATACACGAAATCAATGCATAATCGAACGCATGACAAATTAGACCGACACCAGACAATGCGCGCATGTGACGCGTGTTTGAAATGTTTGCTAGCTAATAGAAACGGGAACTCGTACACTCTCCACTAACGTGATCAAACACGGCGCCTACACATTTCCATTTCCATTTTTTTTTTTTTTTATATTAATTAAAAATCGATTTTTTTCAGGGACCACAAATAACAGCTCTAACCAAAATTTATACAACTTAACCACATTTTTTTTTTGGCATTTTTCCCGTTAGAATCAAAAATATTAATTTTTTATTTAGATTAAAAAAAAGCTTTTAACATTGACTTTTTCGATTGGAAAATAAATTTTTTTTTGGATTTTTTTTAATCGAAAATAAATTTTTTTAAATTTATTTTTTTAATATTTAAATTTCGATTGCAAAATAAAATTTTTGCTTTCAATTTTTATATCTCGGTGGAAAATAATTTTTTTTCGAGTAAAATTTATTTTCCAATCGAACTGGAAAATTGGAAAAAAAAAATAAAAAAAGTAATTTTAATTTTTTTGCTTATTTCGAAACATTTTTAATTACCAATCGAAGTAAAAAACATGGAAAAATAACTGGTAAAACCATAAAGGTAACTGTTATTTGCGAGCCTTTATATTTTTTTTTTTGCTTAACCACACTCACCTCTCGTTGTTGTATGCTTAAAGTCTTTTATTTAGTACGTAGTATGTAGTTGCTTGCGAAATAATTTTTCCATAAATATTTAATAATTTCTTGAAAAATAAGTTTGTTTTTTATTGCAAAACGCTTAACCTTCTACTTCTGTTGCGATCACTTCAATTCGCCGAACGAGTATCCCTCATAATTTTTGGTCGCGCTGTATTTATACCAGGGACTTTAAGCCCATGTAGGAGTCTGGTGGAAAATTTGTATTTGTTTATCAACACACAGCCACTTCATGGTTCAGTGAATCGGCGATCAGCAATTTCTTAGGTCGGGATGCATTAAAAAAAAATGGTCGCGTGCTTGTTTGTGCAGGAGAGTGACTAGTCAGACAAACCGCTATTGAAATTATCAATAAACACGGCTGATTAAAATTTAAATAAACAATAAATGTTTTTAATTGGCGTGTGCTATGTGCACTTCATGGGTACTAGGCCGAAGTTCTCAATCAGCTTATGTCTGTTTTTTTTTTTAAGGATGCTACGATATACAGTACACTCAGGGTATAGGTTAAAGGTTGGTGATCTCTGTTAAAAGCCTCCATTACATTTTCGCACTCTCATTCGAAAACTATTTGATTTTTCAAGTTCAAAGCTTGGCTGTAAACCACACAATTTCAGCATGTGAGTCCGGCACTCAAAGTACTAGGCGCGGGCGTTAAAAAGAAAGTATATATATAATAATTATTTGTATTTGTTGTTGTAAACATGTACAGATTTCAGTACTCCAAAACCTTTGCAGCCATTCTAGAGTGATCTTTGATCGTTTTATTGGTTCTGTCTTTGATTTTTTGAAATTGCGTAGTATTTTAAGTCTGGGATCTTGCAATAAATGGTTTTAATTTTAATCATCTTTTCACCGGAGAACCGTTAAAATACTGAAATTTTTATCTTTATCATATCTGACAAATAAAACTTATGCGGTTTTTGCAAATTATGAAAATTTATTGATAGTAAATGAGGATGTTATTATGTAGAATTTATCTTCGCGTGTCCATTATGCACTAGAAATAACCATACTTTAAAGATAACCAAACATTTTCACAAGTTTTTAAGGTTACACAGAAAAAAATGGCACTGGTAAAATCAACAATCTCGTACTGTTATCCTGAAGTTGACCAAATTCTGTTGAGTTGACCAAATTTTGGTTGTTTCAACGGAATTTTTTGTTGAAGTAACTGTATTAACAGTCATAGATCTGTCAATGTTTAATTAACAAAATTTTGTAAAACTGACAGAATTTTTGTTGATCCAACTAAATTTTGTGTTGAAACAACCAAGTCCTGCTGTTAATACAACAGCGAAGTACTGTCATTGCTGTCATAGAACAAAGCTGCATTTCGACGCAATCAAGTATAAGTAAGCATCATGGCTAGACAGTAGACACCTGGGTTGAGCGTTCTAGAGCCCTGAGTTCGATTCTTGGTGAAATCACAATAATAGAAGAACTCTGAAAAATAATATTTTTTATTTTTTACTTCTTTTGGTGTTAAAATAACACTTATTTTAGTTATAAATAAAAAAAAAAAAATATTGACTTTACCGAGAATCGAACTCAGAGCACCTAAAACAACAAACTTTTCTGTTGAAGCAACAGCTTAACTGTTAACTAAGGTTAACAGTTTCAAAGAAGTTGAATCAACAGCATTGAATACTGGATAAGAATTGACCGTGTTTTTGGTTAAATAAACCCATATTTTGGTTGATATGGCCAGCTAATTTTTTTTTGTGTATGGCAACACTATTTAACCTAAAAAACAGGGACCGAAAGTAACAGTTACTTTTATTATATAAGTTGGTTATAATAGTAAATTTTCAATTTTTAAATTTTGATCAGAAGATAAAAGTTATTTTTCAATTTTTAAATTTCGATCGGAAAATAAGAGTTATCCATGATTTTTTTTTCCTTTAAAATCGAAAATAAAAGTTTTTCACGAAGGAGATAACTCTTATTTTTGGATCGAAATAAAAAATTTGCAAATAGCTCTTATTTTGCGATCAAAATTTAAAAATTTAAAAATAAATAATAAATTTGGTGGACTTTCGAAAAAAAAGTCGAATGCAAAAAAAAAAAAACAAGTACGATGCTCTGTTCTGGCCCCTAAGAGAAAAAAATAGTACTACAAAAACCCTCAGATACACCTTTCGATGGTTTTCAATACAATTCCAAAAGGTAAGTCGCAACGACTTACGAATTTATTGGGCCCAAACAAACGGACAGACCCGAATTCTCTAAAAGGTTTCCATCTAAGTAGGCTTCCGTCTTGGCCATAACCTAAAGTAAAAAATTTCTTCTTTGGTTTTTATGATGAATCAGAGTTAATTAAATTTTCTTGCTTGAACAACTTAATGTTACTCATACGCCGTGTGTAACCTATAGAAAGTGCAATATATGTGTGTAGTAGCAAAATTTCATAATTTTTACTGTTTCGCAGTCTTCTTAAAAACTTTCATGATTTCAATATCCTTATATCGTAAATACATTATTTTAAAGAACCCTGTTGTCCTCTTAAAAATTCAAAAATTTAGATTTGCTACAGTCTCCTATACATTTGGGTAAAATATTAAAATTTTGCCTTTGGACTTATTCGCGGAGTTAGTATAGTAGTCGACTTAACATTTTTAGACCAAGCGATATTTATTTTGCCGATTTTTAATATCAAAATAATGCAGTTTTGCAAAATAAATTTCCAGGGTTCGGAAATAGTCACTCTCGTTCACTCGCATTCATGAATATGAATATTAAATAAAAAAAAAAATGCATTCGCTTTCGTAAATGCATTCTCGAATCTATGTAAGAATATTCATCTTGTTGTTCATATGTCGTTGAGTAGAATAATTCGCGAGAATATTCATCTTGCCGTCTACGAATGGCTTATTCACAGAAGATTGTGGTAGTAAATTTTAAAAATGCTGTTGCCGGTATACAAACGGGAATGTGAGCCAAAAAAAAATATTTTGACGGGATTTCTGGGTTTTATTCTGAGATAGGAAGGACCTTCTTAGGGGCCATTTCGATATTTCTTCGGGACCATTTTGGAATGGCTTTCGGTACCATTTCGGCGCTTTATAAAACATTTTCGGGAATTTTTTGGTATCATTTCGGGATCATTTTGGGACATTTTCGGGATTGTTTTTGGATCATTTCGGAATGGCTTTCCAGGTCGCTTTGGGACTTTTACTAGATTGTCTTCGAGAGTTTTCAGTAACCATTGCGGGATGGTTTTTAGGCCATTTCATGTTCATAGAAATTTTAATCATTTCAAGGACAACACAAAACCATTAAAATCTCAGTTTGAGAAAAGGTGGACTTATACCATTTGTGCTTTGAGGGGCTTATATATGGGATAACAGTGTCAATCAAAGCATTTCTCAAGTCAAAACAAGAAGTTGATGGAGTGTTCTTAAATTCAAATGAATTAAATTGAGCGATGCGTGGGTGATAAGCTGCAAATTTCCGAGAACAACAATAAGTAAGGTAGCAAAAGGTCATCGAAATAATAAAAGCAGACTGCTGTATAAGTGTAAAACTATTATAAATTATAATTTATAACGCTCGACAGATTAATGTACTTCGTTCAAGTTTAGTGAAAAGTAAAGGGCACACTAGGGTGATTCAAAAAAAAAAACTAACTTTTCAGGGGGTAAGACCGAAAAAAACAAATTTTTTTTTTAATAACCTTAGTGTACACTCAACTTTTAAAAGTTTAATTTTTAATTTTAATTTCCAGCCTTTTATTAGCGATTCTTTTTTCACCACCAAGTATAGATTCGTCCACCTTTCCAGCAGTGTAAAGAAGCCGTTTTGAGCGAAAAGTGGATTTACCAGATCGGGACCGACAATTCTTTCAAAAACACCTTATCGAAAACCCCCTTACTCATCGAAAATTCAATACATTTCCAGCCGAGATAGGTCGCTTCGGAATCATATTCCAAAATTAGGGGTTTTCGAAAAATATTATGAAATAGGGTAATCTTTCACTCAGTCATCGATATCTTTTGCCAAAAAGTCATTTTTCACAGTAATTCACATAAAAAACTATAGTAGCAATTACGCTAAAAATATAGTAAAAATGAAACAAAAAATATATTAAATATTACAAAAAAAGATAGTAAAATTTAAACAAAAATATAGTAAAATAAAAAATATTGTAAAAATTTTACAAAAAATATATTAACTATTACAAAAAAAGATAGTAAAATTTAAACAAAAATATAGTAAAATAAAAAATATAGTAAAAATTACACAAAAATATAGTAAAACTGCTGGCAATCTGCCAACTGATATTTTGCGTCATGGTAACCACCTCTTTCCTTAGGGCAACTTATTTTTTTTATACCGTCAAAAAATGTTTTTTTCTAAGTGTAAATATCAAGAGCTGAAACTTTTATTTATTTTCTTTCTCCATTCTAAAAAAAGATTCCTATGGAATATAATTTCTTTTGCCCAGTCTAGTGTGTACCTATTTATTTGTATATGTTGGTAAATCTCTGAAAACATCTCGCTGTTTTGAATTCTGTTGTTTGTTATTTATTTTAAGTACCTACTTTAATATTTGCAGCTATTAAATATGGCGCCGAATGATTTTGTGTTGCATATTTGTAGGGGCACAGGAAACGACTACCTGCTTTGGCGTTTAGCGGAAATGCTCTATACTACTGCGCAACTGAATGAAAGTAATACACATTTCGAACATAAATTTAACAATAAATACTTTTTTTATTTAAAATAAATGCTCACTTCTATGTTTCGTACAAAGCATTAATGTACATAAATTCATCTAAATGGGAATCGATACTAATTAAATTACATTTTTACTGTACGAGTACTTAATATATGCATACATACAATTAATTAACACGATTTTTTACCATTTACAAATTACTCTCGTTTCTAAATAATGAACTAGTTTTGGTTGGTTTTTTTTTCTTTGTAAATCACATTTTACTTGTTCCTCACATTTGCACGTATCTCCAAAATTTTTCACAGCGCAAATGTACGTTTGATTTATAAAACCAAACTTTCATTTGTTTCTAGATCTGTTGGTTGTTGTTTTTGTATTTGTAATTGTTGTGACTGTCTTTGATCTTCTTCATGCATATTTTTCGTCTTTAAATAGGCTAAATATGTAGTCCATCCTAAACTGCAAACACTAACAAATACCACACGATAGTGTTCAGGTACCATGGAAAAGTTTATTGTCTGTATAATTGGCCAAACACAAATACCAGCCTGTTGAAATGAAAAAAATGGTATCAGATATTATTATAAATGTTTTAAATAACACGGTTAAAAAAATGAGCCTAAATTTTAAACCCGTCTAAAGTTTAAGCGATTTTTAAAATTTTTTTTGCGTTTTTTTTTAAAGTCATTGGATTTTGTTCACAAAAACTTCATGTGCGACAGGGATGGGCAAAATTTTATTTTTGAGTGACGAAAAAAATAAAAATAAATATTATTCCATATTTTAAAAATTTTGAGTGATGAGTGACCGGTTATTTTTATTCATAAAAATCAAAGTACTTCGACATGACATCGTATGATATTACATCATGTGATATGATATCATATGATATGACATCGTATGATATGACATAATATGGTATGACAAAATATGGTATGACATCGTATGATATGACATCATATGATATGACATCGTATGATATGACATAATATGGTATGACATAATATGGTATGACATCTTATGATATGACATCATATAATATGACATCATATGATGCAACATCATATGATATGGCATCATGTGATATGACATCATATGATATGACATCGTATGATATGACACCGAAATGATGTCTAAAATGGTCCCGAAACGATCCCGAAACAGTCCCGAAACGATCCAGAAAATTATACCGAGGTTACGCCGAATGTATTCCGCATATGGGTATAATTTGCCGGGGTCTCGATGGACAAATTTTTCAATTGTAAGTAACTGATTTAAAATGAAGTTTTATCGTTATTCAAGAATTGCATAAATAAAAATAACGCGTTATTATAATTCAACATTTCTTAAGTGATGAATAACAAGTCATTTTATTCAAGAATCGCTTCAAATAAAAATAACTTATTATTTATCACTTTGATTTTTATGAATAAATATAACCGGTCACTCATCACTCAAAATTTTTAAAATAATGAATAATTTTTTATTTGAATAATTTTTTACTCAAAATGGCCCAACCCTGATGTGCGTCATAGCTCAGCAGTCGGCTGCCAAGTGCCACATTTTTTTTAAATTAAAACCTTTTCGGTTTAATATTAAAACATTTCGGTCTACAATTTTTGTTTTGTTTTCATTCCTTATGAAAGCTTATTACAGATTGAATTTTTCCCACAACAGTTATGTATGCGATGTAGCTCAGTGGTAGAGCAGACGGGCGTGATGCGGGTAGTCTTGGTTCGAATCCCAGTAAACCGACAAAAAAATTATTATTTTTTTTTTAAATTGTTAAAATATTTCTGGTTCGAAATTGAAACCCCATAAATTTTCTTGAAAACTGGTCTAGATTTAATTTGAAACCAAATTTGGTTATGTAGTCCAAAAAAATTTTAAAATTTAGGCTCAAATTTTTTAGCGTGAATTACTTCAGATATTAAATATTTACTTTGAATGCTTGAGGGAATTTATCTTTGATTTCTTGCACAGATTCTTTATGATTTCTGCCTTCTAGCTTACTCATGCCATAGAAGAAGCTACATCCGGCAAATGGACCATATGAGATTTGTTCAACGGCAGCCTGAAAGTAGAGAAAGGAAAATTTTATTCATTACCTATGTATATACATTTATGAATGCCAATGTTGCCGTAACTGTAAAAATAATTCTAAGCTTACAGAAATAACACTGTACAACAGAAAACAAACCCAGGGTTTCTTTTCGGGTTCCAAAGCTTTTAGGTATGCTGAAACCGAATCTGAAGTCAGATTTTTCGGGTACCCGTAGGTTCTCTCCACAGGGTAGTTTGTTCAGAGATCGGTAGTAGTAATACAAATTTAATTTTTAAATTTTTTTCTTAATAACTTATGTAGTGTTCATGCTGAGTTTTAAAAACAGCATTTTTCATTTTCGGTCGTACATTTCGAAGATGCGTTCATGCTGTCCTATTTTGAAAATGCGTATTTAGCTAATTTACGAATGCTTAAGGTGTGTTCCTACATCGCAAGTGGAAGTATGCTAGCCTTTGCAGATAAACTCCATTTATTTTATAAAAGTGAGTTCGTGGGTAAAGAAACCTACTTTCTTAGTGAGAAGATATCCTAATATAAACAGCGGTCGCCCCAAAAGTATGCCACATTTTTTCACTTTTTCTTCATACAAGTAAATTTTTGTTCGTACTATATCTTCGAAGATGCTAAACCTATTGCAGAAATAAAGTAGCATTTAGTTGCGTTTAGCTTTCAAAATTGTATGGAAAAAATGCCAAATATAAAAACCAAAACTAAATTATGGTTACTTGACACCGGAAATATTAACACACATTTTTTATAGCTGCCGATCTCTTTACAACACACCCTCTGGAGAGAAAACCTAGGTTGATCCGAAAAATCTGACTTCAGATTCGGATTCAGCACACCCAAAGGCTTCAGAAACCGTTGAGAACATTTTGTTGTACAGTGTAATGAATATAGTTATGACTTAGGTTTAGCTTACGGGATACAGGGTTACGACTTTTGTTATGAGTCCAGTAATGTGAGAGCTTTTTGTCTCTTCTTTTCCACAGAATTCTATTTCTTCTAAGAAAGCATACGACACACGAAATGATACCGAAAAGATCACAAGAATGACTCGAAATGATCCCGAATACATTCCCAAATTGTACCGAAAAGAATTCCTAAATAATCCCGAAGTGATCCAAAAAAGGACCAAAACAATCCTGAAATGTACTCGACTTGATCCCGAAAAAGGAGCAAAATGACACCACAAAAAGGTGCCGAAAATGTCTTGATCGAGAAAAAATTCCGAAATAATAACGGTTTTCGAAAAGGTCCCTACCAAGAAGACCAGGAAAAAAACTCCATTTCTCTAAAATTTCTGATGGTATACCTGCCTAGAAAACATTCCTATATAGTGTCGTAGAATTGCCAAAATGATCCCGATGTCAATCCCGAAAAGTCCCTAAATGATCGCGAAAACAATTCCCGAAATGATAAAACAAACTTTTCCAAATGGTGCCGACATTGCCCAGAAGTGATCCCAAAAATATACAAACATGAAAAAGAAAAGATCGCCCAGCAATAGAACGGGTTTCGAAAAGGTCCCTAAATGTGTTTGGTTGATATTTCGGTCGGCATAAGTGAGATCATCATTAGCATCATGTTTCTGAAGAAGTATTGGAGTATAAGGTTTCGGGGACCTGAAATAGCCGGTTTTAAATTGAATGATTCCGAAACAGTACCGAAAAAGTCGGAAATGATCCAAAACATTCCAAAAGGTGCCGAAAAAGTTCCGAAATGATTAAAAAAACTTTCCAAAAAGTGCCAAAAAAGTTAAGGAATGATCCAAAAACCCGTCCCAAAAAACTCGGATATGGTCGTGAAGTAACCCTGAAGGGATCTTACATGCAAGTACAAACTTGTTTCAAGAAATGTATCTTAACAACGTACCTTAATAATACCAACTTTTAGATTCATTTGTGGCCACATGACGGAGCTGAGACGGACCCATCCATATAAAGTAGGTGCTACATACAATCCACCGAAAATACTAAAACGTAAGCAACGCATCCAGTCATAGGTTTCTATAAATAAAAATAAAAATAATAACCTTTCAATATAAAATAAAGATTTAACAAGGAAGTTTCGGATCTTCTTTTAAGTACATATCTCAAACAAATATTTGCTTTACGAGATCCTGAACATCCCTGTAATATCTGTATAGACAAAATATTCTCACCAAAATTTTTACCCTCTATTGTTTGTTGTATCAGACAACCTGTTGGCCATATAATGGCATAGGACATGACACCCTTTGCCAGCGGATGTGTATTTGCAAACATGCGCCATTGTGATTTTAGGACCCTCATAGTCATGGGTACTACCATTGTTTGGGGCTGAAAGAGGAAACATTTGAGATATATGTTAAAAGTGTAAAATAATTGCTTTTTAATGACATAGAATATTTTACTTCTAGGCATCGATAGGGATACGATTTTTATTTGGACCAGTCTATTGAGCATCTCTGCTTTGAATAGAAACATTATATACTATATCTTGTTTGTTTTTATACCCAGCTGTACTTGTACACAGGGTATTATAACTTTGTTAGGATAACGGTTGGTTGTACAGGTATAAAGGAATCGAGATAGATATAGACTTCCATATATCAATATGATCAGGATCGAAAAAAAATTTGATTGAGCCATGTCCGTCCGTCCGTCCGTCCGTCCGTCCGTCCGTCTGTCCGTTAACACGATAACTTGAGCAAATAATGAGATATCTTCACCAAATTTGGCATGCGTACTTATTTGGGTTCAGAATAGATTGCTATTGAAAATGGGTAAAATCGGACCATAACCACGCCCCTTTTTCGATATCGAAAATTTCGAAAAACGTATAAAATGGATTAATTCAATATTAGAAGCAGCTACAATGATAAAATTTGCAATATGTATTGATTTAGATGTTCTAAGGCCGATTTTATAAAAATTTTTGAAAAGGGGGCGTGGTACCGCCCACGTATATTTGAAGAAATTTTAAAATTTTGACTCTTAATAACTTCAGAACAGTTTATGCTAGTATAACGAAATTTCGTAGAGGACATACTATTGTTGTGGTAAATTCAGCTATAGAAAATAAACGAAATCGCTTCGCGACCACGCCTACTTTTTCATAAAAGTTATATTGAAAGGAGGTGGAAATATTGAAAAGTCCATATCTAATTAACTGATTTCGCTATAATAATATAATTTGGTACATACATCAACTTTCATATTCTTTACATAATTTTTTCAAAATTTTGGAAAGTGGGCGTGGCACCGCCCACTTATGAGTCAAGCAATTTTTAAATTCGACTGCTAACAACTTCAGAACGGTGTGAGATAGATTTACGAAACTAGGTACCAGGCATGTTATGTTTATGTAGAGTACTACCACAGAAAATAAGAAAAATCGGTGATCACGCCCACTTTATGTGCACAGCTGGGTATGTAATGTTCGGTTTCACCCGAACTTAGACTTCCTTACTTGTTATTATAGGTACTTATCGAAAAATAGTAATTGATCACCTAACGCCACGCTTAAGTGGGTATATTCACTTCTAAAGCTTGGTTTTCAGTTTCACGCTAGCATTTGTTTATGCATTTTTTTTTTAAATTTTTTTTTGCATCATACAACCTATAAAATCTGATTCAAACACGTGCAAGCTTTTACATACATATAATCAAAACAATTTTATGAGAAGACCATGGCATTGGTGAGAGTCTTTGAACTTGACAATTGAAAGCTCCTGCAGCATACGTATCTATTATTAGGGGTGTTGGGAATATATACGCTGAATTTAACTTTGTTCATAGCATATACTCAAGCTATCAAAAATACAAAAAACTATAATTGGAATAATTGAAATTTTTCATTTGAGCATAATCTATATGTAGATAAATTTCTGGGTATGTGATATAAGCCAAGATGATAGCAAAGTTCCATGTGAAATCATAATAATGCTTTCTATTAACAACTCCGACTGATTGGGTATTAAATCTGACCAAACAAGATCATAGAACCTCCTGGGCTCCAATTTTGACACCTGCCAATATATCGAATTAAACTTCGACCAAATCAGCACAAATAAATGCCGGATCCTTATCAAATGCAAAATAGCCCACATTATTTTTAAGGAGTCGAGGCATTAGTAGGTATACACTCCCACTAATCAGTTGAAAAGTTTAAGTTAAATATAAATAGAAAATATAATTTTTCACTCAAACTCTTTAGCAAGACTGTCTGTATGCTGGAATTAAAAAAAAAAAAACTGTTTGGTTATAAAATCAAAACAATGTTTTCAAGCCGAACAGTTTTAATCTTAAGCCAATTTTTTTGGGATAAACTATAGTCAACTTTGTCTGTGGCTCAAACTTGCGCAGAAAAACCGGGCCTAAGTATAGCATTTAAAGTTTGGTTATCTAAAATTACAAAAAAAAAATAATGGAGTTCAAACTTATAAAACAATTACTCTTAACGTATCAATTACGTTTTGAATTCAAACCTCTTGACTTAAGTAGGATAGCTTCAGGTCTAATTTTAAACCTTTTTTCAATCTGGAGAGGTTGGGTTTTTAATATAAACCAAAAATTATTAAATTATCTGTAGACAATTTAGACATTCCGAAAAAAAGTTTAAAAATTGCCTTAAACCGATAAAAGAGTTAAAAATTTAGGCTCACATTTCTAGCCGTGTATGGGATAGCTGAATTTTATTCAAATCGGGTAACAGTGGCATGGCAGCAACTGCTCTGTTATAGCTCCCACTGAACTTGAAAACTTAAGGGCCAAATTAGTCTTTACGTATATTTAACTTAACTTAACTTAAGACAAAAGTTGGCTCTATTTTCTTGTGTAATTTTAATTTTTGGTTTCTCATATATATATATACCAGGTTGGCCTTAAGTTAACTTAAATTAAAGATACGTAAAGACTAATTGGGCCCTAATTCAGAAATTTCTAAGTAAAGTTGATTTCTGGGTAAAGCGGGCTACTCACCTGCCAAGAAATGCCTCAAGAAAAAAACGAGCATATATTTCTTATGCCTGGTCGTTTACGGCATTTTCCATTTTATTGAAGATTACTATTATATAAATGTATGCCGTGAATCTGCACGTTTACCTCAAGAAATATATACGAGCATATTTATTTCTTGAGGTAAACCGGCGTTGAGTATTGGCTCAAGAAAATTTGACGTGTGAAAAGAGTTCTTGACCAATTCTTGAGCGTTTTTTTATATGGAGTTTGACATTTCTTGGCAGGTGAGTAGCCAGCTTAAAGCGGGAAGCAGAAACATGTGGCAGTTAACAAGGGTGCGGGTGTTTGTATGCGTAAGAACAGATTCGACGGATAAGCCTAAATAGAATATCGTTAAAATCGACATACGTCACGTATCTGACGTATTGACGAACTGATTCTGCTGAAAGCTTAAAGGCTGATCTTAACGAACCGTTTTTCGTCGTTCCACTGCTTTCATCCTTCAAAAACAACATGAAGATCGATCGATTTGCTATTTACTCGGTTGAACGACAAAAAATCGACAAAAACAGTAACGTGCCCACAGCTAGAGCCGTTGACGTAACAGTAACGTTACTTTGGTAACAGCCGCATTTACGGTTATGTTAGAATAGTCATATTTCGATACCAATTGTGGTTAGAGTTAGCTTTATAGTTGTAGTTTCGGTAACAGTTGAGGTTGATATCACATTTATAATTGTAGTATTATTTATTGTTACGGTTACGGATATGGTCACGGTTTCGGCTTAACTTGGTACTCACGACTCATCGACGTTTACCATTTTGAACAATAGTTTTGATTCTTGAAAAAAAAACCTGGACAACATTTTTAGTGTTTATTTCTAGTTCAGTATATTTCCTAAAAATCTTTTCGACTTATTTAATGATAACCCTAATGAAAGAGAGCGTACTTTACTGTGTTAGTGGAGGGGGAAAAGTAAATTGTCTGGTTATAAAAAGTATGAAATTGCGAATAAGTTCAACGCGCTCTCATCACTCAAGTTAAATTTATTTAATAAGAATTTTCGTCATCTAATCACATTCTACAAACAATATCACGCACGCACATAAATCATTTCGTTGGTTTATATAATATTTGCATGACAACTACCACAAATCCACCCGCAACCCATCCCTTTCTCTGTTATCAGCTGATTACTAGGAATACGCATAAAGTTCTATATGACGTTGTTTTTTTTTTAATCCACTGTCGAGCACAATATAAAAACAACTATGGTGAGTACGGCTCACTGCCCTAGATCAATCACAATTTCATATTATTCCAGAAAAAGCAGATCACTTTTTTCCAATTCACTTAGAAAATTTTGAACTTTGTTTCATAAAAAACTAAATTGGAAATTGTTTAATATTAGAAAAATCAATATTAATACAATTGTTTTGCGCTCATTACTTTTTTTTTTCGTTTTAGTCTACGCCAAGTTGTATTATTCCCGCCAAGCACATGTCACGCGTCCAATCCGCTCTGGCCTTGTTTTTCTACTGTCAGCATTTACTACTGTGCTTTTGGCAAAAAAAAATTTGCGATTATTCATTAATAAATATATTGTTGTTTATGTTTAAATGTATGGGTGCTATGAGAGAGGGTCTCATGCTGTGTTGAGAAAGCTTTTCTGGTTGTAATACATACATACATACATAGCTTACTACAACCATTCATACATTATGGCATCCATACGTAAACTTACTACATATCTAAATTTTAAATTCTAAAACCATACTGGAAAAAATATATAAAAACTAATTTTGTATACTAAGTATTTATATTAGCATTTGAAATTGTCATATTCCGGCTTCTTTTCAATTCCTGTTTGGAGTTTCCTTTGAAATTTTATCATTATAAATTTAATATTGCGCAATGAACGTACAAAAAATCGAAATAAATTAAATACTGTGCAATATTATTGAACACTTTGAACTTGAAACCGGAAATAAAAGTTTGGCTGCCTTGTAAAAATACGCCAGTTTAACAGCCACTATTTTCTCTCAATAATGTTGTACTGATCCGAATCAAAAGAAGTATTCGGATGATAAGCTCATTATAATCCACTAAATTTTAGCAGTGATGCATAACAGGTAAGGAAGTCTAAGTTCGGGTAAATCGAACATTAAATACCCAGCGATTCCGACCAGTTAAGTATATCAGGAATAGATGTATATTGGAACGATTTTCCGTCATCCCTTGTCAAATTTGGTTTTGTAACAAACCGGTTTCGGCGTTCTGCCATCTTCAGTGTTTGATTTCGTATACCACCATGAAACCTGCTAACTTTCATCATTCTACTATAATCAGTTTTAAAGTTATGACCAGTCGTTTCAAAAATGCTCTTCTTAAAAATTCACGGGGCCACGCCCACTTCTGAAGTTTAACAGAAAATCACAATGGAAGACCACGCTCACTTCAAAAAATTGATCAAAATGCAATCATTTTAGCAATGTAGCTACCGAGATATATCACTTTATGTGATTGTTGAAATCGAAAAAGGGGGGCGTGGTTATCATCTGATTTCGTCCATTTTCAATAGGAACATACTTTGGCCAGAAAGTAACCTGTGCACAAAATTTAATGCAAATATCTCAGTTTTTACTCAAGTTATGTCAATTTATGTGATTTTCGAAGTTTTCGATATCGAAAAAGGGGGCGTGGTTATCATCTGATTTCGCCCATTTTCAATAGCAACCTACCTTGGCCAGAAAGTAAACTGTATACCTGATTTCATGCAAACATCTCAATTTTTACTCAAGTTATCGTGTACATGGACGGACATATCTTAATCCACACCTCTTTTCAAACTAAGAAATTTCATATATGGAATTCTATATCTATCTCCATTCAACCCTGCGTTAAATTATCATATATGAAATACGGCCGAAAATACCTTTCATTTGATATTCATATTGGCATATCTAGCTAAATATTAAAAAAAAAAAAAATTGGGATAAGTAGCAACCCTCTAAACCGTCCTAAGTGGCAACACCCATGTATATAATCTAAGAATAAATCAAATTGTCTACATATATGCCAAATTTTATCCAAATCGGTCGAGCATTTCACGAGATAAACGCAAAAAAAATTACGGCTAGGTGGCAACCCTGCGTGAAATTGTCATATTTGGTATACGGCCGAAAATACTTTCCATTTAATACCCATATTGGCATATCTATCTCTATATTAAAAAAAGGGATAGGTGGCAACCCTGTAAACCGCTTCCAGGGATTAGCCCCAAATGAATAGTCTTAGAATCAATTATACTATCTATATTCAAAATTTCGTCCAAATCGGTGAAGCGGGTCCCCTTAATATTATGGTTATGAAGGCTGTCATCTCTCTCTATAGTCAGCAGAGAGTCACTTAAGCACAGCTGACCCATGGAAAACCACTGAATTTTTTTTTTTAAACAAATTTTATTACATGCAATACAAATTTACATTTATTCACTAGTTGATATATTTTTTGCAGTTAAAATAGCATTAAATTGTTGTTTGAATATAAAATTCTGATATTCCTTTGCGGCATCCGAACAGCGTAGCGGTTGATATGGATTATCGCCGTAACATTTCTTAAGTTTTTGCTCCAATTCCTTGAGATTCTCGTTATTTACATCTGCGAAGCTCACCGGCTTACCCAACATTGATTCCAACTTTTCCAAAGTTTTCGCATATTGACTCTCCTGCAATTCATTTGTTTTCATTGCCAATAGACTGGATTCCTTGTCTTTGCCGTCGAAGAAGCCGCAGGTGCAACAGCGCGCGCAATGGATTTGCTTATCTTTGGTTGGGGTTGGTATGGCAGCTTCGGCGATTTGTTGTTTTGCGCCCTCAAGACGACTAATAACGCTTGGAGTTACATGTATAGCGGGCATATTGCGCACCGGATTATTGATGTGTGCCGTTTGAGGTGTGGAATTGCCGGCACCCATTTCTTCTCACTTTAGTTTTTGTTAATTTTTTATTTTTATCCTTAAAACTTTTATTTTTTTGCAAACAAATTATGCGAATTAAAATTTTTTGTTTCAAAGCTTTCTTGGCGAAACAATAAACAATTTTGACATAAAAAAGTTTTTTTTTGCTCTGAGAGCGGGAGTCTGCTGTCAAATTTTCTTAACCCAGTGATGAAATGTAATGATTTAACTGTACTCATGTTTATATTTTATTTTATTTAGTAGTACCTGGGTGTTTTCGGTTTTGTTCAATAGTCTTACCTACATTTTTCCAACATTCTTACTCACCAACATAAACTTTTCGAAATAGATTCCCGAAAAAAAAACATTAGGTAGGTGGCAAATTTATAAACCACCTCAAGTTGCAAATCCAAGTAGAAAATCTTAGAATGAAATATACTGTCAATATACGAAGAAATAAATAAAGGGCAGTAAGGTGGCGACCCTAGGTGCCAACTCATTTTTAAGACGTGATGGTTGGTATGCGGCTGAAAGTACCTTTGATTGCTCAATACTTAAGAGAAAATTAGAAAGGTGGCAGCCCGGTAAACTGAACCAAGTGGTGCCACGCAAGTGGACCATCTTAGAATCAAGCATACTGCGGTCTATCAGCTATTCCGACGGAGTTTCCCGTTGGGAATGATTCGGAGAGTAGATAGAGTCCATCGACTTTATTGAAATTTGGTAGAGGATATCTATCGACTTTCACAAATTCTTTCCAACTTGAAGCTCCGTTGGAATAGCTGATAGACCCCACTATCTCTATGCCAAATTTCATGGAAATCGGACAAGCGGTCCAAAATGACCCCAAAACGATCCCAAAACAACCCAAAAATGACACCAAATTGATTCCAAATAGTCCCAATATTACCTTAAAATGATCCCAAAATAATACCAAAATGACCTTCAAATGATCCAAAAATGTCCCCAAAATTGGTCCCAAAATAATCGCAAAATGATACAAAAAAATAGTCTTAAATGAATCAAAAATGACACCAAAATGAGACCAAAATTATCTCAAAATTAACCAAAAAAGTTTCCAAAACAAAATCAAATACCCTTGTAAACCGCCTCAAGTAGCGACACCAAAGTAGAAAATTCTAAAATGAAGCATGCTATGGTTATTTTGGCTGCATGACAGAGAGGTTGTGCGCTGGGTTTGGGACCCGCCACGTAAAAAATTTAGTCCAATGAAAAATGTATTAAAGCCTCGGATGAGAACCCCCTTTAATGTTGACGACCCGGCAAAACGAATAAGGCATAATGATTTGGATATTAGGGCATGTACCGGGAATGTCCGGACCCTTTCAAGGGACGGTACCGCTGCCCGACTGGTTGATGTCCTCGTTAACGCAAAGGCTGACATCACCGCCCTGCAGGAAATGCGATGGACGGGACAAGGAAAGACGACCATCGGACCTTGTGACGTATACTACAGTGGCCAGACACGCGGCAAAGCGCGTGGTGTAGGATTCGTGGTGGGAAAGAGACTTCGCCGCCAAGTACTAGCGTTCACCCCCGTGGACGAGCGTCTCGCTGCGATCCGCATCAAAGCGAAATTTTTCAACATAACATTTATCTGCGCCTATGCGCCGACTGAGGAGACGGACGACGCAGAGAAGGACTCCTTCTACGATAAACTTGAACAGACTTATGATCGCTGCCCCCAACATGATATCAAAATCGTGCTCGGCGACTTTAATGCGAAGGTGGGCAAGGAAGGAGTCTTTGGTCCAACAGTTGGAAAATTTAGTCTCCATGATATAACATCCCCCAACGGCACTAGGTTGATTGATTTCGCCGCTGCTCGCAATATGGTCATCAGTAGTACCAGGTTCCAGCATAAACGAATACACCAAGCCACATGGCTGTCTCCTGATCAAAGAACAATAAACCAGATTGATCATGTCATGATCGACGGCAGACATAGCTCCACCGTTCTGGACGTGCGTACCCTTCGTGGTCCCAATATCGACTCGGACCATTATCTTGTTGCAGCCAAGATACGCACACGCCTCTGCGTAGCAAAGAAAGTGCGCACAGTAACGGAAGGAAAGTTTGACGTCGAGAAGCTGCGCACGACACAGACAGCTGACAATTTCTCCACTCGACTCTCACACCTGCTATCGGAGAGCAATCCTCGACCTAACGATGCAACCGAGCAATGGAAGCATATCTCTCACTCATTACGTACCGTCGCTGAGGCCACTATAGGGTTCCAGCGAGCCCGCAAAAACAACTGGTACGATGAGGAATGCAGCACTGCCTCGGACAAAAAGGACGCTGCCTACAGGGAGACGTTGCGAACGGGCGCAACCCGCAGTGTATGGCAACGCTATCGTGAGGCGAAGAAGGAAGAGAGACGCCTTTTCAGAAAAAAGAAACGTGAGGCCGAAAGGCGTGAGTGTGAGGAGCTTGAGATGCTGGCTGACAGGAATGATGCCCGAAAATTCTATGAAAAGATCCGGCGGATGATGGAAGGTTTTAAGACCGGGGCAAGTTCCTGTAAGGACAATAATGGCGACCTGGTAACCGACGTACAGAGTGTACTTAAATTATGGAGGGAGCACTTCTCCTCACTGCTAAATTGCGAGGGAGACGTCGAACCCGATACCCCAATCCCTGACGATGGAAAAGTCGTCCCACCACCTGACTATGATGAAGTGAGGATAGCTATATCCCGGCTCAAAAACAACAAAGCGCCTGGAAAAGACGGACTACCCGCCGAGCTGTTCAAACACGGAGGCGAAGAGCTGGTAAAAAGCATGCATCAGCTCTTATGCAGAATATGGTCAGACGAGTGCATGCCTCCAGATTGGAATTTAAGTGTGCTCTGCCCAATCCACAAGAAAGGCGATCCCGCTAACCGCACCAACTACCGCGGAATCAGCCTTCTTAATATCGCATATAAGGTTCTTTCTAGCGTATTGTGTGAAAGACTGAAGCCCATCGTAGACAAGCTGATTGGACCTTATCAGTGTGGCTTTAGACCTGGTAAGTCTACCATCGACCAGATTTTCACGATACGCCAAATCCTGGAGAAGACCCATGATAAAAGAATCGACACACACCATCTCTTTGTCGATTTCAAAGCCGCTTTTGACAGCGCAAAAAGGAGTTGCCTGTATGCCGCCATGTCTGAATTTGACTTCCCTGCAAAGCTTATACGGCTTTGCCAAATGACGTTGAGCAATACTAACAGCTCCGTCAGAGTCGGGAAGGACCTCTCTGAGCCATTTGAAACCAAACGAGGCTTCAGACAGGGCGACTCCCTTTCGTGCGATTTCTTCAACCTGATGCTGGAGAAGATAATTCGAGCAGCAGAGCTAAACCGCAATGGTACAATCTTTTACAAGAGCGTGCAATTGCTGGCGTATGCCGATGATATTGATATCATTGGCCTTAACAACCGCGCCGTAAGCGCTGCCTTCTCTGGACTGGATAAAGAAGCGAAAAAAGTGGGTCTTGCGGTCAACGAGGACAAGACGAAGTATTTGCTGTCATCAAAGAAAGAATCGGCGCACCTGCGCCTTGGCAGCCACGTCACTGTTGATAGTTACAAATTTGAAACTGTGAGGGACTTCGTCTATTTGGGAACCAGCATTAACACCGAAAATAATATCAGTCTAGAAATCCAACGGAGAATCACTCTTGCGAACAAGTGCTACTTTGGACTGAGTAGGCAATTGAGAAGTAAAGTCCTCTCTCGAAGAACAAAGATCGGGCTCTATAAGTCTCTCATCATACCTGTCCTGATGTATGGCTCAGATTCATGGACAATGTCAAGAGAAGATGAGATGGCCCTTGGAGTATTTGAGAGAAAAGTTCTCCGGAAGATTTATGGTCCTTCCCGTGATGCCGACGGCGAGTTTTCGAAGGAGATTTAACGATGAGCTGTACGAGCTTTACGCAGATCTGACCATAGTCCAGCGAATTAAAGCCCAAAGGCTCCGCTGGCTGGGTCACGTCATGCGAATGGACAAAGAAGCTCCAGCCCAGAAGGTTTTCCAATCGTCACCCGAATTCGGCAGCAGAGGAAGGGGGAGGCCTCGACTGAGATGGAAACAACAGGTGGAGGATGACTTGAACTCCCTTGGGGTTTCCAATTGGCGTCAGTTATCGCTAAAAAGGAATGACTGGCGTGCTTTGATAGGCGACGGCCAAAATCGCTTAGGCGGTTAAGCGCCAATAAATGATGATGATGATGACAGAGAGGTTCACTTAGACATGGTAGCCCATTGTGCTATGAAGCACACTGTAGGTATACAAAATTTTGGTCAAATCTGTGGCAACCTTACTTGAAAATATCTTAGTTGGTATGCAACCGAAAATTCCCTTGATTTTATAAACATATTTCGATATCTAAGTCAGTACTAAAATAAAAATCAAGATAAATGGCAACACTGTAAACCACCCAAAGTGGCAGCACCCATGAAGAAAATCCTACCATGAAGCATACTATCAGCTTATTGTTGTATGCGGAGGTTCTTTATAAATTTGAGCACCTCCTCAGGTTTTTTATTCCATATCACGGACTGATTTAGAGTGACACCACCTAGGCAGCAAACTCTCTTTCTTGCTAACGCAATGCATTCGCAGAGTATGTGAACCGGCGTTTCATCGTCCAGTTCGCAAAACCGACAAATTGTTGTATCTGACAGATTCAATTTACTCAGGTGATAACGTAGACTACAATGTCCCGTATAATACCCAGTGAGGGTTCTTAGATCCACCCTGCTTAGATTTATGAGCCTGGCCGATGCTGGTTCTATAAAGAGTTTGGCCTGCCTCTGTCCTAGACTGCTAAGCCAATGCTGCCTAAACTGTTTGTCTTCCCAGTTGCTTATGGTCTCCTTTACGTGGGCCTTGGTGAGCACACATAAGGGTTCCGGACCATAAAATGCTGTTAGAGCACCTTGTTTTGCAAGGTGGTCCGCTTTTTCGTTGCCGTCATGTCCTTCATGCCCTGGGACCCAACCTAACAACACTTTGTTTTTGGCCCCAAGATTATTAAGTACTGTGACGCACTCATAAACAAGCTTCGAAGTTACTGTGTACGACTGCAAGGCACATAGGGCGGCCTGACTGTCCGACATAATGTAAATTCGCTTAGAGGATGGTCCTCTTCGGAGGCATTCTCTGCCACAGATTTCTATAGTGGGGTAGCTACCCATTGGTACCGATTTTTTGTAGTTTGGTCTATAGATACCAGCTCCCGTTTTACCATCTTCCAGCTTCGATCAATCCGTATACAAAATCTCCGAATCGGATTCAGCATATGGGTTCCCTGTTTCCCAGAGCACTCGATCAACGATTGAAACCTCAAATTTTCGCGTGATTCTGAGCGTAGGAGTTATTGCATCATTTATTTGCAATATAGGATCGTTTATGAAGTTCTTGACTATCTTCATAGGTCCTGTCATATTTCCGATTTTTAGATCAGAAACATTTTGAAGAATAGGGAAGGGAGGTATTCCTACAAGGGCACTTAGAGCATCAGCAGGGCACGTTCTCATTGCAGCTGTTATGCCGACACAGACCAGCCGATACAGCTTACTTAATTTAGTTGCTGCTGTTCTCTGAGCAGTCTTAGGCCACCAGACTAGGGAAGCGTAGGTGAATATTGGCTTCACAACTGTATTAAATGACCAATACGTCATTTTGGGAGACAGCCCCCATGTTGTGCCATAAAGTCTAGTGAAGGCGAAAAAGGCCCTCGTTGCTTTATTTATTGTAGCTTCCAAATGAGCATTCCATGTGAGGGTCTTGTCCAATGTTATTCCTAGGTATTTTGCCTCCGTTGAAAAACTTATGCGGCTGCCTCCTAGGGACGGCTCTAACAAGGGCAGCTTTCTTCACCGCGTGAAAGGCACCAAGATTGTTTTGTTTGGGTCAAAACCATTGCCCTTCAAAAGGTGTAGAAGGCATACAAGTATGTATGTATATAAGAATAGCTCGCTTGGGCCCATTTGCACGACTTTTCAACTCAGAGTTAATTTTTCCAAAATTGAATCAGTTTATGATTAAAAGGTATAACAACTAAGGTGTATCGGTACAAAGACGATACAAACAAATAAACCTCACATCACCAGCGTTGGAACATGTTGCATGCAACATACGACTTGTTCGTATCTACAAGATTTGCCGCTTCTAGCAAAACAAAATTCTTTGTATCTGACAGATATTATTTAGCCTTACGCCGGGGTGGAAGTTTTGCGCGCGTTCGAAACGTTTTTATACGCTTAAACGAAAAGTGAATAAAACAAACAAATTATTAAACCTAATACTTGCATACGCGTTTGTATGTATGCAATACAAGTGTCAAGTGTGTTTACGCAGCGTGAAAAGGAAACGAGTTTTAACGAATAGCGAGATGTTTTAAAAAATGTGTGTTTTTTGTTTAGAATAATTTGCATTTTTCAATGCTGAAAATAGTGCTTAATTAAATTTTTAAATTGTGAATGAAATGGAAGTAAAATATAACTAAAAGTTAAATAATTACGAAAATTTCGAAGTTTAGAAGAGATGGTTTTCGAAAATATTAACAATTAAAACAACAACAATTAAAAAAGTTCAATAAGTTATGCTGCGTCATAGCCTAAAAATTGTTTAATAAGAAAAAGATAAAAACAAAAAAATATTTAATCGCAGTCCGATAAGTGGGATGTTGTGTGCGTGTGTGTTATTATACAACAAGTGGTAAAAAAATTAATTTTATTGCGCTGCATTTGTATTAGTGCTTTGTTTACAATTTTGTGTGCGTGTACGTATCACGACTGAACTATCAATGCCGACAACGATAAGAGTTCAATATATAATGTGAATACCGTCATACCTACAAGTGAATAAACATATATGTAAATATATACCTGTGTGCATATGTAATTGAATTAAATCAAGAATAAAATAGAAATACAAAAAGAAGTGTAAAAAATCTACTAGCACGACTTAACACTAGTGTTAATGTACCGACATGGGTAGGTACCTGTTTGTAAGTTTAATACCTATATAAGGTACTTGCTTGAATACCTTATTGTTTGTTTTATTTGTTTTACTGTCGCGATTTGTTTTCAGAGAAGTGTGCTATCAGAGTTGAATCTGATAAGAAAGGCGGTTTAATTATTCAACCGGCAAGTGGACAGTCAAAGTTTATAAATATAAGTTCAGTTATAAAATCCTCTCTAATTCGAAACAGTGTATTGAATATGGGAGAGATTTTGCTGGAGAAGAAGAGTCGGTGAATTCTTTTAGCTCTGTCCATTTAATTTTTCAACTTTTTTGGCAGAATTTCTAGCGAATTTCTGAGTACGCAGTTTTGTACGCAAATCGGTTTCAGTAATGTGCAAGTTAGGTTAGGTTAGATGGTAACTATTCCACTAGGGGAACAGCTCAATTGGAAATTCCGTTGCGATACCACATTTTAAACGGTGATACTAACTTAAGATTGCTTTGTAAATCGCTGTGTAGCGACAATATAGCTCCGGATTTGGCTCACATCGATCCTCGACACCTCCTTCGGAGACCTAAGAACATTCGAACACGGTCCTAGCAAACGCTAAACAGCTAAGAATGAAGTGATTTGATGATTCCACCTTGTCATCCTCCATGCAGCTCGGGGTTTCAAGAATATTTAACCGCACCGCATGTATCCCCATCGGACAGTGCCCCGTCAACACCCCAATTATCATGGAAGGATGTACCTTGGAGTGCCCTAGTAATTCCACTGATCGCTTGGAGTCAACCACTGGCCAGAAGGACTTGGCGTCAGCCCAGCGCTTGGCTAACTGTTTCAAAACCCTCCTACCCAGAAGCAGACGACAGGTGGTAAGAGGAATACCCAGTATTCTGGAGGCAGCCACATCTGTTTCACGTGTACCCGCTCTGGCCAAGGGATCCGCTTGGCAATGGCCGGGAATGCCACAATGGCGTGGCACTCAAGTCATTTTTATTTTGAAGTAGTTGCCCGCAACCGTTCTCGATTAGACGTTGCCAGCACTCAGCGCCCTAATTACCGCTTCACTGCAGTGGCGTGCCTTCCATATAAGCCGAAAAGCCCGGCTTGCCTAGCTAATCCTCTATGAGCTACAATATGTTTCAAAAATGTATCGTAACAATTTCTTTAATGTTTACATTTGGTTTCACTAATTGCCAATAGCATAAACATATAAATAAAGCTCTTCCTGCCATCTGTCGGCTGATAGCAAAACAATTAACATACAATTTTTTCAGCGCATATGATGGCATCTCTTACTTGCTTACTTAAAATAGCCTTTAACCGCCTAGGCGATGATTGCCATCTCGCTTTTACTTATTGGCTTTTACCTGGCTTTCAAATCCCTTACTAAAATGTCTTTTTGAAGCTACAGTTTTTTTGAATTTAGAAGAAATTTTGTATGCAACTACGAAGCCAGCTTCGTGCTGTTGTTACTATAAGCTTAAAAGCCAAACTGGATATGTATATACATATCTACAATGTTAATGTGCAAAGAGCTCTACTCAAAAATTATTGGCGCATATTTTAAAGTAGAAAAAAAGAATTCAATAGTGGTGATTGCTGTAATATTTTTTTTTTTTTGCTAGGCATTATAAAATATAAAAAATATTTTTTAGGTTTCTTAGGTCCACTTGCACGACGCCGAGTTATCTTTTTAGCTCAGAGTTAATTTGACATTAACTCTAGTTTAAAATATAAATTTTCGTTGTGCAAGTGAGCCTTGGCTTCTGCGATGTATGTAAATGGGAAATAGTGCAAGTAAACCTTTTCCCTTGGATTGGAAAAGCTTAAAAAATCTGCAAAACAATAACTTGCCTATTGAAGAAACCTAAATGTTTAAGTTTTTCCCCGTGTGCAAAAGTCGATAAATATCTATCCTGAACTCTTCTTCTTCGTCTGAAATGTTCTTTGGCAGCAGTATGTGCTTTTGCTGGGGTTATAAGGACTGGGGCTTGCCTTGATTGAAACACGTAGGCACGCCACTGCTTCACTGTCGGAGTAAACTCCTTGACTATGAATGCGCCGTACAGCATCCCATCCACCGCATCCTTGATGGCGACAACCACTGCTAGGAAAACGCTACACTGATCAGGCAGCCTAAATTTCGTGCTAATCCCATGTTCCTGCCCCCAACACAACCATCCAGCTTTGACCCGTCCGTAAACAGATTCGCCAAACCCTCCCCCGAGATAGGTTCCTCGCCTTTCCACTCGTCCTTTATGGGTATGTATGTACACAAGTCCAAAAACCCTTCGCTGGAGTAGAGGTCAGCGCACAGTAATCTGTTCTGTTAGGGATAAAGTCAAAGCTCGATAATATATTGGAATAGCCGCCATACTGAACAAGCTTATATCCGGCGTTTCGGAGCCTAATTGCAGCCCAAGCCGCGCCTATTTTTCCTACAAGGTCAACTGGGTACAGATTGAGCATAACATTCAATGCCAGGGTAGAAGTGGTGATTTTTAAGAATTTTTTTCGTCGAGAGTGTTGACCATAGAAAAACAAATGTATTTTGTATGAATGAAATTACGTTCCTCTCTTTCTCAAAAGCTTAAGAATGGGGTGTAAGTGGGTTGCTGGGTTGCCATTATTGGCTATACGGAAATTCGTCTCGATCTAGAGACCTTCTGCGGATCTTTCGCGCAACTCAAGCTCCTCACACCCCCGCTTTACGGCCTTATGTGTCTTTGTTCTCAAAAGACAGACCACTTCCTTCTTTCCCACAACGCGGATAGCGCCTTATAGGAAACATCCTTCTCTTCTGAGGCATAGCGATAATGCGCATACCGAAATTTCGAGATCGATGGAGCCCCAGCGGTGCACGACAGAGATGTTTCAACTGCTTGGTTAAATCATTAGCTTAAAGATTGTCCTCAAAGAGCGGCTCTCATTAAAAGGAGAAACTAAACTTGTTAACCAATTACTTTTCGGCTTCTGCTTGTAGGTTATGTCGGCAATACCAGCCCATTTTTGCAAATTAGTATTGAACTTATAATTATGAAATGACTTCATGTATAAAAAACGATCAATAAGAAAATGAAAAACTGAAGGGGAAAAGTAAATAATAGGTAGATAATTTATAAAACCAGATAAGATAGATAATAGTGAAAAAATAACACAAAAAATTTAATCAAACTTGAAAAAAAAAATTAGATTAGAAAATTACATATTAATCTAAATGAAATAAACACAAATAGTAAATTAGATTACTTGGATAAAATAACATACGTACATATTTAACTAATGTGGGGTTCATGCTGCATTAAAAATGCAGCATTTTGCATTTTCGGACATGAGCTTTCGAAAAGCGTTCATGCTGTTGCATTTAGTAAATGCACATTTCAATTCAAATCATGGTTTCAATTTTTTTACACTTTTTTATACATTTGATCGATTTAAATGGATTCACAAACATCAGATCACTTGTAGTTTTACCTTTTTTAATTTAATTTCCCCACACGTGCGCGAGTTTGCAAGTTCTTCAACACAAAAAATTTGACAATTGGTTACGAATGAAAGAGAATGAAAGATATCAAGAAAAGAGTACTGCCTGCTCAACTTTTTGAGTTCGAATCCCCTTTTTTCATCGAAGATTGCCGGGTTGATTCTGCATTTATAATGCTAAATGCGGAAATAAAGATGCATTAAGTAGCATTTAAGTGTAAAAATTTGTATGGTAAATGCAGAAACAAATGCTGCATTTTTAGCTAAATGCTAAAATGTGAGGATAATGCTAAATGCAGGCCTAGCATGAACCCCAAAAAAGTCTAACTTAAATAACTGAAAAAATAACCCCGAATCAAAAAAAAAAAAAATTGTTGAATAAGAATGAGTTTGACAACTCCAACTAGTAAATTTGTGCAAAATTCAAATTCAGCGTGAAAAATATGCGCTCACACACCTACACTACCACTAACGTTACAACCAAAAAAGAAAGGCAGCGCAAAAAATAGGAAAAATGTGAATAGAAAACAACAACAAACCCAGAGAAGTGTTTTAAATAGCAATATGTACTACCTGTTGCGTCGTAAATAAATACAAACCAAGTTACACAGATTTCTACGACCGTTTGCCAAGGTTAACTGTTCAACATTGCTGCACACCTAAAGACGCATACAGAAGTAGAGGCATTTGTGTACATTAAGGTGTGCTAGACTGTTCTCGTAAACGAATTTCCATTCAACTGAAGTCAAAAAATTTAAAGCTAACTTGTGAGGCCTACCACAAATGCGAACAAATACACATGAAGAGTGCTCTTTTTAGAAGTAATACAAGCCGAAATGATAGCTTTCGAAGATTTTGTCTATCTGTCTGATTGTTTGTTCGCGTATCACTCAAAAACTGCTGTATAAAATTAAATGCAGTTTTTACAGATGTATTCCTGAATGCCCAACTTAAAGTTTAGGCACAATTTTAGCGCATGCAAATCTCCCTGTAAACAATGGTGTCAACAAAAATTGGTTCAAAATATTTTTATACTTGTATTGAAATAGGAACAAGCCGATGTCTGTACATAATAGATATTTCAATAACTTTTACATCTACTGCAAAATACTTAAAAAATCATTATCATGAAAATTAACGAACACCCTAATGTTTATAAATACATATTTAGCTATGCAAAGCCGCATGCAAGTATATTTGAACACGTCTTGAATGTGCTCTCGAGTACTACTAGTTCAGCCATAGAACACAATCTCAACTTGGCCGATAAGTTTTAGCGGCATTATAGCAACACCAACAAAAACATAAGCAACAGTTTAGCTCTTAAGTAATCTTGACCATACGAAACAAGTGAGATTCCAACGTAGTTACAACAACAAATATGTAGACAAATGTGACCAGGTAGAACAAAATATAATAAAAATACACGTGAATGCATAAGACAGATAAAAACCAATGTGCGTTATGTATTTACAAAGGTGTGCATACCTACCTATGCAAATAAAGTGGTATTAGAGTGGCGCAAAACTATTCATTTGAGATTAGAGACATTTAATACTCTTGGGGGAGTTTTAAGGTTGCTTTTTGTAAATTGTAGTTTGTTTACAAAAATATGGCGCTGTAGTTTTATGTGCGTTAATTCTATTGAATATCGTAGATACAACAAAGTTAGCTGGTATCTTAGAAAAGTCGCACAATTTGCGTAAGTCACGGTCAGTGTAATTGTTACCGCATTGCCATACCAATTTCAAAAGTCAAATCAAACTCACAACAACAAAAGTTAAGCCGAGTTTTATGTGTAGATATGTTTGTATGTATATGGCACTTACAGTGTAAGAATGTAGCTCAGTTGACTCAGTGTCAGTAAAAAACCAATCTTAAAACGTGTACGAACAGTGCACCGAAAGAAAATATAAAAACAAAACAGAAAAAAAAGGAATGTATGTAAATAAAAGTTAAAAAAGAAAATAAAAGCGTAACAAAAATCATTGAGCGGCTAAAGTGTAGCAACAACGCAGTAGAGGCAATAATAAGATACCAAGAAAAAATTTTAAATACCATATTTATAGAAAATGTTTTTTGGACAATTATGTCCATTTGTAAAAGTTTTCTTTAATATATAATTGGTACAGAGATCGCTCTGTTTCCATTTCACTAAATGAATAAAAAAAAATGTTGAGCCCACTTTTATGCCCACCACTATATATAGTAAGAAAAAAGTTTCCTTCTCCTATGTAGTATCTTAAAGTTTAAGTCAGATTCTTATTAATACATCAGTGAAAACTGATTCCAATTTCATGCAGTAGTTTTTAAGTGATGCGCGTACAAACATAAAGGCAGACAAATAAAATTCTAAAAATCGTTGTTTTGGCTTTTTTACTCTAATAAAGGCCCTTGTATGATTTTTTTTCTTAATAGTGGTATTCATGTAAGTATATAACTCTACCAAATGCGTAAATTTACACATTTACGAGCTTAGTTACATGAACGCCCTAAATAAATTCATTTGCAATTGATATCAAACAAAAACTTTTTATTTTGAAATATCAAATAAAAATTTAATTTTTGGCCTATTTTCCAACGCCTTCTTCTACTTTTGTCATTTTCATTTACGCATTTGGTAAGATCATGCGTTTACGAGATTTACGCGTTGTTTCTACGATTACATGAGGACCCTTAATATCTATAATGAGCATGCATCGTGTTATAATAATGCAATCACAGCATCACCTAGCGGCAAATTCTTAAAATGTGTTCCTTTTCTATGACTAATACACGTTCTAAACTTAAGCTCATCGGATCAAGAGAATGTTTTTTCAGATATATCGATCAGTGCGCGACCTAGTGGCACTCAAACTCACATAATCTTGCTGCTGGAAAAATACTCAGCACAGGCAGAGCGGTATCAAAAACTGTAGGTTGAGAACTATAATACCATCCTTCCCAAAAGTAATGACGCACGATCGTAGACGGTTTCAAGATCGTCTCAGGCTCGAATACTTCGGGGTCTCGGAATATTTCTATGTCCTTTGAAATGCCTTGCTCTAAAAATAAGTCTAAAATAGTTTGGATGCACTCGTAGACATTCAGTATAAAGTTCAATATTATCAAGTCAGTATCTTAATAGCTATAGTTTATAACTAACATATAAACGACCTTATATAAACGTGGTAAGAAGGTATTTTTATCTAAAAAAAAAAAACACAACAAATTTAGCCTTAAAAATATCTTAGCGGCAAGAAAGAGTGTCGAAAAAAGTTCACAACGTGACTGCTGACCGGTTTATTTAAGCATATTTTTGTTTTCTGTTTTTGTAGCCACTTTTTTTAAAGTCATTGCTGTTAAGCATATAACGCACAACTAGGCCTAAAGTGAGCTAAGTTAAGAATGTAGATTTTGGAAATTATTTCGAAAATATCAACATGAAAACCATAGTTCTTTGAAAAATGGGCGTGGTTTCACCCTCTTTATCTCTAAAAGCGGCAATTCACGCCGAAAATATATTTTTGCTCAAGAAAATGTAATTTTTTGTTGGAAGTAAGAAAATCGCCTTATACCCACAACTTTCTTGCCGCACCGGTAGCTCTGCTAAATAAAAATGGCGAATTTGTTAGAAAATCTGATCAAATTTACTAATCATAACTTTTTTAATATAGATTTACTAAAAAAAAACTCGAATTCATAAAACAGGGTTTACTCACTGTTAAATAAATAAAAAAAAAAAAAAAAAACAATATATAAAAAGTACAAAAAATATACGAATACAAAATTGCGACAACACCATGAACTTCATGTACGAAAAATCGAGCTGAAATTTATTACCTACAAACATGAATGAAAAAATCTCAAACACGTATAATAGAAGTGAAATTTTAAATTTAGTCAAGTGCCTTAAATGGTTAGAAAAATCATTCACGAAAAATTTAACAAATTGTGATAATCAAGCCGAATACAAAATGAATGGTTATAATATTAAACAACCGCCAATTGTTGCATGCAACATTTCGACGCTTACAAACAAGCAGAAAAATAACAAAAACAACACCGACAAAAGTGCCAACAGCTTACAAACGAAAGTGTCTACAACATACAACAGCAAAAATTCTTTAATTCAACTTTATTCAACAGCAAGTTTATTGTTCTTGCTTTGTCTCAGCATTTCACACATTCCACAAAGTTGTGCCTTCAATTTGGAGAATCGTTTGCCGATCGTCAAATATGGACCACATGCTAATTCATATTTTGGCTATTCGGTAGCAACACATACGGTGGGCGAATATAATTGGCCGAATAATACAAAATGGTAAGTGGAAACATTTTTAATGATAATTCGATAAAATCGGTAGTAGCGATTAAGTTAAAAAGTATTCGATGTAGTTTATGGAAAATTTAATATTTTCAAAAAATTTCAAAAATAGTTAGTATGAAAAAAAAAAATTAAAATAAAATAAAACAAATCAAAATAAAGTGCACTAATAAAAATTGGAATAAAAAAATACAAAATACATCGGTCCATTTTTACCAAAAACTCAAAAAAATTATTTGATAAAAACTAGTCGAATGGTCAAAAGTTCACAAATATTTTCAAAGTAAATACAAAATAATGAAACATAATAAATTAAAATCAATTAAAACAAAAAAAAAAAAAACAAATAAAGGGAATTTAAAGAAAACTTTAATAAAACAAATATAAAAAATTAAATAAATTAAACTAAAATAAGAGAAGTTTTAACAATTAAAAAACTAAATTATTATCTTATTTATTTATTTTAAAATTAAATTATACAAAATAAAATAAAATAAATAAAAAAAATAAAAAATAAATAAAAAAATAGAATAAAATAAAATAAAAAATAAAACAAAATAAAATAAAGTAAAATAAAATAAAATAAAAGAAATAAAATATAATAAAACAATATAAAAGAAAATACGTAAAAAAAAAACAAAAAAAAATTTAATAAAAAAAAAATAAAAAAAAAAAACAAAATAAAATAAAATAAAATAAAATAAAAAATAAAAAAATAAAAAATAAAATAAAACAACAACACCATACACAGTACTTCGGCAAATTATTTTAACTAAAAAAAAAATCACTAATTGGATTTTTGTAATTTTACTCGTTGATTTCGATTATATATGCGATTTTAAATGCATGATTTTCCATCCCCCCCTCCCTTCCAACTCATACAATTTTCATTTGTACCAAAAAAGAAGTATACCGTTATAATCAGGAGCAAATTACGAACCATTCCTCATTATCCCGGGGCGAGGAGTCTGTGTTCTGCAATTAAGCCACTGTTTCTTGCCAAAAATTTAAAAATAAATCTTATAATTTCATTTTTCACTCCCCCTGCAGTGTCATAATCCCAATTTTTTTACTTGGGATTTTGCCACTTAGGATTTTGTCATGGCACCTAATATTCAACTGTCAATCATCTTAGTCTCTACACTTTGTTTTTGAAAACCCCATAAATTTAATAAAACTATCAAAAACTACTTACCTAAACTTTAGTCTTTGTAACATAATAATCTTAAAAACACTCAACCAATTTTTAAAAATTCCAACAACAATAAATTTACCACTTCGCTGACTTAAGTCAAAACCAATTTTCTTAAACAACTCAATTCATTTATGCAAATTAAGTAAACAAACGACAAAATTATACAAAATAACTTGCTATATGATGCAACAACTTCTACTTCAGCTGAATCAATATGAATTAAAAATGTGAAAAAAGGCAGAAGAAGGGGGAGCAAATTATCACTGTAATAAAAGTATGCATTGGTTTTATATTTTATTTTTGCCATCTCTGCTTATTTGTTTTTGTCATATGTAAGCATGTATGTGCCATATAATCATTAAATCAACAAATTGTTTAAGAAAAATGTTAAACAAAAATGCAGATTTCAGCGTAAATTATTCGAGTTTAACGTTGGCGGTTTGCAAAATCTTGCAATTATTTGCGATCAGCAAACACTGCGACTCATATTTTTCACAAAAATTTTTTTTTTTTCCTCAAGCTGCAATTAACACTGTAAATATGCATGCAGAATATGAGTATAAATTGAGTAAATATTTAAGTGAAGAAAAAAAAATTAAAAATTCCTTTTCGAATGCAGTGAAAAATATTTTTCGAATGGCGAGGAACAAGAAAATATTTATTACATTTGTATGCACATATTGGCCAATCATAAACAAGTATAATATCTGATCGCTTGCTATGGACTTATTTTAGCCGATTTTCAGTCCCAAATTAGTTGTTTCTTCTCAACACCAAAATAATTTAATTTTGTGGAATATTTTAGCAATACTTCAAGTGCTAAGTAAATTTTATTGTCATCAAAATGCAAAAGACAATTTGACTTCAGTAAAGATAGGGCGTTCCTGAACCAAAATCAATTAATAAAATGAAGTGAAGAAACAAAAAAAAAAAAAAAAAAAAAATATAAAAATAAATATAAAAAAAAAATATAAAAAAATAAAAATTAAGTAAAAGTAAATAAAATAAAATATAATAAAATAAATAAAATTAAAATAAAATAAAACATAAATAAAAAAAAATTAAATTTAAGTAAAATAAATTAAAATACATAGGTATAATAAAAAAAAAAGAAAATAAAATGAGATAAAATAAAATAAAATCAAATAAAAAAATAAAACAAAATAGAATAAAATTAAAAAAAAATAAAAAAGCAAAACAAAAAAAAAATAAAATAAAATCAAAGAAAAAAAATTAAAAAAAAAAAAAATAAAGAAAAATAAAATCAAATGGAACAAATAAAACAAAATGGAGAAAAGTGAATCAAAAAAGTATAAAATCTCCATCTATTTACCGAATCAAGTCATTAAAGGTGTATTATGTACTCAATAATCACTTTTTTGGGGTTTCCAAAATATTCTGGAAATCGAACGTGAACTTAGCTATCACCCGATTTAATCAATTTTAAATTAATGTGGAAAATGAGGGCCAAGAAACCTGCATACTAAGTTATTCCAATTTTCAGTAGACTCAACCGATTCGTCCTATATCTATTTCGATTAATAGGTATATGCCGTTAATCAAACGACAAACAGAAATACGGAACCTAACCGAAATCCATATGCCAAACAGCGACATAGTCAAACTAATGACATCACTTCAATACACAAACCAAAATGTATCTATTTTATAGCTCAATATGTTTAAATGGTTGTTTATAGTATATTCCTCTAGCTTTTAAGCTTAAAAGCAAACGCGCTACTAGATATGTGCGTAAAAGATAAAAATACAAAAAAAAAGTTTTGCTTATAGAGATAAAAACAAAAGTGGCAGACGACTATGCTACGCCCTAAATATTACGTATTTTTTATGTTGATTACTCACAACAACGAAAAACAGCACTGAGGCGCCTACAAATACCCTACTATTATCGTTTGGTACACATCATTTGTTGATATCGCGGTGTGGAGGGAGTGTTCTAAAAATTTCTATCTACTTTTATGAATTTGAGCATTTGCGTAATCATATTTCAGCAAAATTCCATTAATCTCTATAAGGATAAACTAAAAATTTGTATGAAAAATTCAAAATATTTTTTCAGTACTCAAAACCAACTATAAATGCGCAGAAAATGATTTTATACGTTGCTATAAATTCATACAATTCAAAATACATGTGCTCAAACTATTTTCCGCATATATACGAAAGAAATAAAATTAGAAGCTATGTAAAAATAGTAATATATATATTCAGACTCTTTCGTTCCAAAATAATTGTTTGGTAACCCTGCAATCAAAGCAACTAGTTGACAACAATTCAGCGCAACTGTCTTAGTTCTATATAAGCAACTGGTATTTTTTAAATGTTGATATCCTACGAGATGTCCATTTCGACCAGAACAAGCAAGTCATCTACTAGTCATGAAATACTAGTTTGCGTATATGTACACTGCAAAGAAAGCAACTCGTTGAAAACTACTTTACAACTAGTTGGTGCACGGTGCTCAACTAGTCAGTGTTTTGTCATTTTTCCATATACACAACTGGTATTTTTTACCTGTTGATGTCCTACGGACTGTCAATTGTCAGATTTCGACCAGAACTGTCGGTTAGTCATGATATACTAGAATTATACTAGTAGTAAAATATCAAATGAACTAGTCCCCATACTAGACCAAAAAGGACTAGTATGAAATATACTACTCCAAAAAGCATTGAACCTTGACTAGTATGATTTCAACCAGAATTCTTATGACTTACCCTTTATTTTATCATTTGCCTTTATCTTCATGTTTATTCTTAAGAAAGCAGCGACAGTTTGTATTTACCCTAAATATCACGAAAAAGCATCTGTGAATTGTAAGAGAAAAAAGAAGAAAACGAAACGAATGAATTTTGTATTTTTTAGCTGGTATGATTTCATCCACAAAATTCTAGTTGTATACTAGTATGAAATGGATATTTCGGGACTAGTATAAAGGTGATGACCTAATGTACGCTTCTTTGCTTTCCTTGCTTACCTAGGCTTACCTTGCTTTCCTTGGCCTTATGGTCAAATAGAAGCTTCAAAAGCTGTCAGAAATACAGGATGAGACAAACAAGACAACAACAAGACAAATAGTAAAGCATGTAGAGCGCTGTCAAATAGAGATTTGGGCTATTCGACGCTTTGAAGCGCTTCAAGCAAGCAAAGTAAGGCTGCCACTGGGCCAGCTTTCATATATTTCAGTAGAATTCAAACGAATTTTGACATTTCTCGAGGCAAAGCCAGCAAAGCAGGCGGGCATTGGGCCATGAGCTTAAGTTCTGCCGGAAAATTATAGTTGTATATTAGTGTTTTTCTGATTAGTTTGAGGTTTCGCTGCAGTGTATTTTAAATATACCAGAATGATACTGGTTGTAAAATACCAAAAAGGAAATGTACTAGTTAAATTTCAGTCTAGACATATCAGTATAGTTCAAGAAACATTTAAGATTGACTAGAAGATATGATTTACACCAGAAACTTATAGTCGCATTATTTTAGTGACTTACCCTTAATATTTTTCATTTGCTTTTTTAAGAAAGCAGCAACATTTGTATTTACCCAAACACGAAAAATCATCTGTGTTTTTTTTTTGAGAAAAATCTTCCTTTCTCTTTTTTTATTAGTAACATATACAAAAATTCAAAATCACTGCTTCTAGCAAAATTCTTTATTCACTTACAAGCCGCATTCATTTAACTGATTCATCGTTTGTTATGCGGCTGATTGCCGGTGAATTAAGATTTATAAAATTAAATTGCTCCTATAACAATTGTTAATGTTGTTGTAGCACGTATAACAATAATTAACCTTCGCATCGCACATTTATTACTGCCGCACGCTCTATTCCAATTCATGCTCATCAAAATGCTATAAACGTTTGACTTGCTGCTTGTTTCGTTGTGAATTTCTTTTCTTAGTAATTTCTTACTACAAAAAAAGAAATAAAAAGTAGTTTCAACCAAACAATTCGATTAAAATTGTATGCAAATAAAATTATTGACGTTGATTGTTTGCTTATGCAAATATGTACACAAAGACGAACACACCCAGTCAATAAATTAATTTGCAAACAAGTGGCTGTGTCAGATTTTTGTGCAACAATAACAATTATTAAAATGAGAAAAAAATAAAATTTTTGAAATAAAATAAATTATTTGCATTAATTTTTTACATATAAATTAGCACCGCGGAACACCTCGAGGAGAATTACTCATAGATTTACAAGAGTAATGGAACATACATAAATTCATACCGAATCACCCTTTTGCGCGAAATTATCGTAAGCGCAAAAAAAAAAAAACAAATTAAATTTAATTTAATAAAAAAATGATATAAGATAAGAGAAAACAAAAAAGATAAATTAAAGAAAACAGAATGAAATGAAATAAAATTAAATAAAAAGATAAAAAATTAAAATAAAGAAAATAAAAAAAATAAAAAAATTATATAAAATGAAATAAATTTAACAAAATTGTAAATTAAAAAAAAAAAATAAAGAAAAAAATAAAATGAAATAAAAAAAAAATAAAAAAAAAATAAAAATAAAAAAAAATAAAATAAAAAAAATAAAATAAAATATAATAAAATAGAATAAAATAAAATAAAATAAAATAAAATAAAATAAAATAAAATAAAATAAAATAAAATAAAATAAAATAAAATAAAATAAAATAAAATAAAATAAAATAAAATAAAATAAAATAAAATAAAATAAAATAAAATAAAATAAAATAAAATAAAATAAAATAAAATAAAATAAAATAAAAAAAATAAAAATAAAATAAAATAAAATAAAATAAAATAAAATATAATTGAAAAAAAAAAAATAAAGCAAAAAAAGATAAAAAATAAATAAAAATAAACAAGAAAATTAAATGAATTAAATTAAAATAAAACGAAATAAGGTAAAAGAAAACAAAAAAAATATATATTCAAATAAATCAAAATAAACTGCCGTATGTAACAAGGTGTAAATAACATGAAACATGACATTTCACAAAATAAAATAAAATAAAATAAAGCAAAATGAAAAACAATAAAGTTTTAAAAAATATAATAAAATAAATTAAAATAAAATAAAACTATATAATAAAAAAATTAAATTGAAGAAAATAAAATAAAACAAAATAAAACAAAAAAAGATAAAAAAATAAAATAAAATTAAATTAAAATAAAACGAAATAAGGTAAAATTAAACAAAAAATAAATTCAAATAAAACAAAAATAAACTGCCATATGTAACCAGGCGTAACTAGTTATAAGAACATAGAGACAATTTCGAAATATTATTTACGATGATTTCGCGAAAAGGGCTCAAAAATATATATTTGAATACTTTTTATCAAAGTTTCTGCGGAATGCTATTGTTGCCAACATATCCGATTTGTCATTTCTTATCTAAAGCAATTAATCTCATCTAAAAATCGATTGGCAGTCAATTCGATGATTGAACAGAAGACAAAACGAATTATGTTGTTATTTGAAATTTGTTTGTAGTTTTGTTTTTCGGTGACCCTGAAGGTCGTCATATGCTATAGCTTTTCATTATACTTACTTAAAGCTAAATTTTTTTTAGTTTTGATTTTTTTACTTGTCATTAATACTTTTGAGATGTTAATGAACTTTACTTCCTTCAGCGCTGATTCGTTTTTATTTTTCATTTTGCTTTTATTAGTGTTTTCTAATTCTCATAAATAAATTTGTTTTGCGTGTTTCGGCTTTAGTTCAGGTGAGAGCTTTGCATTTTTAATTTTTTTTTCTATTACCTTGACTTTATTTCTTTGTTTGTTGCTGCTAACTCTCGGCATGGTACATTAAGTTTCTTTGTTGGGTTTTCGTTTTTAAATGGCGGTAACAATTTGCAGAACTACTGTTTCCTATGTGAATTTTCGTTTCTGAACTTGGCTACAATGTTGAGATATTTTAATATTTTTTGGATTTTATGAGCCGTAGAAAGAAATTTACATACGGTTATCTGCTATTATTAGTTATGTTAGATGGTGACGCACCAAGATTTTGGGAAGCGTCGAGATGAGAAGTTACTAGTTTCCGACAAGCCAAGGCAGAGGAATACATATTCTAGCAATTCTGGCTTTTATGTCCTGGACAAAATGCTAAGAATTGGACGAAGTTCCCACCTACATGTTCTCAACTATAAAAAAACGTATGTTTGGGACAAACAAAAAACGTTAAAAAGTCTTGGCTCAAATTCCTCAGAGGGTCGTGAAGGAAACCACAACATCCTGACTAGAGACACGATATAGAATGAAAATTAGTGATCTGGTACTCGCTTACAGCATTGTTCTATAAATGTCGGGTGCCTAATAATATCGGATCAAAACGTAGAGTGACTAAACTGTCGATTTCAAGGATACTTTTCTTAAGACATGTCCTAAAAAAATCTTAAACGGATCGATCACTAAATATATCCTTAGAAATATGTGGAACTCAGACTATATCGAGTGAAAAACATTCATATGGCAGCCCTGCTAGCATGATTTCTAATAATTTTTTATTTGAAGTCACTCTCAAAAAAAGAGTCAGTTTGATTTGCGATTAGATCCCAAATCAACAATACCCTTTATTTGTGTTTTATTGATCAAATCAAAGATACTTTTTTTGTGATTTGATTCCTGATTGATTTAGGTTCAATTCCACAGCCATCATATCGAAAAAAGTACCTTTGATTTGAATCATGAATCAAATCACGAAAAGAAAGTATCTTTGATTTAGTTTTGAAGATTCAAATCAAAAAAAATATAGCGATGGACTCAGTTTCAGGTTCGACAAAGTGTTCAGTGACAAAGATGGCAATGCTTACTAGTTATTAAGTAGCCCTTGACATAGTATAGATCTTCTAGGAAAACTAATTGGTTTATCCAATTTTTATAGCTAATAAAATATCGTCTGCAAGAATTACATAACAAATTGTACTGGCGACACCTTATCAACAGATAAGTCTTTAAAAAGATAAAACTAAACGCATACAGAGGTTTTCTAAGTGTACTACAAATGTTCCAGAACACCAACTAAAGTAAACTACAGCATCTTCGAACTAAAATACTACCACCAACAAAACATTAAAATGAGGGCACCTGCATTGACTCTTTATAGGCAGTAGAAAAACCAGAAATGGAACGCATAAAAAAAATTTACAACAACAACAACAACAACAAATAAATTTGAAATATTCCATGAATGTGGACTAAATCCAATAGGCACAGCGCAGCAAAAAATAATTAAAATAAAAAAAAAAACTAAACGACTGCAATACCGAAGAATTCCAAAGTAACAGCAAATTAACCCTAAAAAACCTACACTCGGCCGATCAAACGTGCAGATGCAGTGCAACAGGAAAGATGGAGTAAGAGAACGTGCGTAAAAAGTCATTAAAATCAGAAAAAAAATGCATCAAAATCACGTGCAATACCTTAGGCTGCTTGCCCCACATAAAAGTAAGGCCGGAGCTGGCAGAATTTTGTAAGAAGTTTTTAAAAAGAAAAGAAATTTTGATTAAAGTGAATGGAAGTTGAAGGGCCAGCACGTTGCAGAACACGTGCAGTGTTTTGTTTTTTGTTTTCGTCTTAATAGAAATTTTGCGGCGGGCCAAATCCGGTGATTTATTGATTGATTACCTTGAGGGTTGTACCATTAAAATATTTCTTCAAACTTTGAATAATTTATAATTATCATAGTACATTGATTAAATATAAGCAGTGGCGGATCCAGGATTTTGGGAAGGGGGGTTCAAATCATTTTTTCTTTTAAAATCGGGGACATTTTATATTTGTTAGTATGGGTAATGTCAGATTCAAGGTATAACTAATGTAAATAGTTTAAAAAGTTACCGATTGTGTATTACGTAAACGCAAAAATATGAGTTGGCAGTTTACTGGAAGTTTTACTATTTATTTGTAAAATTTTCTTGTATTTTTTGCTTAATTTTTACTATAATTTTTGTGTAATTTTATCTATATTTTTTCCATAATTTTTACTGTATTTTTTGTGTTAATTTTTTTTTGTGTAATTTTTAGTATATTTTTTGTGTATTTTTTAGTATATTTTTTGTGTATTTTTAAGAATATTTTTTGCGTAATTTTTACTATATTTTTTGTGTAATTTTTAGTATATTTTTTGTGTATTTTTTAGTATATTTTTTGTGTATTTTTAAGAATATTTTTTGCGTAATTTTTACTATATTTTTTGTGTAATTTTTACTACATTTTTGTGTAATTTTTTTAGTATATTATTCGCGACAATTTAACCCTTTTTTTGAGTTATTTTTACCATATTTTTTCCTAATTTTTTTTCTTTGTGTAATTTTTCCTGTATTTTTTGCCTAAGTTTTACTATATTTTTTGTGCAATTTTTACTATAGTTTTTGGGAAATTTCTTATTATGTTTTTGGATAATTTTTACTATACTTTTTGCGTAACTTTTACTATATTTTTTGTGTAAATTTTTCTATATTTTTTTCCATAATTTTTACTGAATTTTTTGTGTTAATTTGACTGTCTTTTTTTTTTTTTGTAATTTTTACTATATTTTTGGGGTAATTTTTACTATATTTTTTGGTTATGTAAATTTGTTTGTAAATCTTACTATTTTTAGTGAAATTTTTACTATATTTTTACTGTATTTTTTCGCGTACTTTTTACTGTATATTTTGCTTAATTTGATTCCGAAGGGGGAGGGGGGGAGGTGGTTGAATCTGAAAATCCACCCCGTGGGTCCGCCCCTGAATTTAAGTATTTGGTATTAAAAATTCACTTAAAAACTATTTCTCTTATCTTGTGGCAAAAAAATATGTGATTTTAAAATTTTGACTTAAAGAAATCGTCCTATCAGTTTGGATTTGGATTTAAATTTTAAATACACAGAAAGAATAAATAATGATTTTTTTAACGCATCTTCAGACACTCTAATCAGCTATGCTTGGTGCCGCTAGCAAATAAATTAGTCATTTTGATTCTTACAATGCGTTTGCGCATGATAAAGTTATCGACAGGATGTCAAGATTATACCTGTCAGATTGTCGCTTAACGATAACACCACTAACGAGTCGTTTGAAATGGAGTGGCACAAATGACGCTTGAGTTATGTATGCATTTTATGTCCAATTGTAAATATGTAACTTCTTTGTGTGTGTTGTTTCTTCTTTTCGTCCTTTCTTATCGCACCTGACCACAGTGCGCATCGGCAGCACGAGCGTCGGCGCTTTCTACTTGCCACAATGCAGACCCTAATTTACGAGACATGAAAATAAAAATTAATGAGAAACAAATGTTGTAGCATAAATTGTAGGATGGTACTACATTCTCTAACACGCACAGTGGGACAAAATATGTTTTTGAAATTTTATTTTTTTATAAATTTCTACATATTTTATCAAGTGACAAAATCAAAAAATATGTTTACCTTTCTTCACATCTAAAGGCTAAATCGATTTTCTGGTCGATTTTTCATTCAACCTTCAAATACAAGGTGTTAATCGATTGAATTGCTATTTAGACAAAAATATCGACCCGGTTAAATCAGCCTTAAAGTGGCAGCTCTTCCAAAAAAAATGTAGCTTTCCCTGTAAATACAAAAATGATCTTGAAGTAACACTGATAAATCACGATAATAATTCCAAAGTAATCCTGCTACAATCCCTAAAGTAATCCAGAATTTACCTTAAGTTTCAAAAATACCAAAATAGTCCTTACAAAGTCCCGACATTATTTTGTTCCGAAGAGTTGATTACATTTAGTCGAAGAACTAGTTGAAAGTAGGTCCATAATTTTCCAAAAAACACGCCTGCGTAAAAGAAATTTAAATATGAGCTTCATCCGAAGATAAAGCTCGAAAAATAATGCCGGAATAATCTATACGATACAGCAACGTAGAGTTCGCAACAGTCTTGATCGAATTTCGCAAATAACAACAATTTCGCAAAATTATCCCCAAAACGCCGAAATAGTTCTAATAAAATACCGAAACATTCCCGAAATACTCTTAGTACAATCCCGAAATGTTCCTAATAGATCCCGAAAATATGTCAGTCCCAAAAAATTCTAGAAGTAGTCCCGAAAATAATGAAATGCCTTTTAAAAGTTAGGAAAATAATCCCAAGCTAATTTTGAAATAATCCCAAAACTCGCCCCGACATAATCTTGAGACAATTTGAACATAGTCCGAAATTATCTTGACAGAATTCCGAAAATACCAAAATATTCCGGAGAAAATCTCGAAATAATTTTGTCACAAAAGTCACGACGAAATATTTTTGATTTAGTCCCGAAAAGTTCGACATAATCCTGAGGAAATCCCAAAAATAAGGATATGGTTCTCATGATATCTAGAAAACCGTTCCGATAATTCTGAAACTATCTTGATATAATTGCGAAACGATCCTAAAAAAATTCGAAAATCCAATTAAATTTTAAATTTTTCCTATAACCTAAACATGAGCCCGCTAAAATTAATGTCGTATGAAACAGTTAAGCTCTACTACTCGAATTACCTTATCAATAATATCACCAAAACACAAAATCTCTTTATTCAAAATCAACTTTTTTTTTGAAGAAAAATCACTCAATTTAATTTAAACATTAATTTGTCCACAGGGCATCTTACTTCCCCACTGTGCAATTCAACGGCGCGCCACACTCATTTGTAGCGTCGTTCAAATATCGTAAAAACAACACATCAATATTTTAAAATTCCAAAAAAAAGTTACACATTGATGAGCATTGTTGTTGCCACACAATTTTTTTTCTGTTTTTTCGGCTATTTTTCTTTCTTTTTATTTCTTTTTTCCTATATCTTTTTCACTTTCATGCTTCATGCATATATTTTTTTTTCTTGGCCAACGCACTTCATTCGCTGTCAATTCGAAAGTGTTGCAACATTTGTCATTCTTTCACTTTTTTATTTCAATTTCATTTGACATTTTTCAATGTCGTTACATATTAACAATTTGCGTTGCAATGCGCATGCGCTAATGAGACTTTCTCAATTTTATCAAAAAAAAAAAAAAAATTCGTCACACCAGCGGTGTATTTTTGAAAAAGACGCGGAAACTTCCAAAACAAAAAATACATGTTATTCAGTCTTCCTGTAGCTTGTGGGTTATTAGTTCGAAACTAAAAGCGATTTGTTAATGCTGACATTTGACATGGTCTCATTAAATTAAAAGATAATGATTGCAGTGTACCGTATTTGAATATTTTAGCGTCAACATGGTTTTCTATTAGTGAACAGAAAATAACGATGTAAAATTATTAAAAGGAATTTATCAATGTTTTATTGTTCGCTAAAAAAAAACTGGCAACATCTGTTGATCTGTTTGATCTAAAAATAGTATTGGTTTTTAAATTATAATTAGATACTTTCTAGAACAAGATAAACCTTCCAAACATCTTGATGGAATCCCGAATAATATTTACATAAATAATTTTGCTAAACTCCTGGAATAATTTTGAAACAATACTAAAGATAGTCCCAAAAATGCTAAAATAATGTTAACAACATTTCATGATTGAATCACGAATATACCGTTATTATATTTACAAAACCCCTAAATTTATACCGAAACAGTTCTGGACAAATATCGAAATAATCTTAAAACTGTCCTAAATATAGTCCCAAAAATACTAAAATAATTCTAACAAAAATCCGAAAGCCCTGAGCATATACTGACATTTTACCCGTTCAAGTCAGATCTCAAAACAACATTTTTGGACTGTTGTTCCAAAACATGCTTAGCTTGGTTTACAGTTTTTGTCTAGAAATTTTTCGAATGAGCTTTGTCCTTCGTGCTCTAGTTTGATGACAGCCCGTCAGCCGAACTCATTGTGTTCCTAATTCAGACATCAGCTGGAGATATTTATATGTACCAATTTTTTAGACTCAAAGAGAGATAAGCCATTCATGAAATCGTTTCTTATCTTATATACTCAAAAGAGCCCTATTATGGAAACCTTCACCTATATTGAACGCCATTTCCTGGAACAAATCTTACATTTATGTCAATAGTTTAGGGGGAGTGATCATCTGTAGTTTGTTTCATCACATAATTCTAACCAGCTGATATGGTTTCATGTAACCATTCCTACACTCTTTCAAAAAGATTTTTGGAGAGATATTATGCAAGGGTGCTAGACTGGAATTTTTACCTGCTCTAGGTTTTGTAATTTACAAGAAAATTTCGGTGTTTGGGAAACATTTTTTCTTCTTGTTTGAACTTCTCTGTTCTTGAACATAAGAACTCACGGGTCTGCTGGGAAAAACACTATCTATTGGGAGTATCGAAATACTGAGAACATTCGTGCACGAAAGTCTGTCAGTAACGTTTTGACTTAAGTCGTGAACAATGGTCTTATTTTGAGATCGGATTTTTCAAGAACATGTATTGTGTTCCATGAACAGTTAGGGCTTGATTTATGAACTTTTTACCCTTATTCTGAGAACGTATTGGGCTCATTTTAGGAACATTTGGGTTAAAGTAAAAAATATATATTTTTCAGAGTTCTTCGAAGAGAATCGCTTAAAGCTTCGTTCGAAATGACAATTTCTTACCTGTTTTGTTGCTTGCCTCCACCGGGAGTCGAGCGCTCTCTGCTTTGACTGCTGAACGGAGATGGTTACCTTCAGGCCATCGCGCACTTATGTTTGCCGGCGTCTAATTGCAGCTTTGTTCTATGACAGCAATGACAGTGTCTTCGCTGTTGCATTTGTTCTATTACAGTTGTTTACAGGCAAAATGCCTAAAAGTATGCAACGATGTTGTAACGTTCTCGATGGGAGTTCATACGTTGTAACACTATATACTGGAAAATTGTTAGTGTTTCAGGTGAGGGCTTCCTCTGAACTCCGGAAAGTCGAGCGTGGTTATTCAGTATTATATGGTTGAAATGCAGCTACTGTAAAAATCTCACAATGAGTCAGCTGTTAATCAACCTAACTTAATTCAACCTGTAAATTTTTATTTCAATCCCTTTTTCGAATTTTTACAAATCGAGGCCAATCGGTTGTCTATGTTCTCTAAACTCATTGCCCTTCCGGAACTATCGTCGTATATCGTAATAGAAGCACTCTAAGTTATAGATGAGTGATATTTTCTCTTCCTCTTTAATATGTAGTAAACAATTTCCAAAATTTCTGAACTCCTCGAAATACCTCACTTACTAATACATGGCGTCATCTGTCTATCTGGTTCCTCCTTCCGCTTGCTTAATATTCTATTGGAAATACAAAACTTGCTGCAATATGGAAACATATTAGGGATATACCCACACATATAATGCGGTAACATAAATTAATGAAAACAAATTTTTCCTCACTAGCATACGCTTGAAAGCACTATGAAAACAAACAACAATAAAAATTCATATCAAACCGGAAATAAAAAACTTATTTCAGGCGGCAGGCCCCCTCCAACTATGAGTAAACTCAAAAAATGCTGGATTGTGTATTGAACTTTTCGAATTGATTATAAAATAAGGTATAAGCACTTTAGTTTCATAAATTTTTTGTATGATATCAGAATGTCGATATGAATGCATGTGGTTACATTTGGAGGTGCGTATGGAAGCACATGGGCGCCAGCTGTCTGACAAAAGATGGAGCACGTGTCGTATCGGATATGTAAATTTTAAACATACATGCATAATTTCCCATATGATCTATGAGTGTTTATGGCATTTTGTGTATCTCCTCCAAAAAAATTATGCCCCAAAGGAATATTTGGTTTGGCGTCTGTAGTAATAATATTTGACATTTGGTAGGCAGGCGTTTGAGTAAATGCGTCACAATTAATTTAACAAGAAACTTTCTTTTCTTTTTTTTTTTTAATTTTTAGGTTATGGTTGCATGCGTGTGTGCTTTTAAGTGTGCAATTTGTAGGCGTTGACAGGCGGCAAAAGTGCTTAATAATCAGAAAACAGTAGTCGTCAGCACATTTTTCATGATTAATATTGGTAATTACAAATGCACGTTTTTCGTTTTTTTTTTTTCAACATTACAACAGTACTTTCACTTCTTTGCACGATCATGCGATGATGAAATCATACTTGGGCAAAGTGCACACATAACTCTAACCATAACAGTGAAGTACCGATTACCATAATCATTCATGCAATTTTAACGATTCTTACCAAGAACATAGCCGTAGCCGTTTGAGTGACCGTTAGTGCTTTTCTTTATTTCAGGTTACACTTAATTTTCTATACAGTTAATATTATGTGTATGGTTACGGTTAAAGTTATAGTTACGGTTAAGGTTAAGGTTATGGTTATGATAATGGTTACAGTTAAGGTTAGTTTACTTTTGTATGGTCTAAAAAAAACTTTAGATTCCGGTTCAGCCCCTCGAAATACTTTGCAGTAGGTCTGTTTAATCCAGCGTACAGATATATTTTAGTGTAAATTTAATTTTAGCCCTCTATGCCCAACTATGGTTTATAGATTTTCTTCTTCCTGCAGTCAATATCTGTTGCTTACCCTTTAATTTACTATCGTGAAGAGGATTAAACTAGGTTTTTTGTTTGATATTGTCAGTTGCCTCCTCTTTTTTCCCATTTAATTATTGTTCTCTGTACTAACTTCCATTCATAAAATTATTTATGTTTTTGATATACCAATATGCTTACACTCACTTCTAGTAATATTGGCTTTATTCCCTCATAATTCCATGTTTTCATTGAAAAATTATACCCTATTCTATTGTGCCTTTCTCATTAGACATTTCAATGGAAACTATGTATCTGCTGGTATTTTTAATTGAGCGTGTGCCATCAATTGACTATGCCGCCACAGAAAATGGCATAAAAAGGGTTCCTTCAACCACTTTTATTATCGGATATCCGGAAGTGCAACCAAATTTTATGAGAGAAGGTATGAAGATATACTTCTCTGTGTCTGCTTTTTAGACCATAACATTATTGCTTAAGTGCATAATTTATGGACTTTTCAACGCTTTTCATTTACATAATTTAATGTTTTTTGAAGGGATGAAAAAGTAGCAACATTTAAATGACAGTGTTGCCTTTTTACCCTCAAAAGAAAAAGTGCGTTTTTTTCTTTTAAACTTTTCGATTCTTTAAAACAACTGAAGTCAGAGATAACAGAATAGAAGAAAAAGAAGGAAAATAAAATAAAATAAAATAAAATAAAATAAAATAAAATAAAATGAAATAAAATAAAATAAAATAAAATAAAATAAAATAAAATAAAATAAAATAAAATAAAATAAAATAAAATAAAATAAAATAAAATAAAATAAAATAAAATAAAATAAAATAAAATAAAATAAAATAAAATAAAATCAATTAAAATAAAATAAAATAAAGTAAAATAAAAAAAAAATAAAACTAAAAAAAAAGTAAAAAAATAAAATAAAATAAAAAATAAAAAAATTAAATAAAATTAAATGAAATGAAATAAAAGAAAAGAAAATAAAAGAAAATTAAAAAAATAAAATAAAATAAGTTAAAATAAAATAAAATGAAATAAAGTAAAACAAAATAAAATAAACAAAAAAAATAATAAAAAATAAAGTAAAAAAAATGAACAAAAAATTAGAAATAAAATAAAGTAATACTTGAAAAAATAAAATTAAAAAAAAAATTAATAAAAAAATAACAAAATAAAAGAAATAAAAAAATATAATAGAAATGCATAAAAATAAACTAATATAAATAATAGTAATAAGTAAACTAACCTAACCTAATAAATATAATAAAAAGTAAAAATATAATCTGTATAATTAGATGGAAAAGGAATAAAAATTAAAGTGAACTAAAGGACAGCAGTTCAAAGGAACTTGAAGGAATGTGAAAGTAAAAACGGGGAAGAAAGAAAAGATTCCTGATTTGTTGTTATTGTAACGAGGTGAAGCCCTGCCCAAATGTCATACAGGGTCACCTCGCGTGTATTGCTCTTGGCCAGGTCGATATAAAAAAGCAGCCTGGGTCGTTTCGGCACGATGGGTACAGCACAAGTACTGGCGCTGCTCTCGTAGAACCGGCAATACGAGAAACTAGCCGTGTAAGCCATGTAGGTCATTTAGCGTTACCCAGAGTGCACCAACGGGGAGGCGACCTACTCTTACATCCCAACTTCCTGATGTTTTGGTTTGTTTTAGATCTCTCCTCAACACTTCCTTTATGAGTGCTGAGTGAACAAGGTTCCCGTCACAAAATTATTATCATTCCATGAAGCTCAAACATTCCCCATTTCTGATAATGGGGTTTTTGTGGAAAATCTTTACCGAAAGTTTCAGCCGCCAGTGATTTTATCGATTGTTGATAATATTGTTCAAGGGCAGCAGAGGCATTGGGAAATGTTTGCATCATGCTAATTTGGTATGCATACCCTCTATGTCGGTGCATTTTAGCCAAATTTTAGTTAAAGTTTTAGCTAACAGCTTAAACTAAGTTCGCAAAAAACTACGATTTTTCATACAAATTGTCAAACAGTTTGTATGCAACTTTTTTTTATCGAGCAGATAAATTTTTAAGTTTACTTGAGAAAATATTCATATTTTTCCCATAAATAAAGGGCTTTATATCAAATCTCCATTTTTGAATTTTTTTAAGGACAATAGGATCCTTTACAAAAATAATAAAAAAACAGGAAATTGCATCTTATACTAAGATCGCAAAAAACTACATTAAGGCTTTGGAAATGACATAAAATAATAAAATTTTCCCCATAAACAAAAGACTGTATATCAAATATCCATCTATGAATTTTCTAAGGACAACTGGATTGTTTACATGGATATTGAAAAAAAACGTACCCGCACGAGATATCCATATTGTGCAATAAATTTTTAGGGTATATTAAAATATAGTACCTATTTTGATATACATTTTCAGGACTTTTATTAGATTACAACTTTTAAACACAACTCGAGCTTTTGGAAAGTTTAAGGATAATAATTTCAAAGGACATTACTTTCTTGTCCTGAAATTATAATTAAAAAAAGGTATAATTATTCGAATTATTATTTAAATTAGTAACCAAATTTGCAGTAAGGTTTTACTAATAACTTTAACTGCATGTCGGCACGGGTTGCCGTGGTTCGAATTGAGTAAAACTTTTTCAGCATAGTTTTTGATGCATAAAGGTCAACATTAGAGGGTAGGCAACTTTGAATTTTTTGGACAGTCTAATGTAGGTACATATATCCCAATTAAAAAACGAATAAAATTAAAACGAAATTTCTAATGAAACGTAGGAAAAACTCTACCAATGATATGAATGCATTTCGATTTAGACTCAAATCGAATTCAATGCATTAAGTGGGCTTAGCAAAAAAAAAAACATGTTATAAAAAAATTTACTAAATAAATTTGTACAACTGCTTAAATAGAAAGTCATTCACACTCATTTATTGTTAAGTAGGTACCTGCAAACACTTGGAAATGCTTAGAGCGCCGATGATCTTACATCTCCTCGCGCTTGCGTGTCGATCATATGCACTTTTGTTGTTGTGCTTTTTTGCTGTCATGTAACCTAAATGTAAAGTAGGTGTTAATTGACAACATGTAGTAAGTGGCAAGTGTTAGTCAACGAACTCTCAGCTCAGCTTAAGGCGGTGAATGTCAGCGATCACAAAATAAATGTGGAAAATTTATTTTTCTCTTCGTTGCAATATTCGAACTGTTTGTTCAATTGTGTGTTGGAGTTAATGGATGTTCCTTTTGTGGTGTTGTTGTCAATCAATCAATAAGATTTACTGGTTTTTGTAAAATTTAATACCTTAAATATTGCTTTCAAAGTCTCTTCAATGGCATGGTAATAGTTGTTTTTATGAGCCGTTAAAGGGAAATTTTTTCATTCATTAGAAATTTTCTTTAAAATTTTATTGATTAAAATTTTACTAACTATTAATAGATAAAAAATAAAGTTGTCGATTGCATAGTTAAACATTTTTTTAGATAAAGCTATTCGTCTGTGTTTTTCTTATCGTTCTCAAGGGTGAATAATGAGCTCGTGTTTTATCTCAGCTTTAGACACTGAAGCAGTGTATTAACCTTGCTCACTTTATTATAGATCTTCTTTTTCACCTCTTGAACTGACGTTTTTTGACCTTTTGAATGGAGCATAATTGCTGTATGTCTTTGCTTTTTGTACCTACTCACTATATTTATTTTGTTCGATATTTGCTTACCTTCTTCAAATGGTGCTACCTTGAGCGCAAACCTATGTATCTGGCTCAGGTTGTAAAATGTTCTTCGTTGTCTTTCCTTTTATTTTATTATTCTTTTGTCATGCTTCACTTGAAACACAAATTGCTTATGTACTTCTTTAATATGGAAACAAGTGAAGTTCAAGTGTACCATTGGATAAGGTCAGGTAGGAATCAATATACGTTGTGCAGTTTTATGAGTTTTCATAGAATTTCATTTCAAGATTTGTACGATAGATGAGATTGTGTGGGCGAAAAAACATACTTTCATACATACCTGTACACAAAATTATAAATTTATACCTATGTTCAGATTTATGTAAGTATTTTCTACCCATAATTGTGATTATATAACTCTTATCGTATTATCAAAAATTAGTTTACTATGCAAACCCCCACCTTGATAATATGGCGAGTAAGCTGATTACATTAAACTTATGTTGCCTCATACCGCTATACTTCCTAATGTCGCACCCTGTGATCACATTGCAGTAAACGTGACTTCATTGCTCCAATTAAAGTTCACAGACGAACTTTCGCTGATGCGGCACACGCGCAAGCGATCAATACCAATATCCAATATCGGGGAAGTGCAATGCAAGCATATTGATCAACACGCGCAACTCAACGATTACGGAATACCGGCAAGTGGTGGGAACTGCAACATCTGCAAATTAGCTTAGCTTAAGAAGTTAGTTAGTAAGAAGATTGAATTGTAAAAGTTAGTTTGAATTGGAACCGCAATCGAGGCGGAATTAAATAGCGCTCAATTTTAAATCTTGTGTTTTTAATTGTATCGGTGAACAGTTAGTTCACCGCATCTTTAATTTTTTTGATTGCCCTCTGCTCGCAGGGCATAACTGGCGCCCGAGTAGGAGGTGCAAAGTGACTTGTGAAGGAAAAAACATAAATAAAATTAAACAAATAAACTGTGGAAGAATATCTTTAATCTACTGCCAAAAAAAGACTTGTGAAGGAAAAAACATAAATAAAATTAAACAAATAAACTGTGGAAGAATATCTTTAATCTACTGCCAAAAAAATTTTTTACAAAACCTTTTCAAGGATTTTAACCAAAAGTGTCTTGTGAAGAAAAAAAAACATAAATAAAATTAAACAAATAAACTGTGAAAGAATATTTTTAATCTACTGCAAAAAATTTTTTTTTTTACAAAATTTTTCAAGTAAACGGACATTTGCATATAAATAGTTGAGAAAAAAAAAAAAAAGAAAACAATACTTAAATAAAAAATCTTTTACCCAACCTTGTGTGCGTGACAAAAATTTTGGAAATATTTCCGAAAAGCCAATGAAACTTTGGATCGTGTAAGTCTGCCTACTTCCTAACCCAGATCTTCTACTTATATTTTCAGGATGAACTCCGACGAGATTGCGAGGTCGCTCACGGAAATGAATGGCGCTGTGAATGCCATTCTAGCTAAAGTGAAGAAGTTCGAGGAGCGCCTTAATAGAGTGGAGGCCACAAACAGGGATGATTCGTTGCAAGGCCTTACACAGGACCTAGAAAGAATAGAGAGGGAAGTACAGGAGGTACGAAGGCAGTCCACGGACACCAGGCAAGAACCAGTCGAGCCGCTAGTTACGCCCCGAACGGAAAACGAACTAGCTCAAGTGGCCAAGCTTCCGGACTGTGTCAAAGAGCTGCAAGTGTTCGATGGCTCACGGGAACACTACGGCTCCTGGATACACAGTGTAGAGTTAGTCATAAAAGATTATGAAATAGTGCGGCACAAGCCGATATACACTGCCATCCTAAGGCATATCAGGGGAAAAATTAGGGGGGCGGCGGATTCTGCGCTACTTGCGCACAACATCCACGACTCAGACTGGGTGAAGATAAAAGAAACCCTTTCACTGCACTACGCAGACATCAGGGATATACAAACGTTAGAACAGCAACTGACGTTGATGTCGCAGGGGCGACAGAGATTATCTGACTTTTATTCGCAAATCCAAAAGCAGTTATCCTTGATGATTAACACCATCAAGCCGGAAAAGTACGCACACAAAGAAACGGTTGAAGCGCTGACAGAAGCGCACCGGCGAAGAGCACTAGACGTGTTCATTAGGGGCCTTAATGGGGATCTACCGGCCCTGCTCCTCGTTCAAAATATCAAATCCTTGCCAGAGGCATACTCTGCCTGCCTGAAGATGCTGAATGCGGACCGCAGAAATGCGTTCCACCGTCCATCCTTAGCAAATAGAGATGACAGGAATATCATTGACACCCCATCCTTCTCCCGTAACGGAAGGGATTACACTAGGCCAGGCCAAGGCTATTCAGTCCAACATAATTCACGCCAGCCAAACAACAAACGAACTTGGCAAAACGACAACCGAGAAGTACCAAGACCGTCTTACTCAGGTTCGGGACAAACGAGAACGCAAAATTGGCGGGGCACTCCGTCAGCGGGGGCAAGAACAAATTACGAGCCATCTTCCCAGTCGCGAAACACCAGATTTTCGGCATATGACGCCGCAAAGAGGGGTGCAGGCTCCACGGGACACATGAACCAAACCCCTAGCAAACAACAAAAGTTATTCCACCTGGTACCGGTAGATAAAGAGGAAATCCAGGATACAGCAAACAAAGATCAACCCACCGGCGATCAGGTAAATTTTACCATGGGAGCCTCATGTCTGGCGTACCATATTTAGAGTATGTTACGCATGATCAGGGTATGTTGGAGTTTCTAGTAGACACGGGGGCAAACAAGAATTACATAAGCGAACGCGTGGCACGCAACACCATGCCAGTGGAAAAGCCTTTCAAAGTAACTTCTGCGGGTGGCGACATAAAAGTAGACAGGAAAGTATGTGGCTATTTTTTTAAGTTTGTAGGCAGGGATACTCCCACCACATTTTTCGTCCTCCCAGGACTCAAATCGTTCGACGGGATCATAGGCGACGACACGTTGACTGAAGTTAAAGCGGTAATAGATAGGGAACTCAACGTCCTTATGCTAAAACCGAATGTAGCATTGCCCCTAAAGCGAAAAATAGCACAACAAGTTAATAAAATAGAAACAAACATCCCGCTGGATCCCCACATTACTAACCTTACTAAAAATAGGCTCTACCAAATGTTAGATAAATACGAAACTTTGTTTGGCCCGGTTGATCGCAGTATAGAAATTCAAACCAATGTCCAGGCCGAAATAAGAACTAATACCGAAAACCCTATCTACACCAAAAGTTACCCCTACCCTGTAAACATGCGTGAAGAAGTTGAGAAGCAAATCCAGAATCTACTTTCAGAAGGAATAATTCGTCCTTCAAAAAGCCCGTACAATTCGCCCATATGGATTGTGCCAAAGAAATCCCAGTCTGATGAGGAAAAGAAGTATCGAATGGTCATAGATTTCAAGCGGCTAAACGCCGTAACTATCCCTGACACGTACCCTATACCCGACATTAATGGCACTATTGCGAGTCTTGGTAACGCTAAATATTTCACGACACTTGACCTCACTTCGGGATTTCACCAAATCCCAATGAAGGACAGCGACATCGCAAAAACGGCATTTTCCACAATGAATGGAAAATACGAATTTTTGCGGCTTCCTTTTGGTCTCAAAAATGCACCCTCTATCTTCCAACGAATGATAGACGACGTGCTGAAGGAATTCATAGGTCGTATATGTTTCGTATACATCGACGACATCATAATTTTCAGCAAAGACCAAGATACTCATTTAAGGGACATCGAGACCATTCTCCACAGGCTAATGAACGCGGGTCTCAGAGTTAATCTAGAAAAAACGCAATTCCTTAAAACGAGCGTAGAGTTTCTGGGCTATATTGTGACCTCCGAGGGAATACTTCCAGACCCAAAAAAGGTAGATTCTATAAGAAAAATGCTACCTCCCTCCAGCTTAAAAGAGCTCAAAAGTTTCCTAGGCTTAACATCATATTATAGAAAATTCATCCGAGATTACGCTAAAGTCGCAAAACCACTAACCAACCTCACACGAGGAGAGCACGCACAGGTAAAAGCAACGCAATCCAAAAAGGTACCGATAAGCTTGGATGCAGAAGCGCTAAAGGCATTCGTTGATCTCAAGGAGATACTAACGACATCGGAAGTCCTAACCTTTCCCAACTTCGACAAACCCTTCAATCTGACGACTGACGCCTCCGACTTCGCCATTGGTGCCGTGTTGTCACAAGATTACGATGGTAAAGATAAACCAATAGCATTTATATCAAGAAGCCTAAGCACTACGGAAGAAGCATACGCGACCAACGAAAAGGAAATGCTCGCCATCGTTTGGGCATTGGACAATCTCCGGAACTACCTATATGGCGCTAAAAAGATACGAATATTCACCGACCATCAACCATTAACATTTTCACTCAGCAACCGGAACTACAACGCAAAACTAAAGAGGTGGAAGTCTAGGATCGAAGAATATAACTACGAAATAATATACAAACCGGGTAAATCGAACGTCGTGGCAGACGCTCTCTCTCGCCTAAAAACTCAGGCGAACCCCCTTGCAACGCACATATCCGAGAATGCAAGCCAAAATGCAACCTCAGGATCAGAATCGGACTCGGCAAGCGAGAACGGCTCATCAGGCAACACCGTCCACAGCGCAGATCAAGATAATTCGGATCTGATACCGTTCGTGGAAGCGCCAATAAACGTATTTAGAAATCAGCTCGTGTTTGGAGGTAGACTAGAAATATTCGAGGAACCCCATCCCGGTTACTCACGACACTACCTAGGGTCAGAGGAAATTAGCGAAGCAGAGCTTATCGACGTCCTTAAGAAAAAACTAAGACCAAACGTAATCAATGGTATTAAGATGCCAGAAGCTCAATTAGGGCTACTCCAGAAGGTATATTTAGAAAATTTCACACAATATAAGATCCGGGTAGCTCAGACTATGGTAGAAGATTTGAGGGATCCGGATAGGATTTGTGGGGTAATATGGGGAGAACATAAAAGGGCTCACCGCAACGCTACAGAAAACAAGAAACAAATCCTAGGGAAATACTACTTTCCCAGAATGAACAGTATAATCAAAGGGTATGTCTCGTCCTGCGAAACATGTAAGGTCAGTAAGTACGATAGACATCCAAATGCACCAGAGCTGCAAAAAACTCCAATTCCATCACGTCCTTGCGAAATAATCCATTTAGACATTTTCGAAATTCAAGGGGAGAAATTCCTCAGTGTCATCGACAAATTCTCAAAATTCGCGAAACTTTTCCATTTACGAAACAAGTCCACCTTGCACCTTAAAGACAAAATAATAAAACTTTTACACTATTTCACAACACCTGATATTCTAGTGACCGATAATGAGCGCGGTTTAATCAGTCCAATAATCCAAAACCTACTAGACTCTTTAGGAATAAAATTGTATCGCACACCATCCCAAAGAAGCGAAGTGAATGGTCAGGTAGAGAGACTCCACTCCACCTTAATTGAAATAATTAGATGCCTGAAGATAGACAACCCAAGTTTAAGGACAAAAGAATTAATTAACATAGCAGTAGATCGATACAATAACTCATTTCACTCGGTTACAAACCAAAAACCAAGTGAAATATTTTTTAATCGAGCAAAATCCTCTAATTATCAAGAGCTGTTAGAGAAAAGTAGAAAAACTAATAAATATTTGAAAGCCTTGCTGACAAAAAAGCAGCTAGATCAAATCAAACGTCACAATAAAAAAAGATCCCTACCGGAGCGTTATGACGAAAACGATGTCATATACGTGAAGGACAAACAGATTAAGGGAAAACAAAAACCCGTGTATAAGAAAGAAATTGTTGTAAAAGACAACAAAGTATCAGTCACCACGCTAAGTGGCAAGAAAATACACAAAACTCACATAAAAAATGTGAAACACAGGAATACATATCCTAGCACATAAAACACAAAAATAATAATAATAAAAAAAAAAAAAAAAAAAAAAAAAAAAAAAAAAAAAAAGAAAAAAAAAAAAAAAAAAAATATAATAAAAATAAAAATTTTTTAAAAAACTTAAATAAAATAAAGAATGAAAATAATAGATAACGGATAATACTGAATAAGAAATGAAAAGACTACCGAAATAAACTAAAATAAGAAAGATAACCTGGTACTAAGGGGGAGTTTATCTAACAAGAGCGGGCTTGTAAGTGGGACAAATCGTGCCTTAACCGGGTAACACGATTCTCCATAGCTGGTTCGAGAAATGTTAACACCCCTAGTCCAGAACAAAAGGAAATGGTCATCACTACAAGAGCGGGCTTGTTAGTGGGATGAATCGTGCTCTAGTAGGCTCGTAGCGCCATCGAATTTGACAAATGGCTACGCTACTTCCAAACGGGATTCTGGCGATCTCTCCGTAGCCGGTTCGAGAACAGTATGACCCTCTGCCCTATACAAGAATCGAAAATGCCTCCCTCGCCTAATCCGTTGGAGATGCCTCCAGTTGGAGAAGAAAGAAACAAAAAAAAAAAAAACACAAAAACATAATTGAAAATGCCTCAGTTGGAGATGCCTCCCGTTGGAGAAGAAAGAAACAAAAAAAAACAGAAACAAAAAAACATAATTGAAAATGCCTCAGTTGGAGATGCCTCCCGTTGGAGAAGAAAGAAACAAAAAAACAGAAACAAAAAAACATAATTGAAAATGCCTCAGTTGGAGATGCCTCCCGTTGGAGAAGAAAGAAACAAAAAAAAAAAAAAACATAATCGAAAATGCCTCAGTTAGAGAAGAAACAAAAAATAAAAGAAGAAAAACGAAACAATCGTTAAAAATGAAAAGGAAAAATGAAGAAAACCAAAATTTTTACCTTTTTATTTTTTCATAATTTTTTGTTCCTTTTTATTTTTTCTATTCTTTCGAAAATTTTTGAAACAAAAAAAAACAAACAAAAAAAAAAAAAGAAAAAATTTTTTTCCTTTTTCCTTTATCTTCCCTACTAATCATAATAAAAAATCGTTTTATAAAAAAATAACGTGTAAACCACTGACATACTAACAAGATAGAAATACTCGTTTAAAGATAATCACTCTAATTCCAAGCATGCCGCTTACTAATAATACCTTCCTACTATCAACAACATGTTCCCCTTTTACTAAATGAATAACCATAACTCACCTCCTAAGAACCTAACAACTACTAACTTACTAACAACATTAAATTAGAATTAACATCTTGCGTTGCAGATTCCCACTGCTGGCAAATGCCATCAGCGGTCTGAATATTTTCAATTACAAGGCTCCGCTCGTAACAATCCAAAATGGCAACGGGTGGATAATTGGCGGGTCTTTCAAACTGGTACACGCCATCGACCTACAACAATATGCTACAACCATGAGGCAAATGGAAAACTTAACCAACCGAATTGAGGACCAAATATTAGCACAGCACTACATTAATCAAACGCTAGATCGACTTCACGAACTAATGGGCAACACGGGTAGAAGAAGTACTCGATCCATCGACTGGCTAGGCTCAGCGTGGAAGTGGCTGGCAGGATCGCCTGACGCCACGGATTGGAGCAATATCCTTCATAGTCAAAATCAGATTATTCAGAACAGCAACCATCAATACAGGGTCAATAGAAAACTATTTACAGCTACACAGGAGGTATTGAAAAAAGTCGACGAGGTCGTGGACCGCACGAATAACGTGGTAAAGGAAACAGAAATCATGCAATTCAGACAAAACGCACTTCACAACATTTTTCTTCTTCGCGAGGATGTAAACGAAATGGTGCGGGGATGTCAGTTGGCAAAGAAGGGAATTGTCAACACCAACCTACTGGATATGGACGAGGTTAACCAAATTCTATCCGAAATAGAAACGCTCCCATATCAGAATATAATAGAAGCAATCGAATATGGCCAACCGGCGGTACTGACTAACGGGACACTTCTCCTCTACGTCCTTTCAATGCCAAAAGTAACAGCTAAGAAATATAATCTCCTGGTCACTCGCGCTGGAATCTATGGAGGTAAGCAACTAAACCTTCCTTTTGACAGGATGCTCGTCAACCAAGAAGAGACGTACGGCCTAACAAAAGATTGCTTGGTAATCAGCTCATCCACGGTATGTAAGTCAGAATCCTTAACTAAACTAGAGGAAAGCAGTTGCCTGCCGCGACTCCTGAAAGGTGGAGAAGCCAATTGCGAATTCATCAGACAGAATGGGTCACATATAGAACTAATAAACGAGAACACTGTGTTTATATCAAACTTCCAAGGAATAATCAAAAGTAGCAATGCCTCGAGTACAGTAAATGGCACCTATGTAATCCAATTAATTAACGAAACAGTCACCATCGGAGACCAAGTATTTTCTAGCTATGAAACCATTACCGCTCAAGCCCTTCCAGCAGTACTATCAAAGGTCAAGAGTCATACAATGAAGGTCAACCTGGAATACGTCCACGACCTGACTATGGAAAACATAAGGTATATTGGGTACGTTAACGAAAAAGTAAATTTCTCTCTCGCTTCAGAAATCCTCTCGATATGCGCAATTGTTCTCATTGCCGCCATGCTGTGGAGATGCTACCATAGAAAGCTAAACCTTCCGCCAGTTGAAATTCCGACTCACTGGTCAGACAACACTCACAACAGCAAAATCATTAGAGGAAAATCAGCTCCTGAAATTTATCGCCTGGACAATAGCCTACCAGTCACACCAGTCAGCACTAATATGTCACCTGGAAAATGTAATTACTCTCTACAAAATTTTACCCCCTCTCAATTTTCAACTTTTGATCTGCGGGACGCAGACCTTTAAAGGGGGAGGACTTATGTTGCCTCATACCGCTATACTTCCTAATGTCGCACCCTGTGATCACATTGCAGTAAACGTGACTTCATTGCTCCAATTAAAGTTCACAGACGAACTTTCGCTGATGCGGCACACGCGCAAGCGATCAATACCAATATCCAATATCGGGGAAGTGCAATGCAAGCATATTGATCAACACGCGCAACTCAACGATTACGGAATACCGGCAAGTGGTGGGAACTGCAACATCTGCAAATTAGCTTAGCTTAAGAAGTTAGTTAGTAAGAAGATTGAATTGTAAAAGTTAGTTTGAATTGGAACCGCAATCGAGGCGGAATTAAATAGCGCTCAATTTTAAATCTTGTGTTTTTAATTGTATCGGTGAACAGTTAGTTCACCGCATCTTTAATTTTTTTGATTGCCCTCTGCTCGCAGGGCATAACTTTAATGTTATCGCATTTTGATAAATTGGTTATCGGTTTTACTACTTTAATCTTCATAGAGTTGTTTTGTGCCGTAAAAATAATATATATTACAAAATAAAAGGAAAATTTTACAATCTTTTTATAAGGTTGTTACCACGTCAAATTTCGTATGTTACGTCGACCTTTCTGTGATAGAGATATATGTGTTATGGAGTTTGTTTCATTCATCAAACTTGATGTTTGTATGTGTCAAACTTGATCCACTTGCATCAGCAGTGAGCATCAAGTGATAACTCGAATGACCGTAGCGGCAATGTGCGCGATTGAAAAAGATACATTTTATTATTTCTATCTATTGCATTAAAAAAAAATTCGTTTGAGTGTATTGGTGCCCATCACTCGATTTGTGCAGGGTATGTATGTATGTATATTGAATTTCGATGCAAATATGAAATTTGAGGACAAAGGCCCTTTTTATTAGGAAACTTCACCGACCCTTTTAGACCCATAGTTTCTTTACCAAAGTTTATCAGTCTAATAACGGAGCACAATCCCTGCACTGATGATTTTTCAAAATTTTCCTGACCTGCAAATGAACCCTCCGGTGTCAGACTAAAATATGCCCTAAAGTTGTTCTAATATACATACATATTTTGACAGTAGTTTCAAGATACAGTACCTGGGTGCCCGAGCTTGCTCGTTGCTATCAATTTAGCGCTAGCTTTACTTACCCCCGAAATTATACCAAAATTACCCAAAAATAATCCCAAAATAATCCTAAAATGATCCCAAAAAGACCCTTAAATGTTCCCAAAATGATTCGAAATTGAAACCAAAACGACCCAAAAATGATTCCCAAATGACCCCAAGAACACCCTTAAATGCACCCTAAAATTACCCAAAAATTATCCAAAAATGTTCCAAAATAATCTCAAAAAGACCCTCAAATGTTCCCGAAATGACCCAAAAATTATCCCAAAATGATTCAAAAATGATCCCAAAATGACTCCAAAGTTATCCGAAAATTATTCCAAAATTGTCCCAAATTAATCCAAAAATTTAACCCAAAATGATCCAAAAATAGTCCCAAAATGACTCCATAGTGACTCCTAAATGAATTCAAAGTGATCCTAAAATAATCCAAATATGATCCCAAAAATATACAATACATATACAATACGGTAAAATGGTAACCCTGGCCGCCTACCCTACTTGAAAATATTTTAGTTGGTATGTTGGCGAAAATACCCTTCATTTGTTACCCATATTGGCATGTCTAACTCCATAATTTAAAAAAAAAATGAGATAGGTGGCAACCCTATACACCCCCCAAGTGGCAACCCCCAAGTGGATAGTCTTAGAATCAATCATACTATCTATATGCCAAATTTCATCCAAATCGGTCAAGCGGTTCCCGAATAATTCCGGATATACAAATAAACTGCGGTAAGGTGGCAACCCTACTTGAAAATATTTTAGTGGCATGTCGCTGAAAATACCTTTCATTTGATATCCATATTGGCATATTAAAAAATTAGATAGGGGGCAACCCTGTAACCCGCCCCAAGTTGATAGTCTTAGAAACTATATTCAAAATTTCATCCAAATCGGTCAAGCGGTTCCCGAGATAGTCTGGATATACAAATATACAAGTTTAGCTCGTTTAAAGTTATACGATTACCTACATTACTAGCTAAAAAAATTATGTATTCCTTTGAAAACCCCACCAAGGTAAAAAAGTTTAAAAAACTACAACAGTATTATTAATAGATCATCGCTAATATTATTATATTGCCTTATCTAGTCTCTTACTTTATATTCCTATTCCTAAACATTTTTAACTTCCTTTCCCTAACTTTTTTCGAATACTTATTGCAGCATTTTTCGGGCAGAAGAACGTCTATCCGCTCTGCGGGTATAGTATAGATAGGGATTTCCAGAACTGTTTAGCAATCATTATCTTGAAACAACTCAGCCAAATTGTTGTCTTATTTAGCTGAAATTTATAAATCCACTTGAGTTACTGACATAATTTTAATTAATAAAATTGAATTTAATGTAGCAATCAATTTGCAAAACCTGATGTAGCTGAATAAAACAATTTCAAATAAAAAATATTTTTAATTTATTGAGGATGCTGCTCATTTGCGCTTATCAACATCATCTTCTTTAATTCTTAACTGAACATTATAATTCGATGACGTGCGCTTTAATGAATTGCAAAATGTGGGCGTTTCAAAACAACGGCCTTCGCTTGTTTATATTTTATTGTTTAATTTGTATGGTTTTTTTTAATGCTATAATTACTTTATTCACGAGTATTATTTAATATCTTTTTTTTCTATTTTTAATAACACAGATTTTCTAAAATACAAAGCCATAACCGGTTTCATAATGCTAAATAATTATCTTTAAAAGCAATTTGTATGTATGTATGTATGTAAATATACATTTTATATATAGAGATACAAACAACAAATTTATAAACATTGCATACATTCTATAGAAAAAATCTTCGTCAGTTTTGTTGAGCAACCTGTTCCACGCAACGTAATAAAACACCATACATGGCTGAAAGTACTACAAATGTGTATATGTCCGTTCATTGAAGATCAATGTTTATTTAGCAATAGTCTGTTAAAATCTTGTTCTTGTTTTTGTTTTAGTTTTCAACTTGTTGTTTATTGCTTGTTAGTTGTAAACAATAGAGTTTATTGCTCCAGAGTCAGCCGTACGAACTGATTCATTGTTTAAACTTTTATGCATCATTCAGTCGTATATTACGTGTACTTATAGATATGTGTGGGGTGCGAATGCGAAAATCCGATATGTTATGCGATTCATTGTTTGCATAAAGTTTTGTTATTTTATTTTGCTTTAGTCTAGCTTCCTATTTCTTTGGAATTTCAGTGCGTTCATTCTTAAAATAAATTTTGAGGAGATATTCAATGCATTCAAAATTTTGGCGGGTCCATGACTCATATCGATTATTGGGAACTGTTATGAGGGAAACCAATGGTTCATACACATTTGTTAATTTTTAATGTGACTTTTATCACTAAAGTTGTTTCCATAACTTTTTAGGTGCTACACATTTCAAGAATACTTTGTGTCCATTGTCAAGTCATTAAAGCTTTTTTCTCATACAAAAGAGTGATCTCTTTCTATACCCAAGACGTAAGTTTTTACGTTCTACATGAGGCAGTCATTATTGATTACGCTGGAATTTGATTCCAATTCCGTAGTCCAAAAAAAAAATAATAATCGTCATGGTATTGAGTCGATTAATGTTTCTCTCTAAAACGACAAGCGTTTTTTCCGGAAAGAAAAAGTGTCTCTCCATAACAACAAACTTATCTCTCCAAAACTATAAACGGATCTGTTTAGAAACTTACTTTTTTTCTTGTTTGAGCGACAAAGGTTTCTACAACAAATGCTTCTTTCTAGAACGATAAATATTTCTCCCTAGAATAATAAGTGTTTCTCTCTAGAACGATAAGCTTTAAAATAGGGATTATTCCAAATCAGATTTAATTGATTCCCTTCTATCTACCTACCGTACCGTATCATTTGTTTTCATCGTTTCATTCATTGGGTATAAGACTTTCCTCTATTGCTTTTCGGTTGCGTTTTCCAGGCAATTTGTTCTGTAGACGGGCGCCTCTACAACAGTCGCCAAATTCTATTCCTTTCAAAAAAAATCATCATACCAATGTCTTTGTGGTTGACTAAGCCATTGTCCCTTCTTTACTGAAAGATGAAAAGTGCTTTAGTTCAAATCAGGGACCGCAAATAATTGTTATTATTTCAATTTACTTAAAAATGAGTTAAAGTTTTCTTTTCATTATAAACCTCTTACTGTAGAGATCCTGATCCATAAGAAAAAATATAAAAATTCGACTATCAATTGTGGAAAATTGGTATGAAAATATGAAAGCCTACACTTCCATCTATAGATTCTACACACAGAGGAAATTGAGCTGGTGATGGACAATAATTGACAGTGATTTGGTCATATCAACCAAAATATCTGTTGAGTCAACTAAAATATAGGTTGATTCAAATCTCGGTCAATTCTTATCCATTCCCAGCTCATTTTTCTCCGTGTTTACTATTTCTATAAATACTCATTTAAAGCAGACATTTTAATTATTTATTTTTATGATCAGGAGCTCTAGAAGAAGGGGTTTATTACTTAGTTTAAAAAAATCATTATTCGCGGTCCCTGGTTTAGATACTCATATGTGTGGTCATTAGTATGTTCAAATGTGTTTTCCTATCCCACAAATTCTCTATTATTGCCCAGGAAATCATAATAATAATTTTTTATTTGTCAAGTGTTTGTGCAACCGTTTGAACTAATCATCATGCAGTAATCCTTAAGGGTTGTTCATCCTTCGTATGACTTTTATATCATACCACAAGATCTACTTCCAATGTTTTGCAAAAAAACTCTTTGCTGACTGAGGGTAGCATTTTGCTGCTGACTAATAAAATAAATATGCACGCTATTTAAAATGTTTTCACAAGCAAATGGTTGTCACAGATTTCTTTATGGGCTCATAGATACTTGTGTTGTTCCATAAATTTGCTTTGGAAAGGGTATGAGGTATATTCAATTTCATGCATTTGATGCCCCTTAGGAAAATTATCTTTACACTAAAGAAAACTATAACCCAAAGTTTCCGTCATCTCTTGTCAATTTTGGTTTTGAGACAAACCGGAAAATCGACTCTGAAGATGGCGCATTGCAGAAACCGGTTTGTCTCAAAACCAAAATTGACAAAAGATGACGGAAAATCGTTCCAAAATAATTCAGTTATTCATCCTGTCGGAAATTTCAATCATAAAAAATATACATTTATTTTATTTTGCTTTATTTTATTGTATTTAACTTTCAAATGGAATTTTATTTAATTCCTTTTTTAATTTTGATTTTCTTAATTTAATTTAATTTAAAATTTTTTTAATTTTTTTTTTTTAGTTTTTAAATTTATTTTTATTTTATTTTTTTGTTCTATTTTAATACTTTCTTCTGTTCTTCTCTTTCCTGTGGGGTAGGCATACTGGAAAGGGTATGCGTGCAACAATCTACTTAATTGTCAACGTTTAATTGCTTCATTAGCGGAATCAAAACGAAATTTCATTTTTTAATAATGACTAAAAATTGAATTTGTATGAAGAAATGTATAGCCATATGCACAAACATGCCTACGTGTTTACAAAAACATTTGATTTGGTTGAGTCATAAAACATAATCAGCGAACCCCATCAAACTCATATCAGTTTCACTTTATCAACGAAGCTCAAATCTTTAATATTAATATTTTCATTTTTTATAATCACAAAAAGTAATGAAAATAAATTTCTATATTAAAAATGCCTAATTGTTAAAATAAATTAAGTTCTTTTCGATAAACTTAATAGATACTACTAAATTTGTTTTAAAATAATAGTAGTTTTGTAATCTATATATATAAAAATGAAATGGTGTTCAGTCGTCACGCTAAAACTCGAAAACGGCGGAACCAAATCATATACTTCCTTTGGGGGGTTTGTTTTGAAAAAGGGGGCGTGGCACCTCCCATACGAATGAAATACTTCATAGTCCATTTCTCTGGAAGTATTTAGGTTAGACCACTGATATTTGGTAAGGGATTATGTGAGATCGCTCCCTACCACATCCAAAACTGGGGTTACGAAAAAGGGGGCGTGGCACCTCCCATACGAATGAAATACTTCATAGTCCATTTCTCTGGAAGTATTTAGGTCAGACCACTGATATTTGGTAAGGGATTATGTGAGATCGCTCCCTACCACATCCAAAACTGGGGTTACGAAAAAGGGGGCGTGACACCTCCCATACGAATGAAATACTTCATAGTCCATATCTCGGGAAGTATTTAGGTTAGACCACTGAAATTTCAGGAGGAGTTAAATAAGATTAATCCCTATCATCTCCAAAAAACTGGAGATAAAGAAAAAGGGGACGTGGCACCTCACATACGAAGCAAACAGTTCATAGGCCATATCCCTGCATGTGTTTATGTTAGACCACTGAAATTTGGTGAGGGTTTATATGTGATCGATCTCTAACAGCTCCCAAAAAACTCGAGTTAACGAAAAAGGGGGCATGGCACCTCCCATGCGAATAAAATACTTTATAGTCCATATCTCTGGAAGTATTTGGGTTGGACCACTGAAATTTTGTGAGGTGTTATACATATAAGATCAATCGCTGCCACCTCCAGAAAAAACTGGGGATAACGAAAAAGGGGGCGTGGTTCCTCCTATACGAAGGAGAGAGGGATGTGGATTAAATTAGATATAGGGATTGGGTTAGAGAAACATGCAGGGAAATAAATTGGTGGCAGGACAACGTCTGCCGGGTCAGCTAGTATAAAATAAATTTCTTATAGGAAAAATCATCTTCAACGCTCTGCAATTTAATTTTTAAAAAGGTGGAAAATCAAAATTGGTTAAACTATACTTAGCTCAGTTTAAATATAAAATATTATATATTGCTTTTACGAAATCTAAACTTTAACTTCCGCGAAGAAAATAAGTCAACTTTTTCCAATCCATATCTTTTCAATGCCCTGACATTAATCTGTCCGTTACGATCTTTTCCAATGAAATTATTTTTATTGATTTTTTATTTCATTTTATTTTACGTTTTTATGTTGACAAAACCCGCTTATCCCAGCTTAATGTCGCCTTTAAATTTTTTTTTGTATTTTTTTATTAAATCTTTCTTTTGCGCAACCAGCAACATTTGATTGGATTGTGAACTTTTCATCAGCGCTTATCGCCCTTTTTCGTTTCTTGGTCGTTTTTTTAAAATGAATGCGTTCAGTTTACATTTTTCTTACCTATAAATGTTGCTTAATGAAATCTCTGCTACTAAGCTATTTAGATCACTTCCATTTGTCTACTTTTTTATCAATCGGTATGGAACACTGAACTATTAATTGTCATCAGCAGGTTTTAATGCGCTTGTTTGGCAACTTTCGTAAGAGTTGAAATGTGGCTAATCGTGGGTTTTAATACACTGGAAAATATAATTTGTGATTTGTATGTCAGATAGATAATTTCATATCAGCTGTGCGCCTCCTATCTTATTTTTCACTCTGGTTCTTGTTGTCAACATGTTTTGAACTATGCTCCAAGTTTCCATAAACTGGATGAACGGAGAGATCGGATAAGATATATGATTGATTTATACACTCAGAGAAAAATAAAATTCTAAAATTAAGAAAATAATTCTAAAATTTATCCTTTGGCATTATGAAAATTTTAAGAACTTTTCGGTTTTAAATATTCTTAGAATAAGAAATTTTCGTTCTTGTTTTTTAAATTGAGATGCAAAAAGCTTCAAATAAAAATAATTTAATAAAAAGTGTTCTAAAAACAAAAATATTACGTATACAAATACATATAGAATAAAGCTACAATTAGACGCCGGCAAACATAAGTACGCGATGGCCTGATGGTTGCCATCTCCGTTCAGCAGTCAAAACAGTTGGAGTTTGATTCCCGGTGGGGGCAACTAAGCAAAGTGGGCAATTGTCATTTAGAACAAAGGTGTAGTTAGACGCTGGCAAGCATTAGTAAACAATGGCATCGTGGTATACACCTTGGTTCAGCGTTCGTCGGACCTTAGTTAAGAACTCTGAAAAAAAAATTTTTTTTAATTAGAAAACAAAAAAAAATATATTGACTTCATCCAGAATCGAACTCACAACCCCTTAAAAAGAAACCGAAACGTTTTTGGAATAATAATAACAAACTAATCCTAAGAATACATTGTTATTGAAACAGCCTCGAGCGTTCTTAAATTCGGACAAAATTATTCCTGAGATAAGAATTTTCGATCTAAGAAAAAAGTTCTTGATATAAGTATTTTTTACTTGGTATAAGAATATTCGGTAATACCGTACTTTCGTGACCAAAGCTCTTCATTTGATTTGGACTTGATTTAAGTACAAAATTCTTGTTTTTTTTTCTGAGTGTACTGATTTTTGTTTTTCGAAAAATTTCATTTTTCTCAGTGTATTTTCTATTAATATGAATGGACTTAACTTATTGGCCCCCCAAATTAAAAGAATTTGAAAAATTTCGCTGCTATTCTAAACTTGTTTCTACAAATTCTATACAAATCTGTTTATTTTCAATAATATTTACGATCTCTCGCTTTTCGAAAAAGTTCATTGTCAAGACCAACTACTCGTTCTAATACAATTATCCATGATTCGCTGTTTTATAATAAAAATAAATGGTTCATAAATTATTGGTGTTGATATGCTAATAGACAATGAAATGAGAAGAGGAAGAAATTTTTTTATGTTAGTTTTATATTTAACTTAAACTGTATGATTATATGGAGGAGGCATACTTTGTTGCCCAGGTGGGCCTGAAATAAGCATGTATGTTTGTACAGAAAAATTTTGATCTCACAAACTGATCAGGCAGAATTAAATGTTTGTGAAAAATGCTTTTAAATAAATTGAATCGAATTATTAAGTAAATATGTTTATGATGGCAGAAGCTTTTTTTAAATTCGAATGAATATGGCATACCATGTCATTGTTCCAGTTTTTCTAAAGCGCTTTTTGGTTCAAGAACGCCCTGTTGCGGAATGAGTTTGAAAAACGACCTATCTAGGGCATTTTTGAATCCAATTCTGAGATGGAGCGATTTTGGAAAAAATTCTAAGAAATTCTGAAATAGGGTGAAGGTTTCTAGACAACTCTAGAATACAGCTTTTTTGAAAACTATTTTGAAATAAGTTGTGATCTTCCACTCAACGGCCGATGTGAACTTTTGCCTTTGATTTCTGTAGTCAAAAGGTATCTAAAACATACACACGGTCTCTCCAAAACTCTGGCGCGCTCTCCAATCAAAATAAGCTTATAGTTCTGTCTGTGTTGTCTACCCATTTGCCAGCTGACTGCTGCACAGGAACAAACAACGATATCGGCGGCAGCAATATAAATGTTTTGACGGCATGTGGCCACCTAAAGTTAGCATGAGCATTAGCCTTTCTTTCAATAATCTTTCGGTTAGGTGGCACTGACAATGCCATTAGAAGCAGTTGAATGCACTTTTCGATGACAGAAGCCGACACTTTGCCACTGCTAACTTTTTCTATCTCTCGCTCGCTTTGTAGCTGTATTTCTGTTTAGGTCTTTTTTGATAACTTCTAGTTTACCGTTTTGTTGGTCTTCTCTGTTTGCTCACGAAACGTTTTAGCTTTGAGGCAAATGCTTTTGACGTCGTCGCGTCTTCATATCTTTTACACAGTTCTATTTAGGCAATCCGGTGAGAGAGCAATAAATTTTACATGTGCCCGCTTATTTGTGCTTAAGGTGCTGAATCGATTAGATTTATGGAAACAGGGTGATAGGCAAATAGTGTCAACCATTTCAACAGTTATTCAAAAAATTTGGGTGTTTTTTAAGAAACATTTATACTTAAATGGGGTGATCTTCCACTCTAATCTCATCTTGGCTTGCGTCATAATGACGCTTAACCGCCTAGGCGATTTTGGCCGTTTCGAATCAAAGCACGCCAGTCATTCCTTTTTAGCGATAACTGACGCCAATTGGAAACCCCAAGGGAGTACAAGTCATCCTCCATCTGTTGTTTCCATCTCAGTCGAGGCCTCCCCCTTCCTCTGCTGCCGAATTCGGGTGTCGATAGTAAAACTTTCTGTGCTGGAGCTTCTTCTTCCATTCGCATAACATGACCCAGCCAGCGGAGCCTTTGGGCTTTAATCCGCTGAACTATGGTCAGGTCTGCGTAAAGCTCGTACAGCTCATCGTTGAATTTCCTTCGATACTCGCCGTTGGCATCACGGGAAGGACCATAAATCTTCCGGAGAACTTTTCTCTCAAATACTCCAAGGGCCATCTCATCTTCTCTGGATACTGTCCATGATTCCGAGCCGTACATCAGGACTGGTATGATGAGAGACTTATAGAGCGTGATCTTTGTTCTTCGAGAGAGGACTTTACTTCTCAATTGCCTACTCAGTCCAAAGTAGCACTTGTTGGCAAGAGTGATTCTCCGTTGGATTTCTAGACTGATATTATTTTCGGTGTTAATGCTGGTTCCCAAATAGACGAAATCTCTCACCGTTTCAAACTTGTAGCCATCAATGGTGACTTGCCTGCCAAGGCGCAGGTGCGCCGATTCTTTCTTTGATGACAGTAGGTACTTCGTCTTGTCCTCGTTCACCGCAAGACCCACTTTTTTCGCTTCTTTATCCAGCCCAGAGAAGGCAGCACTTACGGCGCGGTTGTTAAGGCCAATGATATCAATATCATCGGCATACGCCAGCAATTGTACGCTCTTGTAGAAGATTGTGCCATTGCGGTTTAGCTCTGCTGCTCGAATTATCTTCTCCAGCATCAGGTTGAAGAAATCGCACGAAAGGGAGTCGCCCTGTCTGAAGCCTCGTTTAGTTTCAAATGGCTCAGAGAGGTCCTTCCCGATTCTGACGAAGCTGTTGGTATTGCTCAGCGTCATTTGGCAAAGCCGTATAAGCTTTGCAGGGAAGTCAAACTCAGACATGGCGGTATACAGGCAACTCCTTTTTGCGCTGTCAAAAGCGGCTTTAAAATCGACAAAGAGGTGGTGTGTATCGATCCTTTTATCATGGGTCTTCTCCAGGATTTGGCGTATCGTGAAAATCTGGTCGATGGTAGACTTACCAGGTCTAAAGCCACACTGATAAGGTCCAATCAGTTTGTCTACGATGGGCTTCAGTCTTTCACACAATACGCTAGAAAGAACCTTATATGCGATATTAAGAAGACTGATTCCGCGGTAGTTGGTGGGGTTAGCGGGATCGCCTTTCTTGTGGATTGGGCAGAGCACACTTAAATTCCAATCTGGAGGCATGCACTCGTCTGACCATATTCTGCATAAGAGCTGATGCATGCTTTTTACCAGCTCTTCGCCTCCGTGTTTGAACAGCTCGGCGGGTAGTCCGTCTTTTCCAGGCGCTTTGTTGTTTTTGAGCCGGGATATAGCTATCCTCACTTCTTCATAGTCAGGTGGTGGGACGACCTTTCCATCGTCAGGGATTGGGGTATCGGGTTCAACGTCTCCCTCGCAGTTTAGCAGTGAGGAGAAGTGCTCCCTCCATAATTTAAGTACACTCTGGACGTCGGTTACCAGGTCGCCATTATTGTCCTTACAGGAACTTGCCCCGGTCTTTAAACCTTCCGTCATCCGCCGGATCTTTTCATAGAATTTTCGGGCATCGTTCCTGTCAGCCAGCGTCTCAAGCTCCTCACACTCACGCCTTTCGGCCTCACGTTTCTTTTTTCTGAAAAGGCGTCTCTCTTCCTGCTTCGCCTCACGATAGCGTTGCCATACACTGCGGGTTGCGCCCGTTCGCAACGTCTCCCTGTATGCAGCGTCCTTTTTTTCCGAGGCTGTGGTGCATTCCTCATCGTACCAGTTGTTCTTGCGGGCTCGCCGAAACCCTATAGTGGCTTCAGCGGCGGTACGTAATGAGTGAGAGATATGCTTCCATTGCTCGGTTACATCGTTAGGTCGAGGATTGCTCTCCGATAGCAGGTGTGAGAGTCGAGTGGAGAAATTATCAGCTGTCTGTGTCACGCGCAGCTTCTCGACGTCAAACTTTCCTTCCGTTACTGTGCGTACTTTCTTCGCTGCACAGAGGCGTGTGCGTATCTTGGCTGCAACAAGATAATGGTCCGAGTCGATATTGGGACCGCGTAGGGTACGCACGTCTAGAACGGTGGAGCTGTGTCTGCCGTCGATAATGACATGATCAATCTGGTTTCTTGTTCTTTGATCAGGGGACAGCCAGGTAGCTTGGTGTATTCGCTTATGCTGGAACCTGGTACTACTGATGACCATATTGCGGGAAGCGGCGAAGTCAATCAACCTAGTGCCGTTGGGGGATGTTACATCGTGGAGACTGAATTTTCCAACTGTAGGACCAAAGACTCCTTCCTTGCCCACCTTGGCATTAAAGTCGCCGAGCACGATTTTGATATCATGCAGGGGGCAGCGATCATAGGCTTGTTCAAGTTTATCGTAGAAGGAGTCCTTCTCTGCGTCGTCCGTCTCCTCAGTCGGCGCATAGGCGCAGATAAATGTTATGTTGAAAAACCTCGCCTTGATGCGGATCGCAGCGAGACGCTCGTCCACAGGAGTGAACGCTAGTACTTGGCGGCGAAGTCTCTTTCCCACCACAAATCCTACACCACGCGCTTTGCCGCGTGTCTGGCCGCTGTAGTATACGTCACAAGGACCGATGACCGTCTTTCCTTGCCCCGTCCATCGCATTTCCTGCAGGGCGGTGATGTCAGCCTTTGCGCTCGCGAGGACATCAACCAGTCGGGCAGCGGTACGCTCCCTAGAAAGGGTCCGGACATTCCACGTACATGCCCTAATATCCTTCTCATTGTCCTTACTTCGTTTTGCCGGGTCGTCAACATTAAAGGGGGTTCTCATCCGATGCTTTTTCGATTTTTTCATTGGACTAGATTTTTTACGTGGCGGGTCCCAAACCCAGCGCACAACCCGTTTCGGGGTTTTGAAAATATTTTTACACATTTATATAGCGAGCCGCTTGCTTCAAGACAGACGCCGGCTTGCAGCCGCACCTCATGGTGAACAGACGCTGCGCAAAAGACCTCGGTGAGCCCTTAAACCAAGTATGTCAGAGTGGCCCCACCGAGGCTCCCTCTCTTTCTGCCGCGAGCCTAGAATAGCTCACGTTGCCCAGAGTGTACGAACGAGGACGCAAGAGTCGGGATTGGGCAAGGTCACACAGCAACCACACCCCAATACACTCCCTTCCACTCAGCCTTCGATTTGTTGAAGGATTTCCAATAGTTATGATACACAGAGAAAAATAAGCTGGGAATGGATAAGAATTTACAGTGATTTTGGCTCAATCAACCCATATTTTTGTTCATATGACCAAATCACTGTCAATTCTTATCCATCACCAGCTCAATTTTCTCTGTGTGTAGGCCGCCAAATACCCACTTTTTTTTTTATTCTTCCAAGATTTTTATATATAGTCTTTCAAAAAACTGTTTAGTTTTTTTTATATTTCGAATTACTTTTTCAATACTTGGACCATATCGACCAAACCGCTACAGAGTACTACCTTCGTTTTAGGTTTGAATAAAATAGCAGAGCTTACGAAAAGTATCGGCCACTACTTAAAATATATTAGATTCGAAGATTCATGATCTAGGAAAGAAAGGAAACAGATGATACTTATTGAAGCATCTGGTGTATCTATCGCGCTTGCCTCAGATCAGAATCAAAAAACGCCTCCAGCACTGTATAACTAAAATTCGTTTAATTTCCAAACTTCAAAAATCCCCGATTTTCAAGTGTCCCAAGACTGACATTTCTAAAGATCAAAAACACACCCGTTCGTTTTCTTTGTTTAGCTTCAAAACTGGCATGAGCTGTCATTCATTCGGACATTTAACAAATTTTCATGACGTTCAAAGAATGAATTCAACACACAATTTCAAACACGCGTCCAAGGAAACGTGCTTTTGTTTGGTTTTTGAGAAAAACAGCACTGAAGTGCTAATGGGCACTAATGGTGGGGTTGAATCATGAACGAATCAGCTAAATTGGGTTGACTTGTAGAATCGATTTTCAGCTAAAGTACAATAAAAAAGTTCTAATATTGTATGTATGTGTGTTTGTAATAGAATTATTATATTCTTATTCGATTAGTAAATAAATTGTTTTAATTTGATGAGATTTGAACAAAAAACTGATTAAAGCAATAAAATGGGCGAAATGGATCGAACAAAAAAATTAATTGATTGATCTCAGCTGGTGATGTGGTCTTTTGGTCTTTTATTTCAATTACTTTATTAAATGGATTGCACTTAATTTTTTATTATTCTGTTCATATGAAATACATACATATAATTTTTTCCCAGAATAACCAAAAATCGCTGCTTTTCTAGCCGTATTTTAGGTTGTCAATTTTTTGAAATGTTGCATATTTACATACATCGCCTTTAAGTAAGTGGCACATACGGCATAAGAAAGTCATGAGCCATAATATATGCATGCATGATTTGTACAAAAATTCCCAGGCCATATCATTATTACAAAAATATTTGGATCTCATTTGCATACAAGCAAGATCGAAGACAAATTCCATTAATTTTTTTATTCCATGTAAGTGGCAATTTTGTGACCTTTTGAGTGTAGCACATAATCTATACAAAAGTTTCATAAAAATATGTCAAGACGTTAAAGAGATATTAGCGGATATGTAAAAAAATATAATATGGGACAAGGTGGCAACCCTAGGTGGTAATCCTACCTGGACATTTTTTTATTTGAACTAGACGTAAAATACCCCGGGTAGAAAATAATCTAGGCAAATCTATTCTTAATCTAGGCGCTGGCTAGATTTTTCTACAATAGACAATTCTACCTTGGGCCTGCCAGGGCTCTGGAATGGAAAGCGTATGTTTTTATATTTACGGCCAATTTATATATTATTCTGTAAGGGGACCTAGTTTTGCATACCTTGCCCCTGCTCAGTTTTTCCAATCCAGGGCCTAAATATTTTGTCTATATTGGGGCGGCCTAGTTTTTCCAATCCAGCGCCAGGATAGTTTTTCCACGATTATAAAATTTAATTAAAGTTGTTCATGTGCTGAACAAATTGCATGCGTTGTGACAGCTGAATGCATAGAGATGATGACTGTAATGTGAAGGTGCCTTGGTTCAATGCTGGCTCAGGGACATGAATATTTTTAATTGATTATTAATGTATGTGAAATTTAATAAGTTGTTCATTTGCAGAAAATATTTCAATGTTGGAATAGCCCAATCGACAGAGAAGACAACTGTGATGTAAAGGTGCCCGGGTTCAATGCTGACTGAAAGGCAGTGAATTATTTTATTTCTTAGCTGACATTGCCTTGGAAAAACTAGGCAGGGCCTAGATTTGCAATACCCGACAGGCCCTTCAATAAAAAAGCATTAACAAACAGATAAGGGCCTGTGTAAACTTTCCTTGGCAGGTCCATGATTTTAAAAGAGAAAACCTAGTCAGGCCCTAGGCTAAATTTAACAGATTTTCTACCCGGGACTTTTCTTAGATACCCATATTGCACTCAGTATTTAAAAATTTCGAATAGGTGGCAAACCTGTTAACCCTTAACTCTCTCTCTATAGAGTTCCATATATGGAAGTTCTTAGGTTGAAGAAAAAAGTTTATTAAGGCATGTCCGTTCATCTGTCCGTCTGTGTACACGGTAACTTGAGTAAAAATTGAGATATTTGCATGAAATTTTGTACACAGGTTACTTTCTGTCCAAGGTAGGTTGCTATTGAAAATGGGCGAAATCGGATGATAACCACGCCCCCTTTTTCGATATCGAAAATTTCGAAAATCACACAAATAGACTTATCTCGGCAGCTGAAATGGCTAAAATGATATAATTGTATAGGTGAATCCTCCTGTTCATTCTCTTATGATTTTTCCATAAATATTTTATAGTGGGCGTGGCACCGCCCACTTTTAAAGGTGGTATTTTTGAAATTTTTACTGGTCGTAACTCTTAAACTGATTCGGTCCAAAGCATACTAATATCGTTGGGAGTATATCTGTTGAAACTGGATAAAATCGCCCTTCAACCACGCCCTCTTTCGGTATCGAAAATTTCGAAAATCACATAAATTGATATATCTCGGTAGCTGCAATGGCTAAAATGATATCATTTTATAGGTAAATCCCCCTGGTCATTCTCTTATGATTTTTCCATAATTTTTTTAAAGTGGGCGTGGCCCCGCCCAATTTTAAGGGAGGCATTTTTGAAAATTCGACTGGTCATAACTTTTAAACTGATTATGATAGAACGATGAAATTTGGCACAAAGTATTGTTGGGAGTATACCTGATGAAATTGGATAAAACCGCCCTCCAACCATGCCCACTTTCGATATCGAAAATCACTTAAATTGACATAATCGGTAACAGAAATGGCTAAAATGATATATGTGGTTTGGTAGGATGAACCCCTTAGTCATTCTATTATGATTTTTTGATAAATTTTTAAAAGTAGGCGTGGCACGGCCCACTTTTCAGGAATTTGGTACAAGGTAGAAGATATACTAGCATAATAGGAAGTATACCTGATGTAATTGGATGAAATCGCTTCCCAACCACGCCCACTTCCGAAATTGAAAGTTTCGAAAATCATATGAAAACCACCGCTGGGTATTTAGTGTTCGGTTTACGCGGACTTACGTTTTTTTAAATTTCAAACAGGTAACAGCCCTGTAAAATCTTGCTGGTGTCCACACTTAAATTGGAGAGATTCAAATTAAGCATACCGCCTAAAAATAAAAATTCGTCAAAATGGCGCAAGTCGTTATCAAGAAATAGCTACATGGAAAAAGGTGGCAACCCTACTTATAAATAATTTTGTCGAAATACTACACTTATATTGGCATAGTCCACAATTTTTTTATTGCAAATAGGTGGCAACCCTGGAAAAGCTTTCTGGAGGTAACACAAGAATGCCGTAAAGAAGTTCATCCAAATGGCTCAAGTTGTTACAGAGAACAGAGCGGATGTGCCAAAAAAATTAAGATAATGCGATTAGACAGCAAACCTAGGTGGCAACCTTGGGTAAACTTTTTTTTGGTCTTGAGTGCTAAAACTAGAATTCACTTGTTATGAATCAAAAAATTTTAAAAGCACGTCAGACACAGGTATTTAGAACTAATGAATAAAATATCAGCCATTATCACTTCCAAAATATCTCAACTACTCGTAGGTATATAACATTGAAGAGTGTGAAAAGTTCTATGCATAAATTTGATTTAAATATTTACATAGTTAGGTCGTGTATAAATAATGCCTAGAAATATTTTTGAATGAGGAATACCTAGTTGAAAATAAATTTTATTTAAGATATGCTTAACTTATTTACTTAGGACCTTGGCATAAATACTGATCATACAAAGTTACGGTCATATGTATGTACTTCAAACTTAAATATATTTATAACTATTTGTATATCAGTTGAATTCGTATTTTGTTTACCAACTAATTGATATGCATTCTAAACAATCGCATAATTTAAAACCCTTAAAACGCACACTTTTTGTTTACCTTTGCTGGGGTACGCATAACTTCTTCACTGACGATCATTGAAAGATACCAACACATTACCTTTTTTTCTCTACTCACTTATGATACCCGACCCATCTACCCTTTGTTATTGTATAATTTACATGCTCAATTTCTTGCATACTCAATGAATGGTTTGTGATATTTTCATTTCACGATTATTCAGAGTGCTCATCTTCATTGCTACCTGGACATTTGCGCTAGTCATAGCACTGGGCCACCAACAAGGCCAAACCACACCACACATTTGTCGCAATCAAACGCACAGGATCTTTTGCTAGGTCACAAGGTAAATGAATGAAATTGAACCGTAGCGTATAAAAAGCGCTAAAAACCAATTGAAATGGACCCAAGCGGCTTGTGTGGCATTTTATTATAGTCGTCGTATTTAATATTCTCCCCCAATTCAATACTCTCAATGACAATTCAAAACCGCTGGCTAACTATCTTTCATGGACTTGCGAGCACTGTCAGGACTGCGGCCTCATCAAAGTTTCCTATTGTCTTATTTTGTTGTTTACCTGTGTGGTCAGCACACCCCCTCTTCCTTTCCGTAAACAAAAGATATGTATTCCTAGCACACGCTGGTTTGTCGCACAATTCGCTTTTGTCTCAAAAAGATGATAAATTACATGGCGCGGCTCGCACAATCAGCATAAAAGGATAATAAAAATTTATTTTATTTTAAAAACTTCTTTGTTTTTGGTGTTTCATTTCAATAAGCAATAAATATGCAAAGGTACAAACGAAGAAGTAGTCAAATAATATACCTACTACTACAACAAATAAGGAAGATCGAAGGTGGGTATACCCTTTATGAACGAGCTCAGAGCACTGAGAGCCTTTCGAATAAGGAAATTTTCATTCGACCAACTCGAAAAATCTTAATCGTAAGATTATCCAGGCAGATATCAGCAGACTCTAAAAGAGTGCAAACTTTTCTGCCTTCGCTAATTCAGTGTCCAGAGATACAAGAACATACACTGCTCCCTCAAAACTAAACTAAGAGCGACGCCGGTTTCACGCTAAATAAAGAGGGCCTGTCCGCAAACTCATTTCTTTCTCCCTATTTTTTCTCTCCTCCTTTTCCATCCCATATTTTATTCTTATTCCCGGTTTTACTTTTACTCTTATCTGTACGAGTATATTTTTTATGGGTATTCCCACAGAGTTACCTAAAGTTTATTCGAGAAAATTGGGAAACTTATCAAGAACTTGCCTAAATGCGAGAACCGATGCACAGTGGTCCAACAGGGTTCAAAATCACCTCCAGTTCACAAAATTCAACCGATTTGAAAAATTTAAGCGGGGTTTTGTTAACAAAATGAAATACAAAGACTTGTCCAAGCGTTTTTTTTTTTTGAATTTTGGTTTTACACAAATTACACTATGTAACAAATATTCCAAAATTTGAAATTTGGTTTTCGTGGATTCCATAAGTTGCACGTCCTTTCAAGTATTTAAAACCTGCATACTCGAAATTTGTTATCTCCCCATAATTTTTTTAAATCGATTCAGTTTTGTGCCCTCTAGGTGATTTTTTACGAAAAAAGAGATTTTTGCCCCTAAAAAATTTGAGTATGCAATTTTTATACACTTGGAAGGACGTGCAACTCATGGAAGCCACGAAAACAAAATTTAAAATTTTGGAAAATTTGTTACAAAGTGTAATTTGTGTAAAATAAAAACTAAAAAAAAATCCTTGCATTTCAATATGTTAACAGGACTCTGTTTAAATTTTTCAAATCGGTTGAGTTTTGTGGCCTCTAGGTGATTTTGAATCAAAAAGGGCCTCTTTGGACCGCTGTAAGATGTAGGACTCACTTTATCGTTATTATTACACTATATGGGTATGGGATCATACCACTTTTTTTTGAATAGATTAAGACCTGAGTAAAAAAATGGCGTTCTCCGTTTTTCGAAGTTAGCCTCCAAAATTTAGTTACAGGCTTTCGAAGTTCGAAACTGGACTCTTCGAACTTTCGGGTTTGTTTTTGTTCAAAAAATTAATACAAGGTTAAATGTGGACCTGGCCTTCCTGCTCCTCTTACTTGATTAGTGTACTTTTTCTGTTTAAAAGTGTATGCCTGAAGAAATATTATATAATTAAAAATATTTTTCGAAGATCCCATTTTGGCGCTGTATAGCACTTCTTACAAACATTTCTAAATAGAAAAAGGACACAAGTCAAACAAGAAAGGCAAGCGCCCACATTTTGCCTTTTTCAATTAAAAAAAAAAAAAAAACAATTAGAAAACCACTTTCGAACATGGAACTTCGAAAGCCCGTAACTAAATTTTGGAGGCTAACTTTCAAAATCGGGGAACGCCTTTTTTTTACTTATGTCTGAATCTCTACAAAAAAGTTGGTATGGTCCCATACCCAGCCGGCTGCTGTACAGTGTTATCTTTATCGACGTCTCCCTTAACACTTTTTTCCTAGTCCGTCTGCTTTGTTTGTCGGAAATTTGATGAAAAGCGAGTGATGACTTGATCGCTCTATAGTTAGTATAGGTTCCATCTCTCCTTATATACCATTTTATGTTTATAAAAGGTATAAGAAGTAGATACCGAGAAGAGGGTCAACCTCTCTCACCTAACAGTTAACTAAAAAAGCATTTAGCCGCCGCAAGCGCATAACTAAATACAACAATACGATAAAAGTCATTATCAAATAGCTTGTAAATCGTTGGATTATTTTTTCCTCTTTGTTTATTTGAAACTCTGAACATATTTGTGAACAGCTACATAATTTATTTATGCATTTTTTCTAACATAATTTGTGTAGGAGATTCCAAAGAAATTGTTACTTTTTTATTTTAAACTAAGTTTTACCTTTTCTGTTTGAAAATAAATCCTTTTTTAAGATTTATAGCCATATAGTTTAAAACAAAGCTTTGTACATCCTGTGCTACGAGTGTTTGAGCACAAAATATTTAAATACTTAAGTCGAAGTCGTTGGGTTTATGGGCTCTATGGACTATGGAAGAAGACGACTGCAAGATCGCTGCTCAACATTTTTTCTTGCATGGTCATAAATGGCTGAAGGGTTGCCATCAAATACTTTTGAAAATACATATTCCAAAGAAGATTGTTCTTAAACTTTTTAAACAAATATTCTTTTATAGAAGTGTTTCTTTAACAACGTGCAATACTTTAACGGATCTATCCGTATAAAATTCTCAATATTTCTTTGAATAAAAAAACAACATGGCAACCCTGTTGACAAAAACATCTAAGATACATAGTGATGGTAACTTCGCGAGAAAACCCAACCAAAGCACTAAAATCTTCTAATTGGCCTTGTAATCATTTGTTTTCAAAAAGTTTAGAAATTCACACTCATTTAAACAAAATACTGGCCAGAGATTTATTTAGCTACCTTTGAAAGCAGCGTTAACAGCCTTTTAGCAGGTAAGCTGAAATAAAGTTCAGCTCAAGGAACAAAAAAAAAAAAATAAAAAATACAAATAGGAGCAAAAAGCTAAATAAATTCTACTCATGGATAGCTTTTTACCCTTTTTTTCATTTCACAGCTCATTTCAATCGCAACAACAACACATTTAACGTTTTTATAGCTGAATTTTTATAGCCATTGGTTGCTCTAAGCGTTTGGTTTATAATTTTCAGATAAGTTAAAAAGCGTGTTCAACAACTTCACTCTAATAGCACATCCGTAGTTTGATAGCGAGACGAGCTTCATTCAGTGACTGCTATAGGTTTTTTGATCTGCTTGAGTGAATTAACTAAATCAATGCTGCACATGCGCAATAAGGAACTACAGCAAAAACCGCAAATCAGCTGGGAAGCTACATTTAATATATGGATGTTTATGAGGTATATACAGGGCTAGATTTGGAATTTAGGGGATATCGTATCAAAAGCTGATCTTTCAAAAAATTTTGAAGTGAAGTTTAAATTAAAAAAAGATTGTAAAGTTTCACCAAAACAGTTCCTTCAAATGAAAATGTCTCCGATGGTTCAAAAAAATTCTAAGCGCTGATGAAGTTTAAAAAGCAGTTTCTAATATAGCGCCCCAATGAACCCTATGCTTAATCCGTCCCTGCCACAATTTATGCATCTACCTTTACAATATATGATCATAGATATACATACTCATGTACTACAACCTAGTTTCGATAGCATACAATAATTTGGGTAAGCGTTTGCCGTTAATCACTTGTGTTACATCGTGCCAGCGGTAGCTTTTAGCTGTGAACTGCGGTTCCGCTCGAGTTTAAATGCAATTTGACCCACCAATTAATCGCGCCAATAGATCTCTGGCATGCAATTTTATCACGCGGTTTGATGGCGGTGGTAAGCGGCAACAGCAGCGGCGCTACTACATTATTTGGTTATTTAAGATACTAAATATGTAGGTATGCTTGTTGGCGAGTGAAGTTTCTAAAGCTTTAGAGTGGCTTTTGATTCGTTACCTTTTTAACAATTTTTTCACCTTTATGCCAGTAAAAATTTAACAAAAACATATGTATGCAAGAGTATCTTATCCGTTGCCACAATCCTGCTACGTGCACAGTGGCGGTGAGAGATATTTGGACAAAGGCGTTAAATAAAATTTCGTAGGCTGAAGTGAGATATAAATTTCACGAATGTGTTAGTAGATGAGTCGAAAAAATAATTTACTAAATTTTTGCGAGTGATTGGCTTTACAAATTAAGGCTTGGCTAACGAAGTAAGATATCTATCAAGAAAGATAAACGATTCTCTCTATAACGGTTATTGCTACTCTCATTTCTCTGTAGAAAGGATTCAATTTTGCACAAAAAATTTTTCTCGGTAGAACTACGAAAGTTTCCTTAGGACGAAGTTTCTCTCTAGAACTACAAACTTTTCGCGATAGCACGATAAAAAAGTTTCTCTAGGAGTACAAAAGAAGTTTCTCTCTAGAACAGAATACCTTTCTCGCTAGAAAGATAAACATTCCTCCAAAAGACAAACGTTAATTTCTTCAAAGGAAAAAGTGACACTCTAGTACGACAAACGTTTCTATCTTGAACTAAAAATATTTCTCGCTAGAACGACAAACGTATCTCGCTGGAACTAAAAATATTTCTCGGTAGAACGAAAAAAGAAGAAGAGAACGAAACACTGAAGAGAACGAAATCAAACACTGAAGAGAACGAAATCAAACACTGAAGATGGCGGATCGCCGAAACCGGTTTGTTACAAAACCAAAATTGACAAGGGATGACGAAAAATCGTTCCAATATACATCTAGAACGAAAAATGTTGCTTTCTATTATGGAAAACTTTTATCTTTTAAACCAAAAGCATTGCGAAAAATATTTTCCTCTAGGACGAAAGACGCTTCGAAAGAAGACGTTACTCTTTAGAATGATAAAGGTTTCTTTCTAGAACGACAAGTCTTTCTCTCTTAATCTAAAAACGTAGTAGTAAACCGCAACCTTGTCACTATGCCGCCTAAATTTCTGTCCACCACTGTTCCAATACATTCACCTTTCTAGTAAAGCAGGAGCAGTAAGCAAAGAAAGTCTGTTAAAAAATTATTAAGTGATCCATAAGCCGATTATGTTGTTCACGCTTACTGACTTTTAACGTTAAACAAAAAAAAAAAAAAAAAAAAATTATAAAAAGCAAAAGAGCGCTTCAGCAAAAGGTAAAGAACACAGCTCGTTGACGTGTTATATTTGTAGGCGAAAATATTGCTACTACTTATATTTTATTGTAATTTCTTTTACCAACATATTCCGGGTTTATTAGCAGGTCATCGACATATTGAATTTTGCTTGACTTAACTTGACTTTGATACTTTTGAGCTGAACTTTTATTTTCCTAGTGCTGTGCGCTACTTTTGTCATGCTTCCGCTAGTGAATGACTTTTAACTGTCACATCACAACTTTTTTTTTTTTCTTAAACACTGCTTATTGGAAACATAGCAGGGTTGCATTTCATAAAATTTTCAAAATGAGTTCAGTCATAAATTTTGAGAAAGTAGCTATAACATCGAAAAATGTTCCAATAATAACTAATTAAAGTCTTTATTTGTTATTTAAATACTAATTGGTTGATTATGTTATTATAATATTTTTGTTTTATTTTTTTCAGGTAAGCAAGTCATTATACAAGTGGGATTAAAGATTTGATGTCATTAGACTGTGAGTAACAAAATATTTCGGTGAAATGTATGACACATGTATAGAATAACTAGTGGCGGATCCAGGAGTTTAGGAAGGGGGTTCAATTTTTTTTTGTTTCGAGGACTTCTTTCATTCACAGTTGCTCCAAACTGGCGTTTTATGCTTGGTTTTTTTTTTTTTTTTTTTTGTAACCTGAAAACCACCCCGTGGATCCGCCCCTGAGAATAACTAAAGAATATATTTGAACTGAAGTTGCTATGGACGAACTGGGATGATTGTTAGGCTTCAACGTCCATATAACCTTGTTTGGATAACAAGCTTATATTTGAAACTAAATATGTAAGCGAAATTTCGGGGATTCTGGTATAAATACCAAGGAAAGGCATGTTTAGGTCGGTTGGGTAACTAATTTACCCAACTCAGCAATCATACATACCATTGGTAAAACCTTTTAATTGTTTAAGTCAAAATTAAAATTAATGTGCGTTCGACCAATATTTATCTCTGTTAAATTGATGAAAACTGTTAAAAGGGTTTGTTTAATGGGAACTTTAAAGTGCGCAAAACAACCACAATGCTGTCCCCTGATGAGCTGATAAGTATTTAAATGCGTATTTAATGCCATTCAAACTGTAAATGTGATGAAGTTTAATTATTGGCAATTTAAGGGCATGCTGATTAAGAGGGATAAACAAAATATTCCCAATTAACAAGAAATTTAAGACCTACACTTATGGGAAAGTTTTGTTTTTTTCTTTTTGCATTTCGAATATCTATAGATTTAAAAGTTAGGCTGGCATTAAGAGATCAAGCAAAACAGTTGGTGAGTTTGAAAAAGCCCAAAGAACAGTGTAAGAAATTAAAAAAAAAATCTATATATTTTGTTGTCTTATCATTTATAAAATTTTGAGTGATGAGTTACCGGTTATTTTTTCTTCAAAAATGACATCTTACCGAAATAATCCCAAACCAGCTCCAAAATGAACCCGAAAATGATCCAGAAGTGATCCCAAAACAGTTCCGAAATTTTCCGGAAACAGTTCCAAAATTATACCGAAACAGTACCGAAATAATCCCGAAACAGTTTCGAAGGAGTCCCAAAAATGCTTTTTTTTTGATTTTGTGAATAACCAATAACCGATCACTTATCACTCAAATTTTGTTTAATCTCTACATATAATAAAATTGTAACTGGTCGATGTCTGTACAAGGCAGATATCAACAAAAAATTGATTGGGGGAAGCATTATTAAGCGAGTAGAATCCAAATCAACCATTTTAAAAAATGTTTGTGTGTCTGTCTGTCCGTATGTTTGTGGCCGTATCACTCTTGAAGTAATGAATGGAATTGAATGAAACTATTTTCGTTGAATTGCTCGACGCTCAACTTAAAATTTAAGATATTACTTTTTTCGATATCTCAACCGGTTTTGGAGTTGTCGCCCAATATGTGGACCATGTCTGTCTGTATGTTTGTGGTCGTAACACTCTAAAAGTACTGAATGGAATTAAATCGTTAGATTGCTAGACTCTCAACTTAAAGTTTAAGATATTATTCTTTGCGATATATCAACGGGTTTTGCGGTTATCGCCCAATATGTGGACCAGGGGTGACCAAAAATGTGTTAGTACAATATGGATGTCAAACGATAGGTGTCAATGAGTGCTATAATATGCGATGTGATCCATTGAAATATCAGAAATGGTTTGGGAGATATCTTAGAATTTCGATAGCTCGACCAGTTTCGGAGGTATCGACGAATATTTCCACAAAAATGTGTTAGTACATTATGGGTATCAAACAAAAGGTGTTTATTTAAGCTGTCCTCAACCATTTGATTGAGTAAGCTACGCATACGAAGTCGCGGGCACAAGCTAGTAATGAATAAAAATTAATTTTTATTTTTTCGTCACTCGTCACTCAAAAGTAAAATAATGCCCATCCCTGGTCTGTATATATGAAAAGTTATACTAAACTAGCTGAACCGACGCTGCAAACGTTGATCTGTCTAAAATGGAATTTCAAAACTTCAGGCAGGTACCACGCCCCCTTTTCAGATAACTTGAACTTTTCCCAGATCCCTGAATTCTTCTAGAGATATTCACCTTTAAAAATTAAGAATGTAGTTCCTATTAATATTAAGTATCTTTATACCAATTCCCTGAGCCCTGTCATCAGACCTTTTACAGATATTTAGTCCTAAACAATAGTTCTGTATAAGAGATGCCACGCTCCTTTTCCCATAGCCCCGGTTTTTTTGTTCATGAGTATGATGTTCTTATAATATACCTTTATACCAGTTTTCAGGTTCCTACCTTGGACCACCCTGGATATATTTAGCCCCAAAATTGAAGTTTGTATGCGAGTTGCCACGCCTAGAAACAATTTGATACACCATCCTCCGAAAAATATCTTTGCTACGGCCCTATTGATTGGAACAGTGTGTATTGGAACAGTTTGTTCTGCAATCTATATAATCTCTAATTATACGACCAATACTGTAAATATCTTTTTTGTACTTTAATGAGCCACATCTAATATTTTAGAAGAGGTTATTAACTAAAAGTCTTTTCCATACAACTTTATCCCCCCTAATGTGAACAAATGCATTCGAAAATCAGTGTTTGACTTGCTTATTAGTTACTAGAATATCTTATCTAAAAGCTAGTGACACTGCAAATGCGATACATATATCTTATCTATATGGGTTAGATTTTATACTGTTTTTGGGGTAAGCAAATTGGGCGTGAGGAGTGGGTTGTTGACTACAGGCGCGTATCCACAAAATATTTTCAGGTGGGGAAGTACTTTTTTTTATAGTAACCATTTAGACTGGAAAATGAAAATGACTTAGCCAAAGTTTAATGTTGTTACTAGTGCAGACGCTAACCAAATTTATCAAAGCCTACAGAAAAATAACAAAAAATAAATAAATTGTGTTTTAAAAGAACATTAAAAAATTTACGAGGTCCATTAGAAAAAAGCTATAATTTTAAAGGAAAAAGATCAAGCTTTAAATTAAAATTAAAATAAAAAAATTATTAAAAATGTCCAAGTTTGAAAAAAACCCCCCATACCCTTCCCCGAAATACGCGCCTGGCTGACTAAGTACATAGATTGTGTGCATTGGATTATGAAATAGAAAAAATAAAACAAAAAATACAAAAACGAGACTAACAAAACAAAGTTTGTTGCAATTAAACTGGGGATGTGCGATTAATTTATAAAACAAACTTTTAGTTCATCGTTTTTCTGATTAATCCAAAAAAAAAAAACTGTTCAAAACTTTGTAACATTTTTGATCTATTTTAAGTGATTTTTATAACAAATAAATCAGTCAATATAAAATGAGAAAGTCTTTCTAAATTAAGGTTACGATTAATCAAAATATGATTAATCAGTAAATTAATCGTTTTTATTTATCGATAATTATTATTTTATAAATTAATTCTTCAAGTTAAAATCATTAAGTATCGAATAATCGCAAAAAGCTCATAAATTGCTCAAATGAATTAAGTCATCAATAGCTTAATTTTCAACTTAAGCTTTTAATACAAATTTTGCAAGAAAAACACTTCACTAGAAGCAAAGTTGTTTAACAAAGTATCAACGTTTTTTCTTACAAATCGGTTGCGTACACCAAATTCTATATATAAGAAACTACTTTAGCTATGCAAATATGTACCTGTCAAATATGTCAAATGTTTGCTACTCAAAAAACACCGTTAATACATAGTACATACATACCAACGTATGTATATAATTAAAAAAAACAAGTTTAACACTTGTTTCATTTGTAGCCAGCCGCCATAGAGGTTTGTTTGTTCATTCTTTTTTTTTTTTTTTTTTTTGTTTCTTTCTTAAAAATTTTTATTGACACTTAACGCTTGAGACAAATTAAGCGAATAATTTTGGTATTTTTTGTGTGTTTTAAGCCAAGCCTTTGGCTTTTGCCGCCTAAAAACATAACTCAATATAGCCGCAGTCATTGATTGGAGCAAAGTAGGTGATTAGTAATTGAACGTACGAACATATAATTACAAAATGCTATATAGTATACCCAGATTTGTGTTGTGCGTTGTCAAACCACTTCAATATTTTCGTGCAGAAATGCTTTTTTTTTTTTTTTTTTTTTTTTTTTTTTTCAAAATACCATTGAATTCTGTGAACTTTTTCCTTGCTGGTGCTATTAACTGAAGCATATTATTTTATGCTTCGATACTTTGTATGGTGTCCAAAAAAAAAAACAACGACACTATCAAATACAGAAGAATATCGATTATTTTTTCACCATCTCTACTTCATTCAAACACATCTTTATTTCTAAACGTAATTGTATAGTGCAAAGAAGATCTATGCAATTTTCTTAAGTCATCATACAACACTAACTCTAAACTAAACCACTGATCTCAGCAAACATTTTACAATCACCGTTACAAGCTTGATTCCGTTTTTAGCTTTGAAAGGAAATATTTCTGCATCACCAACCCACGCTCATCATTTTGCCGCAGTTTAAAAGTAGTTCATTTGGCAAGTTGATTAACTTGTTTTGCGCCGCGGGCAATAGTGCAATAGATAATTACTCGAAATTGACCACTTTAAGCGCTTGTATATTAACGCTATGTGCAAATACTGATATATATAGATATGTACATTAGACTTGGCCAAACGAAAGGAAATATGGTTTTTTGAAATTTTGGCTGATTTTATTTTTCGATTATTGCTAGCAGTGGCCGATGCAGGATTTTTGTTCAATTCCAAGGACATTTTAAACCTCGCCTTTAGATCCGCCCCTGATCGCTAGTATATAGTCCGTGTTTATGCACAGAGCAAAAAGTCACATAAAATTCCCTTTAAATCAGAAGGATTTCTCTATGATATTTTTCCAATAAGATGCCCGTCATATTATGACTGGGTGTCTCTTTTTAATAAAACTGAGTAGATAATCACATAATATTAAGAAGATTTTCTTTTTAATATTTCAAATTAAAAAAAAAAAAAATTAACGCTCAACCCAGATGTCTAGTCTAGTCTAATCTACACTACCATGCCATCGTATACTTAACTTGCCAACGTATAATAACACCTTTGTTCTTTTTGACTCACCACATGTCCACTTGCCTTATTGCCTTCACCGCGAATCGAACTAAAAATTATTAACTGCTGAACGGAGATCTCTACCATGATGCTATCGTGCGCTTGTGCTTGGTAGCGTCGAATTACACATTTGAAGAAGGCATACCTGAATTTGAATTAATAAGGGATATATAGTTTTCCTTTTCAATAAATTCAATGTGAATCTAGTGAAAATAAGAGGATGTTCTCATTAATTTACTTTAAACAGGTTTTCTCATAAAAACAAGCAGATTTCTTTTAACTTTTGACAAAAGTACATAAAAAATTCATAAATAAGAAGCTAACTCCTTGTTTTTAGCCGATTTCCTTTTCAATAAATTTGAGAAGAAATTCAAACTAAAATCAAATTTGTCCCCACTCGCTCTCCCCGGCCAAAAAGCTTTTTTAGACGTCGATCTCTTTGATTATAGGTGAACTTTTTGGCTCTGTGTGCCCTTTCTAAATGGATATGTATTCATATTTTTTAAAAAGTTTGAAAGGAAAAACGGGAATCGGGAAAACATACTATTGTTTGAGGCTAGATTAGTCGAAATGGCTAAACTGAAAAAATTTCAGTTTAGATAGATTTTGCAGAAATTTAAAATACCTTTTACCACAGTGATTTTTCAGGTTTGTACCAAAAATAGGATATTTTAATTAAAAACTCTTAGCTGGCAATGCTTGACCTATAGAACTTAATATTACCATCTGTAACTTTAACAGTATTAAATATTTTTTCGCTATTCTGAAGAAAAAAAAAATTTACTCCTAATTTTTTTGAATTTTATTGATTTAGCTCAGTCTAATTGATATGTCTGACTGTATGTTTGTTGTTTGTAATACATTTCATGATTCGTAAAAATGTGCTGGAATTAAAACTTTTTTGCGTGTAGGTTGCAAGTTATGCCAGCACCTGTACTTATCATGAGACACATACATTTTTAGGTACTATTTCTGGGTTGATTGACTCCATCAGCAATATTTTTTCTAGCTCCTTGCTTGTGGTGTTATACTTAGAAAAAAACTTTCCTTGTCGTAAGGAAAAAATACCTTATTTCAAGGAAACATTTCCTTTAATTGGCTCCAAAGACATGGTTTCCTTAACATAAGTAAAATATTTTACCCAGTCACCTAAAGTGCCAAAAATGGTGATATTTTGACATTTTTATATGGGTACCCCCACATGTGGGGGGCTTAAGGGGTGTTTCACTGGCATGGGTGGGTCGGCCCTACACAGTTATTGGGGGTCGGTCATACATTTAAACACGATTGGGACACTCTAAATGGGTAAACTTAGGATTTTTCAAACTTTGGCGCTCAAAGTCGAAAGTACAAAGTCGGAACATCAGAAATGGCTTTAGAGGTATGCTTCCTTCGGCAAAGTATATTATTTTGATCCCTAAAACACGATTTTCTTTGTCATTTGGGTGATTTTCAAATCCCCCGACCCGCCTTCTTACATATAGTACCACTGTAGGGCGCTTGAGACGAAAAAATTTGATTTTGGATTATGCTGCATATCTTGAAAACTTGAAGTCCTTTCGAAAAAAATAAAACTAGTATAATTAATTAGTAAATATCTCTCGATGACGCATGCCCAATAAGGTTCATTCATTGTCAATTAGTGGCAAAAAAATTACGTCGAAACCGGAAAAACCGAAAAACCTCTCTACCTAAAACCGTTAAGAATTTCAAAATCGGTCGAAAATTTGATTTTAGAAGATTTTTTTTCCAAAAAAAAACTATGAAGAAACGGTTTTTTTGGCCTTAAAACCAGATTTTGGGGGTGTTACAAATCTTTTGAAGGTTGTTTCGTATATAACTCAACCAGATGAATAATCTCTACTAGGTCGCTTTAGCTAATCCGACGGTATAAGGTTTGAGTCATATATGTATGTACCTACAAATGTACGTACCACCGTCTACATGAGAGCAACATCTGAGTGCATCTGTGTTAAGTGCAAATATTTTGTAATATCTAAATATTGTGTTTCAAAATAAAATATTTGCACATTTAGCCACTTAGCTAAGCTGAGCTGGGTCAACAGTTGCTATATGCATTGGCTCCAGCTGAGAGCTGTCCGGCCAGCTGACGACTCTATTAGACACTGGCAGCATATTCGCTGACTGAGTAAATTTGTTTGGCAAACAGCTGCCATCTCGACTGTGGCAGAGAGTAAATATGGACCAAAAGATAAAAATCACTTCATTACCAGAGTAAAATATTACAAAAGTACATGAGGCAGGGACCGTACATATTATTGTTTTCTCAATCATATTTTGCTGGGAAAATAAGTCAAAGTAACAAATAGCACAAATTACGTCAGGTCGATGATAAAGAACTTCTGAATCCCGAAACAGTTTTTCCATATCTTAACGCGTTTAATCTTTTTATAAAAAAAACATTATTGACGGCCCCTAGTTTGAAGCCATATGCCGCTTACATAGCAAATGCATGCGAAATATTTTCAAGTCAAATGACACAGCCACAGTCCAAGTGCAGCTGGTCAATTTTGTTAAGGCCCAGATTTAGAACTTTTTTTTGGCCTCATTCGACAAAATTGTGAATATCTGACTAACCAATTAAAAATCTAAGCGTAATTACCTAACAATTAGAGAATAATCATTTCCGATAAATTAAAACGATTCAAAACATTTTATTGAATCATACTCTGATCTATTTGACAACTCAGTAAACGTAAAAAGAAAAAAGCTAATTTAAAAGTAGTGTAATCGATTATTCGCACATTTTTGATGCATATTTTTACAGTTCGTCTTTTCATATGGCTTATAATAATGTTAAGATCGGCTTAAGTGGGCCCCAAAGCTATGGTCCGCCCTGCCTACTGTTCATCCAGCCCTGATTGAATATTTTCGTAAAAATGCAAATGCATTCAAATGCAGGTGCAATTCAAAATATTTGGTTGTTAAGCTATTTACTGTGCGTTAACTGCCAGTAAATCTGAACCACTGCCGAATTTTGAACTCTTTGCGCCTTCAATTGCCAAGTATTTGCTCTATTAATTTTGCAGGGGTTGATAAAGTGACTTACTGGAGTTCGAAACACAAATACATAAGTCAATTTAGGAGAGCATTCAAGAAAATTGATTTGGTTGATGTAATGATAGTCGCATACAAAACCATATACCCGAAGTCCCAATGATCGGACCCAGTTATTTTGCTCGATACTATTCAACTTTTTTTTTAGTTATTGTAAAGTTTATAGCTTAAAGAGGCAGAGGAAGTAGTGTCTAGTCCATAATTTTATCCATTGACTTTCCCTCAAGCAGTGACTTTCCCTCAACAAGTGACATTTATTCAACCATAGGCTTTCCTTCAACCAGTGACTTTTTTTTACTAAAATACTTGCTCAGGGGTTCTGTACCGCTTTTATTTTTTTTTACTGAAAGTGACGCCATTATGACATCAAATCGACGATCGATCGAATTGAGTTACAAAATCGGGGTACTGAACTGATTACAAAATCGTATCCCGTAGTTCTTGCATTGAAAATAATCTCAACCTTAAGTTGTCCCAAAAGGTCAAAAAAAGTTCCGGAAGAAAACCTTGCATGGACTGCATATGTCCTACAAAACTTATGATCTATCACGTAGGTAAGGTCGAATTTGTCTCGAAATTGTAGAGCTTCAGTTTTGAATAAGGAAAAAACATTCTTTAATTACTCAAGCATCCGTTAAACCCATATAAGCGTTCTTAATATAAAATCTACCTAATTATTTTAACGATCTATGCGAAATCAGAACAGTTGGCAAAAGATGGCATTTTTGAATGTACCATTAAAAATTTTATTTTGTTACGCTCCAATTAGCCAAAAAAATACACAAAAATACACAAAAAAACTAAACATACATACAGATAAAAAACAAGCGCCACCATGTGTATTTTAGTATTTACAATATACAAACACGATTCTAAATTGGGAACACAAAATGAAAATAACCAAATGTAGGGGGCGTAGCTTTCCAAGCTAAAATCCAATGTAGCACGTGATAGAAGTTAAACTTCTCAAATCATTTAGAATGAACATGACGTAATAGCAGAGTGAAAGTAAAAGCAAGAAGTTTAACTTCAACAAAAATACAGGTCTAATAGCTGTATGACACTACGTATTTTCTCTGTATATTTCCTCCTTTTTTGCTTGTATTTTTTGTCTACGAAGAAGAGAGACAAAAACTAAGCGCATGCAGGCCAAGTGCCGAAAAAACTGACAAAATACAAAATTTTCGTTTGTTTTTAACAGCCTGGGTTGCATTTCGTTAGCTTTTTTTTGAAATAAAGCAATCACCCTCACACCAGTACAAAATACAAGCAAAACATACAGGAAAAGTACAGACTAAATACGTAGTGTCATATAGCTATAACTGTCAAAAAGCAAAGCGAAAAATCTAGCTTACTTCCTACCACATACTACATGGTACAATGCGCCACATCTTGAGGTATGCCTCATAGTGCTTTTTGAATTTTCAGTACAACGTATGCTTGTTTGATCGCAGTTGTCTGATGCACATGTCGCTTAAACTTTTTCGCAGTCACTATTAAGAATGAAAATGTGTTGAACATTAGCCACGCAGTCTGTCAATCAGACGCGGCAACTGTCTCTTATCAATGCGTTTTTCTATTGACCCTACAAAGCAAAATAAATATTTTAATTATGTACTTGATAAATGCCATTTCCGTTGATACGATGAAGACTTTCAGCCAATTTTTGTTTGTAATATAATGTGTTAATTTACGCACGTTTTAATTAGTGTTGCAAAGAACCAAGTAGTCGGATTTTTTAAAGAACAACCTGATGCATGCGGAGTAACGAAAGATCGAATCTCAAGAAACAAATTCCCTAAAAACAAGTGCAGGAAAACAGGTTTGAGATACCTAGACTAAACCCCGTTTGGAAAAATGTTCTCATTTTATGCCTCGGTAGACGACCTACATACATACATAACGATGATTAGACAAGAGACATCATACAGATTATCTTCGATCCTACAGAAAAGAACTCAATACCACCGTCTGCTCAGATACTGGAATTGTCACATTACTTACGTCCAAAAATAAAGATGCAAAATCATGTGTGAGTAAAGCAGTAATTACAAATGTGAATGCAAATATAAGTATTTTCACAAGAAAAATTTGGGAAAATTTTGGTGTTTGACAGTGATAAGTGGTGGGCAGCTGAACTATCAATTTGGTGATTACACATTTTCAACAACACTACTATTCGTTGGTGGAAGAGATATATTCAATTTATTTGCGATTAACATTTTTAAAATTGCTTTTGTCTTTGGGCTTTAATTCGCTGCAATATGGTCAGATCTGTGTAGAGCTCGTTCAGCGCAGCGAATTATAGTCCATGTTTCAAGCCGTATATCATTTATAGAAAAACACAGTACACACAAAATTCTTTCCCATGTTTTTTTCAACATGAACCATGTTAAAATAAAAAGAAAAATCTTGTTAAATTTGCACGAGATAATGAGGCAGATAATGTTTGTTAACAGGAAGACATGATGTCCATGTTAATTTAACAAGAAGTCATGTTAATTTAACCGAGAGTCGTACGAAGTGAAGTTATTTAACATGAGCTTGATATTAAAATAAAATGAGCGATAGTGTTGTGAAGAATAACCTGAAAAATTGTTACATAGATGTTGATTTTACATGAAAATTATTCTGTGTGCATAGTTTTGAGATAGTAAAGGCCTTTGTTTACCTGGGAAGCAGCATTAACACCAACAATAACACAGCCCCACAAAAAAAAAGTGTCGGGGTTGAGGCATCAGATCACCCTTCCCCCATGTATTTTGACGCGCTGAACACGAATCCGGTGTCCGTTTTGGTCCAGCACGTCTGGATTTGTTTCTAACCTCAAATTACGTATACCACTAAACATTTGACACACCGGATTCTTGTTCAGCGAGTCAAAATACACTTGGGGAAGGGTGGTCTGATCTCCCAACTCCCGACACTTTTTTTGTGTGGCTGTGTAATGTAAGCCTGGAAATCCAGCGGAGAATAACTCTTGCAAACAAATGCTAATTTGGGCTGAGTAGGCAATTGAAAGCAAAATCCTCTCTCGACGAACAAAACCACACACTTATAGCTCAAACAAAATCAGTCCGCCAATAAGTCAGTTACGTGACGTATGTCGATTTTAGAGCAAATTCTATTTTGTAGTATACGTCGTATCTGTTGTTACGCATACAGTTGTTTCAAAGTACTGACGGACTGATTCTGCTGAACGCTATATCGTCCTATGGTGCATAAGCATGGACACTAACAGCATCCGATGAGGCGGCTTTAGGAGTATTCGAGAGAAAAATTCCAAATCCAACTATACCTATTTCGGACTAACTGCATAATTTCAACTACATCAAACATCCATTGACATCAAACAGGCATTTGAAATATTAGCTTCTGTGCGCTGCCCGTAATGACTATATATTTGCATACCTACCACATTCCAAAGCTGTCTGTTGGTAGCAGTAGCAGCAACCGACCCTGCATGTCAGAGGTGACCAATATAGCTGCACAGTGCAAACTTCCGCGTGTTTGGTGCTGACAGAAGCTGTTGCTAACTGCATTGTTGTTGAAGACCACCATCAGCCGAACTTTTTTGCTTTGGCTGTTGGGCTTTTCCAACTATTTTTACAAGTTATCTCTTAACGCAATTCGTGTTATAAAAATGTTGTTTTAAAATGCCAGCAGGAAAAATGAACTATGTACTTGCAACATTTTAGTGGTTACACGCCACTTTTTCTGTCACTGTAGCATGTGGAAACTATTTATTTTTGCGACGCTCTACTGCCCTCTCTATTGGTTGTCGTTGATTTTCTCATTGTGGATTAAGTAATTTGTACGCTCGAGTGCGAGTGTCTTGTTTAGTGATTTATTAATGTGTTGAAATGTGAAGCACGCACTCCCCCTAGCAGACATTTCTTAGTATGAAGCACCGACTACTTGCAGCAAACAATTTAAATCACTTTGGGTAATCCACTGGATTACAATGTTTAAGAAAGCGCGACTCCCTATGGTACAAGTGACACTATTGGTTGCTAATGGGCCGGCTCACAATAACTTACATGTGTAGGTATGTTTCTGTTAAAAGGGGGGCGGGTGGCTACTAAAATGTGATAACAGCTGAGGGGACTAATACATAATAGGACATAATAGGAAGAAACTATTTTAATCTATAAAATAAAATTCACACATAATAAATGGGAGTCTCTCCATTGCGTAATATTTTATGAACTCCCGGGTTGGAAAAATAAGATAAATCAAAACAACAAACACGTAAGTGAAAGTTTTATTTTAGATATTGTGGTATTAGTCCGGTCAATATAGACATAAAAATAGTGGTTAAATAACTATAATTCACACAGATACCAATTTTTACATACAGCTTAGATTTACCTTCAGATAGAAAACCTCAATAGTCCTCATCGATCCCATGTGTGCTAAAACAGTTATGCGGGGTCAAAGGGAAATATTTTAGGGTTTTTTTTTTACTTTTTTCGAAAACGGTAGGTTTTTTCGAAAAAGTACTTCAGACCAAGTGGTAGACCTGGAAATTCTCTACAAATATGGACCTGAAATTTTTTCTCTAAGAGTTACCACTTCTGAGATATCACGGCTGAAAAATTAGCTCTGGAAATTATATGAAAATTTATGCCACGTTTTCCGGATTTTTTCGAAAAATTTAGTATTCGTAGACAAATTTTCTTACGGTTTTCGAAAACAGTCCATAAAACGTAAAATTTTGACCTTTGACCCCGAATAACTTTTTTTTGGCACATATGGGATCGATGGGGACTTTTGAGGTTTTTTATTTGAAGGTAGGCATATTTAGCCTGTATGCAAAAATTTGGCTCTGTGGGAATTATTGTTGTTTCATATGCCTATATTGACCGGACTATATCTGCAGTATGGAAAAAATTGTTTCTGGTTGGTATATTTTGTTTTGTCTAATTGGTATGTGTTCGACAAATTATTGACACATTTAAATATCCGTCTGGGGAGGGGCTCTCTAAACTATATCCCAGCTAACCAAAAGGGAAAAATACCAAACGCAGAGCAATTGACTCTGAATACAGCGAGTTTTGAGTGTTCTATGGGTCTTTTTGTATTAAGCGGGCTACTCACCTGCCAAGAAATGTCAAACTCCATATAAAAAAACGCTCAAGAAATGGTCAAGAAACGTTTTTTCACGTCAAATTTTCTTGAGCCAATACTCAGTTCATAAGAAAAAAGACAGCACTTTTCGATAGTTGGCAACGCCGGTTTACCTCAAGAAATAAATAAGCTCGTATATATTTCTTGAGGTAAACGTGCAGATTCACGGAAAAGGTGAGTACATGTCTCGCTAAACATATTTTGTACATTTTTATAAGAGTAATTTGCAAAAAAATGGAAAATTTGGTAAACGTCAAAATTTCTTGACCAGGCACAAGAAATATATGCTCGTTTTTTTCTTGAGGCATTTCTTGGCAGGTGAGTAGCCCGCTTAAGCTTTGAAAAATTGTGTGACCTAATAGAAAACGCAGGAGACATTGCTCCGCCCAAAGGTATAATTTGAACTCATCTACCCCTATTTGTCCATTTCACCACCTTTTTTTAGGATATGTGTAGGAATCTCCATAACCAATTGAGCTGTTAAAATAATCACATCGCTTATTGCAGCATTCATTAGCACATTTTGTTTGATACCCACATTGTCTGGTCCAGATATTGGTCGATAATTCCGAAACCGGCCGAGTTTCCAGTTTTCCAGGTGGCCTGGTGGATATTCTTTTGCAGGGAAATGGTACAAGTTTGCTGTATCTTGTGTGGTCCCGTAAACGTTATATATTTTAATGATCCGACTGTTTACATGCCTTGCCCCGTCTATCGTGTTTACTTTCAAACGGTGATGTTAGCATTTGCCTGAATAAAACACCTCTCAGAGATCAACTATCTTCACTTAGAGGGATCGGGACATCCCTAATATTGCCGTCCTTTAAACTACCCTAATATTGCCGTCCTTTAAACCTTTGCCCTTGTCGTCGTAAGATGAGAGATTGGAAAGATTTGGGATTGGGCGACAGCGACACAGTCAAACCTCATTACAATCATCAGCAGGATGCCAAGTCCTCTTGTTTTTTCTTCTGCCGGCCGGATTCGGGTGTCAAGTTAAAAACCCTCTGGGCTCGAGCTTTTGTGCTTTCCACCTCATTATACACCGAGATGTATTGATTTCAATGTATAACTTAAGACTTCGGTCCATATGAATACGTTAAAAACCGTTAGCTCAAAATTTAATTGGTTGAGCTTGCATTTCTCGAAAAATTTAAATATTCCTGTCTGCAAGCCCTACAACCATAACCAATCAGCCAACGCTATTGTTACAACTGTAACTAAAACCCTAGGAGTTAAATTGTTATTTTGAATTTAAACAAAAATTATTATGCATTTGTATGCATATGTACGTTAGGGTGGGCCAATTTGAATAGAAATCTGACATATTCTATTAGTACCCAACTTAAACTTTACTTTTGCTAGAGATCATGTTTGAATGGCTTTCACGCTACGACCACTTTAAGGATTAAGTTCAAAACTAGTAAACACCTTTCTAAGTGATTGAAAAAGGACACAGATTAGCTGTTATTTCAGAATCTCGAAAAGTTATGGAGATAAAGGGCCAAATGTGAATTCAAATCAGCTGGAAGTTATGTTGAAAAAAAACGGTCCTACCCTAATAAGAGTATAACGAACAGAATCAGTTGCAGTGCCACGCAAATTCACGCGAACAACGAAATGGACCATAAACTTCTTGAGTTACACAACGAACAAACAAACGGCTAGAATGCAAGGGGCGGTAGGGACGTAATGGGAATGAGCAGAGGTTTGGCAAAAAGCCGGCAGGCCAACAAACTGTGACCACATTAGGTGGACATGTTGTGCATAATTCATGCGATAGCGACAGGAGCGTAACACCAAAAAACCAGAGCAGCAAATGAAGTGGAATTGCAGTGGGCATAGGCGACCTAAAAAAAAGGGAACGAAATGAAATAAAAAGAAACAAAACTTTGAACAACAAATATGACAAGCCAAACAGACCGAACGGCAGCGTAGTTCAATAATTTACATATGGGGCATTCCATGTAGTGATAAGTGAAAAAAAAAAAATAATTATAATAAAAAAAGTTTAAAAAAATTAAGAAAATAAAAAAAAGATATAGAAAATTAAAATTAAATTAAAATTGAAAAACAATAACAAAAAAAAAAAAAAAAAGAAAAAAAAAATTAAAATAAAACAAATGAAAAAAAAAAAAATAAAAAATAAAAAAAAAAATAAATAAAATAAAAAAAATTTAAAAGTATTAAAAAATAAAATAAAAATTAAAATGAGATAAAAATAAAAATCTAAATAAATTCAATTAATAAACTAACTAAATTTAATTCAGAGATAAAAAAAATAAAATAACATAGAAATGAAAAACAGTTGCAAAAAAATAATAATAAAGTGAAAAAAAATTATAATAAATTAAAAAAGGAAAATAAAAAAAATTTAAATAAAAAAATATACACATATATAAAAAAATAAAAAAAAATTAAAATATTAAAAAACAAAAAATATAAACATAAAACATAATAAAATAAAATCAAAATAAGAAACGAGAGAATAAACTAAATAAATTCAATTAATAAGTTCCATTCAGAGATAAAAAATTGAAATAACAGAATTTAAAAACGGTAACAAAAAAATATTAGTAAAATTAAAAAAAAATAATAATAATAAATTAAAGAAAAAATAAAACAAATAAAAAAATTAAATTAAAAAAATATATATGTATATTTAAAAAATAAAATAAAAAAAAATTTTTAAAATATTAAAAAAAACAAAAAAAAAGTAAATATAAATTAAAATATATAAAAAAATATAATTAAAAATAAAATAAAATATAATAAAATAAAATCAAACTAAGGAATGAAAAAATAACGTAAATAAATTCAATTAAAAAAAAATATAAAATTAAATAAAATAAAATAAAATAAACTAGATTTAAAAAAAAAGATAAAATACAAAAAGAAATAAAACAAAAACCTTCTGCCGAATTCACATAGAATGACCCACATGTCGAGTTTATGTTTAGCAAAATAGTTTGTTGTTAGACGTCTCGTGCAACTCGTCGGTAGCCGAAAAAATCGCTGTGCGCTGCTGTCACTGTAACGTAACGGCAATGTGCCATAAACAAATCAGAGCGCAACGGACGACTGACACTGCTGTGTGCCGTGCCGCACATGCAACAATTAAAATTACATTTTTATGCCACCAAAAAACACCGAGGAAAACAACAACTGGAAAGTATGCAAAATTTGCAACAACAAAACAACACAAAAATATTTTTTTCCGAGTACCATGAAACGATTTTTTGTGTGACTCACTTGAATTAATTTTTAATAAATGCCTTGCAGAGGTAACACAATATTTTTGAAAAACTGAGTGAAGTGAGTTGGGCATATGCGCGCATGCGCAGAGTCGTTGATGTCATTCGCCGCGCATATGCAAAACATGCAAGTTGTAGGATGATGATGGGCTGTTGTGTTTGCACCGTACCAAATCACATACAGCGCACAAACCGTTAATTTTACTTTGAGGGCTTTTTGAGCTACCGCGTTTTAAGTCTGAGCGTGTATGTTGTTGTTTTTCAGCACATCGATTTTAATATGCAAATCACGTCACAGCGGCTCCAGTAGCCATTAAGATATGCTCCATCGTTTATGGAACTAATTTTTTACGAAATCCAATACGAAATAAACCGTTAACGGTTGTAATTATAAAGGATGTGATGAAATAAGGAGTCAACTCAGTTAACTTATGCTGAATGGAAACGCATTAGTGATGTACTGTATTGGAAGCCGGACCCAAAGAGCTTGAGTACCGCACAGGCGAGAGAAGTGTAGCTGGATGGATGATCCATGGCCTTCCAACTCCCTTTATCAATATTTCGATTTTTCCAATAGAACCTGTTGAAAACACTCCAACAATGTTGAAAACGAAGTCCAAACATCTTGGACAAACCATTTTTATTGATTCTGATATGATTTCCCAGAACACAAATATGATCTTAAAATTTTCGAAAACAAACATTTCCGAAACGGTAATTCCAATCGGTTCGAAAAATGGACTAGAAATGTAGTAGAAAGCTCATCAAAAAAAAATGAAAGGAAAATGTGACTAGAAAAGACGGCCTTACGGCTTTCGATAAATATGTAAGTTCAAAGTTCCAGGAAAACATCCAAGAAAAAAAATGGAACCGAGCACCAAACCAAAACTAAGGTTGACAATGTAAAAAAAAACTCGGTGCTGCATACCAAAACACCCAACAAACTATATCATACGACATGAAAAATTGTTTTCAAGGCACTGCAAAAATTTGAAAAAAATAGTTCAAGATCTGAGAAGACCGCTGAAAGTTGGAGCTAAAAGCGAATTCCGAAACAGCCGACAAACAACCAAAACTCGGTTAGAAAATACACAGAAAAGGGATCTAAAGAAAACCAAATTCGGAGCCAAAACTTGCTTCCAGCAGAGGAAATATAAAGCTACCACTGCTTCAGAAAGAACAAAATCAATGGGAGCGGCATCGTCCACTCAAACAAAACCAACCCCAAGCCCCAATACCCTGTAGTGGAATTCAGTATCTTTAAACAATACATACTACGGAACGGGTTGTTCGCTTAATAATTCTGTTGTTTGCACTATCGATTTAGTGATTCTGTAGCTCTTTCTTAACAATTTCAAATAGGTGATTGTCTTAGGTAAAGACAGAAGGATCTCAACTAAGCACAGAACCAATAGGTGATTGTATCAGCTAAAACATAGGGTGTCTCAGATAAAATATCTTAGAAAAGTACCTATATTTTTGCAACATTTGGCCGGTCGTCGAAAGAGCCATAATGTCCGAGTGATAATCATCTCGGATCATCAAGAGTGGGGTTGAAGGTTCGATTCCGAACGTCGGGCAATTTCTTTTGTTGTTTTCACAAACAACACCAAATTAGAGGTCGACAATTACTTCGCGTTAACAATAACAGCTGACATTTCGATAAAAAATGTTGTTAAAGAAACTTGTAGTGAATAGCGAAATCGATAAAATTGTTGTTAAGTCAGCGTAGCAATGAATTCCACTACTGGTAAGCTTACGAACCAGGCTATATAGAGAGTATCGGGCATGAACCAAGAAGAGAAGATTGTACCAAAAGCGATACCGTTAGAATGAATTTGCCTGCTTTGACAGAATCAGCTGATTGCTACGTCATAAGTTGGCACGAAGTTGCCACCATACTCTACTTTTACCGCTGATGGAATTAAAAAAACTGTGTTGTGGGGGCAACCATGGACGAATTCAAGATGGCTGACTGAGCAGCGCAGTCGTCATACGATAACTGAGGAAGTCATGGACCTAGTATCGGGTTTTTAAATACTCGGATCGATACAACACAATTCTTATTGTATGTAAATAAATTTTGGTATGCCACTTAACAGCTTCTTGGTATGTAATTTGAAACTGATTGGCTTATATTAAGCACTGTTTCGCGTGAGTGTTGTTGAGCTTTCAACAGTTTTTGCTTAATTGACACAAAAATAGCTTGAAAAATTTTTTGCAGTTTTTGTTTGCAGTTTTTCGATTGTATACTCCTACATATACACAAACATGGTATTTTCTGCTGCAGTTAATCAGAAGTCAAAAATTCTGTAAAACTTGGTTTGGAGACAAACCGTCTTCACTGCAATTTTTGTTCTGATATCCTCCGTCCTGGATACATCTAAGACGCAGTTACCTATAATAAGAACGTCAGGTTTTGCTCTCCACATATTTCACATGATCCCTTTCCTCTCCACATATTTCACATGATCCCTTTCCTCTCCACATATTTCACATGATCCCTTTCCTCATTACCAGAAATGTGACAAAGAAAATCACAAAAATTGTTTACACGCAAAAACTTCATTATTGAAAATTCGTTCCCCTGCCAATGCCTAGTAAAACCTTGCACTACAATTACCATACGCACGTAACCCATTAAATACATAGAAGACTTCTTTCAAATCTCTATGGATTTGTTGGCTCATTTTACGATGTCATCAATAAATTCGTCAACTCGCACCTTGCAACGCATGTCAAATTTCCATTACATTAGCGGTACTTTCGGAAATATTTCCATTTGTTTGTTGTTGTAATATGCGCGATGAGTGAATGCAAACGATTTGAGAAACACCTAAAACGAATTCGAATGACAGTTAACTGCTGTTAGCTGTCAAGTGTAGCCAATGGTTGACAGTTGGTGTGTAGTTAGATAGGTAATAGGTATGTTTGCGCAGAAAAAAGCAATAAAAAAGAAGGGAATTTTACGATTGGAAATGCAAAACCATAAAATGAAAAAAATATTTACCTATACAATATGGCTAAAGAGTTTGGTGTTAGCTTAGAAGTTTAAGCTTTACAGGGGAGTAGTGAGTTACCTATATTTTCACATGGGATAGGGATAGGGATAGGGATAGGGAAAGGAACGGCGTCTGCATGGTCTGAAAGTTAACTATACAAATTCAATCCCGCAATCATCCCTTTGATCTTTATGTAAACAAACAGTATGTATATTGCCTTCCTTTTTGCTGGTTATTAGCTTTGTTTCCATTTGCCCTTGTTGTTGTTGGGTATTGTTTCGTGAGTATACCTACCTGCTGTCCTTTAGTTGCTAGAGGGGTCTAATGACGTCGACGGAATGTGACCGCTTGGTCAAAATTTATAAAGGTTGACTGTTTAGCCGTCGAGTTATTTGCAAAATCGTTTAGCTTTTGTTCTGCGTTAATGAAGCCTTGCATATTTGGATAATAGTTTAGGATTCTAAAAACACAAAACATAGTACAATGAAAAATAAAAGGACCAGAACAGCATCATGAACATAACAAAAGTGTGGACAAAGCACGATTTATTAAGTCAACTCCTGAACAATATGCTTGCGTTGTCATGTTGCTGACAGTTTTCGTCAACGACATGTGCAACATGTCACACCAATGAGGGAAAGAAAAAGCTCTAAGTTCCCTATTTGCATATTTCTATACAAAGAGAGAATTAAACAATAAAATAAAAGCTGAAATTAAGTTATTTCAAAAAACTTGTGAAAAGGTTACTTTGACTGTAGTCGTCTATTGTTTTGCGCATGCGCCAATGACAGCTGCAAATCGGATCAGAAATAAAGTTAAAATGCAAATAAGAACAAGTAAGGACTGCTCTTAGCTATGGCCAGCGCACTACACCCTTCTTGAATTAGACTGAACTATAAGCGAGTAGCTTATGGAGACGGAACGAAAGTTGTCATAATGGACAATGGGTAGACCCAAAAATTAAAAAAAGATGAAGACGAATCGTGATCTTTTCTCTTCTTGCTTTTTTACTTAGCACTTTCAGGCAGTATACCAATAATATAAGACCATTTCATTTCACGAAGGGTATAAGAAAAACAATGTCATACATTAAGCTGAGCTTAGATATTTATTGTTTGTTTTGTTCTGCTCTAAACTACATACATATGTATATGGTGTTGTTAATGTGGTTTGTTCATTGTTTCTTTCATGAGAATACGAGCATTAAGAAAGATATGGTGTTGATACTGTTAAGACTGATTACAATATCACCCACCTTTTTATCTGCTTATTCATTATGCTCCCGCTTTCTACTCAATTTTTTAATTTTCTTACTAATTTTTCATCGGTTTTGTAATGTGAGTATTGATTGATCACACCAAACTTGACCTATGTTAAGCTTACAAATCTGAAATGGGTACGCAAAGCATGTGACGTATGATTTCCTCTTGCTGTGAACATACACATATGCATGAACACATGTACTTGATGTAAAATTATTTTCTATGATTTTATAACGCTGTCGTACCGTTAAATTTGAATGTTCAATCAAAAACACCGTAAGAAATTACTATACGAATTTTTTTTGTATCTGTCTTCGGCAAGTAGTAGGATTGAGGCCAAATGAGTGAGACTATGCTAATGTGGGGCTCATAATCATTGAACATGTAAGAGAAGATGTTTGATCTCTTTCTCACCGGCTCATAAACACACCGAAATACTCATAAGTAAGAACAAAACATTCAGACTATTTTTGGTTAGGTCAGAGACACTCGCTCACATATCAAAGCGTGTTTACATTAGTATAAGCACATGCGTTGTTAGCTCTAAAACTAATACATTTTTCTCTGTGTAGAAAAATCTCAAATTTTAAATCACGCTCCACAATGTCTATCGCCGTGAAATGTGCTTTATTTCTAGACGCCCACGCTAGTGTTATGATCTCTTTTTATTAATTTTTATTGTTTTTACGACTTATTTATCTTTTAGTATTCCGAATCTAGGCAGAAATAGAGATTGAGGAGAGAGTTATTATTTAGTCCCGATACTGATATTTTTAAGGTTGGACTATTTTTTTTTAATTTAATTTAATTTAATTTAATTTTGTTTAATTTAATTTTATTTTATTTTATTTTATTTTATTTTATTTTATTTTATTTTATTTTATTTTATTTTATTTTATTTCATTTTATTTTATTCTATTTTATTTTATTTTACTTTATTATATTTTATTATATTTTATTTTATTTTTTTTTTTATTTTATTTTATTTCTTTTATTTTAATTTATTTTATTTTATTTTACTTTATTTTATATTATTTTACTTTATTTTACTTTATTTTTTATTTTATTTTATTTTATTTTATCTTATTTTATTTTACTTTATTTTATTTTATTTTATTTTATTTTATTTTATTTTATTTTATTTTATTTTATTTTATTTTATTTTATTTTATTTTATTTTATTTTATTTTATTTTATTTTATTTTATTTTATTTTATTTTATTTTATTTTATTTTATTTTATTTTATTTTATTTTATTTTATTTTATTTTATTTTATTTTATCTTATTTTATTTTATTTTATTTTATTTTTTTTTTTATTTTTTTTTTCACTTATTTTACTTTATTTTATTTTATTTTATTTTATTTTATTTTTTTTATTTTTATATTTTATTTTTTTTTATTTTATTTTATTTTATTTTATTTTATTTTATTTTATCTTATTTTATTTTATTTTATTTTATTTAATTTTATTTTATTTTATTTTATTTTATTTTATTTTATTTTATTTTATTTTATTTTATTTTATTTTATTTTATTTTATTTTATTTTATTTTATTTTATTTTATTTTATTTTATTTTATTTTATTTTATCGTAAGCTTTCATCATAGTATTTTGGGCATTGCTAGTCCCGAAGTGTCACACTCATCACTAGATTGCATCGTAGCCCACATGCCCCATAGAGGGGATTGTCGGTATGTTGACGTTGTCAATCGGGAAAATCAATCATTCGCATATTCATTTGCATTGCCACATGCAACACGTTCAGGTGGTAAACGACTTTGACTGCGTACGAGCAGTGAATGGCAGTTATTGTTCTAAAAAAGCTTTAAAATAAAAATAAGCAAGGGAAAATGAAATAATAAATAATAATAGGAAAATAAGAATTAGTAATAGAGTAGGGAACGTTTTGTGTGGGCGCTTGTGTGTGCAATGG
>CAXKVI010000005.1:94664805-94699805 GCA_964058755.1 Campiglossa producta | reverse complement strand
GCACTCAACAAAAGCAAAATAAAGCTGGAACAAAGAAAACCAAAAATACAAAGATTTATTTACAAAAAAAAAAAAATAAATAAAACAAAAAAAAAAACAATAGTAAAATATTTATTGTTGTTGCAGTTTATAGCAAAATATTTGCATTTGCTTTTGAGCGCATGCAAATAAATAAAGATTTCCATTTTTACTGTCAAACTACGGCGCGTTTGCGCATGCGCTTGCCGCACGTCTAAAAGTCTGTTTTAGCTGCCAATATAATTGGACAAGATGTCGATATAGGCAAAAAGGTAAGATTTGTTGCAGCAGCATAAAATCACAACAACAACAACAGCAACACACAGTTGAAGCGCGCTTTTAAAGTAGTTAAGAAGTTAGACAAATAAATAAACAAAGAAAAGGCGCGCAGCTATTTAACCAACGGATGTTGTATGAAGCGTTGGCACAATAGGAGATGGGATTGCATTAGTAGTTTGACTTTTCGGTTCGACAATCGACAATAGGTTAGCTTAGGTAAACATAGCGGCCCACTTGAGTGCGCTTTTAGCTCAGCAACACACATGCAAAGTTAAAAGACAAACTAACAGAGCCACGCTAGATTGCATGCTAAATGCTTTCCACCAAGATTTGCATGCATAGAGCGTTTGCCGTCAATATTCGTGAGCCAGCGGGCGGCTATCATTGGAGGGCATCAACGCCTCTAACAGGCTTTGTAGCTTCATCGAAGCTGAGAGGCCAACTGAGCACACAACAGCGTAGCAACCTCGAAACGTTCAGTGTCAATATCAAGTGAGCATTTCGTAGATGAATGCTGTGGCAGCAGCTTGAGTAGCTGAGAAAATAGCAGCTGCGGAAGCCAAAGTCACAATTGAGGTTATCAGGCAAATAAGAAGAAGAAGAAGAGAAAAAGTTGGCAAGAAAAAACGGAAACGAGAATTAAGCTAAAACATCTTCAATAATAAAAATAAAACTTGCAAAAAAAAATGAAATAAAATAATAAAATCAAATAAAATAAAATTAGATAAAATAAAATAAAATAAAATAAAATAAAATAAAATAAAATAAAATAAAATAAAATAAAATAAAATAAAATAAAATAAAATAAAATAAAATAAAATAAAATAAAATAAAATAAAATAAAATAAAATAAAATAAAATAAAATAAAATAAAATAAAATAAAATAAAATAAAATAAAATAAAATAAAATAAAATAAAATAAAATAAAATAAAATAAAATAAAATAAAATAAAATAAAATAAAATAAAATAAAATAAAATAAAATAAAATAAAATAAAATAAAATACAATAAAATAAAATAAAATAAAATAAAATAAAATAAAATAAAATAAAATAAAATAAAATAAAATAAAATAAAATAAAATAAAATAAAATAAAATAAAATAAAATAAAATAAAATAAAATAAAATAAAATAAAATAAAATAAAATAAAATAAAATAAAATAAAATAAAATAAAATAAAATAAAATAAAATAAAATAAAATAAAATAAAATAAAATAAAATAAAATAAAATAAAATAAAATAAAATAAAATAAAATAAAATAAAATAAAATAAAATAAAATAAAATAAAATAAAATAAAATAAAATAAAATAAAATAAAATAAAATAAAATAAAATAAAATAAAATAAAATAAAATAAAATAAAATAAAATAAAATAAAATAAAATAAAATAAATAAAATAAAATGGAATAAAATAAAATAAAATAAAATAAAATAAAATAAAATAAAATAAAATAAAACAAAATAAAATAAAATAAAATCAAATAAAATAAAATAAAATAAAATAAAATAAAATAAAATAAAATAAAATAAAATAAAATAAAATAAAATAAAATAAAATAAAATAAAATAAAATAAAATAAAATAAAATAAAATAAAATAAAATAAAATAAAATAAAATAAAATAAAATAAAATAAAATAAAATAAAATAAAATAAAATAAAATAAAATAAAATAAAATAAAATAAAATAAAATAAAATAAAATAAAATAAAATAAAATAAAATAAAATAAAATAAAATAAAATAAAATAAAATAAAATAAAATAAAATAAAATAAAATAAAATAAAATAAAATAAAATAAAATAAAATAAAATAAAATAAAATAAAATAAAATAAAATAAAATAAAATAAAATAAAATAAAATAAAATAAAATAAAGTAAAATAAAATAAAAGAAGATAATAAAAAAAATAAAATTAAATATAAAATCAAATAAAAAATTAAATAAAGTGAAATAAATTTTAATAAAATAAAATAAAAATAAATAGAAATAAAATAATACAAAAAAAATTAAATTACATAATTTAAAAAAAGTTTAGTTAAATTAATTAAATATAATAAAATTAAATAAAATAATATAAGATAAAACAAAAACATTTTACAACAACAAATATATATTGTCGACTTTGGTAGTAGTATTGCTTAGAAGCTCGAAATAGCCAAAACATGAATTTGTATTGCGGCCTATTTGCTTTAGCCCTACATGGGACACCCAAAGCACGTCACACAGTCTCGAAATAACAGCAAAGTAAACCCATGAATATTCGCTAGAATTTGATAAGCTTTTGACGCGCATTCAATTTCACGAATTGATATACAAAAATAAAATTGCTATGGAAGCTCAAAAATAAAATTAAAAAGAAATTGCGATAACTGCAAAACCCTATTGGTGGTATGCTGCATCAGCAAAAGTAAACGCCCACATATTTTTATTTTTAATGTATAATTCATAAGACACATACGCACGCACACAAGAAAGCAACCATGTGGATTTTCGGCCTACAATAGGCAGGCCAGCTAAATGATTAGGCGAGCCGGGTTTGCCAGTGTCTCCACATCTAAGCTCCTGACTGTCTGGCAAGACGTTGTAGTGTGCGGCGAAGTAAAATAAATACCAACAAACTTTGCAAGTCGACACATTTTGTAGGAAATGGAGATAAGCCCCTGAATGGTGATATTTTAGGGCAAGAATATAAATAAAATATATTTAAATTCCAGTATGTGCTCCCACATATTGTCAACTCCATGTGCACTTTTATGCGTTGCATTTAAGCTTTTTTTTGTTTTATCAGTCGCAGAGTCATATAACAACAAATTTGCAGCAGCTTTTAACTAGGAACGCTACTAAAGCCAGTTTAACGAAACCGGGATCGAAAATTTTATATAATTTTTGTTTTTTATGTATATATGAATTTATTTTATTTTTTATTTAATCTAGTGTTTTTATTTGCTTTATATTTTTTTTTTAGTTTAACTCAATTTAATCTAATTTTTTTTATTTTTTTTTGACACAATTTTTTTTTATATAATTTTTTTTAAATTAAATTTAAGTTTATTTAATTTAATTTTTGGTTTTTTTTTTTTTTTTTTTTTTATTTTTTTTTTTATTTAGTTTTTTATTTTTTTTTTTTGTTTTTTATTTTTTTTTTTTTTATTTCATTTTATTTTAGTTTATTTTATTTCATTTAATCAGGTTTAACTATTATATATATTTTTTTAAATTTTGTTAACTTTTTTTTATTTTTCTTATTTTTTTTTTTTATTTTTCGTATTTTTTTTATTATTTTTTATTTTCTTTGAAACTTTGGTGGACTTTTGACCGTATGTGAATAATTTTTCTTAAATTATTCTATGTTTTTATTATTAGTGAACAAGATGGAAAAGTAACAACAATTACAAGCTACCATGATTACGTAATTTCGGCCTTGCTCAAGGGCACTTATCAAATGGCTTTGTGTTTAGAAATTTTTCGTCACCTTTTGTTGGTCATCGAACCAAGAACCAAGGGGATTAGGAATTTCTAAGCCCGCAGTGTGTACCTCTTACACCAAGCTGCGTTGAGATTATTGCTAGCTTATATCCATCATGTTCACTTAGTATGTATTCATTTTATTTTTGTTTGTTTGTTTTTTTTTTATACTACCTTATCGACAACTTTTCCATCTTGTTCACTAATAATAAAAACATAGAATAATTTAAGAAAAATTATTCACATACGGTCAAAAGTCCACCAAAGTTTCAAAGATTCTCAAATTAATGACCACAAACTCATAACATACATACATATTAATCGCAGGACACAGCGAAAAAAGCCACCCTGTGAAAATAAGCTGCAGCTGTCAGTAAAATGATCACGGGGTGCACTAAAATCCTTGACACTGCTAGTATAAATGGCGGTCGATTGATGTCGCTCTAGTTGTCGATAAGGTAGTATAAAAAAACAAACAAACAAAAATAAAATGAATACATACTAAGTGAACATGATGGATATAAGCTAGCAATAATCTCAACGCAGCTTGGTGTAAGAGGTACACACTGCGGGCTTAGAAATTCCTAATCCCCTTGGTTCTTGGTTCGATGACCAACAAAAGGTGACGAAAAATTTCTAAACACAAAGCCATTTGATAAGTGCCCTTGAGCAAGGCCGAAATTACGTAATCATGGTAGCTTGTAATTGTTGTTACTTTTCCATCTTGTTCACTAATAATAAAAACATAGAATAATTTAAGAAAAATTATTCACATACGGTCAAAAGTCCACCAAAGTTTCAAAGATTCTCAAATTAATGACCACAAACTCATAACATACATACATTTTTTATTTTCTTAATTTTTTTTTTTTTAATTTATTTCATATTATTTTATCTATTTTCATTTTTATTTAATTTTATTTTTATTTTACTTTGTTGCATTTAATTTTTCTTTCTTTAATTTATTTGATCATATTTTTTTTTTTTTATTTTCAATTATAAGTTTTGAAGACCGAAACTTCGTAACACCTCTAACACAAACATTCCTTGGAGTATATGGACCATAAAAGCACTCATTCATATGTTTGCCTGTATGTGACGCATATCATTGTGGCGACATCACATGCTGCGCCATCACACCAGGAAGTCATATTGTCACCAATATCGCACGTCCACGCGTCCCTGAAATGCCTGTACACTGAAAGAAATGTTCAGATCAATCGGTATGCATACAAGTACATATGCTTGTATATACATAGGTTTATTTTAATGCTGCGTCTGCTGCACTATGTGGGTTGCCCTCAAAATTCGCACAGCGCACTCAGTAGGCAATTTTATATAAAAATGCATATTTTTTTGTGCGATTTTTGTTTTTTCTCTTCACCAACAATTTATTTCATTTACGTGTGGCACAATTTTGTGAAGTGCGGTTACACTATAGCTATGCGGTTGATGTCTTTTGCAGTTGTGGCTTTTGTTATGTCGACTTGGCAACAATTCGCAAATGCGGGCGCTGAGTGGCAAAGAGATATAAATTATTTGAATACAAAATATATGAAAATATTTCGCACTGCGGGGGCGTTAACTCGTAATGCGCGATTTGTTATTAGAGAGAAAATCCAAGGAGGGGAGTAAAATGAGTGTTGTTTTGTCATTTAGTAAGCAGCTGCGCGATAAGTGATTATAGAAGAGAGTAAACGGGTGAAATGTGATATGTGTGGAAAAGAAAGAAAAGAATTTGAATGATTTGTGTGTGGTTGACGTGTGGTTCTACGTAAATGCAGATGTCTGTCTAACGTTTTGACCCATAACACGCATCTATCTTTTCTATAAAATGCATATTTATACTGCGGCTACAGAAAAGTAATGGATTAGCTGTTAAGCTGTTATTAATGGGTTCAATCACATGACCTGAAACTAGGTTAGTATAAGATTACGTCTGCTGCTTTTTAAAAGTTCAAGCAGAGACCACAAATAATTGCTGTTACTGGCCGACGAAAAGGTACTCCACTTCCATGCTTACTTTAAATGTACCTTCTCAAAATCAGTGTAAATCATCATATAATGACAATGTTATCATATGACATCACTAGCATTGATCATTATGTGACTTTTTTGCTGACGCCCTTTACCTAAACGGAATTTATTTCCCAAATCGTCACTGGCATCATACAATTTCACAATTTTTATATGATATCACTACAATTATATGATAGCATTTACTCATGTCAAGATAAGATTTTACTATTATCATATGACGCCACTGATATCCTAATTAGGTATCATAAGACTCAAGTGCTATCATGTGACATTAATATTACGTCGATCATACGATATTCATTATTTTAAAATTAATCACCACTGTCATCATATGATATCATTTGTATCATAAGACATCACTACCTTGAAACTATATCGTGATTATCATACGACTTGAGTATTATCATAATCATATCATTTTATTATTATCACATGACATCGCTATCGCGGAGTGATATCATAGCCTTATCACATCGCATCACATCACGTCACATCAAAATATGCTACGTCATACCACCTCAAATGACGTCAATTTCTTTCTACTGCATCTTTTTTTGGAAGATGTTACATCACACTTTTTTTTCATGGTGCTTCATACCGGACATGACATCACATCGTCTTTATTTTAAAAAATCACATCATACCTTTACTACTTATATTAAAAATCTTAGTAGTCATGAGGTCTGTACTCGTACTGTGAGAGTGGCAATGTTTTACAGTTATTAACAAGTCTGTAAATGTTGTATGATCTGAAAAAAAAAAACTCTTCAAAAAAGTTATTTTATGGATGAGCTCTTTAAAGTTCCTTGAATAAAATTCAATCATACTTTTAAAAGGAAAGCAAAAGCTTAACTGCACTTAACAGTGTTAACCTTCCCGCCAAGCATAATTGTCATAACAATAAACTTACCAACATAAAAATGGTTTTTTAATACCATAAAAAAGCCATTCCCTCTATGCATGTGATGAGCACTTGCAAAAGCAATTAAACACCAATTGTACTACAGCAGCCACCACGCCATATGATTTAATTGCTGCTCGCCAAGTGTTGTTTGTTATTGTTGTTGCGCCATCTATAATTGACCGATTGACCGAAAGACACTAAATATTATTAAAGTGATAAAAAATGTAGAAGCAGATAAAATTAACTAATAAAAGTGCAGCAGCAATAATTTATATTTATTACAATTTGGTTGCCACTTACTTACTTAAGTGATTGTGATGTGATATCAAACCAGCGATAATTGCATATACATAATTGACCAGAGGGAATACAATAAAAGTGGTAGCGTGTAGATCGACGAGAGTTGAATGGGATTTGAAAATGTGTGTATAAAATGTCAATAAGCGAAAAAAACGCTTGCTACTTTATAGTGAGCTCAACTCCATAGTAACCTACACCTTATAGAAACATACATATTACTTCATAGAGATTTTATCTTCAAAGAGATATCAACTTCATAGAAACCTCTATTTCTGAGACCTCTTTTTCACAGATGCAAACCTCTGTTTTAAAAACTTCTACTTCCTTGAGACCTCTTCTTAGCATTCAAAACCTCATAATCATTCCTGTCACTAAGTCAGTCATCGGTGCGGTCAAGCGCCAATCAATTGAACCGCTCAGCCACTTAAAGTGCGACACGCCTTTAAATACCACTTTTCAGTAATTTGGGCTCCATACTTCACGCGAATGCGGGTGTTTGAGTAGTAGTTGTTGCTATAATAATAGTTGTTGTTTCAAGCAACTTTACAAGGTTTTCTTCTTGATAAGCAACATATTTTCGTGTACGACTATTTTTCGTCACACTTTTCTGGTCTATCATTAAGTGTTTTGGTTGCTGTTGTTGCTGCTCACTTTTTTTTTCGTAGCTGTCAATTACTGTCCGCGACCAACAATTGTTGCCGGCGTTTAAAATGTATTCGATTTTTTTGTGATTATTTTTTTTGGTTGGTTTTAAACTTTTTTACTTTTTTATGAAAAGTTCATGTTTGTATCTTTCTGTGTGCGTATTTGTATACCTCATTGTATTGCCATGTTGCAACCTGTCAAGCAAACGGACTAAAGCGACTTAAATCCATTGAACAACATTGAGTGTTGTTGACAGCGTAATACGTGAAAACATACAGCAATGTGCAATGAAATAGGAGCACGGAAAAATGATATAGCGGAAAAACTTTTTTTTCCATACATTTGTCACATGGGACCATGACCAGAACAGTGGTCAAAAATTAAACCATTACAAAGACAAAATCCATTACTGTGGACCGCTATAACAGTTTACCTAATTGGATTGCGAAAATCACTTAAATTAAAGAATTAATTTGATCAAGCGTTGCTTTTGTAATGCACAACACTGTACAAGCACGCAAGCAGTCAGTGTCGCACTGTGGCGTATTTTGTTGTTATTAATGATGTTTTATGTCATGAGCTGTTTTTGCTGTAGCTTTTCCTCTACTACATAACTACCAATTATATGTACGTATGCAAGTTTGTCCGTCCATTCATCTGTTCGTCTGTCCGTCTGTCATCTATTGATATTTAAATTAACATTCTTTGGCGTTGACATAGACAAGCGTTGCCAAAGCTTAGATAATGTTTTTGTTGTAGTTTTTTTCTTATTTTTTTTTTGTTGCGCAGATTACTTTATTCACTTTACCGTTTACTTAGCTGCAATCAGCGCTCAAATATGTATATTCACCGACAAACGACTTCAAGTGGTGTTATGCGCATTTTTCTATGCTTTTACTGTCACGCTGCAATTTATATGGAAATCAGCATCAGCGCATGCTTCAACGTATTTCTACAGCCTACTTCATCCCACCCACCTACCTGCTTTTGCCTTTGCAGCCTTTAGTTTGCTTCATCAATGTCCAAGCGGCATACAGCTAATGTTGACGTGATATTCTGTCAATAAACACAAAATCGTGTTGCAGCACTTGTTTATGTTATTTGTTTTTATTTTTTGTAGTTTTAATTTTTGTTGTAATGTTGTTGCTGCATTTTTCTCTGCCCCCACTGCAGCTTATTAAAATTGTTTGGATGCTGTTGGCAGCCATTGGCTTACTTTGTTTTTGTTCATTTGAGTTTTTTTTTGATGTGTATATATTTTTGCGCTGGGGGTCATCAAGATAAATTTACGCGTAAGATGTAACATGTAGGATGTCCGAAGTAGGGAGTAGGGTGTAAGGTGTAAGGTGTAAGGTGTAATGTGTACAGTATAAGATGTAAGATGTAAGGTGTAAGATGAAAGGTGTAAGATGTAAGGTGTAAGATGTAAGGTGTAAGATGAAAGGTGTAAGATGTAAGATGTAAGATGTAAGGTGTTAGGTGTAAGGTGTAAGGTGTACACTGTAAGATGTAAGATGTAAGGTGTAAGGTGTACACTGTAAGATGTAAGATGTAAGGTGTAAGATGTAAGTTGTAAGACGTAAGCTGTAAAGTGCAAGATGTAAGATGTACGATGAAAGATGTATGGTGTAGGGTGTAAGACGTAGGGTGTAAGGTGTAAGATGTAAGATGCAGGGGTAGGGTATATGGTGTAAGATGTGAGGTCTAAGTGTAAGGTGTAAGATGTAGGAGGTAGGGTGTAAGATGTAAGCTGTATGGTGTAAGATGTAAGGTGTAAGATTTAAGATGTTGATTGTAGGTTGTAAGATTTAAAGTGTAATTTGTAAGGTGTAAGAAGTAAGGTCAACGACTTCGCAAGCACTAGTCAAATTAGTTAATCATATGTTTTCACATCAAACTTCACGAGTACTTGGTACTCACGCCTTTTTTGTTGTATTGTTTACAATAGTTGGTTGTTGTTATTGCTTAACATATTATTGTTGTTGTTTTTGTTGTCGTTAGTATTATTGTTATGGCACTGTGCTGATGCGATTTGCATGTAAATATGACAGTTGGCAGTTGTTTGCATTTTTATTACTTGCGATCAACATTGGTGATATGAAAATCTCTTCACAACTGAGATTGAAATTTACATAGCGTTGATAAGTATTCTCTCTTCTCCTTTAAAAGAAAGAACTGTTGAAATTGAGCTTTTGTTGGTAATGGAGCGGTGCAATATGCTAAATTACAAAGGGGAGATATGTAATTATACCGCCTTTTGCATAGCTGGTATTTTATTAAATACATAATGAGAATTTTGTTGTTGAAAGCACATTCTTCACTTGAAGTCCATATGATAAATATGTTCTGATATCAAAAATTTTTGTAGCTAAAAGTACAAAGCCGCGAATCACTTACTTATTTGATGCCAGGGCTCGCAGTTATTCATTGAAGAATATTTATGCTTGGAATATTCGCAGAGAGTTCGAGGAGTAAAGTAAAAAAGGTGCGTCTATTGGAGTGTGACCCAGAAAATATCTGAGTAGCCTGTCTGGGGTCCTGGACGGAGGACTATTTCGGGATCTTTGGGAACTTATTCGAAAAACTTCCTGAATTATTTTTGCGACTTTTTCGGGATTTTTTTTGGTAATTTTTCGGAATAATTTTTTGGGATAGCTTCGGTTTCGTTTGCGGGATCGTTTACGGATCATTTCGTATTTTCGCGTTTGTAAATTAAATAAACTTCCTGAGATATCGACTAAGATGTGCAGCACAAATAACTTTTACCGTAACTACTTACATAGTTTAACTGTTCGGGACTACTTCAGGCCTACCTTCGTGATAATTTCGGAACTGTTTTCGGGAATTTTTCGGGATCATTTCGATAGATATTTCGGGATTTCGGTGTTGTTTTTAGAATCGTTTCTTTTTTGGAATCTGAGTGCCCATCTCGGGAGTTATTCTCGACTTTTTCGGGATCATTCCAGGATTTTTTACTGGAAATTTCAGGGTTGTTTTCGGAACTGTTTTCGGGAATTATAGGGATTATTTCGGTGATGTTTTCGTGCGCTTTTGGACTTTTTCTGGGATCATTTTGGGACTGTTTCGGCAATGGTATTTTTTAATGGACTTTTTGGGTTTATTTTCGGGATAATTTCGGAATTGTTTTCGGGGGTTTGCGGGACAGTTTCCGTTTTTTTTTCGAAATTGTTGCAGGACTTTGTTTGAGACCAATGTTTTTGGGGTTCTGGGGAAAGTTTCGGTCTTCTTTTCGGAATTCAAGACTTTTTTTGGGATCATTTCAGAAGTTTTTTTCGAAACTTTTGCGGAGTAATTTTGTGATAATTTACTGTCTATTTCGGGATTATTTCGGGATTGCTTTCGGTACTTTTTTGAATCAAAAAGTACTTCTCCTTCTTCTGAGCTCATTTGTTGTTGTATGTGTCACTCTGGATACGTAAGAGTTCGTCTAAGTACACAGAGCTACGAGCTAAGTAGTATATACTAGAATGTTGAGTGAATTTTACTAAATTATTTATTTTTAATTTTTCTCTTTTATGAAGTATAAATTTTACTCGAAAAAAACGATGATCTCGCTACCCGTTGTTAGCTACGAAAGCAGTAAGCGAGGGCGATAAGAACTAACGTAGAAGTCTACCCAATATTAAGCGTAACGGTAAAGAGGTTTAAGCCCATCGTCTAGGAGCTTTGCGGCTTCGAATCCCCTAAATCTAATATCAACTAAATAAACACCAGAGCTAGCTATATGCTTATATGTAGGTATATCCGAATCTGGTTATAGGGCCAAATAATTTTAAAGGTGCTAAAGGTGATGGCCCAATGCACGCTTGCTTTGCTGGCTTTGCCTCGAGAAATGTCAAATTTTACAGGTGATATTGATATTATCGTTGGCGTAAATTTTACCTGTTCCGGAGGTAATAGGGGAGACTGGGGTACCTCCGGCTTTGGGGTACATTCGGCAATTGCGTTTTCCGTATGAAAGAATTATCTGACATAGCCATTAGGTAGCGAAAACATACCCACCACTAGTAAGAATTATCGATTTGATGTCTCACATCTCTCTTTTAGCATTCTACAAAATTACACGTGTTGTTGTGTTTTCTTGAGTGTTGATGGTGTTTTCGTTTGGTAAGTGAAAAAGTGTTGAGGTTTTTGTTGTGCGTTTTTTTTTACAAAATTCAATAAAACGGAATGGTAAGAATGTTACTTCTAAGAAAAAGTGTTATTTAGGGATGAAAAAAGTCAACAGTTGAAAAAAAATAGGGAAAAGTGAAAAGTGATGCTTCGGGGTAGAATCAGCAATTTTTGTTGGGGCACATTCGGCGAACATATATTCATGCCGAATGTGCCCCGGACAGAAATACAGTATCGCCGAATGTACCCCGCATAGTCTTAAGTAAACTTTTTTCTTGTTTATATATTTATCTAGGTATTTAAAAATGGTTTATATGAAATAAAACCTGATACCATTTAAAAACGACTTTTTACTTGATAACTATACCCCACAACATGGCCGACGAAGGTACCCCACCAATTGCCGGAGCTACCCCGGCATGGGGCACATTCAGCAAATTTGACTTTTTTCATATAACTTAAAATAAATTAGTCTCCGCTAAAATTTCAAGAAATGGCTTCACATCATCTTATTTTTAAATAATGAGAGATTAGTTTAAGGTTATATAAGTTGCGATTCGTTGAATATTTTCTGAGATATGGAGGTTAAAAAAAAAAGTGCCGAAGGTACCCTAGTCTCCCCTACAGGTGACAAAAAAATGGGTCTAGCGATGTCCACAAAAAGTAGCATAAATTCTATACAGACCGAAGAAAACAATCTGCTGGGACAATGCACGTCTTTGTTTGAAAACTTCTGAATCAACAGTACACTAATTTCCGCTTAGTAATTTAGCGGGAATGTGCAAACCTTTCTAATGAAAAAAAAAATATATAAATATATACACGGCTAAAAAAATGAACCTAAATTTTAAACCCGTATAAAGTTTAATCAATTTTTCAAACCTTTTTGTACAATATTTCAAACCGTCCAAATACCTACAAGGATTTTCAATTTCTTTTGGTTTCGATTTAAAATCTAAATGAAAAAGCAGTCTAAATTTTTTATTTTTGTTTTGTTTGAATATAATTGAATTTTGCCCACAAGATTTTCATGTGCGTCATAGCTCAGCGGTAGAGCAGTTGGCTGTGACTCCTGAGTGTTTTCGTTTGAATCCTGCCAGCTGCCATATTTTTTTAGGTTTATTTTATTCTTAAAACTTTTCGGTCTAAAATGTAAACTTTTGTGTTTGAACATTCAAATTTATTTTTGAAAGCTTATTCAAGATTGAATTTTGCCAACAACATTTATGTGTGCGATGTAGCTCAGTGGTAGAGCAGACGGGCATGATGCGGGGAGTCTTGGTTCGAATTCCCGCCAACGGACAAAAATTTTATTTTATCTTTAAAAAATTGTTAAAACATTTCTTGTTTATAATTGAAACCCGATTCATTTAGCCAATTTTCATGAAAACTGGTCTATATTGAATTTGAATCCAAATTTGGTTTGGTCATATATGTAGTTCAAAAAAGTTTAAAATTTAGGTTCAAATTTTTAGCTGTGTAAATAGAAATACAATAAGAATAATTATTATTTGTTTTTGCAAGGAAATGCGTCATAAACAGAGCAAAAATTTTTTCAGCCGCACTGCCCACATCTCTCCTCTCTCTCTCCCCAGCTAACAAACAAGAAAATAAGCCAATCAAAGATTTACACAAATAACCAAGATTAACCTGAAAGCGTTGTCTCGTGATTGGTTCAGTGCGATCTCCACTAAAATCAACACTTTCAAAGTGTAAATTATGTAGATTGAAAATTTTATCAAATGGCAAATTGACCAAAGTGAGAGTTGAGATGTTGCAATTAACACAGAAAATGGTTATCAAAAATTGTTAACTACACAACAGCAACAATTACTTACTATGTTGTTAGCTTAATCATTGCAATATATGCCATGGATAATAGTGATTACAACAACAACGATTATAGCGGAAACTAGCGCATAAAACGCAATCACCGTTATTCTGACACCAAAATTTGTGGCGCGTTAAATCAAAACAACAACAATGAAAAAAGAACAACGTAATTTTGCAAACGATTGTTTAATAACTCAATAAACACCTGCAAGCAAACAATTTCGTTTGAGGCAAAAACTCTTTAATGATCGCTAGCTTAACAAATATTTATTGTTGTTGTAGGCAGTGCTGCTCACCACATTCGTTTAACAGTTTGATTGGCGAATGTAAATTGCAACGTTTGAAATAGTAATTGTGGTATGCGATTGATAAGCGTGGGTTGAGTTTGTTGTTTGTAATTATTTATCCACATAATTGTTAATACAAATGCAGTATTTAAGCTTTAAGCATATCTAATTAAAAGTTTGCAAAACATGATTATCCATAAAATGTTTGATTTAAGACAGATAATCGGGGATGGCTATATATTTTTTAATGGTTATTAAATTGACCTCCTTAGCTATGTAGATATGTAAGTTTGTTTGGAAATTGACTTTAAAAGTTGGTGTGGTTTTTTTAATTTCTTGGTTGTGAAAGAAATTAATAGCGAGGAATGAAAATGAGTAAAAAAAGAGAACATAACATAATCTAATCTAATCTAAACTAACTAATATATAAAAACGTAATTTGTGAGTGACTGCGGATGTTTGCGGTTCTTTAACGTTTGAACCAATGCACCGATCTTTACGAAATTTTGCGTACAAATTCTTGGGAGTATAGAATGGGTAACAGGCGTAATTAAATTTCAATATATTTATCGATAACAGAGTTATCGGTCCAAATGTAGTTGCGCGTAAACTTTGGAATATTTTGTTTATTTTGATAACGGCTGGACATAAGAAAATTAAATGTGGAATGTAAATTTTGTATCAGCTCGAGATGGTTATACGATACAAAAAATAAAGGCATTTGAAAGGGTTTTGGGGATGTCGCTCAAAATGTGGACAAGGGTAACCTTATTAAGTGTTCGTTCAATATGGGCATCAAAAGAAAGGTATTGATAAATGTTTCACAATGGTGTAGTTTTCAGTCCATTATGAGGTCCCGTTTTCGAGATATTGATTAAAATGCCAACCAGGAGGTGCCCTCGATTGTATTAGTGCGATATGAGTATCAAATGAAACAAGTTTTAGTATTTTTCCCATATAAGACCAAGGTTTCTAGATATTGATCAACACTGGACTAGGAGTGGAGCTAGAAATTTTTTGCAAAAAATAGGTCTAAACTATAGGTGTTGATGAGAGTTTTAAAGGGGAGTCATTTAAGTCATTTTGGGAGTGGGATTGAGGAAGGAATAAGGATATGGATGACAATTCGAAAAACAATATAAAAAGAGAAAAGCATATGAAAAGGATGAAGGTTGGGTGGACGGTAAGAAGGTTGTGGAGCTGAAATGAGGAGAGCCAGTCACATTTTATAAATGAAAACAATTTAATGTTTGGACAGGACAACGTCTGCCGGGTCTGCTAGTATAAAATAATACAATATGGGTATCAAATCAAAGGTGTTAATGTAAGTTTCTTTTCGATATCTCAATCCCTTTCGGAGATATCCACCAAATCTAGAATAGAATTTATCTCAACTTTTTTTAACTTGAATACTTAACTAAATGTTACTCATTCGTCGTGCATGACCTATAATAAATGCAAAATTTCAAGATATGCACAATTATTTTTGCTAGAAAACATATTGTAACGTAATCTACTCAAATAATTTCTCCTTTTCTCTTGAATACGTTTTTTCCATATCCCGATAAAAGATCCTGTTGTTCTTATAAAAACTCAAATGTAGAGATTTGTTACATATTCGTTTGTGTATAGGAAAAATTATAGTAATATCGTCACTCGTTAGCCAGAAGTATGAATGTGCAAAAATTAAAGTTTTGAGAAATCGTATTTGAAAGTTTATTGCTCTCGCAATATTTGAAATTTTAGTTAAGTTATATTTTCATTATACGCTTTCCACTGCTATAGGTTTAGGGTTAATATTCCTTCAATTACTTGAGATTCGGCACATTTATCTTTTAAAAATTTCCAAAGATAATTTTTTAAAATTTCCGTTGTGCCAGAACCATGAATGTGCGAACGAAAATGTTTAAAATTTGATTTTCTAAATTTTTTAAAATTTTCGTTGAGCCAGAAACACGAATGTGTAGCAAAATTGTTACGTATCCGCCATGGTGTCTGTGGTTCAGTGCAACACATTTATGTTTCTGGCTCAAAGAAAATTTCAAAAAATTTAGAAACTCAATTTTTAATTAAACATTTTCGTTCCGCCAGAAACATGAATGTATAGCAGATTCGTTTTTCTGTCAAAATTTTTTAGATATTGAACTACACATTTATGTTCCTTGTAATTTGGAAACCCATGATTTTCGTAAATCGTACAGGATTGAGAGTCACATGAGCCTATTAACTCAAATATGCAAAATTTTCACATTCATGCCGCTTACATAAAAGCCGATAATAAATATTCCTGAATAACTATGAAGTTTAAAAAAAGCTTTTGTGGTTGAACTCCAAGCCATGTGCTAAATGTGCACCGCTCAACATTTTATTTTCCAAAATAAAAAAAATAAAAAATTGCCACAGTCAAATTTTTTTTATGATCGAATAGCATTTGATATCTCTCCAGACATTGGAAATGAATATGAAAAAAATTCCCGTTCCCAACACTTTCTCCACTCTCAATAAAAAAAAAAAATACAAATTGCACTACTTTCAAAAGCTAAAACACTTCATCATCCTAAATGTCACACCTTAAAATTTACAATCAACAATTTGTTAACGATTCGCTTGGCTAATTTTTCTCAGGCCACTTAAAGATGACTTGTCATCCAACCAACTGCCAATAGCTGTGAAAGCAACATTGGCATAAAACGAGATTTCGCTAAAATATCAATAGATTTCTAACGAAACTCCAACCTGTTTTTAATGTAACTTTCAGAGAAATGAGATGGTAGTATAATGTAACGATTAGAAAAGATGACGATGAGTTGTGACACAAAACTGTCACTGACACTTTTCACGCGCTGCTGCAAGCAATAATTGCATGACAATACAAAAACAAATATGTGAGGAATATGTAAGCAAATGAAAGTTGTAAGGCGTACGCATGCGCAGTGTGACACCGAAACTGACGCGACCATCAACTTTGTTGCATAGAACCAAAAGCTAGATTCTTGCAAAACAAGCAGAAAAAAAAAAAAAAAAAAAAAAATATGAAAATATGCAGCAGCGCAACAAGTGAAGACAAGGTAATCAAAAATAGACGACAGCGGGCAGACACTGGTCTGCCACAACAACATGACCATCTTAATGCACTAATTGCGCTTTACCTGCAGCTTGTCTGGTTAGTGTGACTTTGGTAAAAGCGACTAAACGACTGCGAGCGGCTATAAATGGAAACCTAACGCAAAAATGATAAAACGCCATGATATTGTGATCATAAAGCAAACATGCAACGATTGTGACTCTGTTGACGATGATGAAGCACCTACATTAGTTGAATATCAACATGTGTTTTGTGTGGGTCTCGCCTAGTTGTGTGGATGGTAGGTTTGTGTGGTGTTAGTTAAGGTGCTCCATTTAAACGACGTCTCATTTATGGAAGCGCATTGTTGGGTAGTGGCTACATGAAAAGTTGTCATATCGGAAGTTTGAACGTCACATGTTTGGGAGTAATTTATCAGTATTAGCTTAACATCTAGCTGCTTGTACCAGTGAGAGTTAACAAAATAACTCTCTAGTTCCTGATTGAGTGTAAGGCTATAGAGTATAACGTCGGCCCAATAAAAGTGCTGAGGTACCCGAATGATATCTAAATAATGGAAAAAGTTCCTCGAAAAAAAAAAAAAAAAATGGCTCCCCTCGTATTGTAAAAAAATCTTACCAAGCATATCTCTTGCCGCAGAAAAAGCTTACTGCTATTAGCTAACTAGAGCGTCTTTCCCGCGGTCTGGGAAGACTAGAGCAAGAAGTGGGGGATATGTTCTTCCCTGCTCCTGTTTGTGGTCGGACCCTACCAGCTTCATGTGCTCGAAATCGGGAGCTGAAAAGTTAGATCCTACCTTGGCGATCTAGCATTGCGTTTATTGGCCCTGCTAACCAGCAGCGGATAAATTCTTGGGAAATTACTGGGTCGCGCTTACCAAAAAAGAGGATAAAAAGTGGTCAATTTTGCTCAGAGAGGTTCCTTCCCATGTTGAAGATACTTATTTGTGTGGAAGATTATCTATTAATCGAAGTATGAGCTGGAATTTCGATGCCTACTTTTACCCACAGTCATTTTTGGTATTGCACAGTATACATTTTTGATTTGGTTTTCACCATGGAAAGCGCTGGTTGGCAGGGAGGCTGAATGCTAATCATTTATATCGAGCTTTGTTACGATTACCTTAGTGACTTTGGAACGCTCATTCCTATGTTACGGCTACTTCTACGGTTATGGTTGCTATTGGGTTAACAGTTACTGCCAGGTCTACGGTTGTGGTTGCTATTGGATTAACAGTTAGCCCCAGGTCTGCTGTTAGTGTTGTTATGTTAACTGTTAGGGTAATGCGGTTACTGCTACGGTCATATTTCTGGGTACGATTAAGGCTATGGTTTATAGTTAATTTAACGGTTACGTTTACTGTTAAAATTTATTTTGCTGTTACGCCTTCGTTGACTGTTAATTATATGGTTACTGTTAAGGTAATGGAAACGTTAGGGTTACAGTTACAGTTCTGTTACAGTTATGATTACTGTTACGGTTAATGTTATGGTTACTGTTACGGGTAATGTTAAGGTTAGTATTACGGTTACGATTGAGGCTTTGGTTACTGTTACGATTGAGGCTTTGGTTATTGTTAAGGTAAAGGTTATGGTATCTGTTACGGTTAAGATTAAGGTTTTGACTACTTTTACGGCTACGGTTGCAGTTAATTGTGTGTCTACTTGTTACGATTACGGTTAAGACTTTGTTAAGATACTGTTAAGGTTATGGTAACTGTTTTTGTTATGGTTATGCTATGGAGGCATGCCGGAGGAACAAAACCCGTCTCATTTATAGAGAAATCCCAGCAGAAATGTTAAATATGATCCAAGCATTTTCTCGACAAAAACATAATTTATCGACCCACCTTCGTATGCATGTTACATATTAAAGTAGCTAGAACCACATTTGGCTCCCACACCAACCAGTCAGAAGTGCTCCCTAACCAGTTGTCAATGTCATGCAATGTCCGGTGTGGCGACAACAATACGCCTTCCCTTTCAAACTGATGATATCGCCTTTACCAGATTCAATTCAATATCGGGATGAGACGCAAGCCGCCACATAGCCGCATCTTCCTTGGTTGGGCACGTCTCGTTCAGCTTATTTGCTTTCGTTGTTTTAGTCGTTTTGCCTCATTAGTTGCTCTTTGCCAACAGCGATTTGTTTGCACACCATATTAGGTATTTTTTGCCAATTAATCGTGCACAATTTTTTTTTAAGGAAGAAATCACCGGCTAACCAAGAAAGAATATAATAAAAGTAAATGAAAAGTAAGATATTTGTTGGAACTTGCATTTTTAATGCCAGCTTCAGTGTCTGCGGTCTTTGCTGGTGTTCCTCTGCAGAGGCAGTCGCAGGGAAAGTTGTCTGTTATGCGCGCCAAACGCTTTGGATTTTTCACTTTTCACATTTCAGATGGCATTCTGCAAAGTCGTGAGCGTCATGAAAAACCTGAGACAATATTTGGCTTGCACTGGTAGAAGTTGCAAAAGTTTGTAGTTGCGATCACCTTTTTTCTTTGAATTTGAGCCTAGGCTTTGTTGTATTTTAAGTAATTTTTTATTGCTGCCTTTGGAATTATATTGAGCTGATTTTATCGCCACTTCTTTATGATTTTATTTGGCGTATATTTTTGTCCTATTCTAAGTACATATGTGGTTTATATGCTTTTCCTTATCAAATTGCGTTTAGTACTGGTGTTACTGCTCACGAAAATTTCGATAATTATAAATACTTTATACATATATCGATAATTTTGAATACCATATCGAAAATTTAGGATACCATATTGAGTTTGCATATTGATTACTTTGAAAACAATAGCGATAATTCTGACTTCCTCATCGATAATTTGGGTTTTTTACCGATACTATTTACGCAATATTTTGAAAACGATTTTTAAGTTATCAACTATGTACTCAAGCTCAATGAGAAAATCTGCTCCAACTGATATTTGAACAAGTTCCACTCAATTTTTTGGTACTTTAATTTAGTGGCAGAGAGGATGTGACTTAGAGACGAGAAAATCGGTTACTCAATATCCAATCGATGTTACTTATTAATCTTTTTTTTTTGTTTAAAAAGTATTGATTTGCGAAAATCGATTTTTTTAATAATCGTTATTTTTTTATCATAAATCAAAAATTAGGAAAAAAGTTTTTTTTTCAAAAGTTAGGCAAGATTAAAGTTGTATGCATCGGAAAGTACTGTAAAATCATTGACTTTTCTAAAGAAAAGATGTAAAAAATACTTTGAAAAATTCTAACTTCAGAAAATTTGAAAATTTTTCTCAATCGTAAAAATTAAAGATCGGTATAAAATTGTGGGTTAAAATTTGTTTATATTATCTAACTCTGATATATATCAATATATCGTGAAATTGATAGATCGATTTTTTATATTTTTTCAAAAATATAAATTTTTGATTTTTTTCCAAATAGATTTATAATTGACTTATTACAAATCGATAACCGAAAAAATACTTTGAAAAAGAAAAAATAATAAAGTTTGACCTAAAATTTTATTGTATTATACCTTTGGGCGGCCGCCGTGGTGTAGCGGTTAAGTGTTCGGCCTTCTACAGCAAGTCGTGGCGGTTCGATGCCCGGCAAAAGTAACATCAAAAATTATTTAGAAAAAGAATTTTTCTAAACGGGGTCGCCCCCGGCAGTAGTGCAGTAGTTTGGCAAACTCTCCGGGTGTATTTCTGCCATGAGAAGCTTCTCAGCAAAAAATTCATACCTCCGAAACCGGTCGTGCTATCGAAATTTCAAGATATCCCAAACCATTTCAGATATTTCAATGAATCACATCGTATATTATAGCACTCATTGACACCTTTCGTTTGACACCCATATTGTACTAAGACATTTTTGATCACCCCTGGTCCACATATTGGGCGATAACCCCAAAACCCGTTGAGATATCGCAAAAAATAATATCTAAAACTTTAAGTTGAGCGTCTAGCAATCCAACGATTCCAATCCATTGAGTACTTTTAGAGTATTACGACCACAAACACACAGACAGACATGGTCCACATATTGGGCGATAACTTCAAAACCGGTTGAGATATCCAAAAAAGTAATATCTTAAATTTAGGTTGAGCGTCGAGCAATCCAACGAAAAGAGTTTCATTCAATTCCATTCATTACTTTCAGAGTGATACGGCCACAAACATACGGACTGACAGACAGACAGACACACAAAAATTTTTAAAATGGTTGATTTGGATTCTACTCGCTTAATAATGCTTCCCCCAATCAATTTTTAGTTGATATCTGCCATGTACAGACATCGAACTGTTACAATTTTATTATATGTAGAAATGTAGAGGAACTTCAACTCCGAACATATCCAGACATAATATATATATCCATATGTACCTAAATAAGTAAAAAAAAGTACTTACAAATGAATCGTCTATTTTCAAAACCGGCCTTCACACAAACGAATTGAGTGAAGATGGGGGCTTTTGAAAACAGACGATTCAAATATTGCAATTTGATCGTTTAATTCTAAATTACTTTAGATCACAGTGTCGCCTAATATTATAAACATCACAGTTTTTCTATGCACTGACACTATCGAATATCGCATAAAAATAGATGTCTCAAAAAAAGCGATCGATAGTTTTGCAGCTCTAATCGCCCACTCCTAACTTTCTTCCATTGTCATCTCCTGCCTGTTTGTTAATTCTTGACTTTGACTATTGGCCTCGTTAGCGCATTCTTTTGCATTAAAAGTCAAATTGCACATTTTCTATTTTTACTTCCTTTTCTAACTCCTTTTATGTTTATGCTTTCCACACTGATTGGATATTTTAAGTTTTTTATTGCTCTACCTCTTCTTTATTGTTGTTGTCACATTTGAAGTTCCATCTCGTTGAGCTTGTTACTCACTGATCGATTGCTCGTTAAGCTTGAATATTTAAGTGACTTCAAGCGAAAGAAGGGGCACAGTGGGTTAAACATGGTAAAATGTTAGCTAAATATTTTTCATCAGAGTTTTGAAACAGAAAGTTTGTAAAAAGAGACCTTCGTAATGGACTTTTGGTGAATAATTCTAATCTTTTCAAGCATCACAACTTTTTAAAGATATCAGCCACCCAAAAATTCCTACAAATCTCAAAAAAACATACCATTTATCTGAGCCCAGCTTGATCTATGTAAGTACATTTATGAAAACATTGTTATTTACACACAATATATCACCAAACTGATCACTACTACCTCGTAGGTGCGTCCACTATGGCTCGCGTATCGATCGCACTTCGATCGCGTAACTCAACCAAATAAGGTGATGACTGCCCCCAAAGTACTTTTATTCGCACGGCCACTACAACAGCGCATTGAGACCACAGCCCATTGGATTACATAGCTATGCCAATGCAAGCAACCAGTTAAGGTTGTTGTTTCGATTGTGGACTTTTAATGAAGCTTTAAAAGTGTCATTGATGAAATATTTTGTAAGCCGCCTTCCTGTGTGCGCATCCTTGCGATGTGGTATTTACGGTTAATTAGGAATTTTCGCCTAATTGGCTGTTGAAGTTTGGCATACCAAATGTGGTCTGTGGGGTTTTTTCTTCATTAGTTGGGTTGTACTTAGTTGGGTCATACTGAAGTGTGTGGGGTTTGTAAGGTTTTGGTTGTGCTGCGGTGATAAAACATGAGCTTTGGATATGGTATCGATACTTACGTATAGACGTAGGTACATACATACATATATTTGTCTAGTCGGACTACATAAATTAATGGTGGAATTTATAAGCGAGAAATTTTAATGAAGACCCTACAAGGAGCCTGTAATTACCTACTATCTACTATTTCTGGAAAATATATTTAGTCGCATGAAAATTCGTTCACGGAATGGAACTGTAGAGTTTGACCGAAAAATCACAAAGAGACGGAAAAGTCTGACAGTGACTTGACTCAGGAGCAGTTCGATCTAATTGCAGGAATATAGGGAAGGTAGTGGCATATGCAGACGATTTAGCTATTCTATTTAGGGGCGAATTCTCACAAACCCTGTGCGACTTGATGCAAGTAGCACTGCGAGAGGTTTCCTCATGGTGCTCATGTGGACTGAGCTCAACCAGGGAAAAGTCGAACTTATCCTTTTCACCAACCGGTATAAGATACCGCCGTTAAACCTACCAAAACTGAATGGCACAGTTCTGGATAGAAAACTAACCTGGAAGGAGAATATTCTTCAGCGCCAGAAGAAAGCGTGTATTGCATTTCACACGTGCAAGAGAGCCATTGGCAAAAAATGGGGACTCTGCCCTAAAATATGCAAATGGATCTACACTGGAATCATCCGACCAATCATGCTTTATGGAGTTGTGGTATGGTGGGCTGCGCTGAGCAAGGCAACAAACCTAAATCTGTTGGGTAAAGTCCAAGTCTGTATAACCGGTGCGTTAAGAACAACGCCCAATGAAGCACTCCAGGCCATTCTTGGCATTTTTCCAATCTATCTGGAAGGGCACCGGACCACAACAGTCGGAGATGCATAGCTGTTTTAAAATTCCCGGTACTCATGGCGGCACTTCCATTTATTCATTTATTCCATTTATCTTCCAGGCTGAATTTTCAGCAATCACGGACGCCGCGGCTTGCATAGGTCAACGCAATATCGGGCCAGGATATTGGTATTCTCAGCGACAGCCAAGCGGCCATCAAGTCCCTTGGCTCTTACTCGTTCAACTCTGAACTGATGCTCAGCTGTCGTCGATCTAATCGCGTTGACCTCACCTGGCTCCCGGGACATAGGGACATTGAGGGAATTTGTAGGGAAGATGAACTTGCGAGCCAGAGCACGACAAAGCAGGTTCTTCGGGATGAAGAGCACTTAGGTATGCCTTTTGCCACATGCAAGCTAATGCTGAAAGAGTACACACTCCGCCAAGCCAACGAAAGATGGCTGCAATCTCCAGGGTGCCGGACATCCAAACAAACCTGGCCGAAATGGGATCATAAAAGATCAAGACACATGTATGCCCCAAGGAGGAGAGAAATCTCTATATTAATAGGTGTATTAACTGGGCACTGCCTTATTGGTAGGGCACACAGAAAGACTAGGTGTACCATACCGACGATGCTGTAGGAGTACCTTATCTGCAACTGCCCGCGAGTGACGCGATAATGCGCTTTTTGGGAGTTCCTTTCCTGGTTAGCCTACGCCAGGCCACGGAGCTGGATATAAAAGACGTGATGTCCTTCATCAACTTATCTAAATGGTTCGAGGTGAAGCAACGGTTGCAGATTAGGAGCATCAGTCCCGGGATTTTGCTATGTGGAGAATCACAACGCGCCTTTTAATACTGGCCTAGATGAAAAAACGAAGGCCTCAGTTAGGCCTAATAGGCGACCATTCAAGATGCTGGAAAGGAAAAAGTAGTTTTCCTACTATGAAAGTGCCCGACTTCCTGAGAAAGTTAGTCGCACCTAAATTTAATTGGCAAACTATTTCTTTGTTGAAGAAGGAGGGAGCGATCTTCGCGGCTCCACCAATTACACTCCTTTGTTTCTTATTCAGCCTTGCAATAAATCCTAAGAAGAATAGCTATGGCTACACTTCAAAAGACGCATCTTAAGGTCACAGCCTCCAATAAACAAAAGGCTACATTGTCTGCCAAAAAGGCAAACCAACCGCAGAAAAAAAGTGAGCACCACTACTTCAAAATGTGTATAAAAAAGAAAGTAAATGAAACAAAAGAAATAAATCTGCACTCATGTGAAAGAAAGAAAAAGTCAAAAAACAGCATGCAATAGACGCCACTTGAATGTAGCCAATTGCCACAATGGAAGGCGATTATGCTGCAAGAAAAACATATATATATGAGACAACCGCTCTTGAAACCGACTTAACTGACCCGTGCCAAATGGCGGCAGGAGTTCTAACAGCAAAACGACCCGAAAGAATAGTTTGTTTATCAGCTGATGATCAAATAGGGAGACAAAGGCCTAATTCACAGGCCCATACGCATATGTGTGAGTGTGTGTAACGCACGAAGGTGACAGCTGCTCGCAGCCGAAATTGAAAACAGGATACTTTTACAAATGTGGTATTGAGGCATATGTGACAAACAGTGTATGGGCATTTTTGAGTGTGTAATTTTTCATTGTACGAGGAGTCATTTAGGTCACATAATGGATTTTTATACACAACTACATACAAAGCGCGAATTCCTGTTTGTAATTTGATATGGATTTTTAACAATTGAACTCGAACATATTTTATCAGCTTGCGGGGCTGTTCCGAAATGGACCTTCTGCTAATTGGGTTGAATAAACAAAATACCCGATTTTAAAAGAGCATTCAAGTCTTAATGAGTCTGGATGAAAATTGTTGCTTTAGTCCAAAACAAAAAGGACAATAGCAAATGTAACAAAAACAAAAGTGATAAAACTATTGGCAAGATATTTAAAAAAAAAAATTCTTTTTTATTTCAAAAGTGCAATAAAATGTGCACATTTGCTGTGTGTCAAAGTCAGAATACAACAACAACATTTACTTACATATATGCACAATATAAACTCGATAGCGCTAACAAATAGGTCAGTTTATCACGTTGAAATATATATCTACAGTCATACACAATCAAAATGGGACACCTCACTTTTTACAAATTCTTTTAAATAGCGGCCCTAGAGGCGAGTTTCACTAGCCGTTTTATCTCAGTTCTTCTCAATTCCAGGACTCTGAAACTATTTTTATTTTTTGTAATTAACTTTTTTATTTTTTTATTTATTAATTTTTATTTTTTTTTACTTTTTTTATTTTTATACCCAGCGTACTAGTACTTGTACAAGGGTATTATAATTTTGTCCACATAACGCTACTACGTAACGGCACAAAATAATCGAGATAGATGAAATTTTGTATTCTGGTTACTTTCTGGCCAAGGTAGGTTGCTATTGAAAATGAGCGAAATCGGATGTTAACCACGCCCCCTTTTTCGATATGGCTAAAGTGATACAATTTTATAGTTGAATTCCCCTGGTCATTCTCTTATTATTTTTCCATAAATTTTTTATAGTGGGCGTGGTACCGCCTAGGTTGGTATATTTGAAAATTTCACGGGTCATAACTTTTAAACTGATTACGGTAGATCGATGAAATTGGTCTAAGGTATACTAGCTGGGTGTTTAATGTTCGGTTTACCCGAACTTAGACTTCCTTACTTGTTTTTAATTTTATTTTATCGTCCCTTTTTTCCTTTTTTTATTTCATATTCTCCTACTTCCACGATTTTCCTGTTCTGGACTCCCCATTAGCAAATACTTCTAGTCATCAAAAAATAGACGGTAACAGGGTCGCCCACGGGGTGCATGTCAAGGTCAAACCCTCCCCTTCGGCATGCAAAAATTCATACTTTTCACAGTAATACAGCAAAATATATATTAAAAATTACTCAGAGAATATAGTAAAAATTGGACAAAATTATAACAAAAATGTCACAAAAATATAGTAAAAACGACAACAAAATATAGTAAAAATTTCTCAAAAAATATAGTAAAAACGACACCAAAATATAGTAAAAATTGCTCAAAAATATAATAAAAAATTACACAAAAAATATAGTAAAAAATTACCCATAAATAAAATCACACTTAATATAAAATTAAATTACCCAAGAAATATAGTAATAAATTCACACAAAACATATATTATAGGTATGTAGGTATATATATTTTTTTGAAAAAATATCCTAAAAGCGGAGTTTTGAGAACCAAAAATGTCCTCGAGAAAAAAAATTTAACCCCACCCCTTCCCAAAATCCCGGATCCGCCACTGGACGGTAGCATTATTATTGTAACTGACTGTACTTAGCCATAATCTAATTGTTGTCGGTGGCGTTGTTAATTGACCAGCTGCCGCTTATCGGTTTAGCACTACGCTGCAATTCTACGATATATGGCATTATATAACAGCAATTATGAGTTAACGTGCGAAGTTATATATCAGTAAGTTGATAACGAATTTATATGTTTTTATAATATTTCTGTACATATTCAAATTTATTTATTGGTCTGTATGCGCCATGCGGTAGCTTATTTGTGGGCGTTGAACAGTCGTTATTTAAAAAGCTTATGATAAATTTATTTATCAACTAACTTTATAGGTACTATATGTCCTCATAAATTTCTATACAAAAGCCAGTTAACAAGTTTGCGCAGCTGCAAAATTTTTATTTAAAAGCAATATGTTGTTATTTGTGTTAGAAAAAATTAGCTTTATTCTGGAAATTTTAAATGAATCATTATCGTATGCAAATGTTTATCATGGAAAAAACTTCAGTTTTTAATACATTTTTTTAGTTCTATATAAAATATATCTCATTTCCTCATTACAAGAATTTTTTTTTTTCTTTTTTTTTCAGGTAAGCAATCTATAAACTAAAACACTATCCTCAGGAGCTTAATGTAGCTTGTAAGTATGAAACAAAACTTTTTAAAATTCGAAATTTGTGACCTACTCATTTTTTTGTTCCAGTCCAATGTATGTAGGTACTTAAATACTTATCTATATACTGATAAAGATAACAATTATTGTGCATATGTTCTTTGATCCTTTATTTGCATTGTCAACTTAAATAAGCAAGATAAAAATCTGCACTCATTCGTTATAATTTTTTCTGCATTACGTTTGTTTGAGGTTCACATTCAAAGTGTACAGTAATGCGATCTTTGAGAACGCCTCTGTGAGCTCGCATATCAAAATTTTATTATGTCTGCCATAATGAAGGGCAAAATATGAGAACCTAAGAAAAAATTGGATTACAGTATACGTAAAAAAGGAATTAGAAACTTATCCAGGGTATACAAAACGCCCAGACGTTTATATGATTGTACGAGTATGAGTGGCTGGAAATCTGAATACCTACTTTGATTTGGCTGGGAATCGCATGAGCAAGCGTGGAATTCATAAACAAAATTCATTGCCGCATGAATTGAGAAAATAATTAGAAATGAGAAATAAATCCAAACATGTAGATATGTAAATTAGAGTGGGTGGAAGTTTTATATGTATTTTATTTATTATTACTGATATTATGAGTTGTCCCACTCATTTTTTAATCATGGGGTAGTAATAACGGAAAAAATATTGAATGATCGAGTTTCTTCTCCAATATAAAGTCAGAAGTTGAGAAGGTTTTTTTGTATAATTTTTGTAACCACAATAGCTTATTTTATTTTCCTACCTTTTTGCTGTTTCTTAAATTTGTCGTTCTTTTTATATTTTTTATATTTTTGGTTTCTATACATTCTTCTTCTTTAATTTCATTTTATTTCCCTTCTTTCTTCCTCTCTTTTCTGTTCTTTTCTTTTCTTTTCGTTTCTTTTATTCTCTTACCTGACCTTTTTTTCCTTTTATTTTCTTTTTCTTTAATTTCCTTTCGTTTCCTTTGCTTTAGTTTCGTTTCCCTTAGTTTCCTCTCATTTTATTCATTTTTTTTTTTCATTTCATTTCTTTTCTTTTATTTTTTTTCCTTATCTTTATTTTCTTTCACTTTTTTTCCTTATCTTTCCTTCCCTTACCTTTCCTTCCCTTACCTTTCCTTTCCTACCGTTTCCTTTCTTTCTTCTTTTCCCTTCCGTAACTCCTTTAGTTTTCTTTCTTTTCCATTCATTTCCTTTACTTATTTTATACTTTTATTTATTTCATTTTGTTTTATTTTTATTTATTTTATATTCTTTCCTTTCCTTTCATTTCCAACAAATTTCTTTTTTTACTTTGTCACTTTTCTATTTCTTATTTTACTTTTTTTAGTTTTATCAATTTTCCTTTTTATTTTACATATTTCACTAAGTCTAGCCACGAAGGGCTTTGTGCTTTTTTTTTTTTCAAAACATCATGTCTGAGCAAGCATTTGCTTCTCTGGATACCCACGCACATATTTTGTTTTTGTAAACACTGTTTGTACCTACGCTCAATAAAGTTGACATGTTTATTATTGCTGCCAACAAAACAACTCACACTCGGACTCTCCCCAACTGCAATGAATACAAACACAACAATGCATACATACACACATAACAGCGGCTCTATAAAGTGAATGTGTGTCTAGCACTAGTAGTGGTGTGACTTTCAAATCATATTATAATAAATTTTTTTTTAATTTTTGCTTTGTTGTCGCACACCCTGCTCGGGGAGACCTATCGATACATATCAAATTTTATGTACCTTAGAATTGTGATTATTGCAAAAAAGGGAGAAAACTTTTAAGCATTGCATAGATAGATTATCGAAAAAATTACTACCAGTGTTGTGAGTTCGACTCTCACAACGCCGGGAGGAAAGTCTTTGAAGAGATGTATATCCAGTATCATCGAAACATATGTCGGCTTGTCTGGTAGGTAGGTAAATTTTTTCTCAAAAAACACATTTCAAGAAATGAATAAACATAAAATAAAACTTCATTAAATAAAAAAAAATTATTTAAAAATATAATAAAGTAACAGAAATAATAAAAAATTAAATCAAATCAAATTAAATAAAATTAAGATTTTGAAGAAAACTCCCCTGATAATCTATATCTATTTAAAAATCTAGTTAGCAACCTTACTAGTGAATTACAGAGTGACATTTTTTTTAAATTTTTTTAATAAAAATATTCCACCCACCCTAATGCACGTGTGAAGTATTATATAAATATTTATTTCGACGCATTTTCCGATTCCATACCTATTACAAAATCTTATCGGTATTGCCTAAGTACAAAAATACATGCTTAAATATCTATGTATCTTGGTAAAGGAAGCTGTGGTCGCAAGGCAACACCTTGGAAAGAAAAACAAAAGAAATTCAGAGAAGAATAATAAGACGGATGTTAGTAGCTATATATGTATGCATGCAGCAGTGGCGGATCCAAGATTTTGAGAAGGGAGGGTTCAATTTTTTTTTTCGAGGACATTTTTGATTCTGAAAACTTGACCTTTAGGTTTGCTTTTCAAAAAAAAAAATATACCTACATTGGTTGATACGGGCAATGTCAAATTCAAAGTATCACATGACTTTTACTATATTTTTTGCGTAATTTACTATATTTTTGTGTAATTTTTTCTATATATTTTGTGTAGTTTTATTACTATATTTTTTTGTGTAATTTTTACTATATTTTTTTTTTGCTGTATTACTGTGAAAAGTATGACTTTTTGGAACCCGAAGGTGAGGGTTTGAACCTGAAAACCACCCCCGTGGATCCGCCCCTGGTATGTAGGTATGTTTGAATAAATCCTCGTAGGTTGCAATCAGTTCCACTAAAATGTGGAAAAAGTAGGTGCGACATTTCCATTGCGATAGTGACACACAAATAAATACTAGGGAGGGTCAATAAGTTCCAGATGGAAAAGTTTAGCCTCTTAAAGGTCTAATTATAAATCTACGGAATAAAGTATTGGTCTGTTCAAGCTGCTTTAACATTTGAAAAAAGTCGAAATTAGTTATATAACTAGCAAGTGAAAAGAATCAGGACCCTTTTCCGCTTTAAATGACACAACACGTATTCGTGCTATGGAAATGATGTGTGTAAATAAATCTAAACTGTAGAAAACTATAAACCGATTTTTATTCCTAAAAATACGCCTCCAAGTACATATATCATAAACACTTATCGAGCACCCCTCGACTTAGCTAAAAAAAACGAAAACACCAAATATCTTTGCATACCTGCACTTCTCGCTTGTTTACATAAAGTGAATTGCCGAAAAGGTAGAAAAAAAAAAACACAACATAAAACGCTTAAAAAAGTATAAATCAAAGTAAAATACCCGCTCACTGCGTCCAAGCAAAGTGAAATGGTTTTCGAGATAAATAAAAAAGGTGAAATAAATTACAGCGCCTGTCACTCAAAACCACATTCGCATGCCTACACACTTCCCTTCATAAATATTTACATACTTTCATATACGTACATATAGTATGCATGGACTAATTTAAATAATGCTATACATTATCGAGAGGATATATTTTACATTTATGTTTGTAAATGTACATTCAAACATACGTATTTACATCCACGCAAATGCACATTTGTTTGACAGAATGACAGCCATGCTCGCCGTGTAATCAGTGAAATCGTGCTCTGCATGCCAATGTTGCACTTAAACGAATGCTAATGATGATGCAATTTCAATTGAGTGACGCGTACCCAGAGCCTTTGAGTATTTATTGGACATGTACCCTGCAGGGTAGGCAATAAAGTAACGTAATAAAATTTTTTAAATAAATAAAATAATGAAATGAATTAAATTATGCAAAAATATTAATTAATTATTAAAAAAAAAACTTAAAAAAAAAAACTTAAAAAAAATTCAATAAATTTAAACTAAGTAAAAAATAAAACAAACTTAAATAATATAAAATGAAATTAAAAAAAAAATTAAATGACAAAGAAGAAATGTAATAAAATAAAAAAAATAAAAAAGGATAAAATACAAGAAAACTAAAATATATAAAAAAAAAATTTATAAAAATAATAAAAAATTATATAAAAAAGGAAAAGAAATGAAATAACATAAATAAAAAAAAATTCAATAAAATAAAGAAACATAAAATAAACCCAACCAAATTGAAAACAAAAAATCTAATAAAATAGAAAGAAGTTAAAAAAAATGAAAAAAAAACTAAAAAATAAAAGAAGGCGAAGAAAGATAGGAAGGAAAATTGTAAAAGGGGTTGTAAATTTCGGTTAGTTGGCAACCCTGCATGAAATTATCATATTTGGAATACGGCGGAAAATACCTTTCATTTATTACCCATATTGGCATTTCTAGCTCTATATTTTTAAAAAATTGGGATAGGTTGCAACCCCGTAAACCGCCCCAAATGGCAACACCCATGTATATAATCTTACAATAAATCAAATTGTCTATGTGCCAAATTTTATCCAAATCGGTCAAGCATTTTATTCAATACGAACAAGTAAATAAATTGTGGTTAGATGGCAACCCTAAGTTGCAGACCCGCTTCAAATTATCATATTTGAAATACGCGTCGAAGATAGCTTTCATTTGATACCCATATTGGCATATATAGCTCTATATCTATTTAAAAACAAAATGGGATAGGGGGCTACCCTGTAAACCACCCTAAGTGACAACACCCATTTATATAATCTTAGAATGAATCACATGGTCTTCATGCCAAATTTTATCCAAATCGGTCAACCCCGTGTTATACGAAAAAATAAATGAATTGCGGTTAGATGGCAACCCTAGGTGGCAGCCCTGCTTGAAATTGTCATAGTTGTAAAGGGTCGAATACATAAAGCTTTGTTAACCTCGCCTGACATTTGCTACCTCAAAACTTTGCGTCCAACTTCAGAGGTATGCTACAATGAACGCCTTGACGCTTCTCTTCTATGCATTTGTTTTCGTTGTTTATTTATTTGCATTTAGAGTGTTTTGGTTAATTTATTCATTTAATAGAGAAAAAATTAATTAATTATTATTTCCTCCAACTTTTTATTCTTTAATTAAAGCAAACTCATCAACATCTGATTGTCAAAGCAAGCAAAGCAAGCAAAATTTGAGAGTTTGCCAAATTTTAACTTTGCTTCAACTTTGAGGTCTCCAATTTGCCATGCTTCGTTTAAATACGACTGAAAATATCTTTCATTTGATACCCATATTGGCATACCTAGCTCTATATTTAAATGAAAAAAGGGATAGCTGGCTACCCTGTAAACCCCATAAGTGGCAACACCCATAAATTCTGCTCAGTCTAACTATTACAATTTGTGCAATGTTAGCTAGATCCTAGAATTTCACCTCCTATTTGATTTGCACAGCTAAACATCGTGGTGAAAATCGCCTACGCCTGAAAGTCGGCTACAACTTTCTCAAATTTTACTCTCAATCAAAATCGCCGCCTACACGACTAAAAAAATTAACCTAAATTTTAAACCCGTATAAAGTTTAATCAATTTTTCAAACTTTTTTGTACAATATTTCAAACCGTCCAAATACCTACAAAGATTTTCAATTTCTTTTTGTTTCGATTTAAAATCTAAATGAAAAAGCAGTCTAAATTGTTTATTTTTGGTTTTTTGAATGTAATTGAATTTTGCCCACAAAAACTTCATGTGCATGATAGCTCAGCGGTAGAGCAGTCGGCTGTGACTCCTGAGCGTTTTCGTTCGAATCCTGTCAGCTGCCACATTTTTTTTACTTTTATTTTATTTTTAAAACTTTTCGGTTTAAAATTAAAACTTTTTGGTTTGTAAATTAAAATTTTTCGGTTTAAAATTAAAACTTTTCGGTCTAAAATTTAAACTTTTGGGTTTGAAAACTCAAATTTATTTTTGAAAGCTTATTCAAGATTGAATTTTGCCAACAACATTTATGTGTGCGATGTAGCTCAGTGGTAGAGCAGACGGGCATAATGCGGGGAGTCTTGGTTCGAATTCCCCCCAACGGACAAAAAATTTATTTTATCTTTAAAAAAATGTTAAAACATTTCCGGTTTATAATTGAAACCCGATTCATTTAGCCAATTCTCATGAAAACTGGTCTAGATTGAATTTGAATCCAAATTTGGTTTGGTTATATATGTAGTCCAAAAAAGTTTAAAATTTAGGTTCAAATTTTGAACCGTGTAAGAAGTTAACTTCAAAAAATATAATAAAATAGAAAAAAAAAGTTAATAAATTGTAACTACTTCACTATTTCAGAACTAAAGACATTCCCTACAGGGTAGATACTCATATATGTTGATTTTGCTGCGACTCACGTAAAGAACACACACCTTCGTAAGAGTGAGTATGCTTGAAGTGAATTTGATTTGCTACCGTTTCGGTGAAAGGATCATTCGCCACAGGTAAGCAACCAAAGTGAAAGGGAGCTACTGATTCGTACGTAAGATTGTATGCTGCTTTGAAAATCTACTGGCAGATAATCTTAACACGTGTGGGAATTCATATTTTTGGGATTAAATAAATAAGAAAAAAATTGAAATTTTCGAGTCGATTCAGGAACAAAATTCCTGGGAACTGAAGTGAGATGTGAGAATTGTTTGTCACCAAAAACGATTAAAGTCACAGAAAAAAACGAAATGTATAAACTTGGAAAAACTCTTCCCTAGGTATGTACAGTGGAGAGCATTCAAGTGGCATATGTACATATTATTCAATACTATAGAATTTTCTCTATTGTATAAGCAAACCTAAGCTGTCTGTCGAGCTCCAAGTCAAGTTGTATGATACTCCGTCTTTTGTGAGCTAAACCCTTATTCAAATCCAAAATGTTACCAACTTCAAGCTAGATCAATATATGTATGCACAGCTGATTTAGAGCTCAAAACGCAGTGTTGATATAAAAACGTGAAAGCGTTAAAATGTTTAAAAAAAAAAATCCAAGAACAATCCAAACAAGTTTGAGTCGGTATAAAAAGCTGCTAAAATGAAAATCAAATAATAATAAAACGGAATGAAGAAATGCAAGTTCTTTCCGGCGTCGCCTTTGCCTACCTTTGCTGTTGCGCGTGCATTAAGTGGAACATATTTGACAGACAAAACAAGAAGCAACTGAACTACCTGGATGCCTATAAACGCCTCTACAAATGTAGTACTTGCTTGCAAACAAGTGAAACATATACGCGCTGCCAATGACGAAACTTTGCTGGTCAAATATTCACAGTTACTCATATTCAAAATGGGACATGTGGCTTTGTTTAGTTATTTTCGCCTAAACTTCCTAATTTCTATTCGAATTGCATTGAATAAGAAAAATCAGCAAAATCATTTTTTATTTTTTTTTTTTTATTTTATTAATAGTCTGGATAGATGGCGGACCGCAGTTGTGCAAGGTTTCGTCAACATAAATTTTTATCCCCAAGAGCAATTTCTAACTCAGATATTCACTGAAAAAAGCCATCCCTGAGCCGTCGAAAGTTCTTGTACCGTTTGGTCCCTTACACACTGTACATCGTTTTTCCTTGGTGATGTTGTAGCAAACTGTTAGACATTGAACTCCAAAAGTTTGCTGTTTAATATGGCGAGTAGTCCATA
>CAXKVI010000005.1:94637305-94659805 GCA_964058755.1 Campiglossa producta | reverse complement strand
CCTGGATATCTTGATAGAAAGTTTTGAATATGGTTGGAGACTGCTATTTTAGAAGGTAGTTGAATATGAATAGTATAAATATTTGCCGAGGTGCTTTTCATAACAAAAATATGCTTGGAAGATTTGTCGATCGCCAGGTCTTGAAAACCTTTTCTGAACTTTTGATACTACCTGATTCGAGGCTTGAGCCTGGCATCTTAGACATTTGCAACTGCTTCAGGTGAGACAAGATTCGAGTGTCAGTCTCGGGATTCTACTATGTGGAGAATCCCGAAAACAGAGGGATTTTCTATATGACCGGGTCCCGGGACTGACTTTCCTAGTGTTGGTGGTAGCACAACGGGCCTTTCAGGCCTAAGTGTGCATCTGCGGCAGCCACCTAAGTCTAACCTAAGACAAGAGTCTGTTAAAGAAAAAAATAAAACTTTTCCTTTCCTTGTTTAGATCTCCGCGATTGGAATTTGCAAAAGTCTGGAAGCTTTACTCATAAAAATTCTCGGCATTCTTTCACTGAAACGTTTTAGATTTTGCACATTGTTTATTTGAAAATTTTGCAATAAAATTTACTTTGTAGCTGTGTTGTTAATTGAAATGCGTTTTTTTACAGCTTGGCGCAGCCACAAATAATAAATGCATTCAAATTTGCAGTCAACACTGCAACGCTGCATTTAACTTCTTGCTTCTTGTTGCGTTCATCAACAGCTGCCACAATGGACAAACAGCTACGCTACACAATCACTCATCTCAAACATCAGTCAAAAGTCGAATTCTTTTTTTTTGTGCATTGCTGTAGCGATCAGTCTGGCGAGGCGGGCACACTCAAGTGATATTTGGAATCCAATCGATGGCTACCACATGCCAGAGCTGGGTGCTTCTTGTTAAGTGGCTTATGCGGGTATGAATATGAATGATAGCTACGAAGGAACTGACGAATGTTCGATTATTTGGGTATAATAACCCTGCAGCGAAACGTCAGACTAGTGAGAAAAATATTAGTATACTACTAGCGTTTTTTGGCTGAACTCATAATAATCAGGATATATCCATTCCATACTAGTATACAACTATAATTATACCTTTCATGAACATGAAATGGTATTATAACTTTGGTCCGATGTTTGTAAGTATGAGAAGAAGAAGAGATAGACCCATCAATAAGTATACCGAAATGATCAGCATGACGAGATGAGTTGATTTAGCCATTTCCGTTTGTCCGTCTGTATGTCTGTATGTTTGAACGCAAACTAGTTCCTCAGTTTTTGAGATATTTGGCTGAAATTTTGTATGCGGTCACCATTTTCTAATATAGGAATCATTTGTCGAAACCAGCAATATCGGACCGATATTACATATAGAGGTAGGAACGTGAAATTTTGTAAGTATTGCAGTTTTTATATACGAAATGTCCATGTTGAATATCATTGAGATGGGATAAATATTTCACATGGCCCCCATACAATCGATTGTTCCGATAAACGGATTTTGGGCTTTAACTCCTGTAATTAAAGAGGTAGGAACGTAAAATTTTGTAAGAATTGCTTTTTTTATATAAGAAATGTCGATGTTGAAATTCATTGAGATGGGATAAATATCTTACATAGCCCCCATACAATCGATTGTTCCGATAAACAAATTTTGGGCTATAACTCCTGTAATTAAAGAGGTAAGAACGTGAAATTTTGTAAGAATAGCTGTTTTTATATAAGAAATTTCGATGTTGAAAATCATTGAGATAGGATAAATATTTCACATAACTCCCATACAATCGATTGTTCCGATAAACGGATTTTAGCCTATAACTCCTGTAATTAAAGAGGTGGGAACGTGAAATTTTGTAAGAAATGCTGTTTTTATATAAGAAATGTCGCTGTTGAAAATCATTGAGATAGGATAAATAGTTTACATAGCCCCCATACAATCGATTGTTCCGATAAACGGTCTTTGGGCTATAACTCCTGTAATTAAAGAGGTAGGAACGTGAAATTTTGTAAGAATTGCTTTTTTTAAATAAGAAATGTCGATGTTGAAAATCATTGAGATAGGATAAATATTTCACATAACTCCCATACAATCGATTGTTCCGATAAACGGATTTTAGCCTATAACTCCTGTAATTAAAGAGGTGGGAACGTGAAATTTTGTAAGAAATGCTGTTTTTATATAAGAAATGTCGCTGTTGAAAATCATTGAGATAGGATAAATAGTTTACATAGCCCCCATACAATCGATTGTTCCGATAAACGGATTTTGGGCTATAACTCCTGTAATTAAAGAGGTAAAAACGTGAAATTTTGTAAGAATTGCTGTTTTTATATAAGAAATGTCGCTGTTGAAAATCATTGAGATAGGATAAATATTTCACATAACTCCCATACAATCGATTGTTCCGATAAACGGATTTTAGCCTATAACTCCTGTAATTAAAGAGGTAGGAACGTGAAATTTTGTAAGAATTGCTTTTTTTAAATAAGAAATGTCGATGTTGAAAATCATTGAGATAGGATAAATATTTCACATAACTCCCATACAATCGATTGTTCCGATAAACGGTCTTTGGGCTATAACTCCTGTAATTAAAGAGGTAAAAACGTGAAATTTTGTAAGAATTGCTGTTTTTATATAAGAAATGTCGATGTTGAAAATCATTGAGATAGGATAAATATTTCACATAACTCCCATACAATCGATTGTTCCGATAAACGGATTTTGGTAAATAATTCCTGTAATTAAATAGGTAGGAAAGTGAAATTTCGTAACTATTGCTCTTTAGGAATGTGTAATGTCGGTGTTAAAAATCGATCGGATTGGACCAATATAACACATCGCCCCCATATAATCGATAGTTCCGATAATTTCGGTATGAGCTAAAGTTGAATACATACAGGCTGTACTGTGAAAATCGTGACGCTTATTCATGAAAGGTATAGACAGCTTTCCTTACTTGTTTTCTGATTGAAATCATACCAGTTACAAAAATTCAAAAATCATTTGAAATGTTTCGTTTGCTTCTTTTTTCTCTTATAATTTACAGATACTTTTTAGTTTTTCTTATCTTATTTTGTATTTTATTATTTTACTTTTTTTTATATTATTCTATTTCTTTTTAGTTTTTACTTAACTTTGTGTTATTTTACTTTGTTCAATTTTTTTATTTTATTTCATTTTTTTTTACTTTTTATTTTTTACATAGAAAAGACTGTTTTGTTTTATGTTATTCTATTTAATTGTACTTTATTTAGTGTTTTTTTGTTTGTTTAATTTTTTTAAATTTTGATTCATTTTATTTTTTTATATTATTTTATTTTATTCTTCTCTTATTTTTTTTAACTATTTGGTAGAACTATCGTTGCAACTCCCTCCCATTTATTGCGCGCAAATTCCTCAACTTCAACTACTTCTTTCTCTAGTTTTTTCTCTTAAATTTGTTTATTACATTTTCATTTATTTGTTTTTCTTTCATATTTGTTTTCACATTTTTTATTTCTTTTCCTCATTGTCTCCGACTCGGACTTTCATTACTTTCAGTGCATTGCCTGAAGTTTGTTTTTGATTGCTGTGGCATTTTTTAATTACTTTGCGTTGTAAAACAAATAAATGCATTCATTGGCACTGTGCAGTGCTCGTCGTTGTACGTATGACTGTTGCAGTCGCATTCATATTTTTGTGCCATTGTCGCAGATATTTTGCGATAAGCAACATGAAAATGTGCAGTGCTGTTGTTTGGGCGATGCAGCAACAATTTTGAAGTGGTTGCAATTTCATTGCCATAAATTAAATGAAAGTGCGGCGTAATGCAGCGACATGTGGCTACTGTTATGTCAATCGATGGAGCACTTGTCGTACTCTGAGTCATCTTCACATTAGGAATGTAGCTGGAGTTAACAAGAGTTTTTACTCATAAATTAAATATGATCTCATACTTATCATATTCGGCTTAAATATTTTCAAGTGGTCTAGACCTTGATATACATAGGTACTAAGAGTTTGTGGCACTAGCATAACTACAATTACCCCATTGAAAGCTTTATTTCGCACATTCCGTAAGGTCATCAATCTCAATTCTGCAGGTTTACAAACGAATTTATCATTCCCTTATTTACATCACAACATTGTCTAAAGACCTATTTCTTAAAATTTCAATTGTTCCTTGATTTGGGCAGAGGAACACCATCATGTGTCTCAAAGCCTTATCCCACAGGAATCCTTTTGACAGCAAAATTTAGCTCTCAGATCAAATTTTCCTTTGTTCCTCATATTTTTCCGTTCAAGTATATCTATTCCTTTTTCCATTCCTTTTTCACACATTACTTTCCTTTTCGTTTTTCTTTTTATTTTTCCTTACCAATCACTTCGCTTTTTTTACTTTTACTTTTAGTTTTAATAATAATTTAAATTTAAAATTAATTAAATTAATTTTAATTTTAATTTTAATTTTAATTTTAATTTTAATTTTAATTTTAATTTTAATTTTAATTTTAATTTTAATTTTAATTTTAATTTTAATTTTAATTTTAATTTTAATTTTAATTTTAATTTTAATTTTAATTTTAATTTTAATTTTAATTTTAATTTTAATTTTAATTTTAATTTTAATTTTAATTTTAATTTTAATTTTAATTTTAATTTTAATTTTAATTTTAATTTTAATTTTAATTTTAATTTTAATTTTAATTTTAATTTTAATTTTAATTTTAATTTTAATTTTAATTTTAATTTTAATTTTAATTTTAATTTTAATTTTAATTTTAATTTTAATTTTAATTTTAATTTTAATTTTAATTTTAATTTTAATTTTAATTTTAATTTTAATTTTAATTTTAATTTTAATTTTAATTTTAATTTTAATTTTAATTTTAATTTTAATTTTAATTTTAATTTTAATTTTAATTTTAATTTTAATTTTAATTTTAATTTTAATTTTAATTTTAATTTTAATTTTAATTTTAATTTTAATTTTAATTTTAATTTTAATTTTAATTTTAATTTTAATTTTAATTTTAATTTTAATTTTAATTTTAATTTTAATTTTAATTTTAATTTTAATTTTAATTTTAATTTTAATTTTAATTTTAATTTTAATTTTAATTTTAATTTTAATTTTAATTTTAATTTTAATTTTAATTTTAATTTTAATTTTAATTTTAATTTTAATTTTAATTTTAATTTTAATTTTAATTTTAATTTTAATTTTAATTTTAATTTTAATTTTAATTTTAATTTTAATTTTAATTTTAATTTTAATTTTAATTTTAATTTTAATTTTAATTTTAATTTTAATTTTAATTTTAATTTTAATTTTAATTTTAATTTTAATTTTAATTTTAATTTTAATTTTAATTTTAATTTTAATTTTAATTTTAATTTTAATTTTAATTTTAATTTTAATTTTAATTTTAATTTTAATTTTAATTCTAATTTCAGTTTTTTTTTATTTTAATCTTAATTTTAAATTTCCTGTTTCTGTTTCTGTCCCTTTCCTTTTCCATTATACTTTTCGTTTTTCTTTTTCATTGGTTTTTCTGTTCCCTTATGTTTTCCTTGTTCTGTTCCTTTTCTGTTTTTTTCCTGTTCTCTGACAGGGTATTTCCTCTATTTTTCGTTTTCCTTTTTCATTGCTATTACCTTTTTTCTTTTTACTTTTCCAGTTCTATTTCATTTTCCTCTTTTACTTTCCTTTTCCGTTCCATTACTTTTCCATTCTCTTTTGGTTTTCCATTTTCGTTTCCTCTCCTTTTCCTTTTCCTCTACCTTTTCGTTTATGTTTTCCTTTTCTTTTTCCTGTCCTTGTCCCTTTCCTTTCCTTTCCTTATTCCTTTTCCGCTTTCTTTTTCCTTTTTCCTTTTTCCTTCCCTTTTCTCTTTCAATTTCTTTTTGGCTTTTCCTTTTTATAGCCATCTCCCAAAATTTGACAAAGTGAAAGTCGATTAAGAATTGATGAAGAAAATTTCGCGATCCGTGTGACACCTAGATGATTTTTTCGCTTATTTGCATATATCCAACCAGGTTTGAAATTGAAAGTCTCTAGCTCACCAAGAATTTTCCTAGAAAACAATGTTGCGCAATTTTTCACAAATTTTTTATAACTTGCTGGACCAAATTTTGGTTGAAACTACCCAGCCAGCAAAATCATCGTAAACGAGCTCGTAAACTGACGTTTTCTCGAAGAAAACTCTGATAAAATATCGTTTATGATATCCGTTTACGATTCGCCTACGAATCCGGTTTCGCTCTGAAATGTTTTTTGCCTACGATTGTCGTAAAAGTATCGAAAAAGCACTCGTATATGAATCTTTTTACGTCCGTTTTTTTATCGTAAATGTACTCGTAAACAATTAATTTTCGATAGAAAAACCGACTTTCTGGACCGCCTTACCGACTGATTTCAATGCGAAAAATAAAATAAATAAACAAACCTAAGTTTTAGGTATAAAGTTTTTTATTAAATAATAAAATTGTATATCTTTTTGCCAGTGTGTACGTACTGATATTGGTTTACATGTTAAGCATCACAACTTATAAATAGTGGGTCATACAACCCAGAGGGCATCCCGAGATCCCAGAATAGCAGCTACTTTCTCTGTCCCTTTTTCTTTTTCCGCAAATCCACCTTCCAGCACGCTAGTAATAATTTAAAAGATATATTTTATGTTATTTGTGTTTTTAATTAGATATTTTACAAACATACTTACTTTTAAAATATCAGTTTGAAAATTTTCGTTCAAAATTTTTTGTTTGAAATTTTTTATTTTAATTTTTTTGTTTGACGTGACAGAAAAGCTTCTTTTGTTATTGTTTTTTTATTCGAGAATAGCTCGTAAATCGCAATGTTCGTAAAATGTACGGTACCTTGCTGGCTGGGTATGTAGTCTATACAAGTTTTCCAGAAAATTAGTGTATTGAAAATGTATTCAAATTTTGAGCAGCTTTCAGATTTAGATTTCAAATTTAAACCAAAAAAAAGTCAAAAATCTCAAAAGTGTTTAAAAAGTTTGAAAAGTTGCTTAAACCGATTAATATTATAAAATTAAGACTAAAATTTCTAGCCGTGTATTAAAAAGAGCACTTCAGTAAATCTGATTGAACACATCCTCGAACACGTAGTACTTTTACTAGGCGCTGGAAATTCAAGTACTCAAATATATTCCTTTCCTTTCTCGACATATTCATACTAACCCGCTTGGTCTCAAATATGTTGACTGATACCCGTTGCATTTATTTGTTCTTCTTGCCTTCTAAACTTAAATACATCTCTGTAAAATGTGTACCCAATATTTACAATTCACTCTGGTCAACTTTTTGCTCATACAAATCTGCAAATAATTTTATTATATACATACATTTCAATTTTACCTGTTGCACAACACCCAGTAATTTGCCTATCCACAGCATGCCATCAACTTTTGTCCTTCACCTGTAATAATTCAAGGTTTTAGTGACTTTCAATTTAGCCAGCAGCACAAACATTTAACCACCTCAAAAGCAAGAGAATAAAAATAGCAGTCAAGATGAAACTCACTCATACTTAAGCTAGGTTAAATGTTGTCCAGTCATACACACAATTCGCCTACCATATCCATCGTAGAGGGGGTAGTGCAGAACGGTAGAGCCAAAAGGCAGTCAAGCAGAAGCCATCAACTGCATATCAGCCAATGTTTTCGTTGTGACAGTGATGCATTACTCCCTTTTGCGCAGATGAGTAAGAAAAAATATGTAGGTACCTGGGCAACTGGGCGTTTCATTTCGTATGCAACAGCTGGACAGAGCTGAACGATTCTTGTTGCAGCAACTGTTGCAAACTGCAACTAACTGATTTTAATAAATTGATCACAACTAATTGCAGACAGTTTACTTCGTTGATGCATAGTTTTTATTGCTATTGTTGTGAAGCAGCTAAATTGCTGCAATAAAAATATTTTTTCTTTTGTGTTGCAGTCTTTTTCATGCTATATATGTACATGGCGTATATCGCCATGAGTTCTAAAGGGCAATGCGACAAGGTACAAAGAACTCTGAAAATAAAATAAAATTATATATGGAACTGGCACAACAGGTGCATCTCGGCTACATATTTGGTGAACAGATGATACGCGCATGCGCATGCGCAAACGCCGCCAAAGCATACCCAACTGTTGCGCTGCACAGTGGGTGATTTTGAGGTTCTGGGATGCAAGATGTTGAAGATTTTTTTGGGAAATAACCTCGAAGTTATACTAAGGCAATACTGAAAATATATAAATAGACTCCCGAAGTTAGCTTGGTTAAATTCGAAAATAATGCCGGCAGTTTCCCGTAAAGCCTGAAAAAAATTATATAATTCTGCTAAACCCCCGATAAAAGAAAGAAATCCCGAAAATAGTCCCTTTAGTACAAAACAATTTTAAAGATACTGCAATAGTCTTGAAAGAATATAACAAAATAGTTCTGAAAAAATCTCGAGAGTAGTAGATAAAGTGACGTGAATTACATTAATACAATAACGAAAAAGTCCCTAAAATACCTACTAATTAATACTGAAATAAAAACCCCGAAAATAATCTTGATACGACCCCGAATATGTTTCTGATGAAATCACGAAAATTGTTCTCAAATATATTGAGATGAAACATCTCAGAAATAATCCCGATATAATCTTGATATATTCCCAATAGTAAATCCCGAAATAGTCCTGCAAATGTCCCGCAAATAATGCGGAAAGTATCAAAATAATTCTGAGAAAAGCTCGAAAATAGTAGATCTAGATAAAATCACGAAAATTTTAAAAATATCTCAATCACGAGATTATCTTGACTGGAAAAAAAATGCCGAAAAAGTCCGGGAGTTACACAGTGCTACAAAAAAAAATTGGTTACACTTTTAAAGCGACCTAGTAGAGATTGTTCATCTGGTCGAGTTATACACGAAACACCCTTCAAAAGATTTGTAACACCTCCAAAAACTGGTTTTAAGGCCAAAAAACCGTTTTTCCAGAGTTTTCGTTGAAAAAAAAACCATTAAAAGTCCATTTTTCAATCGATTTTAAAATTCTCAACGGTTTTCGGAAGAGAATTATTGACACTTTCGAAATATATGTAGCGTTTTGTACTTTAGAAAAGGGTATGACATGTGTTTTACGCGAGAAGTTGAATTTTTTGAAAATTTTTTCGGTTTTTCCGGTTTCGACGTCATTTTTTTGGCACTAATTGACAATGAATGAACCTTATTGCGCATGCATCATCGAGAAGCATTCACTACTTAATTGTACCAGTTTTATTTTTTTGGAAAGGACTTCAAGTTTTCAAGATATCCAGCATAATCCAAAATCAAATTTTTTGGTCTCAAGCGCCCTACAGGGTTACTATGTGTAAGAAGCAAATCGTGTTTTAGGGATCAAAATAAGATACTTTGCCGAAGTAAGCATACCTCTAAATCCTATTCTGATGTCCCGACTTGGTACTTTTAACTTTGAGCGCCAAAGTTTGAAAAATCCTAAGTGGACCCATTTAGAGTGCCCCAATCGTATCCCACTAACTTTGGAGGGCCGACCCACCCATGCCAGTGGCACACCCCCAAGACCTCCCCATCATCATCATTTATTGGCGCTTAACCGCCTAAGCGATTTTGGCCGTTTCGTATCAAAGCACGCCAGTCATTCCTTTCCCCATACAAAAATTAAAAAAATCACCATTTTTGGCACTTTACGCGAAAATAAATCGCTTAAGTTACAAAATAATCCCCACAAAACCGGAAAAAATTTTGCACACCTCGGGAAATAGTCTGGAAAATACCGAAATAACATAAAACCCAAAACTTAAACAGAAGAAGTACCTTGAAACCAAGGGATGTCTTTATTCAACTAAACTATATATCTTTTATTTGGACGACGCTTAATATCTGCACACTGTGCTTTGCAAGGGTGACTCTTCGACTTTGATGCTGCGACAGCGAATACGCATGCGCTGTGTCCACTCTCTTTTTTATATATGTGCATTAGGAAGGTCCTATAAGGTGGAGTCTTTCCAAAAAAAAAAAAAACTTTTGTGTTGGTTTCAGAGATTAATAAGATCTGCCCTCCCCTATTCCTCATTGTGGATCGACCCTTTCAGTTTTAAGCTATTTCTTGGCCTATCTTAACTCTATCTTCTGCCTCGCTCTTAACACTTCTTCTCTTTTTTTGATACTGACCCTAATGTACATGCGTTTGATGACAATACTTTCATCAATCTTTCCAATGCTGGCGTTACTGTGATGATGTTGCATTGAGTTTAAGTAGACAACATTTGTGAGATTTTTTTACGTTGCACGCACGCAGCATTCAGCGGCTGATTTTAGCTGTCAAATGTTTTAGGTAATTTTCTTTTCTCTACTTTTTATTGACTTTAAATTGTTTTTAGTGTTGTTGTTGTTGTTTTTGTAGTCGTTGCATCATTTCATTGCGTGTTAAAGATAAAATGATTACATTCACAACGTTTTTCATGCCATTATTCTTCATCCAACTGTTACATTTCTCCGCAGGCAATGCGTGCCACAAATTGTTGAGGTTCAAAAAAACGGCACACTTATTTATTTTGTTTGTTGTATAGCCAAGTGGCATGTTTGCTTTACTAATACAATACATTTACGAAATTTTTGAATTTTTCTTCTTCTTTCCATTTTGCAATTACTTTTTATGGGGTTTCGCAAATTTGTTAAGCCATAAAATATGTAATTTTCTTGTTACAAATTGAGCAAAGCAAAATAATGCATAAAAGATGGGAATAAGGGAATTCTGCTTTTTTGATGGTTTCCACAGAGAAAATATACCCTACACGACAGAAAACAAAAAACTATAAAATAACATGGCATGAAATAAAATAAAGTAAAAAGAAATAAAAAAATGAACAACAAAAAATAAAAAATAAAATAATATTAAAAAAATTTAATAGAATTAAAAAAGTTAAATAACAAATTTAATTAAAATATTAAAGTACTAAATTCAAAAAAAAAAAAAAAAAATTAAAAAAAGAGTAAAATAAATCAAAATAAAATAAAGTAAAAAAATAAGAATATAAAATAATATAATTTGGAATAAAATAAAAAATATAAAAAAATATATAAAATTAATTATAATTAAAAAAAGTTAAAAAATAAAAAAATATGTAAATAAATCATGAAAAACAAAAAAAAAAAATAAAAAAAAAATAAATGAAATAAAACAAACTAAAATAACCTATTAAAAAAATTAACTAAATAAAATAAAATAATATATATTAAAAAAATAAAATTAAATAAAGTAAAAAATTAAAAAAAAAATATTTAAAGTTTTTCTTGTCAATTTATTTTTGTGCATATTTTGACCAATTTGGTTAAAGTGTAAAAAAATAAAAAAAAAATAATACACAAAAAAAAATAAAAATCTTAACAAAAAATAAAATAATATAAAAAATTTAATAAAATAATTCAATGTAAATTAAAATAAAACAAAATTGTATAAAAAAATAAAATAAAACAGAATAAAGTTGAACGAAATTAAATTAAGCAAAATATAAAATTAAATGAAAAAAAAGTAAAATAAAATAAAATAAAATAAAATAAAATAAAATAAAATAAAATAAAATAAAATAAAATAAAATAAAATAAAATAAAATAAAATAAAATAAAATAAAATAAAATAAAATAAAATAAAATAAAATAAAATAAAATAAAATAAAATAAAATAAAATAAAATAAAATAAAATAAAATAAAATAAAATAAAATAAAATAAAATAAAATAAAATAAAATAAAATAAAATAAAATAAAATAAAATAAAATAAAATAAAATAAAATAAAATAAAATAAAATAAAATAAAATAAAATAAAATAAAATAAAATAAAATAAAATAAAATAAAATAAAATAAAATAAAAAAAAATAAAAAAAAATAAAAAAAAATAAAAAAAAAATAAATAAAATAAAATAAAATAAAATAAAATAAAATAAAATAAAATAAAATAAAATAAAATAAAATAAAATAAAATAAAATAAAATAAAATAAAATAAAATAAAATAAAATAAAATAAAATAAAATAAAATAAAATAAAATAAAATAAAATAAAATAAAATAAAATAAAATAAAATAAAATAAAATAAAATAAAATGAAATAAAATAAAATAAAATAAAATAAAATAAAATAAACAAAAAAAATAATAATAATACAAAAAATAAAATAAAATGAAATAAAATAAAATAAAATAAAATAAAATAAAATAAAATAAAATAAAATAAAATAAAATAAAATAAAATAAAATAAAATAAAATAAAATAAAATAAAATAAAATAAAATAAAATAAAATAAAATAAAATAAAATAAAATAAAATAAAATAAAATAAAATAAAATAAAATAAAATAAAATAAAATAAAATAAAATAAAATAAAATAAAATAAAATAAAATAAAATAAAATAAAATAAAATAAAATAAAATAAAATAAAATAAAATAAAATAAAATAAAATAAAATAAAATAAAATAAAATAAAATAAAATAAAATAAAATAAAATAAAATAAAATAAAATAAAAATAAAAAAAAAAATAAATAAAATAAAATAAAATAAAATAAAATAAAATAAAATAAAATAAAATAAAATAAAATAAAATAAAATAAAATAAAATAAAATAAAATAAAATAAAATAAAATAAAATAAAATAAAATAAAATAAAATAAAATAAAATAAAATAAAATAAAATAAAATAAAATAAAATAAAATAAAATAAAATAAAATAAACAAAAAAAATAATAATAATACAAAAAATAAAATAAAATGAAATAAAATAAAATAAAATAAAATAAAATAAAATAAAATAAAATAAAATAAAATAAAATAAAATAAAATAAACAAAAAAAAAAGTAATAATATAAAAAAAAAAATAAAATAAAATTAAAAAAAATAAAGTAAAATAAAATAAAATAAAATAAAATAAAATAAAATAAAATAAAATAAAATAAAATAAAATAAAATAAAATAAAATAAAATAAAATAAAATAAAATAAAATAAAATAAAATAAAATAAAATAAAATAAAATAAAATAAAATAAAATAAAATAAAATAAAATAAAATAAAATAAAATAAAATAAAATAAAATAAAATAAAATTAAAAAAATAAAATAAAATAAAATAAAATAAAAATAAAATAAAATAAAAAAAAATAAAATTAAAGATAAAAAAATAAAATAAAATACATAAATTTATATGAAAAAAAGAGTTAAAAATTTAATTATTCTTGGGCGTGTAGTATAAGCGCTATAATTTGCAAAGGTAGGGTATCATATCAAAAAATTTAGTAAACGCATATTTCGGGTTTCTTCTCTTTTCAGTCAATTTTGTTATCTGTCTTCGTATTCTTGCCTCAAAGTTCATTGTATTGTTTTGTCTGGCGGGCAATTTTATTGGAATTTATTGCTTCCCTTGGTAGAGTAATTTATGCAATTAGTGTATTGCCAATACAAAGGCAACAATATCAATATCAGTACAAAAATTACAACAACTACAACTACAACGCGTATGTAATATAATAATGACAACAAGAACAACAAATACTAAAAAGCGCGCTATCAACGCATTGATATCTTCAAATGCCTACCTAAGAAAACCAAATATTTGCGAAAAAAAAAATTAAACAAAAATAGATTTTAACAAAAGTCGTGAATCCTTGAGGTGGCTGCTTGCAGCAAATAGAAGCCAACGAAGCGAAGAGGTGATGCCATGGCATGCGCATGCGCCTTTTCGCCCGTATTGCATGCAAATTAAGCATAAATGCAACGAATCAGCAGCAATCAATGGACCAAGATGTTACAAGAAAGGAACAAAAATTTGCTAGCTCACAGCATATTTGTAGCCGCAAGTTCAATGCACGTTGGCTTAATGACACCACAGTACGCGTATGTGTGTGTGCTTGCCACATTTTGTTGCACAGTTGCTACAGCTGCCGCATTACTGATTCTGCCTATTGCCCCGGAGCAACAATCAGTGTCATTTTCATTTGTTCGCAATCTTCTGGAATAATGTTACAACAACCATAATAATCACAATGCAAATTACCAACTAAGTTGGGGAGAGAAGCGTAAGATTTGAAGCAAAAAATATGTTTGCATGACAACAAAAAAAATTAACCACAATAGATGCAATCAAGTTCGACAAATCGTGTCAAGTTCTGTAATTCAGTTTAATACTGTGGGCAACGCTGCTGGCACCTTCTACTAGTGGTAACTGCTGCTGCTGCTGCTTCTGCTGGTACCTGTGGTTGTTGCGCATGCGCGTCGTTTGTTGATGCTTTGAGGTGTGTTTTGGCTCAAAACATTGCCACCAATAAGTGCCTCAATCAAATTTGCATAAACTGAAATATTGTGATGTTCATGATGTGATTGTGTGTGAAAGGATGTGAAAAATTACAAGACAGTTTAAAAATGAAGTTTCTATGAATAAAATGTTAGTTACCTATAGGTGGTTGAGTTGAAGATCACCCTAACTTGGTAAACGAAATCAAATATGATTTTTTTTTTCAACTTAAATTCAACAGTATTTTATACACTGTGATAATTTAACTTTTTTTATTTTGTTTTAATTTAATTTACTTAATTATTTTAATTTTTTTTGTAATTTTATTTTATTTGTTTTTTTTTTTTTAAATTTTATTTAATTATATTTTTTATGATTTGATTTTTTTGATTATTTCATTTTGTTCTGTTTTAGTCTACTTAAAAATTTTTGATTTTTTTTATTACTTTTATTTTATTTATTTAATTTTTTTATTTTCTTTTATTTAAATTTTTGTAATTTTTGAAGTTAACTTCTTAGGCGGCGATATGAAGTTTTGATTGAGAGTAAAATTTGAGAAAATGGATGACGATGAAACGGAAGTTATGACACGGAAATAGAAATTGTAGCCGACTTTCAGGCGTAGGCGTTTTTCTTATATCTCGGGAACCGCTCAACCGATTTGGATACAATTTAGCATTATAGATAGTATGACTCATTCTAAGATTATATGCGTGGGTGTTGCCACTTGGGGTGGTTCACAGGGTTGCCACCTGTTTAAATTTTTTTAAAGTATAGAGCAAGATATGCCAATATGGGTATTAGATGAAAAGGTATTTTCGACCGTATTCCAAATATGTAAATCTCAAGCTGGGTTGTCACCTAGGGTTGCCACCTAACCGCATTTTATTTATTTTTATTAATATCGCGGGAACCGCTTGACCGATGTGGATACAATTTAGCATTATAGATAGTATGATTCATTCTAAGATTATATGCGTGAGTGTTGCCACTTGGGGTGGTTCACAGGGTTGCCACCTGTTTAAATTTTTTTTAAGTATAGAGCAAGATATGCCAATATGGGTATCAAATGAAAAGGTATTTTCGACCGTATTCCAAATATGTAAATCTCAAGGAGGGTTGTCACCTAGGGTTGCCACCTAACCGCATTTTATTTATTTTTATTAATATCGCGGGAACCGCTTGAACGATGTGGATACAATTTAGCATTATAGATAGCATGATTCATTCTAAGATTATATGCGTGGGTGTTGCCACTTGGGGTGGTTCACAGGGTTGCCACCTGTTTAAATTTTTTTTAAGTATAGAGCAAGATATGCCAATATGGGTATCAAATGAAAAGGTATTTTCGACCGTATTCCAAATATGTAAATCTCAAGGAGGGTTGCCACCTATGGTTGCCACCTAACCGCATTTTATTTATTTTTCTTAATTCTCGGGAACCGCTTGACCGATGTGGATACAATTTGGCATTATAGATAGTATGATTCATTCTAAGATCATATGCGTGGGTGCTGCCACTTAGGGCGGTTCACAGGGTTGCCAAATGTCTAAATTTTTTTTAAATATTGAGCAAGATATGCCAATATGGGTATCAAATGAAAGGTATTGACGACCGTATTCGAAATATGTAAATCTCAAGCAGGGTTGCCACCTATGGTTGCCACCTAACCGCATTTTATTTATTTTTATTGATATCTATTTTTTTTTTTTTTAATATTGAGCAAGATGTGCCTATATGGGTATCAAGTGAAAGGAAATATTTAAATTTCAAGCAGGCTTGCACCTAGTCTTCCTATCTTTCTTCGTACAACTCCCTTTCCTATCACCCTCCCTTTTGCTCTTTATTGCCCTCTTTCCTTCTACCACGCCCCTCTTCCTCTATATCCCATTCATATTGGCCCCTGTTAATTTAGGCTTAATTCTACCCATGTACCAAATTTGAAGGAAAACGCACCATATATAAGATCTTTTCGAAGATATTGTATATAAGATATTGTGAATCTAAACCATTTTCGAATACATTTTATTCATATTTCGTTATTTCTGATCTTAAGAAGTTAACTTCTTTCACGTGTACTGGCTACCCGCAGTTTTTTTTTATCTTTCTTATTCCGATTTTGTATTTTATTTAGTTTTTTTCTTGTTTTTTTTTGGCTGTTTTTTAACTCATTTTCTTTTACTTTATTTTATTTAAATAATTTTTTTTTTAATTTAATTTCTTGTTTTATTTTATTTTTTATTTAATTTTTTCATATAATTTTTTTTATTCTATTCTTTTTTATTTTAATTGTCATTTTATGTTTTTTATTTACAATTTATTTTATTTTTTTATCTTGCTACTCTTTTGTTGGAAGTATTTCTCGTTAAGGTTGAGACAATAATTATTATCAAGCCATTCCATATATTTTTATGTTCCTCCTTTTTAAGTTTTATTTTTTACCTTAAATATTTTCAATAAATTTAATTTATTTTATTCCTTTTTGTTACAGGTGAGTGACACTTAAATGCGCATGCGCACATGACTTATTTACTCTCGACAACCTATTACATAACATATTCACAGTGAGTATCCTAATTAAATATATCAAACATGTAAAGCATAAATCATAAAATTTCAAAACCAAATTTATAAATGGATAGTCGTATTCAAATTCCTGCAAAAATTAGCTTAATTTAGCATTCTGCCTTGCGCCATATAATTTTCTGTGACATATGCGCATTTTGGCAAATGTTCCCATATCATTTTTGGTTAACCGGATATTGCCTATTCCAACAAGCTCATAACTACAGATATGTATTAGTAAATTAAATTGTTTACATAATTTCCATGCGTAATTTCCTTATTTATTTTTTGCAAACAAAACTTGTTTGGTTTTATGGTCTGCCATAAAGCTTTTGTCTATTTGTTAACAGCACGCATAGGTACTTGCTTGATGTTGTTCATCCAAGATAATATCGTTATACATTGCCCAACAAATGACTGTGCTATTAGCGCCTAGCTGGTGGTATCGTGTTAATTTTCTATGCCACAGGTGTTGAGTGCCACGAAATGCGTTTTGAATTATAATTTTCAAACAAATTCTATGTATCTTTTTTGGCTTGGTTTGCTCGCACTAGCATGCAAAAACACCTAACGTACATAACGATATCTCAATCCAAAAACGTGTATAAAATAAAATTTATCTGAACTTTTCTTACTTCAATAGCTAAATGTTACTCATACGCCGTGTATGACCCATAAAAAGTGCACTAAAATTGCAAAATTTCAAGATATACACAATTATTTTTGCTCGAAAACACATTGTTAAGCAATCTACTTAACGACTTTTGAAACGCCAATGTCCTTTTCTCGTGAATACGTTTTTTTTCAATATTCTGTTAAAGGATCCTGTTGTCCTTAAAAAAAGTCAAAGGTAGAGATTTGTTGCGCAGTCTTTTATGTATCGACACAATATTGAAATGTTGTATTTTCAAAGCTTTAATGTACTTTTCTTGTGAATTTGTTATAAGCTGCTAAATAGAACTTAACCTACTTACAAGCTCTTACAAAAAAAGCGGTAAAATAAAAAAAAAAAAATTACGGTAAAAATTCCACGAACACTGCTAAACACTGAATAAATTACGAAACTGATTAAATTAAGTTTGACAAATTCTCATAGCAATTTGCATTAATTTACTCAACAAATTAGCAAACAATTTTCGTGATCAAAAAACAGAAACGACTTAAAAAATTAAAAAAAAAAAACGCTAAAAACGGAAAACAAAAAAAAAAAATGACAAAAAACAATGAAAAACTATTCAATGGGTGCAGCTAACTATGCAAGAATGAATTTAGTGGCAATAAAAACCAGTTTGTGCAAAAAAAATAAAAAATAAAAATAAATGAACGTAAATTTCATTAAGCAATTTGACGGCTTACGCACGCTTTTTTTGTTTGCTAGTTTTATTGTTGATCATTTTTTTATTTTCTCAAGCGTGCGTGGCGCGTAACGCCTATATTCCCATAAAAGGTTAATTGAATTAGAAGTTTTTAGAGCAATTAATGAATGTGAAGTGAACTAGGTAAATTCAGACAATGTGACGGATTTGATAGTATGTGTTAGTAGCTGTGTGTAGCTTCATCGCTAAACAGTTAGTAAGATCGTGAATCTGAGGATTTCGATGGCATCTATAGTTAGTCAAATCCCTCCCTCTCCGAAGAATATTTTAAAACGCACCTACTTTTCATAGTTTTAATAGCTTGAAATTACTATTCAATCATTATTTTTGTTTTGTTTACTACATACCAACTACCTATCTCATGAAACTAACCAAATTTCCAAGTAAAAACAAAACCTTGAATACAAATTTTCCAACATAAAACCAATAAATTTACAATGTAATTAAAAAGCGGCTCACGGTTTTCCCCAAAATTATTTAATGGCATTTTAAAAATGTCACTTTATTATGGTGCGTGGGTAGCATAACAACCGCAACAACTCAGCCAAGCAAGACACCCCAGACAACTTGCAACAACACTAAAAACGCTGCCGGCACAAACAAGAACTAGGCGGCTAACCTGTTGCAACGGTAAAACAGTGAAAGTTAATGAATGACAAAAAAAAAAAAAAAAAAAAAAAAAATTGAAATAAAGAAAAAAAAAAACTAAAACCTAAAAACACTTGAAAAAATAACAAAAAGTTAAAAAAAAAAACAAAAAATGTTTAATGATTTGTCTACAACAAAAAACGCCATTAGCCCAAATAAGCATATAATTAATTAAGATTTTTTTTTGTTTTTTTTTTTTTAGTTAAATTAAATGCCGCCACCAATAAATTGTATTGACAAGGTGGGCAGGTTACATAAATGAGGAAGGCGGTTTAGTTTAGACGCCCACTCGCAGCCAATGAATCAAAACAAAGAGGTTAATAGAATTTATTTTTCAGGTTCTTTGAAAATCAATCGGTATTTTTTTCTTTTTTTTTTTAAATATGTTAATCACGTTAGACACAGAAATAAAATTTGTTATTATGAACTACAGTTTGTCACTAGATGTTCACCGTTTAGTAGCACAAATAGATATAACTTTAAACCAATTAATTATGTAAATGGTTTTAAATATTTTTGGGACGAGTAATGTTAGTTTTATTTTCGATTACACGGTTAAAAATTTTAAACTTTTTTGAACTAAATATATGACCAAACCAAATTTGGATTCAAATTCAATCTTGACCAGTTTTCATGAAAATTGGCTAATGAATCGGGTTTCAATTATATACCAGAAATGTTTTCACAATTTTTTAAAGATAAAATAAATTTTTTGTCCGTTGTTGGGAATTCGAACCAAGACTCCCCGCATCATGCCCGTCTGCTCTACCATTGAGCTACATCGCACACATAAATGTTGTTGGCAAAATTCAATCTTGAATAAGCTTTCAAAAATAAATTTGAATTTTCAAAGTTTAAGTTTAAGATCGAAAAATTTTAATTTTCAAACCAAAAAGTTTTAATTTTAAACCGAAAAGTTTAAAGAATAAAATAAAACTAAAAAAATGTGGCAGCTGGCAGGATTCGAACGAAGTCACAGCCGACTGCTCTATCGCTGAGCTATGAGGCACATGAAGTTTTTGTAGGCAAAATTCAATTACATTCAAACAAAACAAAAATAAAAAATTTAGACTGCTTTTTCATTTAGATTTTAAATCGAAGCCAAAAGAAATTGAAAATCTTTTTAGATATTTGTACGGTTTGAAATATTGTAAAAAAAAGTTTGAAAAATTGATTAAGCTTTATACGGGTTTAAAATTTAGGTTCATTTTTTTAGCCGTGTAGTTATTTCTGAACTTTGAAAATTTTGTGGACTTTTGTCTTTTTTCAGTCGAATAAGTTTTATTAAATAATTTGTTTTTTTTAATTTTGGCGAAAACAAGTTGAAAAATGCTACAAACAATACCAACTACGATGATTGCAATTTCGATCTTGTTGAGGGATCTTGTCAAACCACTTTGTATTGTTGCTTCGAAATTTTTCATCACAAGAAGAACAATAGAACAATAAAACTTGCCACGAATGTTACTTAGACTAAAACACACTAATATAGAAGGTATGCATATAAAATTTCGAACCAACTTTTTCTTTCTATAAATTTTTGTTACGTTCTTCTAAGTATAGCTGCAGAATTATCGATGTTATAAATGGGTTTTATGTATGTTACGGTATAGTTTCTTTTATATCAAGTATAGCATCGAATTTATCTCACGATCCCTTCGATCCGTCTATAGGTCTCGGCTCAAATGAAAAGTTGGCAATGCATTAGGTGGATATGTTGAGGCCGAGCTGGGAGATTTAAAAACTTCAAGCAAAATTGGGGACTTCAGGACCACACCATCACAAAACCATCGCTTGCCAGAGGCATGAATGTGCCATTTTTTTCAGATTTGAATAAATAGGCTTACGTTTACGATTAACCTTTTTTTACGTGTCCTGGGTTTTTAAAGTACAAGGAATTTGCTATGCCCTTTTTATGAATGTGCAGATCAATGTGTAGCATATTCATGTTTCTGGCGCAGCAAAAAAGTATAAAAACTGAATTTGAAGAAAAATTGTTACGTATACGCCATGGTGTCATACAACATATTCATGTTTCTGGCGCAACAAAAATGTTTAAAAACTGAATTTTTGAGTTTTTTTTTTTAATTTTTGTTTTGCCGGAAACATGAATGTGTTGCATGACACCATCGCGTATACGTAACAATTTTGGTACACATTCATGTTTTAGAAAAACGAAAATTTTCAAAAATTTAAAAATTCAGTTTTTATACATTTTTGTTGCGGTGTTAGTCTGGCGCACGAAAATGTTAAAGAAATGAAATTTTGAGCTTTTTAAAATGTTTGTTTAGCACATTCATGTTTCCGGCATAGCGAAAATTTAAAAAAATTTTCTTTGGAAATATTTTTTGGACGATATTTTCTTTGGAAATTTTTTAAAGATGAATGTGCCGAATCTCGAAGTATTGAAGGAGTATTAACGTAAAAAGAGGAAAGATTATAACCTGCAAAAACAGATTTCTGTCAAAAACTAAAATTTAAAATTTTGCTAGAGGAATAAACTTTCAAATACGATTTCCCAAAGATTTAAATTTTGCACATTCATGCTTCTGGCAAGCGAGCGACGATATTATCGTCGCAGTACAAATAGATTTTTTTGTGATTTCATATCAAAGCGTGGCTCACTTTTATGCCACAAGTAATACATTTGCACTAAATTTTTGCAGCTGACGCGACCAGAGGAAAAAAAGCAGCTGATCACAACTCCTCTTTATCCAACCATGTAGAATTTCCGCCAACACTCACAAAAACCATAATAATTTGCAATCAATGCAATTTTGTATGCCACAAATGCGCTTCTTCCTCTGATTCAAATTTTTTTTTAAATTATTTTCATTTTACACTCCATACTAAATATTCCGCCTCTATGAAATAATAAATAATGCAAATGGTCATATTGCAGCGCATTTATTTATGCCTTTCAGGTCACAACCCACTATCACAAAGAGTACAGTTAATAATAAGCAAGCAAAACGATTCTGCGCATGTGCGCAAAGTCACTGTAATTTACACGAATGTTTCACGCTGCACGTTGTTCACACTGCGTAGGTGTTTGTGCTAGTCATAAGCCAAACGTGACTTCTCACCTTCTGCCAGAGTCGCAAAAGTTGACTCAGCGACCATATAGCGGAAAACTAAAAACTTCATAAAGACATAAAATATAGAAATCATAAAATCATAAACAATAAAAATTTAAAGAAATAAATAATTGTATATAGATGTGTGAAAAGTAAACGAAAGGTGTACTAAAGTCGACTATTAAAATAAACCGTAAATCCAAAATCATGTTAGTAAAAAATTTTACCAAAAATCTTTTAATGACTTTAAAGTTGAAAAAAGCTCGATTCGCTGCAAAAGCAAAACTGTGACCAATGTTCCGTAAGAATTACGTAAGAACGAGAAATTGGGATGCGAAACCTTTTCGGCGTCAAGGCGTCCTAATGTTTAGCCAAGAGACCAAAAATCGAGGATAAATTTCATGGTGTTAGTCCGATGCTCTGCACAAAAAATCCCTTTGCGTGTTATATGCATATAAGATAGGGTTCGGTGGCAACTCTGGGGGATGATCCTACCGAAAATTTTTTTTTGTTTTGAAATGTGACCTTGAATAATTTGGTTAGATACCCAAAATTTCATAGA